>OX439141.1:67610390-68813570 GCA_949318255.1 Pollenia labialis | reverse complement strand
ACCGATCGACTTAGAATCACTTTCTTGGTTGATCAAACGATGTCCGTCCGGCTGGCTGGCTGGCTGGCTGTCCATATAACCTTGTGCGCAAAGTACAGGTCGCAATTTTGAAGATAATTTCATTAAAGTTGGTAAATAGCTTTTTATTTGCACAAGGACCAAGCCTATTGAAATTAGGCTGAATCGTAGGACCATAAAGGGAGCAGAAAGGGGGCAATTTCTGTCTCTCAGAAACTATCAAACCGATTTTAATGAAATTTAAAACATAGATGGATCCTTATTTGTACGGACATAAAAACTATGCATTTTTTAAAAAAATAGGACTACGATGGGAGATGTGGTGCAATATTTGCTTCTCAGAAACTATCAAACCGATTTAAATGAAATTTAAAGCATAGATAGATCCCTATTCATATAGCCATACACTCTCTTAAATTTGTTTTTAAATACTGTGGTGTTGGGTATCATATGGTCGGGCTTGATCGATTATACTTTCTTACTTGTTATCTAAATGGTAAATGGTATCAAATTAAAATATAGATATTCATTAAATGTTCCTCCAAAAATCTCAAACTTTATTTAAATTAACATGTAATTGGATGTTTTGATTGAAAGCAAATAATGTATGGCCAACTATCCCATTTTGTTCCAAGCAAGAAATGTAAAGCCATCCATCATTTAAACATCAAAGAATTTCAGTATCACGAATTACACAAACAAGCCCGTAGTTACAAATGTATAATGAAAATACATTTCCATATTGATTCATTATTAAATATTGGAAACAAAGCCAAATAATATGTAATGAAAGTACCGAATACATGCACAACTGTTCAGTAAAGATAAATTCTTCCTCTGCCACTTGCTAAATATTCTTTCTGTCACTTACAATGTACGAATTTTACTGTGTCGACAACAATGATAATAATGATGATGATGTTGATGTTAATGAAGATACGAGTAAATAACTACTGATTGCGGCACGATAAAATTAATACGTCAGCATTCGTAGACAGAGCATTTTATTGATTCCTTTAGAACCGAAATAATAAAACAAAGAAGCGCAATCGAATAATATAAATGAACTAATGGGATGTTTGAAAATGTTTTCTATAAATACTTACTTACACAGGCAAACATAAACACACTTAGTTATGTACATACATACATATGTTTTTATATTCACCAGTGGCAAGTAGTTTAACAGACAGCCAGGCTGTAAACCGCACATTGATAAATCTTTGGTAAAAGACAAACTAACTTGGCCGGAACTTAAATAGAGCTTTGTCGGAAATTACCAACATTTCATGAGGTGTGAAATGTTTTTATTACATCATTACGTGCCTCAGCGGTTCATGCAGCAGTCATACATTTAGAAAACTATACTGTGGAAAGCTTATATACATTTGTATGTACATATGTATGTATGTATGTATGTATATCTGTACATATATCCCAGTCAGCAATTTATGAAATTTTTTTTGATACCTCACAAACCCTAATTGGTTTACAAAAGGCCTATTTTCATATTATAAATGATACTTTCGTTTATCAAAGATACTTGCGGATCATTGTTGAGCCGTATTAAAATGCATTTGTAGTTCTTTACTATAAATTTTTCTAATCAACTCTGGCGATTCAAGAGTCGTTTGTGAGTATTTTAGGAGTACACTCAAAAGAAAAATCAATTTATCCGTACCTTAATCAATCCGAGGCGGTATTAATTAGGCTTGTGTCGCTCTTGAATGAATTACTTCAACTGAATGATTCACTTAATTGAAAGAATGAAATATTTTGTATTTTATTTCCACTTCTTTCATCTTTTTTCTTGTCATATTTCTGTTTGCTTTCATATTCTGTTTTATATCTATCTTTTTTGTTATGCTTTTTCTCTTCTATTTTTCTTTTATGGAAATTTAGTGTTTTTAATTCCTTTTTTTTTTGACAAACCAATCTGAATTTTTACATACATAAACATACTTAAACAACTCTTTTACATAAAAACTAAAATCTTACTTCAATTTACTATAAAAACACGTTTTTGGTTTTAAAAATATCAATTAATCATTCCTCAAAAGAACACGACACTTCATTCTGAAAGCTGTGTGTCATTAAGAAAGGTGAAAGAAAAGAATGAATTTATTCGCATAACCTTTCTGAATGAGAATGAAATATTCACATAAATGAGACATTTTGCCCAGTTCTAGTATTAATAGTACGGTGAGTACGGATGTCCTTCAATCAAGTGCAGAACGATTGATTTAAGTACGGGTTTTCAATAGCGAAATACTTAACTTTTCCATATTCAATCCCGAATTCGTACTGGAAATAATCCGAACGTGAGATTGATTAAAGTAAAACTAAGATTGAAGTAATCTCAAATGCGCTTGATTCGAGTATTATAAAGTTGATTCAATCCCGAAAGAAATAAATTAGAAGGAAAATTGTTTAATCATTGATTTACTTACCCGTTTTACAACTTACAGAATTATAAAACACCAGCATCATTCCCGAAATGTCTTTCACTTTTAAAACTTTATGAAGATTAGTTTGGCAAAAAAAAAAAAAATTTGGGTCTCAAGCATAATTAATTTTTTCAGAGTTTTTGAAAGTGGTGTCACAGCTTCTGAAACTGATTTTCAGATTTTATTGCAGAGAATATAATTCAAAAATATTAATATTAAGTTATGGAGCGTTATTTACAAAATTTATGGAAACATAACGAAAAGTTGTAATGAAGGGTGCCTAAATGAAAATCCAAATTTGGGACACACTAATGTACATATATAACTGAAAATATTAAGTAAATGAGAAGCAAGAGTTCTCAATTTTACTTTTTAAACATGAAAATAATGTGATTTCGTCTTGTTTGGTTGTTTTTGTTGTTTCTACACCAGGGATGGAAAATGGCCTTTATAATTTTGTACTAACTATGAAAACAAAATGTACACTTCAGGACATGACGGTGCCATTGTTTAACATTTATCAAAAAAAGCTATGTAATTTACAGTTTTTAGTAATAAGTTATTTTACAAGTTTTAAATTTTTGCGATAACATCACTGTATCTGTACAGTGTAAGAATATTGTGCCAACATGTTTGCTGGGTATAAAATAGGTCTGTTAAATTAAAACATATAACAGTTAAAAATGTCATAATTTTGGCAACGTAGTAATTTCACACAAAGCAAGATATGCGAATTTATGCGTATGTTTAAGAAACTGCACAAACAATATTAAAGCATTTATAAAAAATTTAAACAAGTAAATTTAACGTTTATTCAAGTGAATTAAACGTTTACTTAATGCTATTAATTTTTACTGGTTTACTGGTGCAATTTTAATTAATTTTTTATTAAAAACCACAAATTTTTTAATTAAAATCAGTTTTTCGGTGTGCAAAATTATAAATTAAGTATAAATCTGAGGCATTTTGACAAAACATCTTAAGTCGAGTTAATCCTTTTTATTAAATAATAATTTTAAATGCAATTCCAGTTATTTGTGTAGCTAATTCAGGATTGGAAAAAAAGATTCTGCTGGTGCTACCATCGTTGCTGTTTCCAAATCCAGTCTTCGGTACATCCACTATTAGCCCTACACAGAGGTCAAAATTAGGTATAAAAATACCAAAATTAACACCATCCTTTGTCAAAAGCGAGCCGACTACGTTTGTGTTCAATTTGATAACGGATGGTGTCAACATTTTATAACCACTTCGTTGTGATTTGGTCACTATTTCGACCACATGTTGATTTCATTTTTGACAACATACCGTTTCAATATTGACAACATTCACGTCAACTAAAAAATAACCCAACCAATAATAAAAGAGGCATGTAAAATATTTTTATTTATTTTAAATTTTTAAACAACAAAAATTTTAAATTATTTAAAAAAAAAATAAAGTTGCAGGACAATATATTGTGGTTTTCATGAGCAACCGCGTATGTCCATTTTCCGATTTTAAGAAGTTGATGCCATATTTCCTAATTTTAAACGCTCTTTACATGCTTCTAAAAAATTTTGAAAAAAGATGGATCAATATCGAATTTTTAACGTATTAACAAAGTTTAAAAAGTGCAATACCTAGCCCACAGTTTGATCCGAAAAATTTTATTTAAGACATACGCGGTTGCCCATAAAAACCACAGACTTGTGTTTCTTTCCATTAAAACAGATCTTCCCTTTATTTAGCGCGGAGACCTAAGTTTCATATAGCCTTTTTCTCAGTTATCTATATGGAATTGTAAAATTAGCTACGTATGCATGTATAAATTCCATATTATTGTACGAGTATATTTTTATTTACCTTTAAAACAATAATAAACATTTACCATATTTATAGATACAAGGAATTTGGTTAATTCCTTATCGCCGTCGTCGATTGGTTGATTGATTTTACTTTCGAATTTATATTTTCTTCAAAAAGAAAAACTTCGTACAACAAAAGTGTGGTCGTCACAGTTTATTATATTTTTTTCACTGTCCATTTTTTTTATTTTTAACTAATTTAAATTCACTTACAATTTTGAATTTTTTTTTCGATAAACTACGAATAATAATTTAACTTTTTGACAATAATGTTATTTTTTCATCATTGGTTCCAATTTGACCACAGATGTTGTCGAAATATTGACAAGACCTTGTTATCATTTTCATACCATAAGTTGACAATTTTTTTAACGTTTTTTTCGCTCTGTGTAATTCACTTCTAAATTTTGCATCAATAGTTTTTTCCCTCTCTTTAACAATAGTTTTGTCTTCATCCCATCTTTATTGACACTTTTTTAATGTGAGTTTATACGGCAGTTGAAATATGCTCTTTTTTCTTGAATTTAAAAGTAGAGATTTCAAAGTTTATCCTAACTTAATTCACTTTCAAAAACCTTTTAACTATTTTTTTACAAAAAACTGTAGAAAAAATAGTTTTTTTTTAATTTCGAACGAATTTTTTTTCATAAGAAATTTGAAATATAATATTTCTAAAAAATTGTATAAGTAGCTGTTAATATATTCTTTCGCAGAAAAAAAATCAATGTAAAATCTTAATTTGTTCACCCACAAAAAAATATATTGTAAACCTCTCAAAACCGCAAAACGTCAATGAACACGCATGCAATTTATTTAACTTTCCGGACTTTAACAGTGTCCCAAAACCACAATTCTCAAGCAACAGACACCATACGATGCAGAACTTTGTTGGCTGTTGTGCGTACTTAAATTTTTACATTTCTTAAATTTAATTTTTTGCCAAATGTCCTGCTAGACTGGCAAAAAATCCCCTATGTGCGCTCGTGCAATCTAGATGGATTTTTTCGCATAATATTTTTCACATTCAAGAAGAAGTCTTCAAACTTAGTGCACACACTCCTGGAATTGAAAAAAGACGCATGCTGGGTTTCATAAAAATAGAAAAAACACATTAAAAACACAACCGGTGACAATTTTCAACCATATTTAATTTAAATTGTATTAAAAAAAATACTTTTTTGCAAAAACACATGTGGAATTAGAAACTTTGAATTGTGCAAATTCGCGAGACATGTGATATTGATACATGTTAGGATTTTCTTTAAACCTGTCTTGTTGTGGTGAATTTATGCAACACAAAATAATTATGTATTACAGAAACAATTTGTGTACCCGATCTTCAGCTTTGCTTTCAACTTGCACATAAGTTTTTGTTTTTCATATTTAACTTTTTAAAAAAATAAAGTTTCCCCAAAGGCGTTTGGTGCATGACAGGGTTTAAACCTTAAAGAATTACTATTTTACACAATTTTATCACACTCAAGGTAATAGTAAATAAATTTTTGAAGTTTTTAACAATTCTTAATTGAACTTAAGTAGTATTTCGTATTGTAATCAAACAATGTGGGTTACTGTAACAGGGGTTTTCTTAATTTTTGTACACAAAACTAAATTTTTAATAACAAACATTGAAATTAAAAACTGTAATGTTATTATTGTTTAAAAAAAAAGGTAACAAAATGTACAAAAAACAGTATTAAGTGGTTATCAATAGTGGTTATCAATAGGCAACATCCGACAAATTGAGGGCGAGATCCTGCCGGATTGCAATTTATAGCCTATCAGAATTAGAATATCTTTTGCCACGCTTACCATGCTTTATTGTCAAAATTAAAATACAACCATGATAAAAAATTCAGCGGGTTTTGCTTTCTGATGCTTTACTTTTACTAGAACGGCACATTTTCATTTCTTAATTATGATCTCTGTGATCCACTCTGTGAGTCGTTTTATGTATTTAATGAAAGAGCACAATAAAAAACTAAGCTTATAGAGTACTTTTCTTCGTTATAAAACAGTACAATTGTAGTGGTACTGTAGACTTACATTATATTTTTTAATGTTCAATAGTGGTTTTGTTCATTTATAAAGGCAAGCAAACATAAAGTTATGGCAACGACACGAATATCTTGTGTGTGAATTGTATTTATTTTTATTTATTTACAACTGAAATGATCGAATATTAATTAGCTGAACAAAACACAACGAAGTTTATGGAACAGAACACCATAAAATGTTCTCAACTTAGTTGGATAAGTACAGTATCCTTTTTGTGTTCAAAGATCGCAAACAAAGAAACCTTTTAATGATTTACTACACAAACACATATCACACATATCTACCGAATTGAACACTAACAACAGTAAATAATGTTTAAATTAACCCCTACATCGCCATGTTAAAGTGACGAGCCCCTTCATTAAAAAGTGTTAGAACTAGAGCCGGTCTATACCACTTTAGAGCTGTAACGTGACAAGTTTGGTGTTAGTTTCCTTTCCCCTAGCAAACATAGTTACCCAATAGCCCAATTAAATTATGTTTAAAAGAGTTAAACAATTTTTGGCCGGAATTTAGCAGTGTGCATTGGGAAGGATATATAAGATTCAGTAGAGCCGAATATTTTTTTTTTTTTTTAATTTCCTAAGCTAATCCCGCGAAGCTCTTCGCTTGTCTGCAGGAAAGAAACTAAAGTCTCTGGCGGGAATCGAACCCGCAACCCCGGCGCTGATAGACTAGCTCACTACCAGCTAGCCTACCGGGGACTCAACATAGCACATTATTACATGAAATAAATACGAACTCGTTTAAAGATGAGTTAATTTTTGCTTAATTCAAACAAGCTCAAAATGTGGCCACTATTAAATTATTTTATATTCTTTATTGATTTCCTTTCGGCGTGTTGGTCTGTCCTTGCATTGACTACAGTAGGTAACGGATATAAGAAATTAAAAAATATACAAAAATGTTTCCTATAAGCGGTTTTTCTTCTTTAAAGCAATACTATAAGAAAACAAAAACTTTTGGTTTAAAATGTGTATTCGAATGTTCACACTTGGTTGGATATTTTGCGTAAGCAAATACAGTATAGCCTTGAAAAAAAAATTTCTTAGAAAAAATTTCTTGTTCGCACTTTTTATTATTGGTACATGGAAAAGTATTGCTTTTATCAGTTTTTTTCTTATTTTTAAATATTTTTTTTCTAATATGAGATGTTTTTATATCCGTTATCTACCGTTCTGAAATGAAGTTTCATTTTTATCACTATCTACTGTTGCCTTCGTAACGTTTTCGAAAGCCAATGCCCTTTTAAAGCCAAATAAGCTTTTAACGCAACTAGGACCACCTACCAACTAAGCATAATCAGATGTGGCACAAGTTATACACTAACTCACACACGCACACAAAAGAATACTGTTCATCTTAAGGACAAACTACATTTATAGTTATCAATAGTTTGTGTTTTTGTGGATGCTGGTGCTGATGGCTTATAAGGCTTTAAACCTTTTCCTTTTACAAACACACATACACACACACACACACCAACCTTATTTCCATTTACTCTGACTCATATCCTGAGTTATATACAGACACACACGCCTAAACTTGCTCATCTATACAGATTCTTTTATATTGAGGAAAACACATTGTCCATTGTGCAAACTGTTGACTTTTATTGATTTTATTGAATGGATTTCTTTAACGTTTAGACAATTTATTATCGGCACAAATAGAAGAGGATGACAGAGCGGAGCTACGAATCGAACGTATATTACTAGAAAATGATTCTAAAGTGTAATGAAAGTGTGTCCTTCGAATCTCTGCAATACATAAACACATGGGTACGTCTGAATGTCTCACATGTCTTGGCATTACGGAAGTAATATTTTAGTGCGCAGTCATTAAACCAAATTCTAACCATAAATAACACCATCACATCGTTATGGCCCGGTATGAATCCATGATTATTTTCTCTCTTGTCTGTGTATGGACAATGTTATAGGACTTTGATTATAACTTACCAGCCATATCCTTCATTCTTTCGTTTCTTTTTATTTCTCCAACATCTTCTTTGTTTTCTTAAAAGTTTCAAGTCAATGAGTAACTTGCTGCAGTAAAAGTTTTGTCATAATGAGAATAATGAAAAATAGTTGCTGTCTTTAATGTTTTACAAAGTGAAAGTGGTCAACTGTGGCAAAATTTGACGGCAAATAAGGAGCAATACTTTAAGAGTATATGTGTGCATATTGTTTAATATTATTTTCTAAAATCATCATAGTATGTTTTGAATTTTTTAAACATAATCTAAAGCCCATACACATATTGATGTAAATGCATGGCTGTAAAATGAGTTCATGATTTCACTGCACATTTTAGTGTTTGTATAACCAGGATTGAATAGTTTTACGAATATTTGTATTTAAATTAAATTTTTTCTAAATTTATTTTGTATTTCGAGTATTTTTAATTCGTTTGTTCTCAAAATACATTTACTTTATTAAACAAAAAATAAATTGACTTACACTTCAACTTTTTACAGTTGACAACCCTAAAATTAAATTTGAAATGCCAGGCGAATTAATTTATCAGGTAAATTACAGTTATGTTTGTTGTTATTATTTGTGGTTAACATTGTCTCAATAGAACAAGAAAGTTTACTTTTTAAAACAAATATGACAGAGAATGAAAAACATCTTGACAACTTTAGCCAACAGGACGTAATATTCAGTTGTGATGTTAACACCACCTAATAAATTAATACATCTGGGACAGCAGTAACAAGACACTCAGATTTTTATGTTTTCTTAATGCCGTTATTTTCGTGAGAGATCTTCTTTGAAATTTTATTAAATTAATCAGTTTAGTTTGCTACAATTGAAGATCAAATCCAACCAACATCATCCTCATAAATATTTTGTTTTAATTTTAATATTAAAATACTGTAAGAAAATACAAACTTGTTTTCTACGTTTCTTTACTGTTCTATTTTTTAGCTGGTTTTTGTTTACAGGTCAGCTAATTGAAAGTGTCCTCTTTAGCCCCATATATAATTTTGCAACTGCTTGGAACTGTCTGTGGTGGTTCAAATCTGGCCACTTTTTGGGGGTGTTTATGGTCGTCAAACTCTAGCAATTGTGCAAAAAATAGGCATCATTATAATGCCTGTGCATTATCGCAATTTGCGCACTGCTAAAAATATCGCTTCTGTTAGTAAAAGTATGGTGGATAAGCTGAATTAGACTTTTCGGCTCAAAGCGCTATGGCCGTATGATAAAACAGATTTTGGACGGCAATTTAAGATTATGAACTGAACGACACGTGGTTGTAATAATACGATGCCATGAGGCACACAACACGACCGGTTTTGGTTTTATTGCTTGGGAAATTTTCAGATGGCATAATTTCCCGTTTCGGCGACGTCAGTTGTCCACCGTAATCATGCAATTTGATGCTTTTAGGCATTTTTTGTGGGGCTACGTCAAAGAAAGTGTCTACGCAGATAACCCCTAATATTAGAACATTAGAAAACCAACATTCGTCAAGTTATCGCTAAAAACTACCTGTAAAATATCGATGGCCTCAACCAATCTAGAGATGATCATTCAGATTACATTTTATTTCGTAAATAGTTACAAAGTTCGTACGGAATGGCATTATAACGAAATATTAAATAGTTTAATCGAAATCAAAGCTGTTTGTTTGTTTTATTTAACTTTACTTTTAAAACCGAAAAATGGACAACCCGTTACATACAAGTATTTAGCAATTCATGACTTTATTTTTTAATTCTAAAGCTACGGTCACGCTTATTAAATATTTGACCAAATACGCATAACCCCTACTTTTGTTAATAGTTACTGAGATTAAACCTGGTCTAAATAAACTAATTATCCTACAAGACATTGCTTAAAACTTGTATGATGTGGTATTATAATCAAAATAAATATCGGAATTAAATGAAATTATTATTTAAATTGCTTGTTGGTCCCGTTTTTTTCGTCAAATATTTGACAAGTGTGACCGTAGCTTAAGAAACATAAAACACTCACTTATAAACTAAGATGCAGTCGGTAATTGTGAATTTTCCAAAACTCGTGCCATATAATGCAATTGTGGTAATAGTTGTTGGCCACCTCAAAAAATAAGTTAGTAAGTATCGTATAGGGGAATTTGTCACGTTTTAGGCTCTTTTGTTTGTCATAACTCGAGAACCACTAGTCCGAATAAGCTGAAAAAAATTTAAAAAATTAAGAACTGCAACAGTTTCGCAGTTATAAATAAATGTATGAAGAAAAAAAATATTTTTTGCCCAAAAAATTTAAATTTTTAATTCATAAAAACTCTAAAACAGTAAAAAAAAAGTGTCAAGTCCCATTACTTTCACGTAAAGTCGCATAACCTATGAACAAAATGACACATAAATCATGAAAATCGATTAACGCGTTTCGCTTTTATTCACAATTAATTAAAGGTATGTATTTCAAAAATTTGCTCGAGATATCCACAAAATTCTTTGGAAAAAACATTGACGACTTTTTTATTGATTGTTTATTTTGCATGAAAATAAACATTTCGATTCATATTACAGCTTTCTATTCTATTCTAACACAGAAAATATGCAATTTGTATATGTTATCTATGCATGGAAACAAAATGTAGAACATTTTCAATTTTTGTCACTATC
Organism: Pollenia labialis; assembly: GCA_949318255.1. Taxonomy (NCBI): domain Eukaryota; kingdom Metazoa; phylum Arthropoda; class Insecta; order Diptera; family Polleniidae; genus Pollenia; species Pollenia labialis. The sequence goes on along the minus strand of OX439141.1, from coordinate 68,802,576 downwards.
CATGCTCGTTGAAGTTGAGGCGAACAAAAAACCGTCCATTCCATTGGGATTCAGCACAACTATGAAGGAAACGTATGAAGGTTAGGTTCCATGGGCAGCCATCAAAAGACAGCTCACTTGGGTCCTTTATTGGTCCCTTTGTGATACCCTGCGCCAATGCCCATCCTTTAGAGCAGTTACTCAGATGGCGTCACTGCAAAGTCCAACCACTTCGTCTTCCCAGTGAAGAGAAGGAGCGATTTAAGTTCCATCCCAGATAGATCCTCCAAGCAGGTAAACACCGGTTCCCCCAGGTATTCTTCCCTAATGCCCCGCAATCCAGGGCAATGAAAAAGAAAGTGAAGCACAGTCTGCTCTTCCTCCTCGTTTTGACAACTTCTACAGTAGTCGTTAGATTCCAGACCCATTCTTCCAGCATGAGTCCCCACTGGCGAGTGTCCAGTTACAACCGATAACACCGTCCTAATCTGGTCCCTGCTGAACCCAAGTAGAGAACTAGTTCTCCTTCCATCATATCCAGGCCAAAGGATCCTGGATATCGAGCAGGTGGATTCACAGGTCCACCGCGTCTGCGCAGCTCTATAAGACTAGCGCCCTATAAGTGATTTACAGTGAGCCATTGGAAGGCCAATGAATTGGTCAATGAATGTATCATCCATGCGACCACCTTGTTTGGACCGCTCATCTGCTACCTGATTACCCGGGCACCCTGTGTGCCCCGGTATCCATATTAGCGTTACCCTTGAATGCTTCGCAATCACATCAGACATTCTACAGTTAACCTAGATGACGTGTAGACATCCGCTAGGGAAGCAAGGGCAGCCTTGCTGTCAGTAAATATACGTATATCTCCCGATAAGCGAGAATCTCAGGTCAGTCAAGAATGAATGATTATCAATAACAATTTTAATTAATTTTCATATTGTAAAATTCCTTTTTTCATAAAAATAATTTAATGAAAATTAAATTTGATGAACTTAAGCCTGATTAAAAATATTAAAAATTTGGATTAAATTAAAACTTTATAAAATTCTAACTTTATTCCTTTGGGATGAGATCACGATTTTTGTCGGTTCAGATTTTGAATAAATGTTTAAAGTTCAAAAATAATTTGTTTTTCAAACATTCCATGAATATCTACAAAATTATGGAGCCAATTGAAAAATGTTAGTAAAACTTGGAATTTTGGAGCAAACTTTTGTTTTTTTTTTTCGAAACAGTAGTATATCTAAATCATTTCATTATGTCTTGATTTCATAAATAACTTTGGAATATCTAAAATTTGCATGGAAAATCAGTGTTACCAGGCCGCAGTTTTTTTTTTTGTCTTGTCCAGTTCCATTGCAATTTTCTAGTTACAAAAAATTTCTTCAATATTAAAAAGTAATTTTTTTATTAAATATATCAGGGACCGAAACAGTTATAACAGTTATATTGGAATTTCAAAACAAAAAAAGCATATGGATGTAAATGTCGAAAAACTGATTAATATATACATTCCTGATCCTTATGAACACGTCTATGATAAAATATACTGATTTTTAAAATTTTGATTACTATTTTTTCGATCAAAATTTACAGTTTTTTTTGATTTTTATTTTTTGAACCAAATAACAGTTATTTTTTATTTTTATTTTTTGGAACAAAAGTAACATCTATTTTTTTATTTTAATTTTTTCGAGCAAAAATAAAAGTTAGGTTGAACGGGCAGCCGTTACGAAGACGACTCACTTGGGTCCTTATAGCGGTCCCTTTGTGATAAAATAAAAGTTATTCTCTATAGAAATGTACGTGTAATAATAATTTAGTTGACTTTAAGGGGGTAATTTTGTTGTTCACTTCACCTTGCGTTGAGAAAATTTTCATATAAAATTTTTTGAATTTTCAAAAATTTTCTCAACGCAAGGTGAAGTGAACAACAAAATTACCCCCTAAATGTTTTTTTTTTAATGTGTAATCATCATTGGGATTTCGTATGCGCACTAAAATAAATATTTAAAATCAACTAAACCAATAAACCACGTACATTTCTTTATAGAATAACTTTTATTTTAGCTCGAAAAAATAAAAATAAAAACCTAACTGTTATTTTTTTTCAAAAAATAAAAAAATAACTGTTATTTTTGTACAAAAAAACTAACTGTTTCATTAGACTTTTATGAAAAAAAGGAATACCTGTTACGGTCCCTGAAATATCTACTAAATTAAAATAACGAACAAATTTTTTTAAAAGGTTTTTTTAAAGTGCCACAACTTTGAGCTGGCATCACTGCCTTATTTGAGCAGGCATTTAACAGCTGATAGTTGGTTTTTGTTTGCTTTGAAATTGTGAATCGACTTACACCAGAGCAATGCGTACAAATTGTTGAAATTTTTAATCAAAATAATTCGGCGAATGGGCTGAAGTACAAAATGATATTGATTTTGAATTTCCTTTGAAAATTTTATTTTCCGATGAAGCCCATTTCTGGTTGAATGGGTACGTAAATAAGAAGAAATATCGCATTTGGAGTGAGAAGAATCCACAAGCTTTTGTCGAAACACCATAACATCCACAGAAAATTACTGTTTGGTGCGCTTTATATGCTGGCGGAGTCATTGGCCCATATGTCTTCAAAATGCGAAAAGTTGTGTTGTTGAAAATTGGTGCTCCAGATTGCGCCTTCTATGCGCAAGCCATAGCGGCCACATGGCAGAAATCATATTTAAACATTTATTTCATAACATTTTCTTAACTACTTTGTACATGTAAGTTTGACCCTTAAGGTCGCGACATGCTAAACAGTTTGAGTTCGAAGGTTACGTATATTACAAACTCTTCCAATTCAGAAGATTGTGATTCAAAATTTTTAAAGTCTGTTTTGGGCTTGCGAAAATTATTTGTGGTTATTTGCGTAAATATGAATTAAAACAGTAAAAAGATTTGATAGCTAATCTATTAAAAATTATTTATTTAAAAAAAATTAGTATCAATTTAGTTTGAGAGGAGGAAAATATCTATCTGGTGACCCTGAGTGGTGGGTGCCAGGAGATCAATACTGCCTGCTATTCAAACTGGTTAATTGTTAAACTCATTTATTTTATAGTTCTTATTGATAATGTTTTTTGTTCATTTGCTTTTATTTCACAGTTGTATTTCCTGTTGCTCTTGCAAATACAGTTTTGGTCTGTGGTCAAATATTGTTTACGATTGCGATGGTGTACGAAATGAAAATAAAAGTGTCAGCACTATTACAGTTCATAACTTTTAGTTTTCACAGCAGTCGACAATTTTTATGAGACTTTAATTGGCCACAAAACGCAGCCTGTATCTGTATGAAAACATGTACTTCAATGTTCCTCATTGAGGTTTATTTGGAACAAAAATTTTGTGTTTGTGTAGGCTTCTGTGACATAAAATAAAACATTTAAGTGATAAATCGAATTAATTTCTTTGAAACGTTTAAAGTTTTCAACATATAAGGCAATGTGCGTTATTGTAGGTTATTAACGATTTGCAAAAAAACAAAATTGACTTAACATTGTGTCGTAAAAAAGGTATTCTTTATCTTTAGAATCAGTCAAAAGTTAGGGGATTTCAGTTTTGACTCAAAAGAAACAAAGTGGTTCAAATTGTTTTAAATATTAATTTATGTTTGTTTGTGCCATAATCGCTGGGCCAATGAAATTGTGATGTATACATTACCAATTTTTAAAATTGCTTAAGAAAGAACGCACCAAAGTTACCCTTCATATAAAGTGAATTATGTCGTTTTTGTAGAAAACTAGTAAATCTGGAGGTTTCTAACTTTCCGAGTATCAATAGGACGGGGGCGGTGTCTTACATATCGGAATTAATCATCAAGATTTGATAATATTAAAGGCATAGGAGTAGAAGAAATGATCAGGGATGTTTTGGAAATTGAAAACGCAAAACGCAAGAATTTTAAACGTCGGGTTTGAATGAGATTTCTGTAATAAAAGAATTTTACAATTATTTCTCTTTTAAACTAAATTTTATAACAAAAATTCTAAAAATTACATTTGATTTCCAGAACAATGTTTTTCTATTAAAAAGATCGTGTCTTAATATTTCAATTTTGGCTAAGTTGTTATAACAACTCAAACATCGTTTTCTTGTATTTCTATGTGTACTGTCTCTTGTGTCGCATTCTTTCAATTTGTGTTTTAATTGATTTGAAGTTGACGGCTGCTACTCAAGATTTATATCGCAAAGAGCTTCACAAATGGATTGCCTGAACTCAAGGTTTGTGCTAATCATAAGTACTTCACGCGTTCTTATAGACGAATTTTCACGCCCAATGATTTCAGATCATATTAGCTTAGCCATGGTAACTTATTTGGGATTTCCTATTCGGTTTTTTAGAAGAGTTCCAACAAGGTGTGTTTTTCGAGCAAGGAGCATTTAAGCTAAAGAACCCGACGTGTAGAAGTTGCCAGTTGCTAAAGTTATTCCGTGGTCTAGGTAAATATTTATCTGCTAGATCTATTGTGTGATGTTATCGTTGTAGCTTACCCCTCTGGTGAAGACTTTAATTTTTTCCTGCGTAAACGGAACTTGTGTACGTGTAACGCACTTTTTCTAAGTGATCACTTCCAACCAAAGAATTATCGGAAAAATGGATAAATTTCAAATTCAACTGAAATCTATGTTTGGACATCACTTGCGGAACGAATGAATATCTGTAGAATTGGTCAATCCTCCAGTAGTGGGATATATATGGATATTTTACGATTCCCATACATATTATTAATCCCATAAACTTTTTTATTTCTGCTTCTGTTGTACTGTTAATGTAATGATTACATCAAAATATATAAGTACCTCGAAAATATTTCTTTGACCACCGGTGGGTCACGTGGCACCATGTGCTCTTCTACAACACTTGAGTGCCGCGTGACCCACCGGTGGTCACATTCTTAAAACACAAAAAAAACAACACAAACGTTAAACTGAACAGAACGGTTCACTTACACTTTACATACACTTTTAAACAAAAAAAACACTTTTGGCACGCTGGCAACTTTTTTATAATATACGGCGGCAGCGAACGTGTTAAGTCATAAACTTTCAAACCGCTCTGAATCGAAGTTTATTGCAAAAAATGCAGCCAAGCTATAGGTACGTACCTTTGTTGAAGCTAACAGAAATCACAAAACTCTCGCGCTCTTTTTCATAATAAAAAAAATTACAATTTGATTAGTCGGTCTCACACAGGGATGATAAAGTCGGTACAATTGTACTTTTTTCAGTACTATTAGCATTGCAAAAGTACTGAAGTACTCCAATGACATTTTTATTACAATTTAAAAAGTTTAAATGCTTTAAAATAGAAACATTTTGGTCAAGGTTGGATAAATGAAAAATTAAATTAATGAACTAATGTTTCCAGATATCAGAGAATTGCTGTACCAAATTTGTCGGCGAATATGGAATACCAAAATATGATAAAAAAAAGCGAAGAAATTGGCTTTATGTAAATTTACGTATTTTTCCTCTGTTCCCCTAACAAGTCTAAACAACAAGCTTAAAAATCTTTGTCCAAACTCCTTTTTACATATTTTTTTTTTTTTGTTAATTGCCAAACATTTATTTCAAATACAGTGCACTCTGGAAAACGTCAACTAATTAAAACCGCGGGTATTGACGTTTAACAAATTGTTGACGTTTACGATTGTAAAATTTTTAAATAAAAAACATATCGATAATGTGCTTTTAAACGTTTTTATTAATTATAAACTAAATCCAAACATAAACAAATTCAAAAAGGAAATAAAAAAGGCATTCAACCTGACTAAAACCATAGAAGACAACTGGAACTAAAAGAATACATTTTAAATGAGATCATATTTTTAATTTTATATGCACACATATGCATTTAAAAAAAATCTGTTATTTTTTTCTGCTTTTTTTTTATATCCAACACTTGGAAGAGAGCCTTCTCTCTTAAACGTCTTAATACATTTAAGTCATTTTGCTCAACATTCTCGCATTGAGCCCAATCCAAAGCCCTGTTAAATATTTCGACGGCTTTGCTTGGTTTTATTGTCTGCACATTTGTATCTAAATCGTTCTCCTCATCATCGATCACTTCCAACTCCTCAATTTCACACGAATTAGAAACATTATCCAGGTGGATCCCCAATTTCTGAATTGATTTCATAAAATAAATGTGTGTGTGTACAAATGTGTGTATTTTAACTGCTGCTAAATTCGAAAATTTATTTTATTCAGAGTTGACGTTTTAGAGCTTTATGGTTGGGTTGACGTTTTAGAGTAGGCAATGTAAAAAAAAAGGGTTGACGTTTTGGGATGTTGACGTAAACGAGTGTTGACGTTTTCCCGAGTGCACTGTAAGTATAAAAGTGAATTTTTGTATGCATAGGATGTTTTTTTTAGCTGCACGAGAACTTAAAATGATAATACAAGACAAGAAATAGTTGGAATGAAATTTTTTATTATAACCTGGTAGATAATTTCGTTTCATTTGGTTTTTAAATATTATTTCAGGCATATGCCTACCGCGCTACAAGTTACATGGCCCATTCTGTTTAATTTTGGATCACTTTTTTTAATAAATCTGGTAATGTAACGTAAGTGTTGGCTTGAATTTGATCTTCGAATAAACTTATGACCTAACAAAGCTCCATAAAAAATTATCGAGATGCGTTAAATCGCATGAACGAGGGGCCAGTGAACGGGACAGCTTCCTGAAATTGTCTTCGCTCCAAATACAGGAAGTTTGATAATTGACGTAGCTATTTATTCACTTATCACTTAACACAATTCTTTGATAAAAGTTCCCGCTAACGGGTTAATTTTTTTCAAAGTAAATTTACACAATTTGGAAGCGTTGTTGTAACATCAAACAATTCATAATGACTTGGCAAATGTTATTAAACAGAAATGTCAACACAGTCTAACATTCTCAGCTCTCCAAGCTTAGTTACGGATAACGATAGTAAAAAAGAATTTTGGGTTTTAGTACAATACGATTTGAAAAAGTACAATTTTTTACTGAATTACGTACAATTTTGGGAATGTCATTTATCATCCCTGGTCTCACAGACCGTATGCGAGAGATTAGTTATTTGGATGTTTGATGTATGAAAAACACGTTTTGAAAAAAATATTTTATTTGCATTTATTTTCGTAGAAATTCTCTTAAAAACATGTATAATATTTTATCCATGTTAATGTTAAAAAAAAAATAATTATAAAACAATTCTGCCAAGCGAAGGGTAATTTGTTGATATCTTCAATAACTAAGACGATCGCTGATCGGTATTTTAAGATTTTTGTTAAAAATATTACAATTGTGACTTTAATCTTCCCAAAAGGTGTAAAATTGGATCTTTAGATGACGAGCGGTAACGCTGGTGAGATGGAACAAAAAAAATTAAAAACACAATTCAAAGAAAGTGTATTTCTTTTTTAAAAAAACCCTTTTAAAGATAAAGGCCCATATGTTATGTAACAATAGCCATAAACGCAGTATACTTCAAGAGTTCTTAAGTAATTATTTATTAAAGTTATGCTTCTGTTGACTATAGACAAGCCAAAGCATAATTTATACGTATAACTCTGTTTTAATATTAAAACTAGCTGCAGTTTTTTACCCTCCAGGAGTAGATACTTTTTAATATTCATCTTAGAACTTACAAAGTTTATATCGTTACCTAAAACGCAAAAGGCCCTAACTAATAAAACCTTAAAAATCGACGTTTTCTTCGAATCTGATGTGTTTCATCAGCAAAAATGTCCATAAAAATGGTTCGTTTCAGGCGACGAACCACTAGAACAAAAACCAGCACTTGCAGCCCACTGTACATTGAGGGGACATCAACCAGATTTTGAAAATGTAGAAGTTTAGTACAAGAGAATAATTATAACAGAACTCAACAGACCAAAAAATTAGTAAAGTATAAAAGTACTTTAGAAGAAGCTTTAAAAAAAACTAAAGTTTTTTTTACAGCCTGTTTTTAGAAAACGTAAAGTGAGTGAGAAATTATATTAAAAACAAAAACAAATTTTCGTTTTTTATTGTTGTTTTCAATATAATTTCTCACTCACTCACTTGTTTACGTTTTCTAAAAACAGGCAGTTAATCATGTTTGAGAAACTATTTATTATCCTTCACAATATGTTTTTTAACATAGTATATAATAAATAGTATACAATATATATACATATATATTAAACATGCTTGTCATATTTTCTCAATAGCATTGTAAGTATGATTAAAGAAGGCCTATTGCTAAAATGTTTTTAAAGTCTGGTACCATAAAAGTCCAGTTAATTTCTCTGTCAGTTAATCATTGAATAATTTCATTGTCATTGTTATTTTGCTTTAAAGGACTGAGGTGCTTAATAAATAAATAAAAAAAAAATTAAAAAAGTGTGAAAAGTAAGTAAAATATTAACAATAAAATAAAAAATGCAAAATTTAATATAAAAAAAGGTATAAGAAACGAAAATAGAAAAAATAGAGCATTCTAATGATAATGTTTTACCCAGCGATTTTACTGAAGATGATCCAAGAGACGCATTTGAGTATGACATCGAAGCTGATTTAGATGATTCAGATTCAGAAGATTGTGGTTTATCCAAAGAAGGCATGAAAGTTTACAACACAAGGGAAGAGCTTGCTCAGTGGGCTGTTAAACATACCATATCCCGTTCCGCATTGGATGAGCTTTTGGTAATAATAAAAAAATAGTTCCTTCATTACCAAAAGATGGTAGAACATTGAAACAAGCACCTCGAGAATATGTTCACTACGGACTTACGAAATGCTTGACTGATTTTTTCTCTCTTCTGCATACGAAAGTAATTCGATAGATTTTAACATAAACGTAGATGGTCTGTCTGTAGCTTAAAGTACTCTAGCTCATGCATGGCCTATATTAATAAAGGTAAATGGTACAAACTCACATATAGTGTTGGAATTTATAGTGGCAGAAGCAAACCAAAAGATGTGAATGAATTCTTGATCCCATTTGTAAATGAATTACGTGAAGTTATCGAAGAACATTTTTCTTACAACAACAAAACTTATAACGTTAATTGCCGAGCGTTAATATGAGATGCACCTGCAAGAGAACTTATTATGGGAATTAGGTGTCATAAGTGTACACAAAGCGGCGAATATCGCGCCAACTGCACTTTTTTACAAAATTTAGATTTTAATGCAAAACCAAAGAGAGTAAAAAATACATCGTTAAAAATAAAACGTTGGTAACTTTTTTTTCATCGTTGTGAAAACGCGAGCGCTAAGTTCATTAAAACATTTCATTCGTCCTCCGTAAAAATGAATTTATTGCTGTTTCTAAAATTTATTTTGCTCGCAAAAGGTAACATATTATTAATATTTTGGTTTTACAAATATTAACTACATTTATTAAAAGGTCTGTATGACAAAAGACGAAAGTAATAAAACTGCTATACAAGCAATTGAAAACAGCAATAACATTGACCCTTTTGGCACTAATCAGGGATGATAAATGACATTTTCTAAATTTTACTTAATTAAGTAAAAAATTTTACTTTTTTGGCCCTAATTGTACTAAAAATATTTTTTACTAGTTTTATTATTAAAATAACAGAAAAGGTGAGAACATACATTGAAATTCACTTGTACTATACTTTTATAGATACGAATTTGAAATACATCTTTGGCAATTAACAAAAAACATTAATTACACGGTGCTACAGTGTAAAAAAACTTGGAAAACGACCTAGGGTGGGTTATTGGTCTTGTTGAGTACATACAAAATTGTGTCAAAAAAATTCAGAAACACCCTCAAATTCAGAAGTTATTTAAAAAAAACCGTTTTCAGTGATGTTCGTCAACTTATCGACCTGTAACTCAGTCAGTTCTTGTCCGATTTTAATTTGTTATAACAATTGTTTTTGTTAAGAATATCTACAAAAAAAACGAATATTATAAACTTTTTTGATTTTAGTAGCTTTTCATTGCTTATTTTAATATGAAAGCTTATACAAATTTATATTAACGTATGAAGAAAATTTAGTTCTTAACAAAACATGGTCTTAATTTTTCAAATCGGATAAAAATTGTATAAGTTATTCAACTTTTCATTAACACCTGTTTTTAGTATTTTCTCCCCCCGCGCTAAACATATGAATAAAAAAACAATTAACTATACAAGCAAATTTGTCAACTTAATAATTTGTTTGTTGTAATTTTACAGTTACGTTTTTAGTATTAACTTATGTGTGGTTTACAGAACACGAATTCAAAATTTTGTTTTTGTTTTTATGTTCTGTTTTTACAACACAAGTGACTGAACGTTTAGTGAAATTTATATGAAAAGCACTCAGTTTTTTGAGTGTTTCCCATATAAATTTACCTACACGTTCAGTTACTTGTGTTGTGAAAACAGCACATTAAATGTAACTTGAACGGACGAATAAGGCGCTCGTGTTCTGTAAACCACATATCAATAAGTTATTGTTAATCTGTCTTTATTTAAAAAAAAGAACTGGAAGATAATACAGATGAATAGGGTTTATTATGCCCTAGTTTTTTAAATCATTAAACAAGCTTAGAATGTTTTTATATACAATTTTTAGTTATATATATTTGGATAAATACATAAACTAATCGAATTTATTACCAACACAATGGCAAAGTTTAAATACTACCTTTTGGTGAAGGATATTGTTTTTAGATAAGAGTAAAAAAAGTGTAACTAGTTTAAAATTTGTGACAAGTGAAGTGATATTAATATTTAAATTTATTAAAACAAGTAAGTTTGTAATTTTTGTAATCCTTTAACAAATTTTAATTTTTTTCTGCAGTGTGTGATAAGCGTAATAATTTTTGTTATGTTTGCGGTTTATTCGCTGACAAAAAAACATCGCTTTGATCTGAAGAAAAATAAAGCCTTGGTAAATGCCATCAATACAGTTTTTAACTGCTCATACAGTTCTAGCAAATGTTATGAACCCGAAAGTATTTGTACAAGCTGTTCCAGTATGCTTAAGAAAACTTAGTCCGAAAAGTTTATAAGCCAGCCATTACCATTATCTTTCCCAATGATTTGGCATCATAAAATATTCCATAAACCACAAGACTGTTATTTTTGCCAAACAAACATCACTGGTTATCAATATAAAAATCGTGATAGCATTAAGTATGCTAAGCCAGTATTAAGTGCAGTTAAATGTAATGAAACTTTACATAAACAAAGTGATGATGAATCTGAAAACGTGGAATTTGATATGGAATATTTACCAAAATCGGCTGAGCCACATTTTTGCGATCTTGTGCGAGATTTAAAACTTTAGTAACTTTTGCAAATATAAGCCGATTTTAACAAATGATATCTCGTTTTTTTTCTACATAAAATTATCTTTAAAATACAGTGCAAATAAAGATAGGTTTTCATAGAAAAAAATTCAAATAACTATTGTTGAATTTGAAAAATTTGGAAAAAAAATAAAAAAAATTAGATAATTTTGAGAAAAACTCACCTAATTTTTTGGAATATATTTTTTATGAATACATTTCATAAAAGCTTAATTATTTGCCTTTCCAAAACAGTTTAAAATTGTAAAATCTATCAAAAAATTTGTGAGTTAGATGTACTAAAGTGCGACGACCTACCCTAAAACAGTTTTTTGAAAATAACTAAAAATTTTGAGGGTGTTTCAAAAGGTTTGAAAACGGTTTTTGTATGTCCTCACCTAGGCCTACAACCCCCACTAGGTCGGTTTTCAAGTTCTGACAAAAAGTGTTTTTTTGTAGCAGTGTGTTATTAGTATTGTGGTCATTTTGTCGAACTGTTCCATGGTTTTAATCCAAATTTTGATATTTTAATTAGGCTTAAGTTCATCAAATTTAATTTTCATTAAAAAAATGTATTTTTGGACTTCAAGAAAAATTCTTAACGAAAGGTACGAGAAAACAGAAGATGGGAAGAACATGTAAAATCAATTAAAAATAGATAATCATTCAATGCAAATTTCGATCTACCAAAGGTTAAATACAATTTCGTTTAAAGATTGATGTTTGACTATTGACTGCCAGCAATCGTCGATGGCTGCGAGTGTTAAACGGCAAACCCCTCTGAAGAGATTGAGTGGTTGCAATCGAAACATGTAAAGGTAACCTGTCCGTAAAACGCCCGGTTTCGAATCTCAGGTCAGTCAAGAATGAAAAATTATCAATAAATTTTAATTAATTTCATGTTGTAAAATTCCTTTCTTTATAAAAATAATTTAATGAAAATTAAATTTGATCAACTTAAGCCAAATTAAAATATCAAAATTTGTATCAAAATCATTAAGTTAATACGTAATAAGGAATTAAGACGATGCTTTTTTTCTGGCTTTTTTTAAGGTTGATAGTAGAACAGGGTATTTTTATATTCCTCTAACTCCCACTGGAGCATAGGGCGCCAAAGTGGAATAGGGTGTACATACGTTTCACCCAGTAATAACCCCAAAAGATATTGTCCAAGCGCCCTTATGCGACCTCTACACGTTGTAACTGGTCGTACTATTGAGTTGAATAAACCAGTTGATCGTTCGCAGCATACGTACAATTTTTTAACTAACTTTTCAGTAAGCTTTATTAATAAATTATGTTTATAATAAAGTCAACATGAGTACCGATTTTTTAGCACTCGTGGCGATAAATGAAGTGGAGTAAGAAGAGGAGCAAGAAAAGAAATAAAATAATAGTTCCGGTAGGTTTTGCATTCTTTACTAAAATTGTGCATTGGAATTTCGTATTAGTTTTTTAAAATATTGTTTGCTTTATACGCTGCTGCTTTCAAAACGTTAGAATGAAAATTAAAAGCGAAGAAAAAAAATCGCCATCAAAAATCAAACTGATTTTTCATTCAACCGATGACCAACCACACCTCTAACGTAACAAATGGTTGTACAACTTGATCGAATTGTACAAAGAGTCGCACTATACCCCGTTTCCCAATACTTTAAGAAATCAAGCTTACAAGTTTTCGTTTATTTATAGCAACAATATTGACCAGACTGTAGTAAATATTTTGTATGAATTAAATTCGATGCAATATTCACAAAAAGGCGGTTTCTTCGCTTGTTTTTTATCATATTTTGCTACGAAAAATTTCTTTCTATATTCGCCGACGAATGTTGTGTAGACAATATGTCTTTGGCAATTCTTCGGATATTTATATAATTTTTATATTGTACTAAATATGTCATTGGAGTACTTCAGTACTTTTGCAATCCCTGGCACTAATAAAGACGATGGTATTTTTGGATTCGTGCCTTATAGTTTCCACAGTGATTCGGATTATTCCATTGACATGCCCGTAAAATCCAAAAAGAAGAGAGTGCAAGTTAAACGTGCAGATTGGATGAGCAGTCAATACAAATATCGAAGACAAAGTGGTAAATCATATTATGGGAAAAAGGAAGAAAATAACGGTTGGTGCTATAAAAAAAGAGAGATGCAAGAGCAATGAAGCAGCGGTGTAAATGTACAAGTAAAACTGGCAAATCATCCATGCAATGCGCGCAAATCACTGACGACGAGAGAGGTAGACTATTTACAACCAAAATTTTTGAAAAAGTTACCAAATGAAAAAAAATATAACCAAATTTAAAATGCCTTTTATTAATTGCGAAAATCATTAAAATTTATTTTAAGTTGCATTGCAATGCAAAGGTTATTTGTAAAATAATAATTATAAATCAAAACACCAAACATGAAATGTAATTCATTTACATATTAAAAAAATAACGAGAAATTTAATTAAAAGGTTTTTTCTATTTGAGACTATTTTCGCCAAAAAAACCGTAAAATTTCCATACAAAATTCAGTATATTGAAAGTTAATAATGGAATATTTTTTAATATGCCAGTTATAAATAACAAAAATGGAAAATTGTTTTCCGCTTTCAAGCTGGTATTGGCAGGACTGTCAAATGTGGCGATTTCTAAATTTCGATGGAAAGTTTCGTTTGGCGATATGGCGAAATTGAAACCGATTGGCGATATGCGAAATGCATTTTATGTAAATATTTGCCAATTACCATATATGTATGTATCTAAAATATTATAAAAACTTAATTCTCTTGTTTGTAAATTTTATTTAAAATTTATAATTCTTTTTATAAATAACTGTTTCAAAATGGTTTTTTTTTTATATATTTTGTGTATCATTGAAAAATATTGTGGCAAATATAAACAAATTCGCCTTTCGTAACGTACATTCAATGGGGAAAAAGTATATGACTGGCAGTCCAAAGTTTTTTTTTTACCAAACAATTATATTAAAAAATATTAAAAAATATGCATACCGACAAGTTATAAACAGTAAAATTGCAAATTTCTTAAAACATACAGCCATTTCTTAAAGAAAATTCCATAAATTTTAAAATTATATTAATATGTGTATTTTCAAATTTGTATAAAAATATACTTCTGAAAATAACCTAAATTCAGAACATTAAACTTATTTTCAAGTTTTTAGAAACACTTAAACGAATTTTCTGAAATCGATTTCTCATGATTTTATGCATTTCCTACCTTAAGGTGATTTAAACTTCATTTGTTTTCGATTTCAGAACATGGCGTTTTTGATATAAAAATCACAAATGGCAATATTTTCTTAGCAAAAAATAAATATTTGGTTGCTGTTTTGAATGGGATTTTTTATTTTCGATAAATTATAAAAAACTTCCGTTCCTTAGTAACAAATCATGAAAAAATCGTAGTACACAGTACAAATTATTCGAGCTCGTAAATAATTGGATCAAGAAAAACATATTCGTACGGATTATTATTTTAGAAAAAAGTAACCAAAATGAAAAAAACATTCACATCTCCACATTGAAAAAAAATATAACCAATTTTGGTTAGAAATAACCAAAAACGGCAGCCCTGGTATGGATATAAAACAAAAGCGATATTGTGTAAATACCTACGTGAAGAGAAAGAACAACCAAAAAGATGTCAAACTTTAAAATATTACCTAAAAATAGATAATAAAAATATGCGTGTGTGCAGAACATTTTTTTTAAATACACTGGACATTGGTAGACATGCAATGCTGAATAGGGTAAAGCGGCCTGTGACCAGTAAAAAAAATGCAAATACAACACCGCTGACAAATTTTGCTAATCAAAGAAAATATTTGAATTCTTTTTTGGACTATTGTCGCGCAGCAATACAAAATAAATATCTTCTACCGGACTAGAATTCAAAACGAATGATTTACAATTTTTACGTAAAAGTTTGGTGTCCAAAACATGAAATAAAGCCGCTTTAAATTTCGGATTATTATGGATTATTTATTATGGCCAATACGCCCTTCACCAAGCAAAAAAAGAAAAGCAAAAGAACAATGACGATGAGCGTATCGTGGTAACTGTAGATCTGCAAGATTTTAATGGCGCCAAAATCGGAAGTAAGCAGCCTATACTATCATACAAAATTGCAAGTGCACAACTTAGTTTTCTGTAATTTGGTAAACCATAAAGGTTACTGCTTTATTTGGAATGAGGTTAATGGTGGTGTATCTGCGGAAGAATTCGCAATCATTTGGGTACATTTTGCTGAACAAAAAATTCTTCGTGGCACTGAAATCCCGACAAAAATTATTTTTTACAGCGACGGATGCTCATACCAAAACCGAAATGTGACTATGAGTAATGCTTTATTGAATCCAGCTGCTAAACACCAAATAACAATAGAACAATAAATTTTAGAAACTTGACACACGCAAATGGAGGCTGACAGCGTTCACTCACTCATCGAACGTGCGTTGAAGCATCGGACTATAGACTTACCTGTAGGGATGGACAAAAAGAATAGATGTTTTTAAAACACTCGATGTATTGCGCCGAAACCGATTCAATCCGATGTTTTTTTGCACCTAAACAATCGGAAAATATCGATGTTTTCTTTCGATGCATCCAAATGACAAATTGTATACAGAACCTGTAGATTGGTATATAGACGTGTATACATATCTATATGTGTTGGCATGACTCCAGTTTGTATATGTAAACGTGGTAAATATTATGCGAACAACTGTCAACACTATTATATGCGGCGAATAAGTTTGGGTCTGGCATCTTTACTCCCAACAAACAGCTTGATAACCAGTCGTAATTAAAATAAAAGCTAACAAATTATGCACAAGTTCAACAAAGGAAAATATTTTGCTGTTTGTTTATTGTTTACAGTATTGAAAAAAAGTATTTGGAGATGTAAAATAAACTAAAGATTTTTCGAAAATATAATAATAATAAATAATTAAAAAAAAAATCGATGTATAACAACATCGATATATTTTATGAAATATCGATGCAACATCGATATTGCTATTTGTAAAAATGCTCGAAAGAACCCAGAACCTTATGAAGTGCATTATTTGGATCACACTTTTTTCAAAACATTTAGATACCTTCCCAACCCAGAACCTTATGAAGTGCAATATTTGGATCACACTTTTTTCAAAACATTTAGATACCTTCAATTAGTGAAAAGCGTTCGCCCTGGCCGGGAAAAAGGTGATACCAAAGTAACTGATATTCGGGCGATAAAATATACAGCAGAAAAATATTTTACAAATTGAGATTCTCAAACTCATGGCACCAACATCCTCAAAGAATAAATAAAACTATTTCTCCGCTTGATTGACCTTGGCAAAAGATCACCACAAGTTTTATGACGAATTACCTCACGAGTAATAAACATATATCATCAATCTAGGTGCCACATATTTTCTAATTTTAGTTTATATAAGTAGCAATGAAGTAAGGCTGCAAACTTGATTTCATGTGATAAAAACCTAAGAAATTCATTTTGTTATAATTATATTTAAGTCACAGCAAATGTTTTTTTTTACAAAAATATTAAATGCTATTGGCATTAAAAACACAAATTAAGTCACATTATTTAAATCAAATAAGAAAAATGATCATACTATTTTTTATAGAAAACGTGCTAAATGATATGCACAAATCAAAAATAGCAACAGAAAGGGTGGTAAATGACAAAAATTCTTCTAAATCAAAGATAATATTTTTTTTTATTTTTTTACTAACTTACATATATATGTAATGTAACAACAAAGCAAATAAAATTCCATTCAAAAAAATTTACAAAATATAATGTAAATTTTTTTATACAGTTTTTTGTCTCCTGAAAAATTTCAAAAAATGCAGTTGGCATTTTTCTAATTGGGCGTTATTTCATCGGGTGTTATTTCGTGTCGCCTTGTTTGTCTTGGAGTTGCAAAAACTTTGGTGCACAAATTAGGAAAACAACAATCTTCTCTGGATAAAATGAAAAATACCAAAATTAAGGAAGAGCTATAACATTTGAAAGGACAACTTCCGCGGGAATTTTGTAGACAACCAAGAGATATCAAAGAGTTTGAACGATATAAAGCAACCGATTTCGTCAGTTGCTTCTATATACCGGACCTTTTATTGAAGGATGTTTTAAATAAAGATATATATACACATTTCTTGCAACTTAGTTTGGCGATACGAATTCTGCTCTACACCAAACTATGCAAAACACATAATAAATGTGCTGAAGCGTTGTTAGAAAAATACCTATCCACTACGATGAAACGCTACAAGTGTATAACTTTCATTGCCTACCTCAACTTGCTAGTGATTGTTTGTTGTACGGATCGTTGGAAACTTTTAGCGCATTCAAATTCGAAAATAAATTAGGCAAGCTGAAGAGACTTATTAAAAAGAAGAATAATCTATCGGTTCAGTTATACAACCGATTAGTAGAACAAAGTTTAAAAATCAAAAATACCCCTAATCTGCCTGAAACTGCTTAAATAGCACACACTTCCATTCAAACTGAAAATGTTTACTTGTCAACTTCACCTTCAAATAACTTTTATAGATTGGAAATTATATTTTTCAATTACCATCATCGAGGAATAACAGATGTTTATGGTTATTAAGTAATGAATTTAAATGCATTGTTCCACCTGCCCATAGAATCTTCACTTTTAAATATATGGCAAACAGCAGAACTTACTGTTTCTAATACAACGTAACGGGTCCGCCATCTAACGTTTTTTTTAAACTAGTGCTTATTTCGTGAATGGTAACACTTACCTCATGTCTGATTTGACAGATAATTTGTTTTATCCTTCTCCTGACCGAATATGGTTGTGTATACGCTTGAACAACGCTGGGAAATATGCGTTTTCGCTTCGCTAAGTGGGCCTGCGATCGACTTACAGAAGATGCCGATTTTGCCAAAAAAAAATCATCTTTTCAGATGAAGCTCATTTTGATTTTGGCGGGTATGTAAACAAGCAAGATTGTCGCATTTGGGGCACAGAAACCCCGCACGCATACATTAAAAAGCCGTTGCACCCAAAACGAGTCACTGTTTGGTGCGGATTTTGGTCCAGAGGCATAATTGGGCATGTAGGGTAATAAGGCCTTTAAGACAATTCTTCTCTAGGCACGAAGAAGTGGCCAGTAAATTAGAAATTAATAAACTACAGCTAGCACATGCGAGAAAATTTTCGAATTTATCTCAACTAAGGAATTTAAAGGTACGGGTAATAAAGAGTTACATAAAATTTAAATTGCGCTATTAAATATAGTAACCAAAAACAGTAATAAGAATGCTAAGGCAATTCTAGATATAATGCTAAAATATCAGGATGACCCAGTTGAGGGAGGTCACTGAGGATAATTCATTTTAAACCAAAAATAAAGTTTAACTGCTCTGATTTTTTAGCCCTTAGAGTTCTTATTAAACAACCTAGAGATCTTATCACTACAGAGCAATTTCAGTGCAAAAATTTATAGTTTCTGCACACTAAAATAAAGCTTGGACATTTTTAGGAAGAAAACTCAAGAAAAAAGGGGCGAACCCAATTGTTTGTAAAAATTCGCCTTAAGCGACCTCTAAACCTTTTCCGAAGAATCTGAAAAAGTCTCAAAAATACTTTTCCCCATAAACAAATTAAAAAAAAAACAACAACAAGGGACTTTTGGGTAACTCCGTCCGTAACCGATCTGGCAGAATTTCAATTGCAAACTTTTACGGAGTATATTTGACATAAATATAAAACAACCTCGTCCTCAGCATTTTACTTTCGGCGAAGCGTATACATACATGGACCATTTAATTTTTATATATATAGATAACTTGGAGTAACACTTTTCCTTAACCCTTTCGGTACTTCTTTTTTGTTTTTGATTAAAAAAAATTGTTTTTTCGATTTTATAACTCTTAAACCTTATGATGCTATTAACAATTAATGATAATTATTTTTAAATTTTGTATTAAAAGTGGTTTTTGAGCATCATACCATATGGCATAGAATGTATTTAAAGGAAAAAAAAATAATTTTAATTAACATTTTTAATGCAATTTCTAAAATTGTATATTCAGAAAGATGTATTTTAGATTTATTTTATAAAAAAAAACTATTCAAATGCATTTTCTTTATAAAATAAAGCTATTCTTTTAGAATCAGAAGACAAATGAATAAAAAACCACGATCGTTTTATTATTTGTATGTTCATATGTATATTTCTATGTTATTATTTTGTTCCATTGAATAAAATCTATGCCAAATGGCATAGTATGATTTTAAAAAAATCGGACACCTTCTTTGAACAACACTTGGGATCTAACTTTTGCCCCACTTATTAAGGCAATGATAATCTGATAAAAACCTTATGGAAAGTTATAAAATAACAATATTTACAAAATTACAAATTGGCCTTTCTTCGAAAATTACAAATCTTGAAATGCATGTTTGCTTTCTGGCCTATCAGAATGAACTTGGTGTACTAATCAAAATATTCTATTTTTCAATTTCAATAAAAAGCTTTAAAGAAAAATACGAAAATATCAAAAAAATTAATTTCTAACTGTTTTGCCCCAAACAGGGGCTTGCAAAAAGCACTATGCCATATGGCATAGAATAACCGAAAGGGTTAACTCACCAACTCCTTCTGTTAATTGTTTTATGCGATAAACGAAGAATTTTGTAACAGAAGACAAGCCTAGCGATTGCTGTTTGGCACTTACGTATGTCTTAAACAGGTTAAACCATATTTTATTCCATTTAACGAGCATCGATTATCATAAATTGCAAACATCTTTTTCATTTCAGATCTTCCCCAATATTCAAATATTCGATTTCCCTAAATGACTAACTGTTCCTCTAAAACTAAACTAAACTGTTCCTCAGAGCCCGATAATAATTTTTTGAACAACTTAAATTTTAAATATGTTTGTATGAACAAATTTATTTTTTGTCTTTTCAACAGCTCAGACAAATCAATAATGAATTTGCTACCAAAATGTTAAATATTTTAATAACTTGGATATCGTCTACTGAAATAAATCTTATCACAATATTAATATATGTATGCATATTGTTATAACATTTTGCCACTTACCAATTTTCGCTTGTTAGAGAATTTTCTATGTATAAATGAAGTATTGAATGTTTTTTTTTCGGCGACGACATGGATGAATGCCAGTACGTTTGGTTTCAAAACTCAATAATGTCAAGTATAACTTTTATGTGCAATTTTTGCCTCACGTGCGTAAAATGATTCCAAGAGGTTCTATTTTGAACGTGCTAAAGTTACAAAAGTCGTCATAAACTTTCACGTTTTCTAATCTAATACAAGGTCACCAAAGTACCATTAAGTTCAACAAAATATGGCATTGTTCATTATGTGCTTTTGAATTATGAATAAACAGCGAAAAATGTTGATAACAAAAAAACCATTAAAGTTTTAACAAGTATATCTCTGTATGTAGATTTATTGTGGCACATAATAACTCGTAGCAAGTGAATATTTATTTAAATATAAATTTGTTACATAAGAAACTTGCATACAAGCATATTAAATATTATCTTTAAGTGCTCACAAAAAACAATTTTTTTTGGTAACTAATTTCTTTGGTTTGCAAATAAATCCATTCCTTAAACAAAACAGTTCAAAGAATTTAATCAGATATTTTACTTGATATATCCTGCGCAAAATTTAACAATACATGATGTTTTTTCCGACATTTGAAAACGGCACATATATAAAGTAACGACCGTTACTTTTTTAATAGTCAAAAAAAGTATTGAAATTACATTCTTTACGAATTCTTTCGGTTACTTTGGAAACACCCATATGTATATGTATATAAAAACATAAGTAAAGAATGAATTAATATTTTTGTTGTTTTTAATACTTTTACTAGTTACATGTAAAGAAATTTTTTTTCATTCAAAGGAAATAAAAATATAAGCAGAAATTGCAAAAATAAGCGATTTATAAAAAAAAATACTTAAAGTAACTAAAATAATATTTTAGCGTTATGTTATAGAACTTTAATTATTTTTTTGCATTTTTATCTTTTTCTTGAAGCCAACTTAGCTGCAAAATTTTTTATGATCTATTCACACAGATGTTCAGGTACACATAGAAAAAAATACCAAATTAAAATTAATTTCTGCAAAAGTATGCCCTTTATTTAAATTTATCATTATTTCATATTAATTTCAAATGAAAAATATTAAAATAACCTTAAATCACGTTAATTATTCACTGTTAAAATAACATTGTTCAATATTGAATCCATAAAAACCTGTTTTATATTAAAATAAAAAGTTGATCTTGTTAAATTAACATGCAAACATACTTAAATTTTTTTATTTTCATGTTTAAAATATGTTATAAAAAGAAGACAATTCCTGTATTCATTTAATTAAAATTATTTAGTTAAAAAGTACATCAAGTTTTCAAAGTAGATTGATGACGAAACCCGTATCGAGCCATTCTGCTGATGCTTCTGTTAACAATGGAGAATACATATAAAGTGAAACATGTGTTACAGGTGTTTTGAATTATTCTAAAATAAATGCTTATCCCTGCGGGAAATTTATGTCAATTGGTCCAACAGACTAGGAATGGGCAAAAAATATCGATGTATCAAAATATCGATACATAAAAAAATATAATCGATATATATCGACGATATTTTAAATACCGATATATCGATATATCGATATTGAAATACGACTATCGAATTCGATATTTTTGAAAGCCAGTCTTCATTAAGAACTCAAAATTTTAGCCGTTTTTCAAACAATGTTTTTTAAGAATTGGAATCATTGCATGCTTCATATGTTTTTTAAAACTAATATGAAGATCTAAAATGATTGGTATTTATAAGAAGCAGAGCCGGATACAGGAAGCAGATTGACTGGAGAGCACATAAAACAGAGAGTGCTCCTAATGTCCATATCTGATGATAACTGGTTTGACTAAAACCAGTTGGTACTTTTGGGGTGCAATTTAAATTTTAAGAATATTTGGTACTTCCATAACTTATTTACTTCCATTGAAATTTTTCGTAATTTATAATTTTTTTTTATTTCATATGGTTTTTTTGTATTCTTCCCTTTTGTTTTTGTTATAATTGAATTTTTTGTTTTGATTAAATTTGTTTGTTTTTATTATTTTTTTTTTAATAAAATGAAACAATAAAAAGTAGCAATGTAATAACATATAATTAATTTGTTCATAAATATGTTTGTACAAAGGTATACTGAATTTTTTAATTTGGTAAAAGTTTCAGCAAAATACGTTCGATATATCGATATTTTTGAAATAGTAAATATCGATACTCTAAAAAAATATCGATTCGATATATATCGATATATTTCTTCAACGTGCCCATCCATACAACAGACTGGTCCTGGGAGTTGTGAAAAGAGAGCAGGTACAAAAAGAATGAACTCATGACCAGTGAAAGGAGAGCCAATCATGTTACTGGGTTATACAGAACAAAAAGGTAGAAAAAGTAATGAAATTTTTTTGAGACTTTCTAAAAATTGGTTCTTTGATTTAATTAGGACTTGTTTTATTGAAATCATACTACATTGTATTGAAATAATACTACATTGTAGTAACTTTCACTAAACACGTCCATTGAGAATAGATAAGTGACTGGTCAAATGGTGTCAATTGACCCCCCCCCCCGCTGACAACCCTATGTTAAAGTGGTAGCTCTTATTCATAGAAAGGGTTAAAACTAGAACTAGAACCGAAGACCCATCACGGGACTACTTTGGTGTCAGTTCGCTTCCCTCTAGCGATGTTGTCACTGAAGCTTCTTCACACTGTTATATCACACTCAAACCAATTTGATTCTACATGAAATTCACGTTATTTCAACTTGAAATAACTTTCATTCAACGTGATTTGGATTGTTATTTCAAAATAAATTACATTTTTCTCGAACTTTACTGCAATGTTAAATTAACAGGAATTATAGTTATTTTAAAAGAAAAAAATGTTGTTCGCAAGTAATTGTAAAATCATGTTAAATTAACATGAAGTAACAATGAAGCACGACGATTTTACATTGATTTTTTTCTGTGTGTATGTTCAGACCTAACAAATATTTGACGAAAAACTCAAAAAAAAAACGTGACCACCAGAAAATTGATCAATTAACTTAAATTACAAGAAGATCATTTTATAATGTTATTTGTTTTAAGTTTCGTATCGCGCCAGAAACATTTTTGCATTATTTTTAAAGACATATCTGTTTTTAAATATCTAAAAAATTGGGTTGGTGTTAAAGGATTTTGGTAGGTTTTGCAAAAAATTTTGGTAGAATAAACATTTTTCAAGCGGCAGCCCTGGATGCGAGCGAGATCTGTGAAACAAAAGCCCATTGAACAACCTCTTGTGTAAACGATATGAAACAATATGTGTTACTAGTGGCATGAGCAAAACAACAGTTTGCTCAGTAATCTCAATTTTATTTGAACATGAGCTTCAGTGACTAAACATTTCAATATGTTTATAAATAAAGTTGTTCAAGTAGTTCCTTAAAACACAATCACGGTACTCCTCCTCCTGTCTTTTTGCATTATATTTTCGAGATTAAATTCTTTTCGCTTTTCGAATATAATTTATTTATTTAATTTACGAAAATCATAAAGCCATACTTGAAAGTGTCTTTATTAATTGGTTTCACTAGCCAAATTTATGACAATCAATGAAAACAAATAAAATTAACTAAATTGCTGAAATATTAAACATATTATCAGTAGGCTCCCCAATGCCCAGTTGTTGCACATGCTGTTGAATATCGAGGTCGTGGTCTATTTAATACGGGATATTTCCTTTTTCCCCCCAGTAAACAAATAAATGCATTAATTAGTTTGTATTTATTCTGTTTTTAACACTAGTATTTAATATTTATAATAATGATAATTTCAATTACATAAACTATTAAAACGAATGGGGTAAAAGAATAAAATATAAAAAAATAATTAAAACCAACATGAGTAGTTTTATGTTCATTTTTATTTATGAATAGTGCTTGTTGCAACAAATGTTTATGGTGGCGATATCAAATAAATGTTTGTGATGTTTAACCACGAAAGTTGTTGTTATTTTACTCTTATCCTTCCTCTTGCGAGTACATCTGCGTTTTTCTTGTTTGTTTATTCGTTTTTTCCATTGTCATTATAACAATTATTATTTATAACTATGTTTTATTTTCCATTATTAGTTGTATTTGAGTTTGTCATTTATTGTCCTCCATCTCTTTTAGTGTGTCAGCATGAATGTGTAGCACTTGCACTTGCTGTGATAACAGGTTGTTCCTCTTGTGCATTTTTTTTCAGTTAGTCATGCAACAATAATGCAGTTGTATTTGAACTCGTGTGTAGGACTTCGCATACCTCAAACTGCGACCGGAATATGTTGTCCACTCCACATGCTTATTTCAACAGACATTAAAACGTTATTTGTCGGAATTTGTCACGTTAAAGGACAATAGTGGTTCGTGGTTGCAGTTACAAGCTTCATACACATGTTCTATTAAAACTACTGAATCTGTATGAACTCAAACGTATAATATGTACATATAAACCAGTGCTGCCACAAGAGGAAACAAATCCCATATACCCACACCACCCAATTTTATTGGAATCGCCCGGTGGCGAACGTCATGATGATTAATCATGAAACATACTGACAATGTTAAATCATCGATGACATATGCTGAATTTTGTTTGGCGTCATACATGAATTTTTTAAGCAACTGTCCAAAATATCATAGATGACCAGAACTGATTTTTTTCGTTAGTCTTCCGCGCATTAGTGAGTCCTAACAGACAATATCATCGATATTCAGACAATGTTGTCAAGTTTCAATGTGTTTCGATGCGGTGATAAACAAGAAAATAACATACAGACATATATTTAATAATCCGTTATTCAACCATTGAAGAAGAGCAGACAAATTTCAGCAGAGTTCAGTTGTATATCGAGTGATAATAGACATTAGAAATTGCGCCTTGAGATCCAGTTTGTTAGGAGGGATGAATCATAGATGGAAATATCAATTTGACAAAGTCGTTCAAAAAACGCCACCGGGTTCATATTTAAACCAGTGTTCGAAAATAAACACTAAATATCGCTCCTTAGTGTTCGGTTAGGAAGATTAATGGAAAACACAACCGCTTATAGTGTTTGTGTAGAAATGCATTAAGAAAGTAACGTTTCCCTGTTTGTCGTCTTTCGAACACAAAAATAATACTTTTTTTTGTCAAACTTAACAAATGGTGAGAACATTTAATTCCGTTCGGGGGGTTTTAAACCATAAATTTTATTGTGTTCGGTTCAGTTCACTAATGTTAGTCACTTTTGGCTGGTAAAAAAACAAACAACAAAAAGCCAGCAAAATAATTTTACACAAACAAAACACCCTGCAAATAATATTGGACCCCTGGATACAACAGGACCATGGAGTAGGCCATTTCATCAAAATGGATCAGGTGGTCCAACAATATTTGCAGAGTTAGTATAACATCATGAACATAAATGACCAATTAGGCAATTTTAGTAGTATTGGTCAGGGCTGGAGATAAAAAATTTGAATTTTTTTTATTGAAAAGAAAAGTGACTAAATTCATTTCAAAGAAATGATAAATTTCGCTTTTTCTTAAGTTGTACCAAAAAAAGATGAATTGTACCAGTGTACCAATAAAGTTTCGATTGTACCGAATTTGGTACAATTGTACCACAAATCCCATCACTATTTATTTTAAACTAAAATTGGTTAAATTTTTTTTTTAATGTGGAGATGTGAATATTTTTTCCATTTTGGTTACTTTTTTCTAAAATAATAATACGTACGAATATGTTTTTCTTGATACAAATATTTACGAGCTCGAATAATTTGTACTTCGATTTTTTCATTATTTGTTACCAATGAATGGAAGTTTTTTATAATTTATCGAAAACAAAAAAATCCCTTCCAAAACAGCAACCAAATAATTTTTTTAAGATTTTTGCTAAGAAAATATTGCCATTTGCGATTTTTATATTAAAAACGCCATATCAACTTTTATGTAACGCACTAGAGTTCAAAAGTCAATAATTATTTGTTTTCCACATCTTATTAATTAATAATAAGTATAATTTGATTTTGATAAAATTAAATACTTTTTTGATAAATGTTATAAATTTATTTAACAGTACACCATGAGTTCTGTACTGCAATATGAGACTCTTAGTCAGGGCTGGGCAGTATTTTAAATACATGACGTGCAAGTATTTTGTATATTAAATGCATGCCCAGCAAGGATTTTGTATTTCAAATACATGCAATAAATAGAAGTAGTAGTTTGTATTTTGTATTTTAAATACATACAAAATGGGAGTATTTTGTATTTTAAAAACATAGTTTACAAAATATATTTTGTCAGTTTATTGATGGTTGTTTGCATTTTGATATACCAAAACTAGAATCGCTAAAAAACGAAACTATCAGAATATGGGCATATTAGAAGTAGAAGCATCAGTAAAGAAGACGATGATTTTGTTGTTTTCGAAGATAGGAATGATGGTGAATCTAGGACATCAACTTTGGAGTTGGAATTTGTCAGCTTCCTCAGTGGTGAGAGCAAAGACATTATCACTCTTGACAGTTATACAAATATAAAAAGAGTATTCATAGAATTTAATACAAGTTTGTGCTCATCAGGACCTGTAGAAAGATTATTTTCTTCAGAATGGTTTCATTTATTCTCCAACAAGAAACTGTTTGTCGGATGCTACATTCAAATATCTGATATTTATGAAAGGAAACAATTGTTTTGTTAATTAGTTTTATCTAATGTAGTTTTAGGTTTAAATAAAAAATGGTGTATTTCGTATTTTAAATACATACATATACCCTACGTGGAAGTATTTTGTATTTGAAATACGTTCAATAAATGGATACAGATGTGTAAGTATCTTGTATTTTGTATTTTAAATACATAACCTGAAAGTATTTTGTATTTTACCTATAAACACATGAACAGCAAGTATTTTGTATTTTGTGTTTTAAATACCGCAAACCATGTATTTTGCCTAACACTGCTCTTAGTCTTGTATATGGAACGACAAATAAATAAAATTAGATGCATTTCGCATAAGGCCAAACGTAAATTTCAATCGATAAACGGGTACAGAAATCGCCACGTTTGATAGTCCTGCCAAAAAGCGGAAAACAATTTTCCATTTTTGTTATATAAAACTGGCACATTAAAAAATATTTAATTTATTAACTTGCAATATACTGAATTTAGTATGGAAATTTGACGTTTAATTCTTGTAAAATAAATTAATAAAAGGCATTTTAAATTTGGTTATATTTTTTACATTTGTTAACTTTTTCAAAAATCTTGGTTGTGGCAGCACTGACTACCAACGAAAAGTTTATTCTTTTTTTTATTTTATTTTAGAATTTTATACCATTTTCAAGAAATTCCGGAATTGATTTTCGAAAGCAATCCCATTTAGGATTGTTTTGAGTACGTGTTTATGTTATTCGTACTTGAATTTTTGAGTGTGACCCGTACTTTAAGTAATCATTAAAAACTTGCTTTATCCCGAGTGTACAGATAGAACACTATTTCATCTTTTAGCTATGGTACCGAATGTTTATATCAAAGTTTTTTTAAATAATTAATAAATTTAAATTAAAAAAATTAAATAGTTTTATTTATATTCCACATTGTATTATAATCCACATTTGAAAAACATTTGAGAATTACGTTTGAAAGCAAGTTGAAAATAAAGGCATTTTTCAATTTGAAAATAATTTCCTCTTTTTGTTGAAAACGCTATGATTTTCAAATGATTTTCAAATCATTATCAAACGTTTGTCGTTTGAGAAAACGTTTGATTTCAAATCATTTTCAATTTGAAATCAAACCTCCGTGTTTGTTGGGGTAAGCTCACTTCTCCAATTAAATTTTTTAAAGGGTTTTTAACGTGGCACAGTGGCTGAAAATTTTATTTAATCGGCTTAAAAGACAATTTTTTTAATTTAGCCGATTTCAAAAATGTTAATGGAATTCCAAGCAAACAAATTAGATCTAAGATATCTAGAAAACTGGATCAAAATAGGAAATATTGGGTGTGGCATGCTGCTGGAAACAAGAAATTTATGTTATTTTAGAAAAAGTTAAATAATTAGAATTGTGGTTATTTTTTTGAACTATTTATGGTTTTTAATCCAAATTTTTAATATTTTTAATCAGGCTTAAGTTCATCAAATTTAATTTTCATTAAATTATTTTTATGAAGAAAGGAATTTTACAACATGAAAAGAAATAGAAAGACAAAATGAAAAAAAAAACAAAAAAAATGTACTTTGGACTTCAAGAAGAATTCTTGACATAAGTACGAAAAAACAGAAGTTAGGAAAAACATGTAAAATTGATTACAAATGGATAATCATTCAAAAAAGCAAATTACGATCTACCAAAGGTTAAAAATACAATTTGGTTTAAGGATTGATATTTGACTATTGACGTCAGCAGTCGTCGATGGCTGCGAGTGTAAGACGGCAAATCCATCTGAGGAGATCGAGTGGTTGCGATCGAAACATGTCATGGTAACCAGCCGCCTGGGTTCGAATCTCAGGTCAGTCAAGAATGAATGATTATCAATAACTATTTTAATTAATTTTCATGTTGTAAAATTCCTTTCTTCATAAAAATAATTTAATGAAAATTAAATTTGATGAACTTAAGCCTGATTAAAAATATTAAAAATTTGGATTAAAAAGTTAAATTTTTGTAAATTTGATCAGAATTAAATTATGATTTCTCGCAAACTTTTATCAATAATCGGTTGAAATTTTGTTACATTAGTGCGATAGCAGTTTTTAAGAAATGGTTTGTTGTACCATTGTACCGTTTATACCTGATGTATTATTAAATGCTTGTTAAAACTAGTAAAACGCGTCCCTCCGCATGAGCTGATTCTAACTGGATTTCATATTCATCATTATTTTTTATTCGTACTATTATATTTACCTTTATGCTCAACCTTGAATTAAATTAACCGCTTTTTACTTGTACCATAACTGAATTGAAAAGATACTGTTTAAAAGCCATTGCAACTTAACGTCCAATTACATGGGGGTAAAAATGATGTTATTTTATAGATGGGTTACATATTAATATGTATGTCATTTTTCCCGCCATGTTAATTTAGTCATCTTTTCAACTACCCAGCCTGGTAATTATCTTACTTTAACTCACTTAGTGTATAATCGCCTAAGTGTTAACATATCCCCAATTCATATAATTTAAATAAAACCATATCGTTGGGAATTTAAAGCAAATTTATTTATTGGATTTTTAATTGGCACACACTCTTTATTGAGAAAGAATCGACACCATTTTCACATAATCTAATTTTCTTCAGAGCTTTACCTTCCAGCTACTATTGCTCTAGGAATTGTTTGCACAATTACTCTGCCAGAGATTACTTTAAACACAAATTCATCTTCAGCATCATCAGCTTACGCTTAACCCCATCACGCAAGTATACAAACGCACATACATTTACAAGTAACACCAGCTACTCCTGGTTACCCTACCATTACTCTTCATATATTCGCAATTTATCTACATATAACCATAAACACTTATTAATCTATTTCTTTTGTATACGCTTCCAACCATCCAATACATTCATCTACATACAATCAATCACATAATTTGTCAATGCTTTTCCAGCTGTTTTAGTTAAAGCAGAATTTCAGAGAAATAGTACATGTTAGGGTTAAAAGGGTTCAAACAGTATATAAGAATTTTTAAACTATTTGGAACTGTCTGTAGAACACTTTTTTCTTTTGAATAAAATTACTCGCAACATTTTTATACCCTCCACCACCCCTAGTGTGAAAGTATACAAAGTTTGTCATTCCGTGTGAAACTTTTTTATTATTCATCCAGACGCTATAAGTTTAATTTATTCATGTCCATCTGTCTGTCCGCCTTATGCATTTTTCTATAATATAACTTTGGCCGATGAAACCCGATTTTCAACGATCCTTTTAGCTATAAAATGTAAGGTTTAAATTAGATTAAATAACATCGCATAAATTCTCTTTCCAATTCACAAATGGTATTTTTTTCTATCGTGTTTCATTAACATCCAAAGGTACATTAGGATTCATAAAAATCTTTAAAATATCTTTAACAACAACCAATTTTTTGCAACATTTTATAATGGCAAAAAAGATCGTAAGCTTTATATATATTTACATATATACCTTTTTAGGAAGTTATAGCAAAATTACTTTTTTGTTATATTGTTTTTCAATGTGCAATAACATTTGGAATAATAAAAACTTCCGATCTGTGACAATAGGAGTGTTTAGAAATAAAAACTTAAAAAACTCTAACCGCAGAAAACTGATGATCATATTAAATTCGGAGTAAATTTACAAAAGCCACCTTTAAAGTTAAAAATTGTTCTCCTATAACAGAAATCAAATAGACTGAAGCATTTTTTGCCACAGAATCTTTTCAAAGCCAACAACATTTATAGAATACCAAAAAGTTAAATTATTTAAACAAATTACATAAACACGTTTCCTTTCTACGGATGTGTTTGCCTTTATAGTCTAAGGAGCATTATATAATCCTTAGGCACTTTCAGTTTTCTTAGCACTTCCTTTAAATCGAAGATGATAACGATCTGAAGCATTTGTGCTTGATTTAAGCCAAACAAAAGGGAAATAAATTTAATTACCAAAATGCGTTTTTTTGAGTCAATACCTTTTTGCCAAACGGCTAAGATCTATTTCATGGCACAACTTATTGACAATTATATCAGCAGTAAAGTTGCCAGATAAACTCACTGTTTATTGTAGTTATTTTTATTTAAGCTTTGATATTGTTACAAATTAAACTGGAGTTTATAGATATGATTCGCTTAACAGTTTTATTTGTACACAGAAAAAAATAACAAAAGTTATTAAGTAATTAAAGAAAATTTGTTAAATCTTTTTAATAATTTTAACAATTTCTTTAATTAACATGTTTGTAAATTGTCATATTAACAATTTGTTTTTTTTTTTAGAAAATAAATGTGTATATCATAGAAAAAATATTTTGTGTCAAAAAGAAAAACCATAAAAAAAAATTTTTTTTTTCCATTTTAAAAGAATGAAAAAGAATGAACGATGTGGAGATTGTTCTGAAATTTTACCAATCTATACGGTCAGTTAACTTATTATTTAATTATTCATAAATAAATTTTAACGGGTTTTCTATAAATTCTAGCTTTCCAAATAATACTATTAATGATGGCAAGATTCCTTTTTGTGTTGATGGCAGAAACTCGCATGCAGGACTATGTTTCTTCCTTAATCAGTTATAATGGTTTTTGTGATGTAATTTTTTATGAATTTTACTAAAACGTTTTTTACTAAAACTTTTAAAAGCATCTTTAATATGAATTAAGTTAGTAACAAAGTATTTTGTTAATATGACAATTTAGTAATAAAAATTTATATTTAATTGTTAACAAATATTTTATTCAATATTACAAACTCATTGTTAAAAATATTTGTTGAATTTTAACAATTTTCATTAACAAAATAGTTTTTTGTATTTACAAATTTAGTTGTTGGTGCCTTTTCAATTAAAAAGTTAATTGTACTGACGAATATGGTATTTAATATGACAATTGATTTGTCGTTTTGTTTTTCGAAAATCTTTGTATGAAGTATCCTGACGTTCTGGCCTAAGCAACCAGTGAAATGCGTATAGGAACAGCTTATCCAATCAATAATACATTTTCGTTTATCAATGGTATGAAATGGTAACTAAGTACATTTAAACGAAAGCTTGTTAATTAAATTTTTGAATCCCAAGAAAAACTTAGATGCCATACACGGAACAAAGTAAAAATTGTCTCTAATCACCAATTTTACACTGAATTCCTAGAATCAAGCAACTCATTTGTTGATTTTGCACCTACTATTACCAAAATGATTATATTGATAACTAAAAATTGTACAAATTTTATATTTTGAATTTTTTTTCCAATAAATTATATTTTGAATTTTAATTAAAAAAATTATCAAAAAACTATGCCATTTCAAACATTGTGTTGATTGATTTTGACAATTTCCAACAACAATTTCAGAAGTTTAAATTATTTAATTTTAAACGAAATAATTTTTTGTTATTTGATTATTATTTTAATTCAAAATTTATTTCAAAACAACTAAAATGTTAATCAAATCAAAATTATGTTTTTAATTTTCGTTCAACAAAAAAATAATTGATTCAATTATTACATAAATTAAGTTTAAATACTTTTTAAATCATTTTTTTAATTGTTAAAAAACTACTAATAATTTTGTCTGTGTAATGAAGTTAAAAAATCCCGGGAATTTCTGCACAAATTTTCCGGGATTTATCCCAAAAAAATTTGCGGGATTCCGGGTTTTTTGTCTCGGGATATCTCGTATGAAAAACACAAGTACCAAGCAATTATAATGGTTGACTAAGAAAATAAACAACAAAGTGAAGAATTAGCCTTAAGAAATAGGCACTGATTCTTAACGTATGCTTACCTTTTATAGAAGAAGACAAAATTATATTTTTTTTCAATATGTATAATTATGTATCTAAAATTTCAAGTGTTTCATCATTTATGTATCATCAGTTCTTTTTACAAAAGTTGCGTTCGCGTGTCTCTTGGGCAGAACTCTGCTAAGTCTGGCAGATGTTTTGGGATTTTTAATGGATTCTTCACTTTGCGACTGCAATGGCTGTCTTCTGTTTCTCGCGGTACTCCAGCCACGACTTAATGACATAGCTACTGTTAAAAGCCCTACTGGATTCTTTTTTTTTTAACCCGAGAGCCCTGATTTCCACCGAGGGAGCGAAACTCTTCTTGGCTTTTGTAATGCGACAGGAGATTTCAAACTCTTTATTTATGGCGCTACTGGAAGTCTCCTTATCTTTCCAGAAATCGAATATTTAATGCCTGGCACTCTTTTAATGGCGTTTTCTTTTCTAAGCAAAAAGTGTTGCATAAGTGTTTCATATGATTTGGCAACATATTTAAATTCTCCCCTGATTTTTAAGAAGTGTTGAATATTTTACGTTTGTGCTGCACTTATGCCCCTTTAATTAAAATGAGCGTTGAACATGTAGCATTTTTTTTTTAATTTTAAAGGGAACGCTTGGCACTTTTAAAATAACACATTTTTTTCAGAAAAGAACATGAAAAATGTAAATGGCAGAATTAACTTAGAAAAGAAAACGCTATAAGTCTGTGCTCGAGTATCCCATTCAACGTAACCCAGTCCGGATGTGGATATCTTTCATGTGACAAATAGCAAAAAGTCTGCTATCCCGACCTTTGCGACTGAGAGGCATGCTGAGCTAAGCTGTGTACTATAGAAGATGATCCAAGTACCCAGGAGTTTAAATAATTCTAATATAACACAGCTAAGCCAAATCCACAAGAAAAAAGCTACATACATGGGGGAAAAACGTTAGGCTGCTTAAGTACACGTTTATTGTGCACAAATATTTTGTTTAAATATTTATTTTAAAAGAAATATTAATATTTTGTTTAAGATAAAAGTCAAAATCCTTTCAAGTTCATTGAGCCAGTTTAAATATAAATATTAAGTTTTTTGTTAAAATAAAAGCCACTTTAACTTAAAGCAACAAAATTCTCAATAACTGCAAAAAATAAAACAGAAATAATTGAAGTTTTATTCAAATGACCGCATTTGTCAGTTTTTACATCGAAAACGGCTTAAAATCCAACGAAACGAGAACAAAACTCTGAAGAATGCATATACAATAAAAATGCACAAATACCAACGCATACAAACTCTGTACACGCTGACAATGGCTTTCTACGCCATTTCGTTCCTTTTTATTCAGTTCGCATGTTTTTCCTTTGTTACTTTTTTTGATTTAAATGTTCTGGTCCTTGGCGAGCTTTAAGAGGTTCTGTTTCACATCTTGCTTGCCTGCTTGCGGATAAACAAAAGAATAAATAAAAATAAACTTTTCATCGTAAGAGTGCAAAATATATTTGAGTATGTGCGTGTGAAAGAGTTCCAATCCATAAGAGTAGAGAAGAAAAACTACAAAAAAAAAAAAGGCAGCAAACACGAAGTCAAACATTTGGTAAAATATTACGTTATTGTTTGATATCAAGCAAAATTCTGAAACCTTTTTTATAGTTTTAATTCAACATTGCAATTTTAATTAATTATTATTCGAATAGAAGAACACTTGACTAGCAATGTTTTACCAATTGGTTATTTAATAGGTATTCTCAAATTAAATTAAACAATAAAGCGACATATAAAACAAAATCCCCGTACACCCCCCAATATTAAAAATTTTTTGCCGAACGTAAATGGGCGACACTCTTTTTAAATTTTCAGCCGGATCGTAAACAATGATATATCATAGTTTTTGTCTCAAGAAGATCACTGTTTTGCTCTCAAACCCATTGACCGCAAGTATCCCCTTCTAGTATTTATTCACCATATCGCTGTTCGTACCATTGCAATATGCGCCACTAATATTAGAATAGTACAGCTCAAAACAAATAATTAAACTTTTGCCAATGAAAAAATTTGCCCCGTATAAAGTCAACTCTTGCAAAACACTTTAGTATGCGTAAAATCTAAAGCTAAACGCTATTGTAATAAAATTTGGGAAAATCAGATTTCATCCATAATTTACCATACGCCAAATGTAAAGACCCACTCTCGTACAACAGTGGAGTACGTTTAAAACTGTAACGAATACATAATGCTATTTTAATAGAATTTGGTCTAAAAGTTTCATAAGGCTTTAAATCAAACTGAAAAATTTAGTGAAGTCGGTTGGTGGCATGTCATACATACAAAAAAAAATGTTGAATATAATATAAAGTAACCTTTGGAAGGAAATAATTCCCAGTTTCAGTTATTAGAAATATATATAATTCATGAGCTCTTGATTTACCACGGTTTTTAGGCCCAAAAAGGAAATTTTGTATGTATCTTATGTTTTGATTTACGCGATATGTTAAATTTCTGGTCCCATAATCGATTGATAATATAACACAGTTTATTTTGAAACATAAAAAGTTTTTAATTATTCAGTTTTAATTTTAAATTAAATATTCACTTAAGAAAGCAAAGTGTCATACCGTCCGTGGATGTTATGTCTCTTTTCTGATGGACATTATGACACTTTAAAAAGTGTCATAAAGTCCATGGACACTGGACGTTATGACATGTCAACAGTCGGTTCATAATCGCATATCGATGGTTCTCTTCCTCAACCTCGTAACTCAAAAACAACTACTTTTCAGGAGAGAAAAAAATACTTTTTTTTACTAAATATTTGAAACTTTTTTCTATATACACAGAAAAAATTGTTAGTAGTTTTTTATCAATTAAAAAAATTATTTAAAAAGTATTTAAACTTAATTATTGTAATAATTGAATCAATTATTTTTTTTTTGTTGAAAGAAAATAAAAAATATAATTTTGATTTAATTAACATTTTAGTTGTTTTGAAATAAATTTTGAATTAAAATAATAATCAAATATCAAATCAAATCTAAAAATTATTTCGCTTAAAATAAAATAATTTAAACTTGTGAAATTGTTGTTGGAAATTGTCAAAATCAATCAACACATTGTTTGAAACGGCAAAGTTTTTTGACCATATTTTTAATTAAAATTAAAGATATTGGCCCATAATCATAGTCAAACGCTAAAGTCGGTTCTATTTAAAAACAACTTTAAAGCAAAAACTACTTTAAATTATTTTGCTACCATAGTCAAAATTAAAGTATGTTTTAAATTAAACCGACTTTAACTGGGTGCCACCTCCAATGTAGAAAATGTTTTCATACAACATATAACAAAATATAAGCAAGTGGCAACTCTAAGTGCCGACATTGAAAATTAAAACATAAATAAAACACTGCATATCTTGTTGCGTTGAAAATTTTTAACACGCAAAATGAATTTATGTAGAAAGCAACAACAAAATTAAAAAATATTTTGGCTTTGTTTTTACTTTAAATGTAATTAGGGCCTATATGTACATATGTATGTATTTTGTGTTTCTTTCCCTAAATGTTTTCCTCCAAATAATTAATAATTGCAAAATATCGGCCAATATCTTGTAACATAAACATTTTTTACCTTTTGCAAGTACCTTTTTATTTGGCAAAAAACAGCTGATGCTGTTGTTAAATGAGTTAAAAACAGCTTCATCTAGTTTTATATGTATAAAAAGTCAACTTTAACGTCAAAAGTATACTTTAACTTGTTTATGAAAGACCTAAAGTCGGCTCTTAAGTAAAGTCGACTTTAGTTTTCTTAAAGTATACTTTATTTTTGACTATGATTATGGGCCATTGTTTATTGAAAAAAAATATTCAAAATACTTTTAGTAATCAATATAATCATTTTGGTAATACGAGCAAAATCAACAAATGGGTTGCTTGATTCTAGGAATTTGATAAACAAAAAATCGGGGATTAGAGAAAATTTTTAATTTTTTCTGTGTATTCTTTTATACTCCAAGAATTAGGAAAAATTCCGATATTCCGCCAAACAAGAAAATTGCAAAATTGTAAGGCGGTATTTACTGATCACTTTTCCGGTTAAAACAAAATATCGGAAAAAATCGAGTTACGTTGTTGCGGAAGAAACCCATCGATATAAACCCCACACTTGGAAATCATTTAAATCCGCCTAAAACCGTAGCAGATATAGAAATTATGGTAAAATTTGTTAGAATTTAGCTTAATGTGGCCAAAAATACTACCATGCAATTTTGTGATAATGCATAATTAACTAAAGGTGCTATGAAAAGCACTTTAAAACGTATAAAACGCTTAAACAAATTTCACTATTTTATTGAAATTTGTTCCAATTTATTTTTTTTTTCAAAAGTCATTAAAATTCCCTCCTGCAAATAATTAGTTCAAATGAAGTTTTATATGACTAAAAATAATAGCTAAACCACAACCACTATTGACGCCAGTTTTTATAAAGACTGGTTTAAAGTTATTAGACCATATTGAGAGCCCACTCCTGAAATATTCTTACTGTCGGTGAATGGTATCCTAACTGGATGGTATTCTAACTGTCGGTGGACGATTTTCGGTACAACCGCAACTATGGAATTATAGAATTACTTCATTGCGAAAAGCTTAATGTTTTTTTTTTGAGTTTTCTGGCATAAGAGTGGTAAATTAGGTTTGGTTTGGTCTTCAGAAAACAGCTTTGATAACTCAAACGTAAAGATCCGACTGTTAATGTCAAAGATATGACAATAAATTCGTCAAACGTTTTTTAAACCGCCTTGTAAAATTTTCTTATATTTGGTGGTTTGCGGTGCACTGTTTTCTTGTTGCTTGTAAAGCCTGGTACTTTGTTCAACGTTTTACGTGAAATGCTGTTAAAACGCATATGAAAAAATGTAATGTCTATGAAATAATAGAGGTATTCACCTCAGAATTTTTACTCTTGCGGAAGTGTGGAATTGCGGTTTTGCACTATCGGTGTCGTGAACACCCAGCTTTAAACATTTTGAAATTTCAATTTCGAAATATTACGAACTGTCAAAAACTAAAAAAAGCACACAATTGTCAACTGATTGCAAAAAATCATTGCTGTTTATTAATTAAAGATGCCGAAGCAAAGTTTTAAGACATTTTTGGTAAATCATTTAATTAATGAATCTTTTGTTCAAATTGAAAACATCTATCATGAAATCGGTAAGTATAGATCTATTTTATTAAAAATACCAAATTAAAATTTGTAATTAAACT
Source organism: Pollenia labialis (assembly GCA_949318255.1). Lineage (NCBI taxonomy): Eukaryota > Metazoa > Arthropoda > Insecta > Diptera > Polleniidae > Pollenia > Pollenia labialis. The sequence continues at coordinate 68,764,401 of OX439141.1, read as the reverse complement.
TTTGAGAAAAGTATCAAAATAATTTGACAACTGAAGATATTTTGGATGACGAATTCGTAGAAGAGGAATTAACCACACTTTATGATGATTTATCTTTAGTTTTGTCAGCACGGCGAGGAATTGAATAAATTTTTTAAATTTTCCTTAATTTCGTAGAACTTTGATTGTGTTTTAAAAAAAACAGTGTTGGACAACGGAATTTTGTCATTAAAGGTTGTAATTTTAGGTACTGTTTACATATTACTATACACTTGTTAAAAATGTGGCAACGATACCAATATTGAAGTTTATAAGCTGAATTGTGCAACTTTTACCCTTGCGATTACGCTCCATCAAAAAGGTCTTGCAAAACATAGAAAGTATTGGGAAATTATTTTCATGTGTTTGTTGTAGTGAAAAATAAAAAGTATTGCGATTCCGCAATTCCGCAAGAGTAAAAATTCTGAGGTGAATACCTTTAATGTTGATAGAGTTGTACTCTGTTCATTTTGTGAAAAAGTTCCGAAATGTTTCTGGCAACATTTTTTTACAACTGCGAAATAATGTAACTTATTTCACGTGGAATTTTAAGCAAAAGCAAACAAGTATGAACTGATTATTAAACAAGAAATAAAAAAATTAAAATAACACAAGCGGTAAGAGTTTTTTTATTCATATTTATTTTCTTTTTTATTAAAAAAAATTCTTTTGAGTAAAATACATGTGGGGTTTGTTTACAATGTTGCATACTTTGCAGGAATAAAAACGTCAAATTGTACAAACTTGCATGATAGGTAACATTAATACATGTCAAAATTTTCGTGTGAAATAATTATTGTTGCTCTACATTTTTCACACATTTGAACAGAGAACTAGACTTTAGAAGATAAATTCCATAAAAAGGTACTAAAATTAGATATTTACCCGTTCTACCCTTTACAAGTGCAATTCGTCAGCTCATTATCAAAAATGTATTGAGCAAGCGTCTTAAGCTTAAAAAAATTTTATATGATAAATACGCTTTTTCTAAATTAAAGTGACGATTTATTGATTTATAGTAGTTAAATATATCGAATTGAGTTTTTTTGTTCTGGCAATCAGATAGTCAGCACCACTGCATACAGCCAGAATTACTTGGCTTTTATTTAAAAATTGTATTTTTTGTTCTTTTAGCCGAGATGTTGGTGAAGCATTTTTATTGAACTCTTGTAAAAATCGTAACTAACAAAAACATAAATGTAAACAAAAATAAAAGTTTTTTTTTGAAATATGGGTCGCCATATTTAGAATATGCTTGACACTCAAGTGTAGTGTACAAATGGAATATTAATGTATACATCTGTGGCATTTTGACAAAACATCTTAAGTCAAATTGAAAAAGTTGGAAAAAATATTTTGGTAATCATACGAATTTTCATGCAAACAACATTTTTTTTACGTTTTTAAAATCTTGTATTATAAACGAAATTTTTCTTTAATTTTGGTTAGTTTTATTATTTGATAAAAACTATTTTTTCACCGAGTTTTTTTAAAAAAACTTATTTGGTATCTTATCTCGACTTAAGATGTTTTGTCAAAATCCCACAGATATGTATGCTTAATATACAAAAATATTTATATAAATAAACATTGTTGGTGTATCTTACTTATTACTTTTAGTTTTTTTTTTGCTTTTGTTTTTTGAAATTTGTAAAACATTGTAAACATTTTTAAAATACATTTCATTTACAACGAATATATTTACCAATTTTATGGTCCAATCTACTACCGCTTGCATATTTATAAAGGACACATTCCTAAAGACATGTGTAAAAAGGTAAACATTCATATAGAGAACTAATAACAATTTAAATTCTGTTTGTTACTTTCAGCCCAGAACAAAAAAGAAGACTAGAAGATGAAACACATAAAACACTTTGTTGCACGACATTACAACCCAACACGAATCGATGATACTCAAATACATTTTGGCTTTTATGTATTAGTTTATTATACCCAGTAAACAATTTTCATCGAGTAGCCTGATGTCAAACAAAATCTGAAACTTTATGAGAAAGTCATTCGAAATGTCTAAAGTTTTATTAAATAATTTTCTATGCCTGTATTCATAAAAAATGTTTAAATTTAATAAGGGTTTACAGATCAAAGTTACTATGAAATTTGTTCATAAAAAACGTTATTTATATTAAATAACCGTCGTGAATACGGGGGCTAATATTAATATGTTAGTTAGAAGTTTCCGGTAAAATGAAAGAAAGACCAATCTGCAGATTTCAGCAAGAAATGAATTTGTCTATTCTACATTAGTCAGAAACTAGCATCAATCAATTTCATAATTTCTGCAGATTTTTAACGATGCCGTTAACTTGTTTTGCGTTTTTTCGCTTCGTTTATCTACAGTTCACCGATTACACTATGCCACAAAAAAAATAACCTCAAAAATAAGATATTTTCTAAGATAAATTGGGGCTGCTGATCACGAATATGGCATTCATTTATTTTTCTCAAGAAGCGTTTTCGAGATATACGACATAATCGTGTTTTTCTGCAGTTGTTTTAGTTATTTCGAAAAATGTCAAGAACTGTTCAACTGAATTGTACAAGATTTAACATTTTCCACTCTCACTCACAATATTATTACAGTAACGGACTGTAGTTTATTTAAGAAGTATTCCATTCAGTCATTTAAAATTTCAAGCAAATTTATTTTTAACTGATTCTAACAGTTATTTAAAAAACTAAGTTCATATTAATACGGATTTTCAGTTGCAGTTAATATTGTCCGTTGATTAAGTAAAATTCTTCTTTATCTAAGATAAAATTTTTTTTTTTTTCATTATTTATTTATTGAATCTTCATATAGTAAATATGAACTCACAATAATTAATCAAATCTTAACCTAATACTTTATTTTATGTCCTGCCAGTGCCAGACAAACAATTTTTTCATCACGGGTTCTGTTCACTTATACATATATGTAGGTGTTTATCACTCATCTAATTGTACAAGTGCTGCAGTGTCTCTTCTTCTTAAGCGAGTGTGGCCGACATGATTTAAAATATTTCGAGCTAGTGGATTTGGGTGTTGTTCAAGCCTTTTTAAATATTTTACTGCATATTTCGTAATCACAGTTTTAACTAATGGAACCTTGAGATCCTTGTGAATATTTGAATTTTTAACATACCAAGGGGCAGCTGTGATTATTCGAAGAAGTTTATTTTGGCGCCTTTGAATTTTATCGATATTAGAAGCCGAGGCAGTGCCCCATAACTGAATACCGTAGCACCAGATTGGCTTTAAGATAGAGTTGTAAAGTAGGAGTTTGCAGTCGAGACTAAGAACAGAGTTTCTTCCAATAAGCCAATGAATTTGTATGGCTTTTAGTTTCATTTGAGTTAATTTTGCCTCTATATGGCTTTTCCACGTCAAACGGCGATCTTAATGTATACCGAGATATTTTACATGCGAATTTTGAGGTATTATTTGATTATTGATTTTAATAGGGGGGCATGATTCCCGACGCAAGGTGAATGTTATATGTACGCATTTTTGCTCATTTACCATTATCCTCCATTGTCTTAGCCATATTTCTAGTTTAAATATATGATCCTGTAAATAACGAGATGCTTCATAACTGTTTTCGTGGACGCTTAGAAAAGCTGTATCGTCTGCAAATGTTGAAGTTTGTGTGTAGTTGCTCGTTGGCATGTCCGAAGTATAAATTAAGTATAATAGAGGCTCCAGAATGCTGCCCTGTGGGACTCCAGCGCCAATTGGCTGAGGTGAACTAAAGAATTTTCCTTCTTTAATAATAAATTGACGACCGACTAAGTAGCTTTCTAGCAGCTTGTGTGTGTTTGCTGGAAAATTTTGCTTCAATTTATGTAATAAGCCTTCATGCCAGACTTTATCAAAAGCTTGAGAAACATCGATGAAGAGAGCGGAACAATATTTTCTTTCTTCAAAGGCTTTTCTTATGGCGTTTACTATACGATGGGTTTGTTCAATTGTGCTGTGTTCTCTTCTAAAGCCGAATTGGTGGTTAGGTAAACATCTATTTTCACTTAAAATTGGAGTTAATTTTGACACTAACAGCCTCTCAAACAGCTTTGATATATTAGAAAGTAAGCTTATCGGCCTATATGACTCAACTTTTGTGTGATCCTTTCCTGGTTTAGGTATCATGGTGACTAAGGAAACCTTCCATTTTTGAGGATAGTATTGAAGACGTAAGATAGCATTGAAAATTAGAAGAATAATTTTCTTTGCTGTGCTGGGTAACTCCAAAAGCATTTTGTTGCTGATCTTATCAAAACCAGGGGCTTTTTTGGGGTTTAATTCACAAACAGCCTTTTCGATTTCTCTTATCTCAAATCTTAGGGGAACAGCCGCTCTAGCAGGAACAGGTGGTAACTCGACCGCAGTATCGTGAGATATATTTGGGGTAAATACGTTTTGTAAGTGATTAACAAACAGATTTCCCTTTTCGCTATCATTTCTTGCCCAACTTCCGTTCAAGTTTCTTAATGGTGGCTTAGAGGCGACTGGCCTTTTTAGATTTTTAGCTGCACGCCATAATGAGTAGTCTGATTGCGGAGTTGCATCAAGTTCCTTAAGATATTTTTGCAGAGAAGCCGTTTTTTGAGTCTGTAGTAACTTTCTTAGCCTTTTTGTACAATCTTTTAATAAACTCTTTAGTTGAGGGGATCTGTGCAATTGCCACTCTCTTCGAACTCTTCTTTTTTCAGACAGGAGACGCTCAACATCTGTGGAATAAATTTTAATATTTTTAGTTTTGTTTGGGGTAATACTGGAATGTTGCACAGCTAGCTTCAGAAAACTGTCTAAATTAAGAATAGCGCGATCTACATATTCCGGTGTACTAAGCAGAATATTTTCTGTGCAATGGGTGCTGAGATATTTTTTATATTTTAGCCAATTGATTTGTGTAGCTGGCGTCGCTAAGTAACCAGTTGGAGATACAATTCTATTGGGGTTCATTAAAGTAACAATTGTTGGTGTGTGGTCGGAAGATAATTCTAAGGAAGCTTCAACATAAATCGTTTCTAAGGGAATGTTTTTAACAACGCCAAAATCGATGACATCTGGTATTTTTTGCTGATCAGTAGGCCAATATGTTGGTTGTCCACTCGCTATCACATTCAAATCCATTTTAGAAATAGTACTAAATAGTACACGACCCTTTGGTGTTATAAGTCGGGACCCCCAGAAGGTATGTTTAGCGTTATAATCGCCAGCGGCCAGGAAACAAGGTCCTAATGATTTAAAATAATTATTATATTGGCCTTCTGATATTGAATATCTAGGTGGGGAGTATAACGATGAGATTACTACGTTTCTATTTAATTCTTCAACGCAAATGTTTGTTGCTTGGAGGTAATCTTCACGATGATCACACATTAGGTAGTGTTTGACTCTTGTTTTTATCAAAATGGCGGAACCTCCACAAGCTCCATCTCGAGGGTCCTTGGTATCATATATTATATAACCATTAATTTTAAACGTATTTCTTGAGGTCAAATGAGTTTCAGAAACCATCATGACATCAATTTGTTTACTTTTAAGAAAATATTCTAATTAATTTTTATGTTGGCGGATGCCGTTTGCGTTCCAAAAACAAATTTTTAAACAGTTCATGGTTTATTAAGTACAGCTTGAAATAACATCGATTGCATTCTAAGAATCTCCTGCATCATATTACCCATTGTGTTTGTAAAATTATTTACTGTTTTCACTAATGTTTCCATGGTTTTTTTTAAGCGACTTAAATTAGAAACTGGAGTTTCGTCATTACTTGGGGATGCCCGTTGCATTGGCACATGGTTTGATTTTAGGACGTTAGCGTAAGAGGTCCTGTTATTACCAGGCTGGGGGGCTTGAATTGCATTTGTGTTTACTTGGTTTGCAACCTGCATTTGAGGGGTATTTGTTTTCGGTCCAACCGTTTGCTTAACGATATTATATACAGGGCATCCTCTATAATTGGCAGTGTGATTGCCGCCACAGTTGCTACATTTTTTTACGTTGGGGTCGGTTTTAGACTTATCGCAAGAAACTGTACCGTGTAGTTCTCCACATACTACGCAAACAGGGGGTAAGTAGCAGTATGCCTTGGTATGGCCAAATTCTTGGCAGTTTAAGCACTGAACAGGTCCATTTTTTTTGTGCGGCTCCTCAATTGTGATTTTTCTGTATAGAATATATTTTAAACTATAAATGGGATGCGTTTCGTTTATTTTTAACGTAATGTCGCCGGGCTCTAATTCTACACGAAAAAGTGGTTGAGGATTTTTTCCCCTATTTCTAATATTTACCACATGTTTTATCTTGAAACCTTTTTCTTCCAAGAATGTTTTAATTTCCTCTGGGTCTACGCATGAATCAATTCCTTTAATCACCACCTGCAGACCTTTACTGCTCTTGAGTTGGTATGTATAAAAACTTTTTTTAAGTGCCTCAAATTTGTTCACTATTTTGCGAAAATCATTTTCATTATTTACTTGAATTTTCGTTTCATTAATACTACCTCGCTTTATTGCGGAAATTAAACTCTTTATTAGATCATTTGAGTTATGCTCCCTAAGATATATCGGGGGAGGCTTGGACGATTTTATTACGTTTGGTGCTTCAGAGGATTCATCCTCCAGAATTGCAAAGCGATTTTGGGAATTTATTTTATCAAAAAATGGCACTTTTGAGGCCGAAGCAACAGCTGAAGATGTAGGGCTGCGACCCTGTTTAAGGACTGTTATATACCTGTCCATACCAACTTGGAATTGAGGCTTTTGACAATTTTTTACAGGGGGGTTTTCCATTGCATTTGTGTTTAAGTTCATGGTATCATTTCCCACTAAATTTGTTTTTGACGTTGTGGCCTGGCAACACTTGTCACCAGGTCTAGTTTTAGTTTTTTTAATGAGTCACTATCCACCGTTTGTGTAAGATTAAATGAAAATGTAATTTAAAGTAACAAAAAGTTCATTTAATTTCTACTGTCAAAAATTCAACCCCATGTTCCGTAAAAACAAATAAATTGTCGGTTATTTTATATAAATTAACTACCAAAAAATAAATTTGTGTAACAAATTCCCATTTTCTATTTGTTAAAATGATTTAATTAAATACATCTAATTTTTAAAGAAAAATAATTGCGAAACCATATCGGTTATGCTGCTGGTCTCTTATGATTGCGAGTTCTTCTGTAAACAAACGAGGTCAGTACAACAAAAGTAAAACAAGCGTGTGTAACAGGGTAAGTAAACAGTAATGTTCTCTCTCTCATTAGAAAAACAAGTGGAAGGTGTCTGTCTGGTGTTTTTTAGAAGAAATTCGTTTATTTTGTGGAGTAAACGAAAATTACTGAATTTAATAAAATAACTGAAAGTTTCTTTGTTTTTACGGAAAATTCAGTTAATTTTTTGATAGTTAATTTATATAAAATAACTGAAAATTTATTTGCTTTTAAGGAACATGGGGTTAAAAATAAATGAAAAATAAGTATAAGTGAATTTTCATTTATTTTATATTACAAATTCAGTTAATTTTACGTACAGAATATTGTGAGTGTATTAACATAAAAATTGGCGATAATAGCTTTTGTGGAGGCTACTAAGCCATGACAAAATGTTGTCCTGGTAGGCCGAAAATTAACCATAGGTACCTCAATTAGATAATTTGTTCTTGCTGGTTCATGATCGCCCATGGGTCTTAAGTAGAGTACACTTGCAAAAATTGGTTCTTATATACTGTAGTTGTAGTAAACAGCCTAGTCCAACTTCGACATCGTTATTCAGCGTCTGAGAAACTATTTTTAATATATTCGATACGTCTCTGGAACAAAATTATTGTATCTTTATAAAATTCAACCAAAGCAACTAAATTTAAAAATACCTTCAATGAAATTTATAGCAATCGAAATAATTAACTTAATTGTAAAATTCAAATACTTATAAATTTTAATTAAGTTTTCTGTTAATTGTAATTATTGATCTGAATTATTTTATTTATAAGGGCACTTACATTTGTTAAAACTAACTTCTCTGATTCTAATACTTTAATTATAAGATAATGTATCTTGTTGTATTAGAAAATCATAAAATTAATAAATAATAATAATAATAAAAACCATAAGGTCGGGCTTGATTGACTATACCTTCTTACTTGCTTATTTTTATAATTTCGCAGATTTGACATCAAATAATACTGGGGTGCCTCCACACGCCCTCCCAGAAATTATTCATTACGTCTTTGTGTGTGGAAATAAATATTATTCAGGCTGGCATTAAAATAAAGGCAAAACTATGTATATGTATGTGGAATTGACACATGCTAAATCAGAATCAGAATTTCTCCTTCTTGTCCAGTTTTAGTGCTATAAGTAGTTTTTGTTTTCATTAAAATTATTTACGTAGCATAGTGAGTATATATGACTTTCTTTGTCTAAATCACAAATTTTTACACGCCTGCACGTAGAAAAAAAATATGGTTGGAGGTAACCATATTCTAAGAGCAACATACTATGGTTGGATTTTAACAATGTTTATGTTTGCAGGTTACCACATTATGTATAAATATGACCATAGTATGGTTAAAATAAACAAAAATGTTCCCGAAATTAACCATCATATGACCCAAATTAACCATATTTTGGTCAATATTAACCATAATAATGGTCAAAACTAGCCATTTAATGTTCAAAATTAACCATAATATGGTAAAAACTTCCCAGAATTTTGACAAAAGTAACCATATTATGGTCAGAATTAACAAAAATATGGTCAATATTAATCATATTATGATTATTAATTTCAACCATTTTTTCAATTTGTTTGTTAAGAGTCAAATTATAATTTTATAAAAAAAATCCACTTTGATTCATATTCCAGCCTGTGACGACCTTCATTACCATTAGTTCTGTTCTACTAGTTTATTCTACGTAAACTTACGTATTTTATTCAATAATTAAAATACAATGAATGAGAATTTTAAGCAAATGAAGTAAAATTCAAACGACCAGAATGTTGTTGCTTTTTGAACTTTTTATTTAAAATTAAGCATACAATGTTTTAAAATACTATAATTTCGAACATATTTTTGTTATTAAATATTAGCCATAACATGTTTGGAGTCATCCATAATATGGTTATAGCTTTTGGATATATAAATTTAACCATAATATGGTTGCCGTGATAATAATATGGTTAAAGTAACCATAATATGTTTAAATGTATAGTTGTAGCTTTATATTATTAACACATTATATTGTTAAATTCAACCATATTTGAAGTTTTAAGGGAGGTAAACACTTCATTGTTAAATAGAAACAAAACATTATCAATCGTGAAAAAAGTTTTGTTAAAAGCCACAAAAGTTTATTTGTTGCCATTGCAGGGACCATAATATGTCTTTTTAAACCATACTTCAACGATGTTTTTTCTCTACGTGTGCAAAGGACGAAAGATTTTTCCATAAAATTTCAATACTATTCACAAAATTATCAGTACTAAATAAAATAACACAATTCTAGGCCGAAGGTTTTTAAGAACCGCAGAAAATTAGGTAAGCTAGAAATAGAATAAACCGAAAGTCATACAAATCATAATTGAAACAACATGTTTCGCCATACAAAGCGCAGCATGTTATTTCATTTTGAAACATGCTGCGAAACAGGAAAAATTTACTTTCATCTTCAATTTTCATAATAATTTATCGCTAGTTTATCTAATCCAGCTCTCAAAAGAAAATTAAAGAAACACAAAATAAAAAAACATGCCAAATAAAATAAAGTAATAATTATAAAATAATAATATTAATAAAAGTATTAAATTATAATGGCTGTATTCAAAAACACGTTTTAATTTAATTAAGGCTTAAAGAACAAATTTACTATGAAAATTATTCTTAATAAACGTTTGTTAAATTTAATAATCGTTTATGAATACGGGAGTAAGTGTTTTCATGATATCGCTTAAAAGTCTCGCAATCTGTGCAAACTGAGCACGTGAATTGTTAAAATTTGTATGAGAATTTATTTTCCAAAACTTCGTAAATTTGCCCAACAATTTTGATTTTTTTTTAGTGCTTACTGTCGTTTTCAATGAAAATTTAAAGTGTTAATCTACGGTCACACTTATTAAATATTTGACCAAATAAGCGTAACCACTACTTTTGTTAAAAGTTAATGAGATTTGACATGGTTTTAATATGACAAAAAAAACTAAATATACTGCTACACAAAGCAAAAAACTGTTTTTTCTAAGATGTGGTATTATAATAAAAATAAATATTTAAATTACAGCAAATGATTATTTAGTTTTCTTGTTGGTTCCGTATTTTTCGTCAAATATTTGACAAGTGTGGCCGACCGTAGCTCTAAAAAATCACAAACATTAAATTCTTGCAATAATTTGAGCAAATAAGCAAATTTTACTCTTATGTCACATATTTGAACTCTTATTTCATATGTTTTCTTAAATTTGTTTTCGTTGTGATGTTTATTACAAATTGATATTAATTGTTAAAAATTACACAAAAATTAAAAACAGTCTTCATGAAACGAGTTTCGAAAATTTAGCCATTTTCGCAAAAAGCATTTCATAAAACTAAAGCCAAATAAAAGTTTGCACAACAAAAAAAGATATGTCGAAATGAAACTAGAATGAATCGTGTGAACAGCATGTTCGGCAATCCAGTTTCAGAGAGCGTAGCAAGTGGTCGTATGAACAGCAACCATAATCCCACTTGACAAAAATGGTTAAATACCATTAAAGAAATTTTTTTAAATGGGTCTTGGAATTAAAAATTATAGTAGCGATCATGGTGAAATTACTACAAGGTGGCAGCGCTAGGTGTTGTTGTACAACAATACAACAAAAACAGGCAAATTTGTTTGTGTAATAAACTCCGTGCTGTCAAAAATTATGTGCAACAACGTTGCCATTGTTTGTCTTTTGCGACAAAATTTGGTCGGATAATTTTCGCTTAGTCGGATGGTAGGCTAGACCTTTGGGCAATGTAACACGTTTAATAAATACATACATTTAAAACAAAAACGAAAACAAAATTAAGATAAAAGCTATTTTAAGATATTAAAGGAGTTATTTTTGATGATAATAGTATCATGGAAATCAATATACATACATACGTATAAACATTGTCAAATTCATAGCTCATTTGCAAAATGAGAATGAAAATATTGTAGTCTAAGAGGAATGTTATTTCTGGAAGGGCGAATAGAAGCAGAAAACTAAACAATATAAAGTAATATTTCTGAAACAATTTCGTTATTTAACAAATTGTGCATTAAGGAGAAATTAAATTTATCAAAATATTTACAATTTTTGACAGTTTTATACTCTTAATCAGGCGTGGTGTATGAAGGGATACTACGTTTATCATAATATGTAAATCTTTTTTTCCATAAAAGAAAAGACATAAGCTTTCTGTTGATCAAAAAAAAAACATTCCCGCTAAAAAAGATTTAAAAAAAGTTTTAAATTTAAAAAAAAAATTGATCAAATAGCTATTGAAGCTACTTGGGACACCAATAGGTAATAAGTTTTTGTCTAAACTACTATCCAATAGGACTAACCTTGGTCCAAATTTCATCCAAATCGGAAGAAATCGATTTAAAAGTTTGGTCACTTGACACGAAATCCCCCATATGTATATTCTGGGTCTTTAGTTATTCTAAAGCTACGGTCACACTTATCAAATATTTGACCAAATAAGCATAACCACTACTTTTGTGAAAAGTAAGTGAGATTTAACATGGTCTTAATATTACAAAATTAAACTGATTATAATGCTAGACAAAGCAAAAACTGTCTTTTCTAAAATGTGGTATTTTAATCAAAATAAATATTCGTATTCAAAGAAATTCTATTTTAGTTTACTTGTTGGTCACGTTTTTTTCGTCAAAAATTTGACAAGTGTGACTGTAGCTTAAGTCGATTTAGCCGTTAGGGTTTCAAATTGTTTCTAGTTCTTCAAAGATGTTTTTATTAGGAAAAGAGTTATGCTCCTAAATGTGAAGCTACCTCCCAAAAAACTAACATACGCCCATGTTCTGAAAAGCTCAAAACATTTAAACTTTGCGTTTTCAATTTGAAAACGCCAAACAGGTGTTCTGAAAAACGAAAACTCTAGAAATTTGGCGTTTTCAAACCGCTATTGTATACTTAAGCGATCTGGTGTGTTTTATTAAAACTGCACTTTAAAGAGAAAAGGAAATGTCCCACAATTTCAATTTAATATGTTTTCTATTTATTTAAGGAAAAACTTGTTACATTTTTTCAAGATTTTTATTAAAACAATGCAATTTAAAAATTTGCTTTGAGTTTGTCAATTATTTGTCGAAGTAGTTTACTTATGAACATTAAATAACGCTGTAGGCATTTTAATTTTAAATTTATTTCACAGAACTAATTTGTAAATTATTTGTTTGTTTACGTTTTGTTATGATAAAACATGTTTTCTTTGCTCAAACACAACTTCGAAAAAAAGCAAAACGCTAGCAAATCGCCTGGTTTTAGAACATGCTGAAATGCGTTTTGCGTTTTTCAAATCGTAAGCGATTGGAAAACGCTGCGTTTTCCAGAACATGGACGATAAATTTGTAGCGTAAATTTCTTGTAAATTTCAACAAACTCTTTTTTATGTCTGCAAATATGGCCCCATGTTAACCCAAAATTTACAAATTTTCAGTATATGCAAAACAATTTTTAATCTTATTTTAAAGTTATGTATATGAAAAACAAATTTTAAGCTAACAGCTATAACTGGTATTTAATTATTACTGAACTTGCTAAATTAGCAGTTAAACACATCAAAAATAAAAAACTGGTCGGGTCCAAAGGATTTTGGTTATCAAGTTTGGTCGAATAGAAAATGTTCAGTGGCAACGCTGATCTGCAACAAATAAAAACAAAAAATATTATGAAAAAATTACTAAGAGATTCAAACTTAATATTTTAATGTTTTTTGAATTAAAAACAATTATTTTTCCACTTTTTCTTCGTTACAAGTCCTTCGGAGGTTAAAAGAAAGTGGCGTACAAGTCCATATCAAAAATAAAAAAATTTTTCAAACGTTCGCACGCCCTGGTCACATACACAATTATTTTTGTTTTTATTTATTATTTAAAAATAAATCTATTAGCACAACTAAGATACACATATAAAAACCAAAAACGATTAATTTTTTGCAAATATTTTAATATTTTTGCACAATTTTCATTCAAAAACCCGTAAAAAATTATTTTTTTTTAACGCACAACAATTTTTTTTCAATAATGTAAACATAAACAAAAAAAAAATGACATCTTTGGGTTCTCACCACAGTTAAGCAAAAAATTACCAGATGCCCTAGTGATGCCACCTTGTAGTAATTTCACCATGGTAGCGATAAAGTCAGATTTATTTATTTATTTTTGAATGTGAAAATTCCACACAAAAGGGTATGGTGAAAACCAAATCAACACTGTAACAGATAGGTAAGCCTGCCTCCATACATACAGCCAATTCACATGGAGGCTTTTACGACGTCGCTTTTGATTTGTTGGTGAGCGGTGTTGAGGAGGAAGAGGGGTTAACAAAACGACTCGTTTTGTGTTTTTCATGTCGTTTTTTATATATCTCTTTTAACTTTATCAATTTATGTTTTATACTTCTTCTTACTTTGAAGTGTGTGGTTGAAAATACAGTGAGACCTCGACTATCGATAACAGACGGGACCGGCAGCATTCTTGATTATTTTTTTTTGTGTGTTTCTTATTTTATGTAAATATATAAATGTATTTTTATGTTAACATGAGGAAAAAAGTAATTTTGGCAGAACATGCTTCGAGTACGTTGGGAAATTCTATTTCTTCGCGTAGTTAAATTTGTTTTGATTGTTTAAAAGTAAACGAAAAAAGATACTTTGTTTATAATTTCGGATAACAGAGGTAATGCCGGTTAATAGAAGTAATTCAAATAAATGCAATAAAAATTTTATTTTCCAGTTAATTGATGCTGCAGGCTAATCGAATGACAAATAATGAAGGCCATACTGTAAATAAAAAAAGCATGCAACCAAAAATTATCGTATGAACGCAAAGAGATTTTGGAAGTTGATTTAAAAGGGAATCAAGCCTTCATGTGAATTGAGTGTTACATTCCGAAATAATATCATAAAAGTTTTTACCCCTATGTTAGTAAAATCGTCAATAGTATTTATAATGAACTGGCCACAAAATGCATCCAGAGAAATCCGAGGAACTCGTCAAAAATACTGCAAGAATGCATTAACTTGTAAGGTTGGCATCGAATGACCCATAATTTATACAAAATCCTTGTGATACTAATAAAATATGCCATCTTACCAGTAAGTTAGTTTTCTGAAACGGATGCGGTAGCCCGCAGTGAGCCCTACCTTGCGTGCCGACAAGGATATTTAGTTTTCTTGTCAAGCCCCTCTTAAATTCTCAATAAGCTTTCGGCCAGTCAGAATTCGGCAACTTGCGCAAACTGTCGGTACGGTTTTTTGCCAAAAGTACGACAAAAAATGTTTACGGGTTATACTTTCACCTACAACCACACATAAATGTAACTTGTAATACATTGTTGTGTGAAAAAGAAAGAGTGAGTGAATGTAAAACGATAAAATTTGTATCAAGGATGATTTGTAAACAGGATGAGTTTGTGTTAAGAAGACGAAGCATATGACTTGTATATGCCCAACACACTTTTTAAGTACATAATTTCAATTGATTCGAATGTTGTCTTTTTCTACTTTTAACCCATGTCACATGTACTGCTACCTCTAGTTACAACCAATGACTTTAGCAAACATAATGCAAACATATAAAAAAAAAACATTTTTAGGCGCAAAACTTAAATAGGAACATGTCATATTTCTAAGCCGCTATTATCGCTTTCTTTCTTCCCTCTTTATTCGCCCATATCGCCGTTCAAACATCCTGCTGTTTTAAGAACTTGCTTGTGAAAAATTGTAATTGAAGTTTACGACATTTTAAACGTTTAGCAAGGCTTAATATGTGGGATCATCAATATGATTGCTAAATGCTTTCATGGTTAGTTGAACGGTTGAATGGTCGGTTTGTTGCCTGGCACTTGGTTGAATATTTGTTCTACACTGTTATGTATTTGTCTTGCTTTCAAGCAGCAGAAGAAGGATGAAATAAAACGTAGCAAAAGGTCTTTATAATTTTAAAATGGATAATTTTAAGCTCGAAAAATATGTGTATCTACAAGGGAAAAGAAATCGAACACCTCCCGTTTAATTTAAATGCATATGAAGCTAAGGGCACATAAGAACTTAAAGAAGACCACCACTTAAGGCAGATAAAACAGGTTAAACGCTCTTAATTTTAACCGGATTTAAATGATTGTACGTCATATGGAATCTAAATAATCGAGGTCTGTAAGAAATATTTTTTTTATTTGGTTTTTTATCCTTTAATTGGGATTGGTGTAATAAATGAATAAATGAAAACATGATTAATGCTTCATGCTAGAAACACAACTGCGACGAACGACGAATAATTCGCAACGAATATTCTAAATAATGCAACAATGTAAATGCTCTTTATTGTGTTGAGATGGGAAGAGGGAAAATATCCAATTGGAAAATACGTATTTGCTTCGTCAACGGAATAAAATATCTGAAAATCAGCTTGGCGTTATCGGTATGATGTTGCGCCGACATTTTGCTGTGTCAGTTTTCTGCTTTTCAAAAATGATGTCAACATTTCGGAGTTTTGTTGTGATAGTCCCATCTTAGCCACAATGTAATCCATTTCGATTTGTGTTAGCGGTTGTGGTCCATTATTTTCAATATCGGGTGTTCAATCAGCATCATTCAAATTGGTCGGATTGGTGAAAACGGTTTCGGCTTGCAGCGAGACAGTATCCAGACTCGGAGGTTTAGGTGTATCGGTACCAGCAGCGCGTTCAATTGGAAGTGTGACAGTAAAAGCAGCAATGTATTCTTTTGTTTTCTGTTTAATCCAGGACGAGAATTTATGCATGCGTAGCACCTGGATTCACCATGTCCAGTTAGGTCTTCCACCCAAATTAGTGGCTTCATAAAAGAAAACTGTCCACCTTTTCCATGTATCCACATTAATTTATAACAATTTTTGCACACTGTGTTCGGCGTAAAATTTGCACCACTTAAATCTGCTTCATCAAAATAATGACAATACGTTGTTTTGAATTCCTCAGTAATCAATTTTTTTCGATCCAGTTGGCCTCTTTTTGGGACGATATGACCACAAACGTAACAAAAATTATCCAACTGTGGGCACTTGTTATTTTCCATATTTGGAAAATATATTTTATGTTTTGTTGTTATTCACTTTTAAAAACCGGAGAAAAATTCACTTGTACAATTGTTAAATGACAAATTTATAAATTTTTCAATATTTTACTGGCAGGTACTTATGAAATATGTTTCGAAACGTTCCAAAACATGAGCACTCATAAATGTGGGTGCAATTTCGGTTAAAAAAATAATGCAGGTAACTAACGGAAAATAATTAAAAAAGGTCACTTTCCTTTTAATTGTCCACTCACATTTATTAACGTTTATTACTTTGCTACCGCAATCATAAAAATCAAATAACCTTTTGTTTATTACTTTTTCTTTAATTCTGTGAATTATAAAAACAAGGCATCAATGTTTTTTCCAAAGAATTTTGTGGATATCTCTAGCAAATTTTTGAAATTCATACCTTTACTTAGTCTGGGTTCACACTATGAAAGTTTTCTTTCAGAAAGTCTGAGTTTATGGGTGAGAGAGGAGAAAAGAAAAGCATGTTCTCTTCCCCTCTCACCAATAAACTTAGACTTTCTGAAAGAAACTTTCATAGTGTGATCCCAGACTTAACTGTGAATAAAAGCGAAACGCGTTTATCGATTTACATGATTTATGTCTCATTTTGTTCATAGGTTATGCGACTTTACGTGAAAGTAAAAGGACTTGACACTTTTTTTTACCGTTTTGGATTTTTTATGAATTAAAAATATTTTGATTATTTTAAAAATTTAAATTTTGTATTCCCAAAAATTGAAATTACTTTTTGATAAAATATTTTTTTCTTCACAAATTTGTTCAGGTTTGCACTGTTGCTTATGTAGCGAAACGTTGTATAAACAGATTAAAGGAATTGTAATTCTTAATTTTTCTTCACAATTTTACATCAATATGCTTCGATTTTTAATATTTAACGACGTTTTTAAAAACCGAAAGAAATTTAAACTTAAATTTATTTTATTGACAGTTAATGATTGCCTATTTATTTGAGTTTTTTAAAAACAAAATAAATTCCCAAAAAAGGAATATTCCTGGTATTTACACAGACATCAGGTAAATATCCGGTAGAATCCCATCTATAATAATGTGGATATAAATAAACTGAAACGCCAATCGAAATAGGAAACAAATTTCAAAAATTAGTAAAACCTATTCAAAAAAGTTTAAAAAGGATTGGTTAAAGCACCTAAAGTTAAAAGAATGGGTGAAAGAGACAGATGAAAAAACCTTTTTAAATTACTGCACATGCGATATTGTTTCTAAATTGAATGGCCTGCAGCAACAAGATCACAAAATGCTACGGGCATAACTAAAAACCATCCCATCCCTTTTAAAGAATTTGTTTTAGCAGAGGCGGTATTAAGTTTATGTGTTGTGCACAATTCAATTGCACCCGTCGATCATTTGACAAACCTTTGTAAATGGCAATTTTACACCTCGTCGCAAAAGCTGAAAGACAAAATGCAGCATATTTTAGAAAATGTGCTTGGCCCAGTGTTCCCATTTAAGCATATTTTCTGCTAGATTTAGCAGAATAAGTTGGAAAATTGCATATTCTAACTGCTTCTTAGCATATTAATTTGTCCAAAAGCAGATTTTGGCATATTTTTAATCTTTAGAAAGGCAGAATTTATTAGCAAATTTTGTTTAAAACAGACTTACTATACACATTTTTAAACAATTTAGTATTCATATTACAACTACTTCTTCGTTTTTTGCATTATACTTGTTTTTCTTTTTATTAAGCAGATTTTTAGTATAATTTTTTTTTAAATTAAGCAAATTTTAAGCATATTTTTTTTGGAAAAATTTAAAATATTTTTAGAGATAACGCCTGGGCTCGAGCCCAGCGTCTTGACTGAAAATATTATCAATAAATTTTAATTGATTTCATGTTATAAAATTCCTTTCTTCATAAAAATAATTTAATGAAAATTCATAATTAGACGATGTTGACACAACAAAATAAGAATTATTTTTTCAGATTTTTGTATATTAATAATTTTTTTCTATATTAAAGCCCAGAAGATGTTTTTCAATGAAAAACGATATATTGGCGTATTTTGCCAATTTTCTAGGAATAATAATCAGTATTGTGGTTATTTTGTTGAACTGTTTATGGTTTTTAATCCAAATTTTGATATTTTGATTAGGCTAAAGTTCATCAAATTTAATTTTCAATTAATTAAAGGACTTGTTTTCCTTATGAGCTCGAGGTCCTGGTTTTATTGTTAATTATTACAATTTTTCAATATTTATTTTATATTAAATTAAAAAATGCAGCTAGGCTTCTAATTTTTTGCAGACTTATAAAAAACGAAGCTACAAACAAAACAAGCCATAAATGATTAAATCTGTTTGCAACTTTTAATTTTATTCACAAAAGTCGACAAATTTGAATTAATTTAAGAATTTCATAAAACGCAATATTTGTATGGGAGCCCGCTAAGGGATGGTGATAAATTTGTCGACTTTTGTGAATAAAATCAAAAGTTGCCTAGCTGCATTTTTTAATTTTGTATGAATTTTTAAAAAATAAAAAATTCGAAATTTTGATAAAAAAATTAATTTTTTTTTAGTAATTTCAATAAACTAAACCGTTTTTGAGTTATGCGAATATATGTTGTGCAACCTCCTCTATTTTCGATGTGTATCTCGAAAACCAGAGCCAATCTGAAAAAACCGCGGCCACCACTGGATTCAGCGTCCCCGAATTATGTTAAAATACCATGTGCCCGGCTTGTCACGAAAAAAAGTGTCAATTTTATGCACAGTGTAATCATTCATTCTTGACTGACCTGAGATTCGAACCCAGGCGGCTGGTTACCATGACATGTTTCGATCACAACCACTTGATCTCCTCAGATGGATTTGCCGTCTTACACTCGCAGCCATCGACGACTGCTGACGTCAAAAGTCAAACATCAATCCTTAAACCAAATTGTATTTTAACCTTTTGGTAGATCGAAATTTGCTTTTTTGAATGATTATCCATTTTAATTGATTTTACATGTTTTTCCTAACTTCTGTTTTTTCCGTACATATGTCAAGAATTCTTCTTGAAGTCCAAAGTACATTTTTTATTTAAATTTTCTAGAATTAATTTAGAATTGTTTACCATTTCTTTGAACAAAATTAAGCATTTTTCCTCAATAAGTTTTGGCAACACTGATTAAAAAACACATAATTAGGATGTTCAGTCGATTAATTCTTGTTCGATTAATCGAACTATTTAAGATTATTCGATTAAAATTATCGAAAAAAATCGCGTAATATATAAAATTTCTGGATTTAAACCAATTTTTGTCAATATGTATTTCTTTTTTTTATTAATAGTTTTTTTTTTATGTTGAATTATGGTCACCCTATGATTTGATAAATAAACAAACAAATAATACAAAATAATTAACAAAAGATTAAAATGGATGCAGTTAAGTTATTAAAGAAAATAAGAATAATAAATGTTTATATAATCTGGCGTCCAAGATACTAATTTTTATAAATTAAACAAATTGTATTCACGCACTTATTGTGTCTAATTTGACGATTGTACGCATCGAGTTCTTGACGACGAATTCGTCGTTCATAAGTTATTATGAAATTTAAGCAGAAATACGCAAAGCTTAAAATGATTGATTTTTGGCAGAAGAAATTTTTAAAAATGTTATCAAGTTTTATTTTTAAGTTTTAATAAAACTTCATCATACTGCCTACTCCTACTTAAAAGGTTAACTTGCTAAATTTTTTAGGTGTAGGATTTTAAGTTTGCATTAGGATTTTACAAAATAAAAGTCGTCTTGTGTTTGTATTTGCAGTTGTATGAAGTGTAGTGAAGGTTTTTTTTTGTGTTTTGTTTTCTTTTTCTTATGTGAGGTGAATTTCAATAATCCTATTGTCTGCTTTTAGGCTTTCGCACATCACGGTATGGATGCTGGTACAAACATTCGAGCAGCCACATAAAGGCAAATGTATGAATGTGTGTGTGTGCAAAGCTCAATGTGCTTTTCGTTGTCATTTCTGTCGCTTTTCATTTTTCAGTTTCATTTTTTATATGATTTGCAATTTTCGTTTAAGGAGTTTGAATCACATGCGTTTGGAATTTTGCCGACTTTTACTTAGAGAAGTGGATTTGCAAAATCCCTTTACAGAATTTAAATGTGACTTTTTATTTAGTTTATGTACCAAATCTATGATTCTCTTTTTATTTGTATTTGTTTTTCATCGTTTTTTGTTTTTCTTTTGACATTTTACCGGATACCTTGTTTATTCTCTGCCTAGCAGTTGTGTGTGGCGCTGCATGAATGGATGTTTAAAGAAGGTTTAATATTAAATTACTCCAATGTCTTCGTTGTTTACAGAATGTTTAGCTTTATTTATCAACATTTAACTTTAAAAGCTTTGTCATTTAAATTCTATTTCTTTTTGTCGTCTTTTTCTCAATTTTTATTAACAAATTCAATTGTTCGGGAAGATGAACTTAATTTTCAAATGAATTTAAATTATTTTGTACAAATGAATTTTTCTTATCTTGTACTGAATTTTAATTTTTCTGTGTTTGTTTTATTTTTAAATTGATTTATACGATAACAAATAAAAATTACTTGAATTAAAGTAATTTTCTTATTCAATTATAGAAATGTTAAAAGTCATATTAAAACTATGTGTAGAACTGTTGGGCTCGTATCTAGAAGTATAAATATATCGTATACGACAATGCGGTTTATCGTTTATCAACCATCAATAATTCATATACGTACATTTGTATCCAAACAGTTTCCCATCAAACCGATTTTAAAAACTAAGACCATACTTACATTATGCAAATAAGGCCGCAACATTTTGTTTGTAAGCAAACGTTGTACGGAAGAAAACTGAATTTCATCGGCCAAAAGTTTGTTATACCTTATTAGGTCTAAGGTATACAAAAAAGTGCCCCGGTAGGCTAGCTAGTAGTGAGCTACTCTATCAACCCCGGGGTCGCGGGTTCGATTCCCGCCAGAGACTCTGGTTTCTTTCCAGCAGACAAGCGTAAAGCTTCGCGGGGATTAGCGTAGGGAATTAAAAAAAAAATATTGGTAATATTGGATGTGGCAAGCTGCTGTAAACAAATATTTTATGTTGTTTTAGAAAACATTTAATTTTTGTAAATTTGATCAGAATTAAATTATGATTACTCGCAAACTTTCGCAATAATTCGTCGAATTTTTTTTTTTGTTATATTAGTGGGATAGCAGTCTTTAAGAAATGGTTCGTTACAGCTCTGTATCATTTCTACCTGATGTGATATGCAATTGCATGTTTGTCCTTGTGCGATCAATGAAGACAGCAATAATATATCTATCCGTTTTAGAGCTTTTTATGAATTTTGGCATCGATTTGTAAGTGCATATTTTACCGTTTGGAGCATATTTTGGCATAATTTACTTAAAAGAGCGTTTTTGCAGCATTTTGTAAGTTTTTAGCGCATATTTTGCCTTTTTGAGGCATATTTTGAAACATATACGGTTTTTTAAATGCCTGTTACTGCAGATTAAATTCTTTTCGAATTGGTCTGTAAATACTATGGTGTTTAGGCTTTACTGATTATAATTTTAGTATTGTTTTTTTTTTAATTCAAATTTTGAATATTTTGTTTTTAAATGACCAATTTTTGATTTTTTGGGGCATATTTTTAACAATGTTGAGGGCATATTTTCGAATTTTTGCAGCATATTTAATACGCATGAAACCCATTTTTAGAGTATATTTCTGTTTTCCGTGCTGATGTGTTATTAAAAGTTTTACCTGGTTCTATAGTTTAGATAAATCCGAAATTCAGAGGAATAGAACTTGTTAGGATCAAAAGGGGTTAAACAGATTTTGGCACCATTAGAAAGCTGAAAGTGTCCTCGATAATCCCATATATACTTTTGCATCTGCTTAGAACTGTCTGTTGAGCACGTTTTTATTTCATTACTCGCAAAATTTTGTTTACTCTTTTTATTTTACTGAAATATAACACAATTGGGCATGTTCTACAAATCGAAATGTAGTGGAACTGAAATAATTCTGTAACTGATGCAATTCTTGAAATTGTCAAAGCCAGACAATTTTTGAGTTGATGTTAAAGAACACGGGTCCATAGAGGGTCGTGAGAGTGACTTGTGGACCTCTTAAATTGGTAGCCTCGGATATTCAAGTTTTTAATATATTCACCAAGAATATATATATTTATGGATTGCAAAAAAACTAGGCTAAAGCTGACCTACAAAAAATATGCTTTAATGTTAAGTTATCTACTTTGCCTTTCGAGATGCTCTGATAAAACGAAGTTTTTGGGCTGATTTTTTTAACGATTTTTCAAGTTTTTTAATCGGAAAGCAGACTTTAAGCAATAGTATGCTTATGCATTTTTCTTTAATTATAGTTGTTTATTCTAGGCGAATGTATATCCGCAAAAAGGTAATACATATGAGTACTCATTTTTACTATTTCACCAAAAGATGTTCTTTCGCTGATAAAATAATATTTTCTCAAGAAATAAATAAAAATGCTTATATTTGTCGAACGAAAACGTTGTGAGTATGTTTGTAGAATCAATTTTTAGTCAATTTGACATTTATTTCTCCCACATGCCCTATCCAAAAAAAGCATTTTTTCAAACATAAAAAAATGATTTAAGTAAAAAATTATAGAAATTCAACACACCGATTTTAATAAAATAAGAACAGTAATGTTTTCAAATATGTCCATGATTTTCTGGAAAATTCTGATCGATATCGAGTGGTAAATATTGGCAGTTTTGACATTTTTGTAAAAAAAAGTCAGTTTTTTAAAAGCGTTTTGCCGGGATTGGGAAATTGTGGTATTTCTTTGTCAAAAATGGGGATGCTTTTAAGTCCACAAATCTATAAAACTTCAAAATTTTATTGTGAATTCATGGAAAGTCAAATATTAAAATTATTATTTCTAATGGTTTAATAAACAAACTAATGCAAAATTCGACTATATTTTTTCTTTTTAAGTTTTCAATCAAAAGTTAAAAACAAACCAATATTTTGCAATATTTATAATAAATAACATTTCAACATTTTTTGTAATTGGCTTCTCAAATATGTATGTATGTTCAAAGATATCTTTTTAAGAACTGCATACTTGTTAAAGAGTAAATATGTCTTAAGAAATCTTAATTATTCCAGAAAGCCGCTTTTTAAAAGGTAGTACATTTTTAAAAGGTCCCTTTTTTAAAGTACGTTATTTAGTAAGTAAATTTATTTTTTCATTATAACTAAATATTAGTTATAGAGATTATTTTAAATCTGAATACTTAATAAATAATTGCATAAATACACACACACACAACAATATTCTGTACGTAAAATTAACTAAAATTGTAATATAAAATAAACGAAAATTCAATTTAAAATTGTAGTGGAATTATCTTACTTTTTACGTTTAACGTTAACGTTAATTTTACCGGCACAGTTTATTGCTTACGGCAGTGATGGAAAATTTAGTACTATGGTACTTTTTTCAGTACTCTTTCATTTCAAAAATACCACTGTACCCCCACGTCAGTTTAAGTACTCTTTTCTTGTTATGTTATGCAATTACAGTCAAAATTGTAGACGTTTTGAGGAAAAAAAATATTCCTGTGGATACAATTATTGTGCTTGCGGCTGATAATTGCAATTTGCTTCGTCTGCAGCTTTTTATGTCTACCTAAAGAAATTGATAAATTTATGAAATTTATTACTTTTGTAATAGCTTAAGCTGAAAAGATTAACTTCAAAATTTTCAAGATTATTTTGAAGCAGATGTTTACGTAATTCTAAGGTATGCCCAAACTAGATGGCTTGCGAGACAGGCTGTGGTTCAAAGATTTTTGGAGCAATGGGAACCGCTAACGTAACGCACATAGAAATTAATGCCTTAAATTTATTGGAACTAAAATTTTTAACGTTGAAACAAAGATGTATTTTTGATTTTTATCATACATTTTAAAAATCAATTCCTAATTACGTGCGTTGGCGGATTTCCCAGCAATAAGGGTAGGTAGGGAAATTCTTTGCCGTATAACTGTGATACCTAAAGAAGGGCATCAAGCGTATTTTTCATGCCAAAACTTTTAATTTTCATGCAATTTATATAAAACAAACCTTAAGGTCGCGAAATCAACACCATCCTGTCGGAAAATCCTTTTATACAGATCCTTAGGCTGGTTTGTTAAATTGAAATTCTATTGGCAATCGAATTGTCATATTTCAAAAATGCTCTAATTTTGGTAGCTCAGTAACTGCTATAAGACTCTTTCAGAGAGTCGCAAAAGGTTCATTCCAAGATTAAAAGACGAGCGTGTCAAAAAATTAATAAAAAGGATTAAATAAAAAAATTGTATGTATATGTTTTTGTTACCAGTCAGATAATCATCAGGTTCTTTTAGGAGTGGTTTATTAAATTTAATCTTCTAACAAACAGCCTAGATAGATATAACCTATCTAAATCATAACCAATACATATGTATGTAAATGCATACATATGCATTTACATAAATGTTTATATTAAAAATGAAATTATTTTTTAAGCTTCATAACTAAAATATCTTATAATTTTTTATTAAAATGAATTAGTTTTTAAATTAAGAAACGCGTTTTTAGCAGATCTTTAGAACAAATGCCGTATAATTTAATTGCAAATGTTGAAATTCGTGCTCAAAACGTCGATAGACATAACGAATAATATTATTAAATGTGGCATTTAATCGGTTAATCGATCGGTTAATTAAGCGAGGTTTTTGTTTAATGGGTTAATAATCGGTTAACTTATGGTGTTTTCTTTTCTACAAAAAATGTGCCTTTTTTTAAAAAAAAAATGCAATTTAGTGTCTGTTTCTTAAAATTTTTGCTCCCGAAAAGCATGAGTTTTTTAGAATAAAACAAGCCACCCTTTTCGGGAGCAAAATTTTTAAGAAAAAGACACCAAATTGAATTTTTTTTTTAAAAAAAGGCACTTTTTTTTGTAGAAAAGAAAACACCATTAGTAATTCATTGGTTAGCCGATTAATAAAATTTTGGATAAGTAATTGCAATAAAGAAAAATATAAAATAATTTTTATTTGGTGTTTTTAAGTAAAAAATAAAAACAATAACATATTAATCAAAACAATTCTTCAACTAAAACGAACAAGCAAAAATTTAATTCATAAATATGTAATACATATTTTTAATTAATACATATTTTTTATTTATTAAACAATCAACCTTGTGATAATTTTAATTATTTCGATTGATAAGATCTCCTTATCAAATAATCTAAACATATAAAATAGAGTCCTGTTTTAATTTTTTTAAATGTTTAACTCTTCTAATTGTTTCGGTAAATTCTGTTAACAGATTGTTAGTGTTACTATCGAGAGTTTCTTCTGTTGTCAGGTCATCATATAACTCATCCTGGCAAATCTCAGTAGCGAACATTCTTCAAAAAAGTTTATTTTCGAACTCCTAACTTTCTCTTTTTGTACTGCATTTTTATAATGTATTGCTAGAAGGAAAAAAATCTTTTTTCACATGCCTTTAATATTAAATTTAAAATTGCTTTGCTTCTACTGAAAATTTTCAAATTTTGAGTTACTACCCTCTTTATGATCAAGTACGGTATGTATTTGTATAAAAATAGAATATGTATTACACATTAAAAAAGTTGCGATTGCCACTGTTTTTTATTTGTATCTATTAGAATTTTTATTCGCTTAGACTCCTTTCATACTCGGCAAGTTACTTGCGCCAGTCTCTTGCGCAACTCTTGGTTTGTGCACACAGAATAAATACCAATGTTAAATTAACATGGCCAAATGTTGATTGTGAATCATAGTAAATTTCTGCAACAGTATAACCTTTATTTAAATTTATCATTATATCATATTAATTTTAATTGAACAAATATTAAAATAACCTTAAATCGCGTATATTTAATATTATTTACTGTAAAAATAACATTGTTCAATATTGAATCCAAAAAAACCTGTTCGAAAGTTTATCTTGTTTAATTAACATGCAAACTTACTTAAGTAAGTAATTTTTTTTATTTTCATGTTTAAAATATGTCATAAAAATAAGACAATTCCCGAGTTCTTTAAATTAAAATTATTTAGTTAAATAGTACATCAAGTTTTCAAAGTAGAATGATGACGAAAACCATATCGGACCATTCTGCTGATGCTTCTGTTAACAAAGGAGAAGAATACAAAATAAGTGAAACATGTGTTATATGTTGACACAGAAGCTTCTTCACACCGTTATGTCCCACTCAAACCAATTTGATTCTACATGAAATTCACGTTGTTTCAACTTGAAATCACTTTCATTCAACGTGATTCGGATTGTTATTTCAATATAAATGACATTTTGCTCTAACTTTACTGCAATGTTAAATTAACATGAATTATAGTTATTTTTAAAGAATTTCTTGTTCGCAAGTTATTGTAAAGTCAGGATGAATTAACATGAAAAACGTATGAAGCAAAATCACTACCGAAAAATTTTAAATCAACTACGGTAATTAATGGAGCGATTTCACAATATAAAGAAATGTATTTTATACACTACCTAATTCCTACCGCAAGTAGTGGTGTTTATAAAAATGCGTTTTTGTTAAAATAAGATTTTAATGGTTAACTAAATAAATTGATTTTTTTTAGTTAATTTCGAATTCAAATTTCAATTATTTATTTTAATTCATTTAATAAAATTTTAATAGAATCTTACAAATAAATCAACTTCTATGTTGCGTTGTTCAATCAGAATATTAATTATTTTTTTTATTTAGCTTGAATGAACTGAGGTAATTGAATCGATTATAGCTTTTATGGTAATTATTATACCCTTCACCGAAGGTAAAAGTGTATATATAAGTTTGTCATTCCGTTTGTAATTTCTACAATATTTTTTTTATTGAATCAAGTAACACATTGTTTAAAGTCGTACGTTGTTTTTTTATCATATTTTTTATTAAATTAGTCATTAAATCAGAAAAGTCACAATTTAAAATTTTTACAAATTTAAGTATATAATATTTAACTTTAAAATAATAAATTAATTATAAAACCTTCGTTTGTAAACTTCTTTTAAAGACGTTTTTTTAAATAAATATCTATAAAAAGCATTTATCTCTTAATTTTCAAAAATCCCGAATCCCGATATCCCGTAAAATCCCGGGATCCCGGGATTTGATTTTTTGTAATCCCGAATCCCGGGATTTGCGAAAACCAGTTCCGATTGGCATCCCTAGTGTGTAACTAACACAAAAAAATTGTTTAAGAAAAGAAAAGTACAGGATATTAGAAGCTCTAGTTAATACAAATATACAAGTAAGAAGGACATGTAAACCAATAAAAAAAACTTATTTCGATCTACAAGGGTTAAGATATCATTTGGTTTAAAGATTAATGTTTGACTATTGACTGCCGGGCATCGTCAATGGCGGTGAGTGTTAAACGACAAACCCCTCTGAAGAGATTATGTGGTTACAATCCAAACATGTCAGGGCAACCTGTCCGTGGAAACCTGGGTTTGATTCCCAGTTCAGTCAAGAATAAAAAATTATCAACAAATTTTAATTAATTTCATGTTGTAAAATCGTTTTCTTCATAAAAATAATAAAATAGAAATAAAATTGTATGAACTTTAGCCAGATTAAAAATATATTAAAATTTTGATTAAAAAAAAACATGTGCTACCTTTATGTCTTTAAATAGATTAAACATACAAATTGTTTGTTGCATTTAGAATTTAAACTTAAAAAAATACTAAGCTAAAAATGTATTAAGAAAAAAATTCGTTATCCCATTTAAATTTTGTTCATACTACTTGTAATGGGGAGGCAAGAAAGCACGTTTATATTAAACAAATCACATCATCGAAGTGAAGGCATCTTCATTTTTCTTTCCGATCTGTTTGTTTTCAACGTCTGACTAAATAAATGGAGAAAAGGTAAATTTTATATAACATTTATTCTCTATTACATCCAGAAGACACATTCACATATGCAGATACCCACACACTCACAAATTATATTTGCATACTTAGTCACATAAATAAACAAATAAAGTACCTGGTATTTCATTTTCAACAAATCAATACTCATTTCATTTTAATATATTGACTTATTGACTGCATTTTATTTGACAATAAATCGCTTACATGAGCTATGGAAACATTATTATCGAAGAATGTCTATCTGTATATCTGTGACTACAGGAGGAAAATTACAAAGTCACTTACAGAAATCATGTCGAAGTATTTCAACATACTACATGTATAGAGTTTCCCATCTTATCTACTGGAATATTAAAGGGAACATTTAATTGTTATTATTAACTAAAGTACCAAAATATAAAATTATATTTATTTAAATGTTTTAAAAGATCCATTCCAGGACTACTTTATGTTATAACATGTCTACTATAATAAACTAAAAACCTTTGGATGGCATTTCCCAAGAGTTTTTTTTTTGTCCCCACAAACAACTACGTAATAATCCGGAAAACTGGAATAAAGGATTGCATGTTTTTTCCTGTGCGACCAATGGAGGCTGAAGCAATATATTTATACGTTTTATAGCTTTTTATTAGTTTTGGCATCGATTTGTTACAGCCTATTTTAACATGTATTATCCACCATATATCTGCAGCATATTTTTGCATGTCTTATGCAAAAGCTTATAGATCATATTCCTCCTTTTCAAAGCATAGTTTGATGATAATTGATTTATTTTAATGACAACAAGTTCTTAATAGAGAACCAAAAAAAATCTTTTTAAATATTAGTAAGCAGATGTCTTTTCTATTTATACTGAGTTTGTGCTGATGCGTATAACACATACAAATATGGTTTTTAGACCCACCGTCTAGAATGCCGATTGACGTAGGATCACACTCTGAATCGATATAACGATGCCCCTTTATGCAGCTTGCTTGCGTTTCATGTAAATGTTGTGCGCAAAATACACAGGATACAATTTTAAAGATAATTTAGTGCAATTGCATTATTTGTCATTAAGGACGAAGCCTACTGAAAATGGTAAGAATCAATGTAAAATTCGACATAGTCTCCATACAAATTTGTTTTTGGAATAGAGGCTTTGTGATTATTAACCATCTAACGATGTTAGTATTAAGTTAAAATTCGGTCCCAAGATATTTAACTGCCTGCTTAACAAATTTAAACGTAAAAGTTTTTTTTGAATTTCATAAGAAAAATATTTTTTAAACTGAGTGTTTTCTATGCGAACGTTAACGTTTAAAATTGCTGAACAGGCAGTTATTTCAACATAAATTAACTTACAATAAAAAGTTATCCATGGTATATCACCTCATTTATGGTAATATTTATATACAATTTGGCTGCCATTAATTCTTTTAATAGCTGCTAAGTCATGGCAAAATTGTATTATGTTAAGTCTAGAATGAACCCATACAAATCCCGTCCTTAAACGTCTTTTAATTCAAACCAATTTCATACAGATGTTGGTAGCTAGATAATATTTTACAAAAATAAATCTTAAGGCCTCGTTAATCCTACGTAAATGTTGCGGACACGTTAACGTTGCGGTCGACTTCAAACGTAAACGTGTAATGTGGTATTGAAATGTGTTAAAAAGAAAACAGAAAATTTGTAGATTGCAAAACAATGACATTTAATTAATTTTAGCTTCTGTGATTTGTGCGTTTTGTATAAACTAAAAAAAAAAGAAAACATTGTGTGCGTCGATGGAATGTTCGCCCTGTCAATAAACTTAAGCCAAGGTTGGAAAGTATCTCAAATATGTACTTGTTTTTTTAAAAACTAAGGCGTATTTTGTATTAAAAGTACATGCCCAAAATGTACTTGAAATTGTACTGAAAATTGCATTTTCGCAAAATTTAATAATAAATAAAAAATTTACTGAAACTTTAATTGCATTCTTGACATTGGTATAATTAAAAGTAAACTGCAAGGTGAATTGATTTACCAAGTGATTTACAATTCCGCTTGTTGTTATTGTTTCCTGGTTGACTTTGAGAAAATTTAACCAAAAAGTATATTCAAAATAAGTGTGAGAAAGTAACAAACTTGGACAACTTTAGCCAACAATAATCAGCCGTGGTGTTTACAACACATTGTTAATTATTAAATCTTAGTCAAGCGTTCTGTAACTGTTAAATTTGTCCTTAAACCGTTATTTTTGGGAACCTTCTACTTTAAAATTGTATGGAGTAATTGGATTTGTTTGCTATAACAGAAAATCAAATGCAACAAAAATCATCTGGTACAATGCAGAACGTATTCGTGATACAATTAAAACAAGAAAACAAAACAAAATATTACTTTTGCCTTGTTGTAGAATTAGGGTTACCTTATTAATTGTATCCTTGATGCATCCATAGCCGGGTCCATTATTTTTAGCTGGAAGAAAGTACAGTAGAATCCCGATAATTTGTAATCGCAAGGGACCGGCCATTTCTTACGAATTATAGGGGTCGTCGATTTAGCGGGGTTAAAATATAATAAATACGAATTAACGGGGTTTTTCAATTTATTTACTAAAACGATAAAAAAAAATAAAAAACAATTCTTAAAAATAAAATATATAAAAATTATTCATGTAACAAACTGATCTTAAGAACCCTGCAAATAATAGGACCAGTCCAAACACGCGTGTAAAGAGCAGCCCACAAGAGACTGGGACTAGTCCAAAAGTAACCCAAACGTATGGAAAAAACATGGTCTATTTAACATTACGATGTCCTAGGGCAGGACCATGGACTACTCCATGGACTGGTCCGATATAATGCAAGCATGGACCATGTCATTGTTGAAAAGGGTTTGTAGTGAGACGACATGTCTTCGTTTTTTAACGACATGTTTTCGTTTTTAAACGAAGTTAAAACTAATCCTCTTGGGTACACAATTAAAACTACTCCTTTGTAGTCCAAAGATGGGTTATATGGTCATCGTAATGTTAAATAGACCATGTTTTTCCATACGTTTGGGCTACTTTTGGACTAGTCCTAGTCGCTTGTGGGCTACTCTTTACTGTTTGGACTGGTTCTATTATTTGCAGGGTAGTTAGCAAACAGTTACGAATTATAAGAGGTAAAGAAGATTTTATTTGAAAACAAATTACGAATTAGCGAGGGGACCAAAATGTATGGAAATTATATGAATTAACGAGATTTTTTCAAGGGACCGACAGTTTATTACGAATTATCGGGAATTCGATTTATTGGGGTACGAACTATCGGGATTTGCCTGTATTTTAAAGTGATTAAAAGGGATTGTTAATTAGGGTACCCAGTTTTATTTTATTCCGTATCCCCAAATTGCAAATTTTCACCCCCAAACAGTTACCAAAACAGCTACATTAAATTAAAACAATATTATGTCAAAGGAAAAATATGCATACATTAATTCAATTAATTAAATCAATTTGAGTTATGCTATTAAAACTATCGTTTTTTCACTTTGTATATCTACATGCACATGTATATAAAAAGAGTAACGTAAAAAACGCACTAGATAAATAATTATGTATGCATTAATGCTTATTATTTCAAAAACTTTAGACTCAAAATCTTCTAATTAATAAGCCAGTGTAGGGTGTTTGACTAGTCGTCGTTACTATACCTTCTGTATGTAACACGAGCTTCACACTTTGTGTAAACAAAAATGTCCACACACATCAAACCCATATGCATCGTTGCAAATTCTCACTGATTTAATAAAAATATATTACGATGAATAAACAAAATTGTATTTTAGGCCCTTTTTCACAACTTACTGATAGCTAAAGGTTTGGTTTTATCGGCCGTATAAAAAGTGTTTCATTATGCCAACTTTACTTTAACCTACCAGGAGGATGAACCTTAATTTACGTTATCGCTCACTTTAGGTTAAAGTAAAGTGTTAATAATGGAACAATTATTAAAGTCTACTTTTAGCTATCGGTAAGTTGTGAAAACGGTCCTTAGGGTAAGAATAAAAATAAGTTGTTAGTATTTTAGCATTAATAATAAAAGACAATTAAAAAAGTACACTTAAAGCGGACAGTCGCATTAGCGACTACGTTAATGAATTTCAAAAACATCAATGCATTTTACTAGCCCTGACATAAACAAACATAAAGTTTCTTTAACTACTGATACGTAAAAACGGAGAAATTTTTTTTTATTTGATCAGGTTTATGTTAGAGGAACGAGGCCTTTAAAGAATTGTACACTCAAAAGAAAAAATCAATCCATCCGTACTCATATCAATCCGAAGCGGTGTTAATATTACGCGGAATACGGATTTTCTTGAATCAAGTACAGAAAGATTGATTCAAGTACGGATTTTTAATCCAAAAATACTTAAATTATCCATATTCAATCCCGATTTCGTACTTGAAATAATCCGAAAATGAGATTGATTTAAGTAAAACTAAGATTAATGATTCAAGAAAAAATTGTTTTAATCCGAATTCGTACTTAAAATAATCCGAAATAGATTAAGACCCTCATTTTGTAATATTACTCCCAGAGTGGCACTTCCAATGGACAGAACTTGATTTAAGAATTTTATACTTATTTCAAGAAATTGCGGGATTGATTTTCGAAAGTAGTCCCATTTAGGATTGCTTTGAGTACGTTTTCGAGTTATTCGTACTTAAATGTTTAAGTACGAATCGTACTTAAAGTAATCATAAAAAACTTGATTTATCCCGAGTGTTTTTCTTTCTGTGTACCCTCATAACATATTTTTGTTCTGCTGAGTTCTTTACTGCCCATAGGTTCCAAATGGGAACTTATCTCTTAATAGTGTGGTGTAGGGTATTATAAGAAGGGTATTATAAAACATTGTAACATATTTTGCAAAATGCCTCACAAGCCATTTTGGTTTTTTAACTGCATATTTTTAACAATTTGTTGAGCCTATTTGTACGCCTAAAGCCCCTTTTTCAAGGATATTTTCAAGTTCCCTGGACACAATATTCCCAATTTAATTTCGAAAATGTTACCGAAAAAAATTTCTTGCCAGGTTATCCCTAATGGAAATGTATTTAAACTTTTGTTGTAGCTAGACATGAAAAACGATTCTTGTAATATTTATAGAAGAAACAGGTTAGAGTGCTATACTCGGCTGTGCCGAATCTTTGATACCCTCCACCGATGGAGGTTCAATTATTTCAAGAGTGATATCTATATGATATCTATTTATTATAAATTTATCTTCATCAGCACAGACATCAGCATTAAAATTGGTTGCGGTTTAGACATATGTGACCTTCTCCGAGAAAAGGGACCTTGTGTGTCAAAAAACGGTTTTGACTCAAGAGTGGATACTGGTACCTTAAAGGGTGTTGAATAACTTTAAATACGGTTTTCTCCAAACTTCATTTTCACATTTTAACCAGCTTGAGTAAAATATCATGATTCGTTATAATTTAAGCCGAACTTAAATGATTTTTATAAGGGGAATTGATATTGAAGCCATGTAAAGTTATGAACCAATCATCCCAAAATTGTGCAGAGTGATTTCTGGTATTAAAAACATAAATTTCAAAATAGCGGCGAAATAAGTTTTAGCGTTCACAGTGAATTTCAGAAGGCTGCTAAATATGGGATTCAAGGTAAATTATGGACCGTATATCACAAAATTGCACAACATTTTTTCTGGCCATATGAAACGAAGTTGGAAAAAATTGTACCGCAATAAATATGTCTGCTACGGTTTAAGGCATATTTAATTAATTTATCATAGTGGGCTTTATATGGGGCCTAAAGTATATTATGGACCAATCATCACGAAATTTATTAGTGTGATTTCTAATCCTTTAAAACTATGCAAATATTAAATTTTATTCTGAAACAGTATTTGTGTAATTTAAGACCTATAAAACTGCGACGTGCCAAAATTTGGTATGATAGCATTATTAATTATGGTTTTAGGCGTACTAAACTGTTTTCCAAGAGTAGGGTTTATATGGGGCCTAGAATAAATTATGGACCAATCTTCACGAAATTTTACAATGATATTTCCAGTTGAATAAAAGGAACTTTTGTAAAATCATATATCATTCTGTGCATTGTTCCACCAATTATGTTAGTTTTTGTAACAAAATTATCAATCAAACTGCTAAGGATAACTACAAGCAATTTAAAGCCAAGTTTGTTAATTTCTTTTGCGTTTTTCGAAAGTGAGAGTGTTTTCAACAGACAGACACACATGGCTAAATCGACTTGGAATTACTCAAGGAGATAGAATATATATACTTTATGGGGTCCGAGATGAATAACAAAAAAGTTTCACACGGAACAACAAACTAAGTATACCCTCATCACAACTAATTGTGGTGGAGGGTATAAAAATAAAAACTTATCCATATGTACACATGTGTGTGTTCAATGTTATTTTACTTCCTTTAACTTGTAGGAAGTAAAGAAAATGAAGCAATTTACATTTCAACACACGCACAGAAAAAATTTTTGCAAAAAACTATTCAATTAAATAATTAATTGGTGTACATTAATTATTTAATTAATTTTTTGTTTGCTGCAATTAATTTTTTTAATCAAAACCCATAAAATTAAATGTTTGTGTATATGTGGTGTATTTTTTGTTTATACAATTAATTTTTTAATTGACTAAATTTGTGTCCCATGACTCGAAAATACAAATTCGTTAATTGATATGATCAATTCCTTTGCAGGGGCAAAATTAGTTAAACATTTAATTGTCTGAACGAATTGTTTAATTGAAGTCGATTTTCTATTTTTTCTGTGCGTTTACATGGAAAAATTTTTCTTGTTCAAGCAAGTGTATCAAAACATTAATATGTACCTTCCAAGGAGGTAAAAACAAAAGGCCTTGACTTATGGATACCTTCTTAAAAGCAGTTGCTTCTAAATAACTCAATACTTATTACCAGGTCAAATTTTTATGTGTTCAAATAGTTAAAAAATATGCAAGCAAAAGAGCTCAACAAAACTCGCTGTTAAGGTGTGACTCCCAATTAGCATCGTGCATTATGGTTGAAACATCCCTTATAAAGATTGACTAATAACACTGTGATAAAATTCAAGTACGCTGAATCCAGTAATGCTAGCCGTTTTTAGGTTAGTTCTTGTTTTCCCAAAAAAGTTTTAGTTTATTGAATCAACCAAAAAAAAAACCGAAATTCCACAATAAAATTGCCTTTTAGCAGGGCTAATCTGCGCAGTTGTTTTAGAAACATAATCTTTTTGGAAAAAAAATAATTTATTAACAAAATTACTCAAAAAAGACGTTTTTGAGTAACGCAAATATTTGTTGTGCAACCTGCTCTATTTTCGAAATAACAGCAAATCTCAAAAGCAAGAGCTAACAAAAATAAAACGGTTTGCACCGCTGGATTCAGAGTACCCGAAGTAGGTTAACCCGCTACGTGACCGCTTGACAGAAACAAAGTGTCACATTCCATCACAGCCCTAGAGGGAAGCGAACTGACACCAATGTAGTCCCGTGATAGGTCTTTGGTGGTAGAGACCGGTTCTAGTTCTAACTCTTTATATGAATAAGACTTATCACATTTACATGGGGTTGTCATTGACACCATTTGACCAGTCACAGATCTATTTTCAATCAACGTGCGTAGTGTCAGTTTCTAAAACGTAGTATTATTTCAATACAAAGTAGTTTTATTTCAATAAAACAAGTCCTAGAATTAAATTCAAGAACCAAATTTTAGAAAGTACAAAAAATGTGCGACATCACCGTTGAAGACAGTATTGTTATTTATTACTTCTTCTAACTTTTTGTTCATCATAAACCAGTTAAGGGATTGGTCCATCTTTCACTGGTCATGAGTCCTTTCTTTTTGTACTTGTTCTATTCTCACAAATCCCACAAGTCATTCCTTATAAAGGGTGTTCCAACCATAATGCCAGATGTTAATTGCTTTTTGCCCAACTTAATTTAACATTTCTTTGTTTCAGTGTTTGACAAATTCAACCATGGAGAGGTACACAATTGAGCACCGCGTTAAGATTGCTAAAGGCTTTTACGAAAATGGGCGTTAAAAATAAAAAATAAGCATTTCGTGCACTTAGTGATTAAATTCGTGGATGCATTAACAAGCAGAGTTGCCGCATTTTGACAACTGAAAATCCACAAGTGATTGTTGAAAATCCAATGCATCCACAAAAAGTTACTGCTTGGAGAGGTTTATGGTCTGGTGGCGTCATCGGGCCGTACTTCTATGAAAATTAGTTCGCCCAAGCAATTACCGTGAATGGCGTTCGCTATCGCTAGATAATAACAAACTTCTTGGGGCCGGAAATTGAGGATATTGACCTGGATAATATCTGGTTCCAACAGGATTGTGCCATTTTCCACACAGCCAACAAAACAATTGCTTCTTTGCGCAATTGTCGTGTTATCTACGTCGTGGCGATGTTAGTTGCCCACACGATCATGTGATTTGACACCGTTGGATTCCTTTTTTTCGAGATATATAAAATAAAAGATCTAAAGGATGAGATAAATCGGCACATTAATGACATTGAACCTCAACTAAGTATATCTTAGAGTCATTGGAAATATGGACCATCGAATATGCGTAAGCCACCGAAGCCGTGGAGAGTATTTGGCGAATATTTTAGTTCACACATAATTATCATAGATCCTTCTATAATATATAAAAATATTAAGATAATTCTCTGTAAAGTTTTTGTCTTATTTACAACTTGCTGTCCCGGCAAAAGCTGTTGTGCCATATAACTTATTTCTAGCGAAAGAAAGAGAAATTAAGCACTTTATACCATGATCGGCGATGAAAAAAAACAATTGCTATTTAATTCTCTAATTCTAATTAATTCGTTTTATATTCAAAAGTTAAACATAAAAAAGTCATGTATTTTTTAACCTGAATTATGAAAATCATACAGAGATAATCAATTTTTGTTACGAAGAGCAATTGTAGTATTATTTAGTCACATGAATTCATTCCTTTAAATAAAGTATTATTTACTTTATAAGGGATCTAACTGCAAAATATGGTGCTTTAATGCTTTTTCCCCTAGGTTCATCCATAAACATGCATTCTTACATATCCAGTATCGAACACATACGATGCATTCACTTGTAGTACAACTTTATGTCCCCACAGTTACCACATCGATTCGTTCTAGTAATAAATAAATTAGAAAGTAATTGTGGGAAACAGTTTTAGGTAAAAATCTTTTAAACAAAAAATATTAGAAGAAAAACTCTCAACACTTATAATAAATAAACAAATATAAGAATCTATAAACATATATAAATCGGCAAAAGCAAAACAGTTAAGAACACTTTCCTCTTCTATATGTTAACCGATTTGATCAAAATAGGGTGGTCGATTATGCAACACTTTTCAGAAACCGGTTTTCGAATATTTC
The DNA here is from genome assembly GCA_949318255.1 of Pollenia labialis. Taxonomy (NCBI): domain Eukaryota; kingdom Metazoa; phylum Arthropoda; class Insecta; order Diptera; family Polleniidae; genus Pollenia; species Pollenia labialis. The sequence continues at coordinate 68,726,678 of OX439141.1, read as the reverse complement.
GACTATATAATTCTTATGTATAAATCGGCACAGGCAAACCAATTAAGAAAGCTTTCTTCCTTTGAACTTAGAAACATAATATTATAGAGGTAGTTTTCTAAGTAAACCTATACGATTAAATATGTGTGTACTTTTTGTTTTTCCTGTGGTACTTTTTGAATTTTTGTTAATATTCGACCTACAAACCTAAAAATAAAGATGCATGGTCCTGAGTGAATAAGAACTTAAAAGAGGGAGCTTTTTGGTACTTTTTCGATCTACATCTAGTACTTTGATTCATTTTCGTTAATATTATACATAGAAACATAAAATTAAACATGCAATGTCCTGAGTGGATACAAACAACAATCTACTTATAAAAGAGACTTTTTGATACTTTTTTGTTTTTCGCTTGATATTTGTTGTATTGAACTCACGTAGAAGATAAAATATGAACCGGGGGTTGGTCCCTCGCCAAATCGATCCAATAAATAAATGCTCGAAACATATAAATTCATATACTCTTAAATGAACTATCTTTCCTTCATATTTACATATTAATTTATGATCGAATTTTGACCATTAGGCGAACACTAGTTATAGTTAAATTTGTCATTTGAAATTTTGGCAGGGTTGGTTTTGACCAAATTTCCAGAATTTCCTTGTAGTTCGTGTCATAAAACTCTGAATAGCATTAATTGGAATTAAATAAATGTAGATAAACTTAAGCCTATTGATTAATATTGTGCAAACAAAAAACAAACATTTTTCTCGGAACCTATAAAAATCAAATTTTTGTCCTACCCAAGAGTAACGGGGTATACTTCTAAAATGTTCTTATTTTCATTCTCTACGATGGTTTTAACAAGTCTCTGGAGTGCAAATTTTCATTTCTTCGATATTTTTGAAAAATTGTTTTAAAATTTGATATTAGAGATTTGGAAAATACCCCAATAATGTTGTCTGTTTCCTACATCACCTTTAAAAATATTATATTGCGGAAATCAATTAAAAAAGTTTTGAAGATCTGTGTTGAAATTTCTCGGCTAAACAATAATTGGGGCATTATTTATTACCGGGCTAGTTCTATACCGATTTTGGGTCGTTAGACTTTAATTGTATCTACATTCAATTAATTAATTATCTAGAATAAAAGCTTTTAAGACATTTTAAATATTTGACACTATTAAAATTTACAATTAATTTCCGCCTCGACTTTTCTTTACCCAATCGGCACCACACTTCATATTTAATGTTTTGATATACAAAGGAATCAATTTAGCCATTCATTGACTGTAGAAATCACTTTCATTGTTTTGAACATCTCTAAGGTATTTAGATTAGAGTGGTTCGGTTCCCATACAAAAAAAAGGTGAGCCAGACCCCCTACGACTAAAGATTTTTTAATTAAATTGCATACCGTTTTTATGGCTTAATTTTTGCCTTTGGTGACTTTTTAGCCCGACATCAAATTCTGGGAGCCACTTATGTCATCTCGGATGGTGCACCCTAATGTCCATTGTTTTGCACGTAGCAAGAAAACCCTTCTAATGCTTTGTATGTCTAGGTAATGCCAGTTAGATAGGAATTTATTTGAAAAGTTATTTTAATTTACTTTTAATTAAAATATATTTACGCCCTTTAAACTTTTATATTTATTTCTGCAACAGGCATAAAAACTAAAACTTGGTTCAAGCCAAATCATAAGAAGACTGAACTCTCGTACATCTACTGGTGCTGTGTTATTTTAAAACCTAAAACACGAAAATATTGACTTAACAATGGCGAGAGATTCACTTAAACAAAAAAATTCCTGTAGGAAATTTTACGGCTAAAACAATTTGTTATAGCCCCTCAATCATCGCAAATGGATAAAAAAAAAGTAGAGGTGGGAAAATGGGTGGATGATGAAGAAAAACGGTGGTCATATATGCATTCAGGAGCTCATACGGACAAAATGAAACAGTTTCATGTGCTATTATTGTGTGAAATTAAATAATCTACCAATCAAAGTAATACGAATATGGTGGGGTCAGAGCTGAAGCGAACCAAGTCAATAAAGACAATTCAAAAATATGTTGAGTTGAACTGCCATTTATTTCTGCAGCCATTGACTTTGGTTTATTACCGTTACCTTAGGAACGAAACACTTTTTAATTAAGTCCATAACAAAACTGAATAGAATTTAACTTTGCGAAGAATTGCGCAGCAGTCTTAAACTATTTCCTGATGTGTTTTGCTACAGCTCTGGGCTCTCCATATAAGGTTATCTTATTCACCACAATAGTTTTATTTTTTGCTGAATTTTTATTATTTTTCAATACTTTGATAAAACACAAAAAAAATTCCATCAGTCTTTGTTATCAATTAAATAAATATTTTAAAAATTATCAAAGTAACTTTTGGGAATACAAATTATAAATTTACAAGATTTTGTTTGTCGTGCTTAATTCCCAATTTTCATTCCTGATAAAAAAAAAACACTGCAATTTATTGTTGATGGGATAAGCTATTCCTATGCGCATTTCACTTGTTGCTTAGGCCAGATCTGCAGGAAACTTCATCCAAAGATTTTAGAAAAACTAAAAATAAAACTGTTAAGGGTATAAGAATTATAAGCAATAGTTCTACTTGTAACAATATCAAAGTTTAAACAAAAACATCAATAATAAACAGTGAGTTTATCTCATCTTGCATTCTCCACTACAATTGGTTGGAATTCTTCCAACATTAATTGTAGTTGTAAGTAGGAGGTTATGAAAAACACAATGAAAACAAAAACAACTTGCTTTATTGTTCTCTTGGTCAAACATTTTTTAAAGACTCATAAATGAAAGCGTCTACCCTTAACAGCAGCGCTGCCAGAAGTAAGATTTTACCTTATTTTTTAAGATTTTTTAACCGAAAAAAGATTTTAAGATTTTTTCCCCAAAAACAAGATTTTTTGTTTTGTTTAGACGAAGGTTAGGTTTAATTAAAAAAACCTTCTTTGTTCCCATTTAAAAATTTTTAAACTAAATAATACAATTAAGTATAAGAAATTGTGTTTTTTTTTTGTTTATTTTATGTTTAAATAAAATATGAAGTGGTTTTAATCAAAAAAAATACTTTTTTCCAAATATAAGATTTTTTCTTCAAAAATAAGATTTTTTTTGGTGAAATTAAGATTTTTTGCTGAAAATTTCTGGCAGCCCTGCTTAACAGCAATAAAGTTCAGCGTTTATTAAAAAAATTGCTTGTGAAAATTCGGATATTTTCACTTTACAAATAGTTATTTTTTAATTTTAGGATAAGTACGTTAGGAGAAAAATAATATTGAAGATACATGTTAAAAATAATAGTGAATTTAGAAAAAAACTAAATAAATACAAATAAAGTGGATTTTTATCCGGTATGAGCTGAAAGAGTAAAAACATATATTTGGAACAGTGTAAAATCTGCCTAATTCCAAAAATTAATTCTCAATATTTTTGGAAACAGCGCTGCTATAAACTGCAAAAAACAGGAGTTTTGAAAATATCTCGAATAATAATGTTAATTGAATCAATTTTTTTTTAATTGAACAAAAACTATAAATATATATTTGATTCAATAAACATTTTAACAGTTTTAAAAAATATATTTTTGAAACATAAATTAAATAAATAAAAATATAAATGGATTTTATCGTTTAAAATAAAATAACTTCAACATGTAAAATTGGATATTATTTATATTGGTTATTGCCATAACATTAGCTTTATTAATTAAAATTTTTTTAATTCTTTTGGTTCTACTCGTAATAATATACGATTAAAGTTTTTTATTATTAGAAATTGTCATTGACATTGCTGTTCTGCTCTCTTGTGTTTTTTCTTGGTAATGGTATGTGCTTTTTAACAAATTATTTGTTTATTCTAATGATGGCACTAAAATAATCGAAATGTTGAATGATACAACATGAGATAGGAACATCCTTTAAAGATGAAGATGTAAACATCTTTGCGATAAGATGAAAGATGTAAGCAAGTGTAAAATGTAGTGTTCGAAAATAAACCGAACATTATTTAGCGTTCGGCTCACACACCCAGGAACGATATATGTTTGTTTAGTGTTTGTGTTGACGAACACAATCTTTAATACCGTTCGTATCTTTTTTCAAGAAATAGCCTAACATTATATAGTGTTCAGTTCTTCGTTAAAAAAACAGAACAATTGTAATGATATTGTAGACAAACACTATGTTTTAATGTTCTATAATGTTTCTTTTTTTTACATTGATAAAGAAATGAACACACAAAAATATTTAGCAACGACCGCATCACGAACTGCTTGTGTGTGTATTGTGTAAATGTTTTGTTTGTGTACAACTATTTTGCTTGCTTATATTTTTCGTATGTGTATTTTGTTCTTGTAAAAAATGTTTTACTAGAATAAAGGGCGCTAAGCACAACAGTACGAACGAACACTAATGAGCTGAACCGAACACTATGAAGTTTGCGGTTTTAAAAAAACCGAACGGAATTAAATAAGAACAGTATTATTTGAGTTCGAAAGATGACAAACAGGGAAAAGTATTTTTTTTAATGATTTTCTACACAAACACTACACTAGGAAATGGCCTGAACTGGGGAATTAACCCGAGAATTGCATACTGGCTATACGAATGTGTCATTAAACCCATTCTATTTTACGGGGCAGCTGTTTGGTTGCTGGGGCTCAAAGTGAAGAGTCGTCAAACTAGGTTTGAACGTACAATGTGAATGGTGGCGATAACGGTAACAAGTGCCATTAGAACAACCCCCTCTAAGGCATTGTTTATGATTTAGAACCAGTTACCACCGGATATTTTTGGTGAAAAGGCTAGTGGCGAACGCGGCGGTAAGACTAAGGGCCACTGGAGCATGGAGGGATTACAATTTCAGACATGCTAGTATTCTGAACGAAATAAATTGGCACATGGATGTTGATTATGTCACACCCGAGCCACTCTTTGATGCTGGCTTCACGGTAAGCAATTTGGATAACGTGGTCCACTATGATGACCTACAAATTCCAGTGAATGCGATTCGAAAATTTATGTTCGGGTCTAAAGCACTGTTTGGTCTCGGTTCTAACATACACTCCGAGCAGCTGAACTGGAGTATTCCTATAAGGCTGCCGGACCACTGCAGTGTCATCCAGGCCAAGATAATGGCCATACCCACAGCCGTAAGACGCATCCGGTACGATGAGATATTTCAGAATTATTCACATTCCTTGGAAAATGTGTTCATCACGTCGAGAATTGTCCGAGAATGCCGGATGTCTCTGGAGGAGATAGCGAGACATTCATTGGTCACCCTTAATTTGGTATCCTTACACGGGGACATACATAAATTTCACCTTATTTCCAGTCAGATGTGGCACGATGAAACTACCTGTGGGGAAACCAGGAAAATGTGGGCCATCATTGATGAAAAAGGACAAAGCGAGCATTACAGCTGTCCATACATCACCTAAGAAACCTAATTGTGGTGAGAACTGGTCACTGGCCCATTGGGAGGCATGCCCAGAGGCTGGGGATCCCTTATAAAGACTTATGTAGAAGTTGCGTTGACGAGAAGAAGGAAAAGTTAACGGAACATCTGCTCTGTAGTTGTTTGGTCGAACAGCCCTTAGGGACAAAACTTGTCTCTCTGATATTGATTTAAATAGGATCCACTCCTTTGTTGAATCGACTGGGTAGCTGCGTGAGACCACTAGCAGCCAGATACCATAGGCCCCATGGGTGACGGTTTGACATGATAGCACAACGGGAACTAATTAATGGGCTCACGTGAGCTGTGCTTGATCACGGCCGCCAATGGAGCCTAACCTAACTACACTAGCCAACAAGGTTTTCGATTGCAGCATTCAAATATCTTTCCTAGGGTAATTTGGTGGGCTGAGTTCGAATCTGTAATTGGTTTTCACTATCACCTCAGGTTTTCGAGATACAAAAAAAAGTGTTTATTCATTTCTTACATAAAAAATCACTAGTTTATTAAAAAAATCAAAAGTGTATGGCGTTATTTGAACGTCGTTTGTAGTTTGTTGGTTCGGTTTTACGTATTAGAGTCCAGCAATAGTCTCCAAGCATGCTTTTGTCTTAAATCCTTGATAAATTCTTTCAATTTTCATTAAATCTTGGTTAGCACGCTCCCCTTGTTCGCCCTCACTGCACCTATTTTTTGTTTTTTTTTTTTTGGAAAAAAATCTGTCCACGGTTTGTTCAAGTTTGTCTGACTACAAATCCAAAATAATGTAAATATGCATATTTTAATGATTCTGATATTGCATATCCTTTTTTCCAACCAAATATTCACCACACACAAAGCAAAAATAGCTTGAATCAGTAACACACGATCTTCCTGACATGCTTAACGCTAATAAATCAATGCAAGTCAAACTCTCTTTTTGGTTTAAAATTTGTTTAAAACAACAAATCTATTAATCAGTTTGCATATAAACCATCTTTAAAAGCTTAAAATTGGGCCGTTTAAACTACCCATACAAACCATACATACGAATTTGACAACATTTATCGTAATGCTGCCACATTATTATTTTTTAAACACCTTGTGATATGACATTGATTTACATCTTTTCTGTTTAAACTACATATAAATTAAAGTTTAGTTCAACTAAAACAGCGTTTAAATCATCAGTGATATATTAGCTATTAGAATGAATGTGGGCTTCTGTCAAATAAATATGGTGAAATTGTAGGTTCAGTATTGACTGTTTTACAGTATAGCCAGCATGCGACAACCAGACGTTATTTGTAGACATACAAAATTAAATTATTTTACAAGGTTTCGTTCATTTCATACTATTGAGAAACTGAAATTTATTGTTGAATGGATAAGCTATTCCTATCTGCATTTCACTGGTTGCTTAGGCCAAATCGTCAGGAAACTTCATCCAAAGAAAATCTAAAGATATTATACATATCGACCTCTAACCGCGAAAATAGTGTAAGCGCCAAAAATCAAATTTTACAGGAAAGAGTTTTTTTATTTTATTTCATATAAATTTTGTATGAAATTTGTCGCTTACAATAAAATTGTTCTTGCTATAAAATCGTAACGGTACCTTATGTGACCGTGACATTTTAGGAGATGATGCCAGTGTTGCCAATAAAGTAATTTATTAAAAAAAACGAAAACTGAAATTTATGTCGCTTACGTTACTTTCGCGGTTAGGGCTCGATATTTTATAAGAAAAGCTTAAGATATTATACAAATAAAACTGTTAAGCGAATAAGAATTATAAACCTCAGTTTTACTTGTAACAATACCAAAGATTAAACAAAAACAACAACAATAAACAGTGAGTTTATCTTTTCTTATTTTGAATGTTTCACGCCATTTGTAGTCATTTGATGTAATAAAAATGTGTTTTAGCTCAAAAATTTAACGAGATTTCAACGATCATTGAAACTGTCCTGAAAATCCTGGATGAGTATAAAATGGTAAAACGTAAACATTGATTATATTTCTATATGATACATGCCATGCCAGTAGTTTGGCGACAGGTCTGAAATGGATAAACATATTTTCAATGGTAACAAGTATTAGGCAAAGCCGAATCTAGCACTCTTACTTGTTTAGTATGGGCACTTCCACAGAAAAGCTTTATTTTTGTCACGTAACGCTACCACGCGATAAAGCTTGTATTTTACACCCATGTTTTTCACATTTTTCCTCTCTTTCACTAAATGTAATACTGGTTGCGCTGCGCTGTACACCAAAATACAAAAAAGTAAATAATAAATATATTTTAATTTTTAAGAAAAAATTTCAAATGCTAGGTGGCGTAACGTGACAAAAAGTATCCTTTACATACTAAATAGTTGTCATTTTTATTTGCTTTATAATACTTAATAAACATCAAACGAAATAGAGCATGATTCTTGTTTTCTTTTGTTTTCGCAAATTAAATCTGTCTGGACTAATAAAAAAATTAAACCAAAAACAACAGCAAATAAATAAAAAAAAAAGTTAATCACGCAGATAACCAAATTTATCAGTGACAAATAGATTGGGTAAACGCAAATGAATTCAGGCTCCCACTGCTCTAAATAATGTGCGAAATCTACATGAATAAATAACTAAAAAGATGGATGACTGGGAATGAGTTTGTGTAAGTATGACAATGTGATTTAGATGTTATTCGAACCACACACAAACGCAGATTCATACTTTATGTAAACCAAAAAAAACAAAAATATAATGCAAATTAACCGTATAAAATGCCATCCCAGTGGATTAATAAACATATGACTATCGCAACTAAAGTTGAATCTAGCAGCCAATACATTTGTTTCACAGCTCCCTTGTTTACATCAATTTATTCTTAAACAAACACAATCACAAGCACACGCGCAAATACTCTCATAAATTGAATCACGTAACGCTGAGAATTTATCTAATTTATGGATTCCGGTGACACCGTAAGTGTAAAAGGCATTTTACCTTTGTGCGAATTTTATTACCTCAAACTAACACACAAAACGGAAGGATGGCGTACAAAATAATGAGCCGGAGCTGTTAAATCAAAACTTCTCGCTTGTTTCTTCCAAAGTGCTTCACCACTTGCATGTAAATAATTCATTTCATTTTACTTTCTCTGCGTAAATTTGTATTGATGTCGCCAATGTGATAGAAAGTTATTTTCATAATGATGATGGTGAAGAATATGAAATGTATCGTGCCCCCGAGCTTAGAAATATAACAGAGAAGCCAACATTTATCAGAGTTAACAAATCTTTTCATTGAACATTTGAAACGTTTAAAATTGAGTGAAACGTATTTTTTTGTGTTACAGAAAGATGGCTTTTTTATGCATTTACAGCCGTATTCATAAAGTATTAAAATTGATATGAATTGTGTATTAAGAACAATTTGTCTAAAAATGTTGGCTTAAAACACATTTCAAACTTATTTTATTTTTTATGAATACGGCAGTTAATATTTACATTATTCATTTCTGCTTAAAATTTTAATTTACTTCCTTTTCATCCGTGTGGTTGGCTGGCTCTCTAATGTCCATGTACACTTTGAGCACAAATCGCAATTTTAATTAAATTTGATACAATGTTTTAGATTACTAAATTACTTTAGCACCAGATTGCCTTTAAGATAGAGCTGTAAAGTAGAAGCTTGCAATCGAGACTAAGGACATAATTTCTTTCAATAAGCCAATGAATTTGGATGGATTTTAGTTTCATTTTAGTTTATTTTGCCTCTTTATGGCATTTCCATGTTAGACGATTCCCGGCGCAGAGTAAATGTTATTTGTACGCATTTTTGCGCATTGACCTTAATACTCCATTGTTTTAACCACTTTTCCAGTTTAATAATATGATCCTGTAAGTAACGAGATGCTTCATGACGGTTTTCGTGAACGAAAAATTTTAACTTTATTATGGTTAATTAAACCATATTGTTGTCACCGGCGACCATATTATGGTTAAATTAGCCTGCCATCACGAAGCTACAAACATATTGTGGCTGCCTCTAAAGCAACCTGCACTGTCATATGTTTCGGTTTTTAACAGGACTGCTAGATAAATATGTGCGAAAATCGTCAATTTCTAATAAAAAAAACGTCTCTCACGTTTTGAAAAATCGTCGTTTGTTCGATGTTTATAAAATAAAAAAGCATTCAAACAAAAACATAATTACAAGAGATACTAGGACTCTCATGAAGAACGACTTTGAATAGCACACGGGAAAAACTGTAACACGACTGAAATTCTTCCCTAGTACAGCGAAAGACCCTTCTTTAATCGTTGTAGGAATCGTTTAAGAGGTGGGTAAAGATTATCTAACGGGTTTTTTATGTCAAGAATAGTAAGAGACTCATGTAGATATTACCTTACAACTAGTGAAATGTTCGCCGTATAATGGTTGAAAATATGATTTATACAGAGAGTCGTAAAAGGTTCATTCGATGATGGTTTGACGAAAGATAAACTAAAGTAACATTGTTGTTTTGTACTCTGAAAATAATCAAAGATTTTCTTAAGACTTGCATATTACAGCCGTACCTAAACAATAGCGCCACGCGTTTTTTTTTGTCAATTTTGAATAGAGCGGCCTCAACGCTTTGCAATTGCAATAACCGATTTTCACAGATCGTTTAATTGTGAAGTTTGCCGCTTCTGTTAATTAATAGCGGCAATTTGGCTATTTTTTCCAATCTAGCGTTTTTATCTCTATTTTTATTTATAATTTGTGGGTTTTCCTAAACAAGAAAGCAATCCGCTCTTGTTAGGGTCCTACTGTTAGACGTTCCAAGATAAAAAACGAACGTGTCAGAAATTTAATGTTTTATTTAGACTTTGGAAACTGAAAAAATCACCACTTTTTACAAAAAAAAACGGAAATCGCCACTTTGCTAATTTCGAAACAAAAATTCGTCAAAATGACGATAAATCATCAAATCTGTCAGCCCTGGTTTTAATGCATAAGCGTAGGTGGACCCAAACAGGGGTTAAATAGCAGTATGACCAAATTCTTAGTAGTTTAAACAACTATTTTTTTTGCTCCTCCTGTATCGTGATTCTCCTGTGCATGATATATTTAAAACTGTAAATGGACAAATAACCGAATTACGACAGCAAAAATAAAAAAAAATAAAAGAAATAAAAATTTTGTTAAATGTAACCACTATTGGACTTTATATGTTCTATGTACCAGTACGCAATCAAACTATAAATATTTATATTTTTAACGCATCACATTAGTCTGTACGTGCGTGAAAAGTATTATTATCTGTTACACGCATTTATACCTGTCAGCAGCATCTATAGCGTTTATTATTGCTGCACTCGACAATTTTTTGTAAATTTACAGTTTAAAGTTTTTTATATATACATATTTTTAAGCATCAGTTATCCAATTTCATTTGCAGTTATTATTAAAATAACAATTATATGTACAAAGGTATATTATACTGTTTTTATTATGAAATATATTGAACAATTTAATTTAGCTGGAGCTACAAAAAAAGTTAAAAACAGTTACACGACTTTTCCTTATACGTTAAAGAAAAACAACTGATAGTAAGTGCAAAAAAGTCAAGTGGAGGTCCCCCGTTTCCCCTTTCAACAAATAGAGCCTATTTTTCTTAGGTAGTACACCTAATTCTGAAAATCCCACATGCAAATGACATGTTTTTTTTATTCGCGAAAATTTTACATTCTTTGCAGTCTCCTCCCAAAATACTAGTGTGCCCCACTGATGTATACTTAAACTGCTACAAAAAAAATATAAAAAGGGGAATTCCGTAACTAAATTGTAACTAACAGAACCGCCATTCAGTGCCGTCTTCTTACAAAATATTTGTGTAAACGAAAATATATTAGAAAGAGAAATTTCTACTACATTGGATGAATTTTTAAAAACTGACATCAAAAATCCCGTGTAATAAGTTTTAAGTGAATTCGATTAATTTTTTAAAAATTGTCCGCCATATTCGATCCGCAATTTTGAATTTTTTAAAAACTGACATCAGATTCGTAATCAGCGATCCTAAAAACTTTGAATCATTATGAAGTAAATAATTTTGTCGCACTTAATATTCAATTTGTCCCTGTGTGCACCGGGCTCTAACTTTTCTAAATTTCCCTATTTTTAATATTTATTGCTTTTTTTATTTTCAAACCCTTCTCGTCTGGCTCAGCTTTACGTTAGGTGAAGTGTATTTAAGACCCGTCACAGCCGAATATAGCAATGTTACTTATATTTAATACTAATGAGATTTTTTAATACGAACAAGATTTAATATTTCATATACATTATAAATGCGGTAAAGAGTATTTTTAGCTCGTGTTGCATGAAGGATAAAATTGCAACATTAACTTATTGTGCGCAATTAAATAATTATAAACGTTAATTTTACGACTCTGTCCAACGGAACTACGCAAAGGATAATGAGTTAAAATAAATACATAAACAATTATTTGCATTCATTTAAGATTAACTCGACTGGTTGTTTATTATTTTAAATGAAATGGAACGGAAACATTACGCTATGTTCATACGTAAACACCCGCAAACACAAACACAGAATAATGGCTAAATCCAGTCTCCTTTTGGCCATCTACAGCAGTGACACACGAACATTAAGACATCATTTATATTTTGTAATTGTACGTGTGCGTGTGCGTGAAGTAGTTATTGTTGCATTTGTAATTGTGCAAACATTGTTATAAAATTCAATTAATTAACTCCATACTAACAACGACGCTAATTAGCATTAACCAAGTAAAACACATTTGTGTGCTGTTGCAAATTCAACAATATAAATGCACCTAAATGCGCCTTTAAATTTGAGAAAACATGTTAAATGGCTTGTAAGAGTGCATTAAGGTGTTATATTAGCTGTTGTGTGTTCGAAATTAATTTGAAACATTTCTTAGGTCACAAGTCAGCTCGCAGTGAAAGCTCCTTTAGGATTATGTTGTCAGAGGAAATCGAGCTGCAAGTAATAAAAGAGTAGTTCTTCTAATATTGATACTTGATGCCAACTATTATGGCCCAAAATGGTCGCAGTTCTAGGATTTTTATTACTATTTAATAGAGGAGTACAGAACCTTTTTCCTAATATTTTCCCTTCTGAACTTAAAATTTCAAGTTTTCTGCCGTAAAGGACCTGTATACAGAATGTGCTAACTCAAATTTTGGGGAAAACGATTTTTTGATTGAAACTAGCTGCTTTATGCGATAAAAATCTGTGATAAACATTTCAAAGCAAAAAAATTACCAACGTTATTTTCGGGAATACAAAATTTACTATAAATAAGATTTCTGTATGACATGCTAAATTCCCAATTTTTCACATTTGATAAATACACTGAAATTTATTGTTGAGGGAAAGCTAGCTTCTATGCGCATTTCACTAGTTGCTTAGACCAGATCATTAGGAAACCTTTTCCGAATATTTTAGAAAAGCTAAAAATATTATACAAAAAAACTTTAAAGCGAGTAAGAATTATAAATACTCAAAGTCTTACTTGGGTGTTTCCACAGAAAATGACCCCTTATAGCTCAAGAATGAAATTATTATTTCGAATTTTTTCCGCTAATGTTACACAAAATAAATGTATCTGTCATTTTCCGAAAGATTAACTTTTATTTTCTTTATACTAACAAAAATATGCTTCTTTGAGTTACCCATTATAACTGAGTTCAAATACAAAAAACTGTTAACTTTTTAAAATGAAACGACCGTTACTTTTATAAAAAAAATTTGTTAGGTAACTAATTTCTTTGGTTTGAAAATAAATAAATTCCCTAAACAAAACAGTTCAAAGAATTTAATCAGATATTTTACTTGATATATCCTGCGCAAAATTTTACAATACATGATGTTTGCTTCCGACATTTGAAAACAGCACATTTATAAAGTAACGACCGTTAATTTTTTAATGGTCAAAAAAAGTATTAAAATTAAATTTGTAATGAATTCCTTCGGTTGCTGCCGTTGCTTGAACTTTCGTAATGTAACAATCCTCGTGGCGTATTTGGGTGGGTTGGGATTTTATTTAAAAAATCTCCAAAAATCGGTAACGACCGTTACTTTGGAAACACGCACTTATAACCATATCAAAGCTTAAACAAGACACCAACAATATTTTTAATATCTAAAATAAAACTCTTTTTTTATTAATATTAAAATTATACTTAAATTTTCCCTTAAAAAGGGGAAAAAATTAGCCCATTCATTCACTTTGAAAAATGGCTATACAACGTTGAACACCTCTAATATATGTCTTAAAATAATAACATGAAAAAATTCGACTGTTGTGAACAACCCCTCATAATTTAGTGTGCTATTTTGAATTTTAGTCAGCTGATTTAAAACAAATATAAAAAATAAATATTTACCAAAAATGAAAATATTTATTCATTCTAATCCATGAATTAATAAAATAAATTAGATCTTACATGACTATTTTCCATTTTTCGACGCAAATCAGAAATAAACTTAATTTTTTTGCTTACCAAACATCAGAGTCGTAAGCCGATCTATTTTGACGCCGCAAGTGTTTTGTTACAAAAATTGCTAGCCGCAGGTTTAATACGGACGTTAGCCGGATAAAACTATACATTTAACGGCGACGGCTACAAAACCTAATGCGGCTCGGCTCAGCCGCTCAGCGCTGGTCTCTTTTGATTCAGTACGACATCACAATAAACATAGCAAGAAAAGTTCTATTAATTTAAGACACTTTTTGTGAATACCCCAATTATATGTATATGCACAGAAAGAAAAAATTAATATCTTAATTTAAGTTTTTTCCACAAAAGTACTTAAAACAATCCAAAATAGGACAACTTTCGAAAGTTAATTCCGAAATATCATAAAATAAGTAAAAAGTAAATAAAAGCTAGAACTTTTCGTTGGTCGTGCCACTCCATTTTATATACATGTGTGCCCCGGTAGGCTAGCTGGTAGTGAGCTAGTCTAGCAGCGCCGGGGTTGCGGGTTCGATTCCCGCCAGAGACTCTGGTTCCTGCAGACAAGCATAGAGCTTCGCGGGATTAGCTTAGGAATTAAAAAAAGAAAAAAAAAAGTACCGGACGTGAAATTTACTTGTGAAATAAGAACAGATCTAATAAAGTATTATAAGTATAAGTAGTATATAACATGTGTGTTTGTAAAGTTTATTGAAGAAACGACAACAAACCGAAAAAAGTAGGAAATAAACGGTTTGTTTTTCCTGTGGAAGCAATAACACTACAAGATTAACAACATACATTTGGGGTATTCACAAGGTGTGCTATCACGTTATATTGTCATAATGTTCTAACATTTAACAATGGTTTAAAAAAACTATTGTTGCTTTGTAAACAAAAAGTGTCTTAAATTAATATAACTTTCCTTGGTATGTTTAGTGTGCTGTCATAATTAATCAGTTCAGTTTGTGCTTTGTTGTGATACTGACGTGTATTATTAAACCCGCTTACATTTGAATTAATTTATAATTTGATTTTTTATTTAAAATAAACATTCGGCGAATGAGCGCAAAATTTTTAAATAAATTATTTAGCATAAAAGTGATCAATTATAAAAACGAAAAAATTAAATAGAGAAAAATAAAAAATATAAGTGAATGAATGTACATACCTACATACTTACATATGTATGTATGTATGTATACATAATCTTGCAAAAACATTTTAATTTTGTAAAGAACAAAAAAAAAAATAACAAAAATATTAAAAGCACATAATACGGTGAAAAACAAAAACAATATTTTGTATGGACAAAAACAATGAGACAACAATAAAACTCAACGAGAGGAATTGCTATGTAACAGTTCATGCAAATGAAAATAATGCTGAAATAAATAAAACAAAACAAAACAATATTAACTACCTAACGGCTAAGCCAATTATTCGTACACGTTCCCTCTCACCCTCGGTATTTACACAAACGGTGGATAGTGACTCATTAAAAAAACTAAAACTAGACCTGGTGACAAGTGTTGCCAGGCCAGCAAGTATTGCCGCGACGTCAAAAACAAGTTTAGTGGGAAATGAAACCATGAATTTAAACACAAATGCAATGGAGAACCCCCCTGTAAAAAGTTGTCAAAAGCCACAAGTCCAAGTTGGTATGGACAGGTACATAACAGTGCTTAAACGGGGACGCAGCCCTACCTCTGCAGCAGTTGCTTCGGCCTCAAAAGTACCAACTTTTGATAAAATAAACTCTCAAAATCGTTTTGCAATTCTGGAGGATGAATCCTCTGAAGCACCAAACGTGATTAAATCGTCAAAGCCACCCCCGATATATCTTAGGCAATCAAGCGTGGTAATATAAACGAGACAAAAATACAGGTTAATCACGAGAATGAGTTTCGTAAACTAACAAACAAATTCGAAGCCCTTAAAAAAAGCTTTTACACATACCAACTGAAGAGCAGCAAAGGTCTTCAGGTAGTGATCAAGGGAATAGACTCTTGTGTGGACCCTGAGGAAATTAAAACCTTTTTGGAAGAAAAGGGCTTTAAAATAAAAAACGTTACGAATATTAAAAATAGGGAAAAAAATCCCCAACCATTATTTCGAGTGGAGCTAGAACCTGGCGACGTTAAGCTTAAAAAAAATGAAACGCATCCTATTTATGATTTAAAATATATTCTATACAGAAAAATAACTATAGAGGAGCCGCACAAAAGAAATGGTCCCGTTCAATGTCTCAACTGCCAAGAATTTGGCCATACTTAGGCATACTGCTATTTACCACCGGTTTGCGTAGTATGTGGTAAATTACATGGTACAGTCCAGTGCAATAAGTCTAAAAATGACCCCAATGTAAAAAAATGTAGTAACTGTGGCGGCAATCACACTGCAAATTATAGAGGTTGCCCTGTATACACTATCGTCCAGCAGTCGGCTGGACCGAAAACTAATCCCCCTCAAATGCAGGTACCAAATCAAATAAACACTAATGACATATTGGCCTGCTGATCCGCAAAAAATTCCAGATGACATCGATTTCGGCGTGGTTAAAAACATCCCCACAGAAACGATTCACGTTGAAGCTTCGTAAGAATTATCCTCTGATCACACACCTACAATAGTTACTATAACAAACACCAATAGAATTGTATCTCCCTCTGGTTACATAGCGACGTCAGCTACACAAATAAATTGGTTAAAATATAAAAAATATCTCAGTACCCATTGCTCAGAAAAAATACCGCTTAGCACACCGGAAAATGTGGATCTCTCTATTGTCAATTTTGACAGTTATCTTAAACTAGCTGTTCAACATTCGAGCAAAACCCTCAAAAAAAAACAATTATAATAAAATATATTTTACAGATGTCGAGCGCCTCTTGAATGAAAAAAGGAGAGTGCGAAGAGAATGGCAATTGCACAGATCCCCTCAACTTAAAAATGAATTAAAAGAGTGTACTAAAAGGCTAAGAAAATTTCTGCAGACTCAGAAAACGGCTTCCGTGGAAAAATATCTTAAGGACCTGGATGCAACTCCACAATCAGACTACTCATTATGGCGTGCAGCTAGAAAACTCAAAAGACCAGTTATCTCGAAACCACCATTAAGAAATCAGAATGGAAGTTGGGCAAGAAATGATAATGAAAAAGGAAACCTGTTTGTAAATAATTTGAAAAACGTATTTACCCCAAATATACCTGACGATATAGCGGACGAGTTACCGCCTGTTTATGTTAGAGCAGCTATCCCCCTAAGATTTGAGATAAAGGAAATAGAAAAGGCTATTTGTGAATTAAACACCAAGAAGGCATCTGGTATTGATAAGATCAGTCACAAAATGCTTTTGGAGCTACCTCGCATAGCAAAGAAAATTATTCTTTATATTTTTAATGCTATTTTACGCCTTGAATACTACCCTCAAGATTGGAAGGTCTCTTTAATAACGATGATACCAAAGCCAGGAAAAGATCACACAAAAGTTGAGTCATATAGGCCTATTAGCTTATTATCAAATATGTCAAAGCTGTTTGAGAAGCTCTTAGCGTCAAAATTAACCCCAATTTTAAATGACAATGGGTGTATACCTAATCATCAATTCGGTTTCAGAAGAGAGCATAGCACAATTGAACAAACCCATCGGATAGTAAACGCCATAAGAAAAGCCTTTGAAGAAAGAAAATATTGCTCTGCTCTCTTCATAGATGTTTCTCAAGCTTTTGACAAAGTCTGGCATGTAGGCTTGCTACATAAATTGAAGCTAAACCTACCGGTTAATACACACAAGCTGTTAGAAAGCTACCTGGTCGGTCGAAAATTCATTATTAAAGATGGTGATTTTTTAAGTTCTCCTCAGCCAATTGAAGCTGGAGTCCCTCAGGGAAGCATCCTGGGCCCACTTTTTTACTTAATATATACCTCGGACATGCCAACAAACAATTACACCCTAACCTCAACTTTTGCTGATGATACAGCTTTTCTAAGCGTACACGAGAACAGTCGTGAAGCATCTCGATACCTGCAGGAACATATATTTCAGCTCGAACTAGGGTTAAAGCAATGGAGGATAAAGGTCAATGAGCAAAAATGCGTACATATAACGTTCACCTTGCGTCGGGAAACATGCCCCCCTATTAAAATCAATAATCAACTAGTGCCTCAACAATTGCATGTCAAATATCTCGGAATTCATCTAGATCGGCGTTTAACATGGAAATGCCATATAGAAGCAAAATTAACCCAAATGAAACTAAAAGCAGTTCAAATTAACTGGCTTATTGGAAGAAATTCTGTTCTTAGTCTCGATTGCAAACTACTACTTTACAACGCTATTTTAAAGCCAATATGGTGCTACGGTATTCAACTATGGGGCACTGCCTCGGCCTCTAATATCGAAAAAATTCAAAGGCGCCAAAATAAACTTCTTCGAATAATTACAGCTGCCCCATGGTATGTTAAAAACTCAAATATCCACAAGGATCTCAATGTGCACCCAAATCCACTAGCTAGCTCGAAATATTTTAAATGATACCGGCCACTCTCGCTTAAGGAGAAGAGACACTGCAGCACTTGCCCATTAGGATGAGCGATAAACACCTATATATGTGAACAGAACCCGTGATGAAGAAAATTTTTGTCTGGCACTGGCAGGACATAAAATAAAGCATTAGGTTAAGATTTGATTAATTATTGTTAGTTCATATTTAATATATGAAGATTCAATAAATAAATAATGGAAAAAAAAAATAATTAATCAGAAGAGACCTACGCTGCGAACAGCATTAGTTTTTGTAGGCGTCGCCGTAGATAGTATAGTTTTATCCGGCTAATATCCGAATTTAACCTGCGGCTAGCAATTTTTGCAACAAATCAATTGCGGCCTCAAATTTTATCGGCTTAGGACTCTGATGTTTGGTAAACAAACAAAATAAAAATTATTTGTGGTTTGTGTCTGAAAAAAGGAAAATAGCCAGGAAAGATCTAATTTAATTTATTAATTCATGGATTAGAATTCAAAAATATTTTTATTTTTGGTAAATATTTTTTTTTTTATTTGTTTTAAATTAGCTGACTTAAATTCAAAATAGCACACCAAATTATGAGGGAATGTTCACAACAACCGTATATTTTCATGTTATTATTTTAAGACTTTTGACTTTATGACATCTTGTGAATCCCCCAATTGTTTTTATGTTAACAATGGAAAATAAAAAGCTAAAATTCGCGAAACGTAAGAAATCTGTAATAAATGAATATTTCAATTAAATATTTCTCTATTAAAAATGATTACGAAACCCATTTTGGGCATGCTGCTGTTGACTTATAATTTGGAGTTCTGTTAACAAAGGAAGGTATACAATACAAATAATATTATGTTACTGGTTCTCTGGGGCAAGGATTGAGGTTACAATCAATCTACTTTCGGATTATTTCAAGTTCGAATCCGAATTATTTACACCGCTTCGGCTTGATTTTAGTACCGATGGATTGAGTTTTCTTTTCAGTGTATACATAATTTATGAGTTTTAAGATCAATAATGTAGAGGTGACTTACTTATACCATATACATATTTCTTTTCCGCTTGTCAAGAAGGGTATTAAAACAATTACTTAATTTTTTGTCACGAAACATGAGTGATGGTTGCATGTCAAGCTTTCAACGCTCAAACAATTTAATAAACAAACATGTCTTTATTCATAAAAATTTGTAAAAACTTTTCACTTCCTTTTACTTATTTCTAAACACACACAAATAATTTAAATATTTTGCTTTGACTGCTGGATTATTCCACAAAAATTTTAGATTTGAGCAGTGTTTTATAAAGATAATCTTATATTTGGTAAGTATGTATGCCCAACATTTGTTCATTACTGTAACCAAATTTTTTTTTGAACATTTTCTTCAAAATCACGCCTTAAAAACAGCTAGAAACTACAAAATTTTTTATTTAGCGGTAATTTAGATATACTTTATTTTCTTTAAGGTGTACGACATTCGGTTGAAATAATATCCGAGTGTTTCTAATTTTTGAGGAACTTACAACACATTTTTGTAAAAAATTTATATCCCGGGATCGCGCACATTTTTCGGGAAAAAATCCCGGGAATTTTTCTGGGATTTTAAATTTACTTATGGCAACTTTAGAGCTGATATAATTGTAAATAAGTTATGTTAAGAAATATATGTAAATTTAAATCCGATAAATAAAGCAATACTTAGGCCCGTTTTCACAACTTACCGATAACTAAAAGTAGACTTTAACCGGCCTTATAAAAAGTGTTCCATTATTAAAACTTTACTTTAACCTCAAGTGAGCGATAAAGTAGATTAAGGTTAATCCTGTCAGGTACGTTAAAGTTGTAATAATGGAACACTTTTAATACGACCGATATAATCCTACCTTTAGCTATCGGTAAGTTGTGAAAACGGGCCTTAATGTTTGATGGTCTGAAATTTCGAACCAGTAAAAAAAAAGTGGTAAAAAAAACACAATTCTTAATTTTTTAAGAACTCAGATTTATTTTATGAAAACGAAAAAAAAAATTGTTCCAATTTGCCTTAAAAATTTTATGATTTTTTATGTAGGACATACAAGATATCCGATTGGATTCTGAAAATCCAGTAAATACTCTTTATGTAAAAGATGACGACAAAAGTGAAAAAATAACATTTAAGGAAATTTTGAATTCAACACTTTAAAAAACACGTTAGTTCTTTTCAATAAGTCTGTCCGGAAGCGAATGTTGTCTTAAGGACTTATTTTGTTGTATGAATCGCTTTTGCTCCGCTGTCCTACTCATAAAAAAAATATATTTTGATCATAACTCGGCTATTTATTAACCAATTTGACAGAATTATATATCGACGTTAGAGTTTTTTTTCCGGGAAAACGGGAAATGTTTTTAAATTTCCCGGGATCCCGCTCCATTTAAATAATACAAAGTAAATTTGTTTTAAATTAATGAAAAAACTTTTTTAAAAAAGCGTTAGGGAACTTGTTTACAAAGTAAGTAAAAGAAATGCCTAAATACTACAAAAATTAATTAAAGGTTGAAAGAGGAACTTGGATTATTATTACATTACGCTTTTATATGTAAATTTCGTATCATTATGCTCTAGATACAAGATAAAAAGATGACATAAACATAACAATTTAATTCATAAAGCAACAATAAAAACAAACAAAAATTATGGTGGCGTGTAAGAAGGTTAAAAGTTAGATCTTAATAAGAAGTTGTGTAGAAAAATGAGCGCAAAGAGAAGACAACGCATTAGTTTGGAACTAAAATTGGACGTAATAAAACGTTTCAAGTCGGGTAAAAATACTGTTGATATAGACAGAACCCTTGGTTTAGCACATTCAACAGTAAAAACAATTTGCAAAAGTGATAGCGCTAAAAATTCATCATTCAAAGATATCTCGAGTTAATAGCAAATGAGATTTTATTATTTTTATCTGACCGTCTGTCCGTCTGTCCGTCTTACGTTTGATATGTGTTTTCCGGAGACTCCAGACATGATAGCGGCTAGGTTGTTTTACATTTGTGTCACATATAGTCTACCATCGGTTGCTATTGAAATTCAGCAAGATCGATCGACAAATGGCTGAGTTATGAGCAAAAAACCACGACTACACAGAAAAAATTATTGCCGAATTATTTTCAAACAAACGATTGTTTGAAATTTTTTTTAATTTCTACAAATTTTTTTACTGATTCAATTGATATTTTTGTTTGATTTTTATTTAACCCACAAAAATGTTGACAACTTTTCAATAATATAATATACGCCCTATTGGTTTCAATTTTTCATAATTTTGTATGAAATATTTAACGCTCTTTAATGTTGTCGTTTTTTGCATTTTTTATTTGATCGTAAGCAACACTTCTTTATGTGAAATATAGGAACAACAACACAAAACACATACAGTTTATTTTTGGACGCTTTAAAAAAGTACAACAAGCAGAAAGATGATAAAATAGCGCGACGATGTTATTAGTAAAAAAACAAAAAAAATAGAAGTTAAAAAAAAGGTGTCATTCTTTTTTGAACAACAAAAACATTATAAGAAACAAAATAAATTTTTGGTTGGTTTCAAAGTTGGAAAAAAAAGAATGAAAAACAAAATCCCGTATTCAATTTTTGAAAACTGTTTACTTAAATACCTACATCAAATACAAAAATAAAATGATGACGAAAAACATATCGAGTCGGTCTGCTGCCGTTGTTTGTTACATTTCTTCTTCTTTAGCCAAGGAAGGGATAGAGCAACAGTGAGTGATGAAGAAAAACATTGTGTGTATAAACAAGACTTCGTTCAAAAATTATTCCAACAAAACATGTGTCTTAAAGCCACCGCCACTCTGCTTCTGCCTTCATCATCACCTTCAGTGATAGCTTGGGTGCGCGTCATTGCTTGTGCAAAAAATTTTTGTTTGATTCAGCAAAATTATTTGTTTGAAATTTATATGAATTTCAGTAAACTTTTTGTTTGATTCTGTAAATTATTTGTTTGAAAAAATCAGTGTTTTTTTTTAGTAAACAAAATGCAAATAAATTGTTTGAATATGCGAATTTGTTTGTAGGACCGATTTCAGACAAAAAATGTTTTGATACTACAAATTTTTTGTTTGAATTCGAAAAATAATTTTTTCTGTGTACCTCTAATATTTTCCAAAAATCCCTTGTGGTTGTTGTAATTTTATTACTTTTTGCTGTATATCTTGGGAACGGCAAAAGCCAAAGCTTCCAAATTAGGTACACACATTAAGGTAGCACATACACACGATCCTACAAAATGTGGGCGGGATTGGAGAAGTGGGCGTGGTACCTCCCGTACAAAAAAAATTAAAAATTGTATAAAAACCTAAATTTTAGGGCTGCCATATGTCCTATGGATATGACTTATATACCAAAATATTTTAGTAGAACATATTTTATAAAAAATTCATATCTAATTTTTGTTTTTTTTTTGCTGAAAAAAATATATTTTTTGTTTTCATTCAAATAATTTTTATGTTATCAAAATCGAACGATTGCAGCACTCAAACAAAAATTTAATAAGTTATTTTTAATAATTGGGACAATAAATTACATTGCTAAAATTTAAAATTACTGTTATTTAAATGCTTGAAATAAAATTTCCGATGTTAAAAATCACCGTTCGATGTCTATCTGCTGTGTTATTTTGAATGATTATTTTATGTTTGACAAAAAATATGGTGTATCTATTTATGAAGTGTGCATACACAACCTACAATTGGTTCTAGAAACAAAAAAAATGCCTAGCATGAAATTCCTTAAGAACAGATCGAATTTCTGAAGCCTTTTTTTCTCTCAGGCCAATTTGTTAAGAGAAATATTTTTTTAATTTAATTTTGTTGTTGTTAAAAGTATCGTGTTAGAAAAACAAGAAATCGCTGAATATACTTTTTAATTTTTAGCACAGTCAATACAAATTAAGTTGACTATTCAAAAATCTTATTTTTGTAAGTAAAAGTATTTTAATTACATTGAAATGTATGACAAAATTGCAAAAACAAATACAGTAAGTACACTGTAAATTTGTCTTTAAACAAGTAAGAGTGCTATATTCGGCTTTGCCGAATCTTATATACCCTTCACCATTGTGCGAGCAGAATACAGAGCAACTAGACAAAAAATAAATAATTTTTACATTACCCTTTTTACCTTCGGTGAATTGTATAAAAATAAACAATATTTCATTAAATTAAAAAACATATGTATTTTTAATTTGTTGAAGCATGATTTATGCGCATATTTTCCAATAATAATTGCATGAAAATCCACGCCCTAGCGATAGTCAATTGTAACTATAAATATATACATTAGAGTGGCCGTTATTTACTTTTTTTTTATTTCTTAGATTCTCGCCCCCCAAATCGGTTCAATTTTATGTAAAAAAAAATACAAAAAAATTTCGTAGCGAGAAATTGTGTTTTAGGGGGGGCGTCCGCCCCTCAAAGTTTGCCATAAAGCCATTTATTCAAATGTAATTTGTTTGCATATTACTATCTCTTAAAAACAAAATTATACAAGAATATGATATATGGCAATATTTTAGCTCTTCTAGTCAACAACATTAGCTTCGAAGAAAGTTATGACCAAAATTAATTTTTTTTTTTTTAAATACCCACTTTCGGGAACCATAGATCTCCCCGAGTCCAAGCTTTATAACACAAGTAAATGGTAAATTCCTTCTTAAACACGTCGGTATATAAATCTGTCAAATCGGTTAAAAATGGCTGAGTTATGAGCAAAAAACCACGACTACCTCTAATATTTTCCAAAAATCCCTTGTGGTTGTTGTTTTTTTTTTTTGTTTGTGCTTTTATTTGATCGTGTTGATTGTTAGGCATATCAAACACACACATGTTTGTACATGATTGGTCGCTTAAATTGAAAAATACGTACCTACATATTAAATAAGCAAAGTGACGGAATATATTCTACTTTAATTCTTTATTTGCATAAGCGTTAATGGCTGAGTTCTCTGGGCGGTTGGACACGCAGCGTCGTTAGTAGTTGCCGGGGTTCAAATCTCTGCATCCACCTTTTCAAAAAAAATTTTTTTTAACTTTTTTTATATTCTATAAACGATTTTAAAATAATTCAGCAATTTTTGATTTTTTTGACAATGTAAATATTAATCGTTCGCTTAACTTACATGTAGAACAAAAATCATATTCTATACCTATTTGTTTTTTATTATACCCTTCACCACAGGTGGAAAAGGGTATATATAAGTTTGTCATTCCGTTTGTAATTTCTACAATATTGATCCTAGACCCAATAAAGTATATATATTCTGGGTCCTTATGGGGAGAGAAGTTGATTTAACGATCCGTCCGTCTGTCCGTCTTACGTTTGATATGTGTTTTCCGGAGACTCCAGACATGATAGCGGCTAGGTTGTTTTACATTTATGTCACATATAGTCTACCATCGGTTGCTAGTGAAATTCAGCAAGATCGATCCACAAATGGCTGAGATATAAGCAAAAAATCACGACTACCTCTAATATTTTCCAAAAATCCCTTGTGGTTGTTGTAATTTTATTACTTTTTGCTGTATATCTAGGGAACGGCAAAAGCCAAAGTTTCCACTTTCGGGAACCATAGATCTCCCCGAGTTCAAGCTTTATAACACAAGTAAATGGTAAATTTCTTCTTAAACACGTCGGTATATAAATCTGTCAAATCGGTTTAAAAATTACTGAGTAATAATCAAAATACTGAAATCCCAAAAATTACTCTTTTTTATAAATAAGTTTGTTTTTTTTCATAATTAAGTTTGCTTAAATATATGTACATATATGTAGGTATATATACATTAGACTGTCCCAAGCTTGTATGGGGATTTTTTTTTTTTCGAATTCAGATATGAGTACCCTCCAAATTTTTTCCTTTTGATCCGAATAACCGAAATATGAAATATTATTGTGATCGGATAACGTTTACCAGTGTCGACTTGAAGTCAAAGTTTGAGATAAAGGCCAGTGTGAAAGCCATAGAATAATCTTGGAATTTAAAACCATCTTTTAATTTTTCTTGTGTAATTCACATTTATTTATTAAAAATATGCTAATATTCAGTGTTTTCTGAATCCTCTAACCACGCCCACTACAACTGGTACTGTACTGTTGCCCTGCCACAAGTCCTAAGTTCCTGCCTAAGACCATCTGGACATGGTAAGTGATAAAATGTAGACAAAAAAATATATATATATATTAATTTTAAAGATTTACAGCCGTATTCATAAAAATTTATTAATGGTTAATTAACCAAATATAAGGCAAAAGTACTAAAGTTGAATTCATAAACGAAAAATAGTCTATTAAACCTTTAATAAACTATTCATAAAGTAAGAAAATTTATTGTTCGATTTACCCTTCTTTAAACCAAAAATAAAATGAAATTTTGATAAGTGTCTGCATTTTATGATATTATTTTTGTGAAATATGTTCAAAAATAATGAAAAAATGTTTTATTTATTAATATGGACATGTTAAGTACATGTAACAAAATTTTTTTTTTATTTTAGACAACCAATTTAAAGTTATATGGGTAATTATTTAAAACATTTTTATATGATTTAAAAGAATATGTTTAGGGGCAAATGCAGATATTATCATTAATAACTTATTAAATTACTGCAACTAGTTGTTTTTTTTTTTGTTTAAACTAACAAATTATTGTTCAAAAATATTAAAAAATATAGAATAAACAAATCATAATAATAGTGATGTTAATAAAAAGTAAACAAACTTTTTATTCGAATATTTTCTTATCGTATATTTTAAAAGGTTCAAACAAAAGTGTTTATGATACCTTTCGGCAAGATTTTTTTCAGAAACTAAAATAAAATGTAGTTTTATTTGATAAGAATAATTTTTAAGTTCTACAATTAAAATTTCAAAAGATTTTGTTATCCGTGCTTAATTCCCAGTTTTTATTATTGATAAAAACAGTTGAAATTTATTGTTGATGGGTTAAGCTATTCCTACAATAAAAAAAAACTATAAAAAACAATTTAATATAGAATATCATGTAAACCGAATAGAAGTTGCATGCATCACTAGCAATAAAATGGCAGCAAAATATAAAGAAAGTTGCCATACTTAAACAAAAAATCTCCACAAACTGTTAATAGTAATAGAACTGTTAATGTACGTTTATGAATACAAATTTTTATAGAAGTTTTGTTAGACAAAAAGCATTTGATAGTTACTACATGCTATAAACATAAAATAAGAACTTTTTATGAATATGGCTGTAAGATTTTATTATCTTTATTCATTAAATTTTCTTTTTAAAGTTTGTTTATTACAGTCCGGATACATCTGTCTGTGTTCTTGTACACAACGTAGTAAATATTGCTTTTGCTCCTCTTCAGCTGTAATTAAGCCATGAAAATCCTTTACTAACTTAACCGCTCTTTCAGCAGTATCATTAACCGCTCTCAGTGCATTAACTTTCTCTTTACTTTGTTTAAATGATGCATTAGTTTGCCACGTAGTGGGACATTCGCTTAGAAAACTGTCGTCGATTTTAAGCCGATTAAATAAGGATTTGCTTTTAAATGAAATAAAGTCATCTATATTTTTGTCTAAAAATACAAAGGGAAAACTGTTATCAATTGTATATTGAAGTATTTATTGAAAGAAATTAAATCTATTATTAGTATATGCAAGACTAACCGTAAAGTGAGCCGCAAAGTTCTTCTTTCGCTGGGATGTAGCGTTTACCTGTTGCTAACGGAATTTCATTTCTTAAGTTAGCCACCATTTTCGCTTTAATTTTTTGATCTACTTCATCGTCAAATAGGGACAACATACATACTTCATCTGTCAAGTACCATAAATACTGGCAAAACTTTTGCAACGTTGCTTTTGAAAGAACAAGAACACAGACAGATGTATCCGGACTGTAATAAACAAACTTTAAAAAGAAAATTTAATGAATAAAGATAATAAAATCTAAAACTTTAAAATTAATATATTTTTTTTTGTCTACATTATATCACTTACCATGTCCAGATGGTCTTAGGCAGGAACTTAGGACTTGTGGCAGGGCAACAGTACAGTACCAGCATGGGGGGGGGGGGTTGTAGTGGGCGTGGTTAGAGGATTCAGAAAACACTGAATATTAGCATATTTTTAATAAATAAATGTGAATTACACAAGTAAAATTAAAAGATGGTTTTAAATTCCAAGATTATTCTATGGCTTTCACACTGGCCTTTATCTCAAACTTTGACTTCAAGTCGACACTGGTAAACGTTATCCGATCACAATAATATTTCATATTTCGGTTATTCGGATCAAAAGGAAAAAATTTGGAGGGTACTCATATCTGAATTCGAAAAAAAAATTTCCTGGGACAGTCTAATATACATATATGCCTATAAGCCAATTTAATGGAAATATTATTTTTAAGTATTATGACCTATTCATACGTTTTAGATATTAAAATATCGGAAATCTTTAGAAGAACACAATATCGGAAATCTTTAGAAAAACTCGGAATATCGGTAAAAAAAAAGTAATGTCAACAATATAGTTTTTTTTTAATACCTATTTTCGGGAACCATAGAACTTCCCGACCACAAGTTTTATCACCAAAGTAAATGGTAATTTTATACTTTAAGATGTCGGTATGACCAAATACTGAAATTAGATCAAAGCTAAACGTGCTATATATTAATTTAACTTTTAATATATTTAATAGCACGCAATCATGTGCAAATAATTAAATAAAACTAAACGATATATATTTTATAAATATACATGTATATATACATATATTTAAATATATATATATAAACTTCTGTTCTTTTCATGGTGAAGGGTATATAAGATTTGGCATAGCCGAATATAGCACTCTTACTTGTTTATTTAATGTTTTTGTGAATATGGATAAATAAAATAAATAAATTTTTGTTATGTACATATTTATGAAAATATATTTTTTCTTATGTATTTCTTTTCAAATGATAAATATATTTCAGCCCACTTTCTGAAATAAATAAAATAAAACTTAACCATATCACTTTCATCTTCATAAATAGAATTTCTTGCTAAAAATTTATATTTTTGAACCAATCAATCCAATAAATTGTCTTTAACTTGTAAAATTTAAATATTTGACGATTTGTTGGCGATTTTGTTAAATGACGTGAAGAAAAAAGCCTAACAACCCTGTATACGATAGTCATTAACCGCACAAATGTATTGAAATTTACAAAACAAATTGATAACTTCCAAGACCACTTGGTCATTTTTATAGACATAGAAGTCATATTCCCTAAATGTGGTTTGCACGTGAAGTACTTTCCTGCAAGAAGTGTGTACATACGTATTATCAACGAAATCTCGAAGAAAAAGTCTTTTGGCTGAAAGTGCAAACATTATGTGTGTTGGTGAACAAGTGAATTGTGAATTGGAAATTACATTCATTTGTTAATGCAGTGTAAACAACTCGTGTTGTGTATGTTAGTTTTGCGTGTAAACGTTGTGTGAAATCACTGGAAAATCCAAATATGATTTGATTTTCGAGTTGATTTATAAAC
The DNA here is from genome assembly GCA_949318255.1 of Pollenia labialis. Lineage (NCBI taxonomy): Eukaryota > Metazoa > Arthropoda > Insecta > Diptera > Polleniidae > Pollenia > Pollenia labialis. Next base: position 68,697,629 of record OX439141.1, on the reverse strand, counting down.
ATTTATTCGCTTTATGGAACTTAAAATATATGCATTGAAATAGTTACATTAGTTACAGCTAGTTGTTATAAAGGCCCTAAGTGGTATACGATCATTATTTATTTAACAGTATAGGGTTTCCCATTATCAGAGAAACCACAAATATGCAATTGCTTGCATTTCCTTATGCAACCAATGAATTTTGGCAACTATAATTTGTTAGTTGGATTAACAATTCAGTAGATTTTGTAAATAAAACGTACATAAATATAAATATATAAAAAATAAACAAAAGTGAAGTGGAAAAACAACAACAAACAAGCATAGAAACTATACAAAGGTCTGTTAATAAGTATACATACATATGCCTTCTGTGGTGTAAATAAATATGTAATATATGAAAGGTGTTTTTGCGTGCAACTGGTGTGGTGTGTATACAATATAAGTAATTGATTCCGTTAAATTTGAACGCGGGTGCTAAATAAATATCATTTACAGTCGGACGCATAAGTCTGCATACAGTCAATAAAAACAAAACTTTCATATAATTAAAACATTTTTTTTTCTACTAATAAATTGCATTTGTTTCTCTACAAACATGAAAAAACGCGCCAATCTTCAAAAATAACCGCCCCCTGCTAAGTGATTCAGATCTCTACAACCGTATTGGTCAACTCTTAGATAATAAACTCTTGAAACAGTCAGAAAATATTGACGACAAAATTTCTCAGTTAATGTCTTCTTTAAGAGATGTTGAAGTACGTATTATGGAGAAAATTAAGTCGTCAGTTGATGTTGCTGAAAAAAAACTTCTGAATGAGCTGGTTAAGAGGTTTCGTGAATATTAGAAGGACATGAGTGAGGTATTTGAGCGAGTTTCAAAGCTGGAATCTGTTGCAATTGAAGTAAATTAACTTAAGAATGAAATAAAGAGATTGAAAATACAATCACTAAAGCATTCAATTCCCTTTTGCTGTTATTGAAGACATATACTCCATATTTGATACATTAAAAATTCCTACTTTTAAACTACAATCCATTCATCGGTTACAAAATATAAATAATTAAAACAATGAACACTCTCCTGATGGATGTATAATTGCCCAGTTAATGTCGCCATTTAAAAAGAACTTTTTACTTAAATCGTTAAACATATATAAAAAGCTAAATTCAAATTTATCGTTGGACATTCTTGGTTTTAAGCCTGATGAGAGAAATAAACACTTTTATGTGCATAAAAACCTTACAAATGGGAATTTTAAGATACTTCGGGAAGCAGTTAATTTCAAAAAGCAAAAGCGTCTTCAGTTCGCATATTCTTATCGGGGACTTGTTTATGTCAAACGAATTGATGATGATAACCCAATCCGTGTCGAAAGCCTTGATGACCTGACTCGCCTTTTTCGCTCAGAGGAATAAAATGGATCGCTTTCTGGACATGATGTATTGTGTAATAATAATTTTGTTACATGAAATGTTTGTTGGTTTAGGTATTATCACATTTATCGTCTTAACTGTTATTATTTTAATTACATATTTTTCTATTATCTCTATTTTGGTGTGTCGGCTTGATCGAAGACATGGCGTTGTTGAAAAAAATTCTTCTTTATTGAATATTCTATGTAGACAGAGAAATGGTTTGAATATAGTTAATTTTAATGCTAGGAGTCTGCATGGTTTAAAATAAGATGACGTTAGATGCACTTTTGAGAACTCAAGTATTGATGTTATTTGTGTTACTGAAACTTGGTTTCATAATGATGTGTCTGCTGCGCATTATGCTATAGGGGGATATACTCTATATCATAACAATAGAGGTGTCAGAAAAGGTGGTGGTGTGGCAATATATTGCAAGTCAAGTCTTAAATCTAGATTTGACAGCAAATCTAGCAACTTCGAACCAGGAGTTGATTTCTTAATTTGGAAATTTATGATAATGCTACTAGAGTTCTAGTGTCATGTGTATAACCCTAATAAAAAATATGATCTTATGCCGTTGTTCACTGATTTTAACACATACATAATTGATTATGATTTTTATTGTGGTGATTTAAACATTAATTTGTTATGTGAGGCAAACCTGTTAAACTGCATAAGTTCGGTCGGACTGTCGATAGACAATCAGCAAATGTCTACACGTTTTTCAACAAATTGCATCCCAAGCCTACTTGATTGGTTTTTGTTATCGGATACTGCCTATTTAATCCTATTCGATCAAATATCATTTGTTTCAGATTATGACCTTTTGTTTTGCTCGGTTAATATCAGTCTTAATAGAACTGAGACATCGCGTTTGGTATCGTATAGGGATTTCAAAACAATGATTATCCCTTATTATTTTCTGATCTTGTTAATATTAACTTAACTGACTGCTGGTACGAGTCTACGGTAGATAGCAAATTGGAGGTATTTCTAGCGACAATACTCCATATTTATAATCAACATGTACCATTGCGTAGTTTTCACGTTAAGAAATCTTTATGTCCGTGGTTTAATGCGACTGTAAAAATCTCAATTCGTGAGCGCAATCGATGTTATAACAGATGGAATGGAAATCCCTCTGCCGCAAACAGGGAGTTGTATAATAGAGCTAGGAATCGTGCTAATTTGGTTGTGAGAGAAGCGAAGAAACGTTTTTTTCTCGCGGAAGCTAAACACGTCACTACCCTCTAGACAGCTCTGGATGAATATAAAAAGTTTAGGTGTCCACCCGCGTGGAAACTCAGATTGTCTACTGGATCCCAACACTCTTAATGATTTTTTCATTGATCAATTCAAATGATCCGGACTTGTCTACTATTCAGCCCTCTGGATTTGAGTTTTCCACTATATCTGACGATGAAGTCTATAGTACCGTGATGAGCATGCGTTCTAATGCCGTTGGTGAAGATGGTGTGTGTTTACGATTTCTGAAAATAATATTACCCGTTGTTATTGGATTTATAACGCATATCATTAACTATTGTATCACAACTTCCACTTTTCCAAAAGTATGGAAAATTGGTAGGATTACACCGGTTGCAAAAACGAACTCTCCAAATATCCCTAGTGACTTTAGGCCTATTAGTATACTTCCTGTGCTTGGTAAATCATTTGAAACAATACTGTCACGGCAAATGATTGACTTCATCAATACAAATTGCTTGCTGTCCCCGTTGCAATCTGGGTTTCGCTCAAACCATAGTTGTACTACTGCTGTATTGAAAGTACTTGATGATATCAGGCCAGCATATGATGTGGGTGATCTGTCGCTAATGTGCTTACTGGACTTTTCAAAGGCCTTCGATAGAGTAGCTCATGCACTTCTTTGTAGGAAATTAGAATGCTTCTTTGGCTTTGGTGGAAGCGCAGTGTCTCTCATAAGAAGCTACTTATCTGATCGTGTACAAAAGGTTGTTATCGGCTTAAGAGAGTCAGGTTTCACGGATGTACATTCTGGAGTCAGTTCTTGGACCTTTGCTATTCAGTATTTTTATCAACGATATATTTAATGGCGTTAATTTTGTTAACATTCACGCATATGCTGATGATATCCAATTGTATTTATCTAGTCGTATTGATCTTCTTGATGATATGTATTAAATAGTTAGTGAGGACCTTAAAGCTGTTCATGAGTGGGCTATAGCTAACAACCTTATGCTAAATCCCATAAAATCAGTTTTATTACCCATCAGCAGGATGAAACTTGATTTTAATCAGCTTCCAATTGTTAGCTTGCATATGTGGAAAAAGTAAAGTACCTTGGCTTTCACATCAACTCCACCCTGTCATGCAGTGATCATATTGATAATGTAGTACGCAGTGTGTATATGACACTAAGCAACATGCGCACAAGCTCTGGTTACACACCGACAGATATCAAGAAACGTCATATTTTACAGTTAATTCTGCCCCTTATTACTACTTCTGCGGTGGTGTATAACAAATTGGACTCGTGAAATCAAATCATAAATTACAAGTCTCGTTTAACAATGCAACTCGTTATGTATACGGTTTTCACAGATTTAGTAGTGTCTCATTCTGGAAAACCATGATTCTTTGTTGTGACTTAGTAGACTACCTTCGCATGCGAAACCTACTATTTTTACACAAATTGTTAACTGACCGTTCACTGACATACCTGTTTGACAAAATTTCGGTAGGTCGGCCAAGGGAGTGACCTTAATACCCCCTCGTTACAACTATTTAAATTCAAGCAGATTTTTCTTCATCAATGCCATTATGTTTTGGAACTCGTTGCCCTCAAATATAAAACTAAAGCTACGGTCACACTTATCAAATATTTGACGAAAAAAACGGGACCAACAAGCAAACTAAATAATCATTTCCGTCAATTTCAATATTTATTTAGATTATAATACCACATTTTACAAAAACAACTTTTTGCTATGCCTGGTAGTATAACTAGTTTATTTTGTAATATTAAGAACATGTTAAATCTCAATAACTATTTGCAAAAGTAGGGGGTTACGCTTATTTGGTCAAATATTTAATAAGTGTGACCGTAGCTTAAATGTTGACAGACAGAGATTCAAAAAAGCTCTTATGGATTATGTTAACTTAATCTTTCTCTTTATTTTTTTTTTCTTCTTTTTTTATTATTATTTCCCCCCCCCCCCCCCCCCTTTTCTTTTTTTTCCTTTATTATTATTTTCTTTTGGTTTAATTACTAATTATTTTGTTTAAGACTTGATTTTATAATTATATTATTATTGAATTGTTATTATTATTACTATTATTATAATTACTATTGGTGTTCATTATGTGATACTCTGGACTATAAAAGAATTTAATTCTTAAGGCTGAAATAAATAAATAAATAAATAAATTTGTTAGGTGATATTTTTGCAGCATTTTTAGCATATTTTTGTTAAAATAGAATTTTTGCAGCATTTTTTTATCTTATAGCGCATATTTCATCTTTTTTAAGCATATTTTGATACATGTTAATTTGTTTAAATACCCTTGTCTTTCTGGTTGTCTGTCCATGTCAACCTTGTTCGCAAAGAATAAGTTACAGTTTTGCCAAAAATTTTATCAAATTTGGTAAATACGTTTTAATTGCACTTAGGACGAAGCCAATGTAAATGGTGAGAATCGGTCTAAAATTTCAAAGTTCTCATACAAACTTATTTCCGAAATAGACTCTGTGTTCAAAAACCATCTTGATATTTATGTTCGTACTAAGATTTAATTAACCCGAAAAATATTTTACTGTAATTAATATTTTTTTTGTTAAATCGGTTTACATTTGACCATAGCTCCCTTTCAAATGTAAAAATTAATATTATTATTTATTAATAGATTAAATAAATTGTATATAATATTTACAAAAAATTCATTTAAGATATTTATCTATATTGGGCTGAACGTTTTCGTTGTAAGCCCGATTGGCATTATAATATTGTATTTATATAATTCATTGGTATTTACAAGCTTTTATTTATATTTAAAAATCAAATTCATTTGTTAGCAGTTTTCTATATTTTAAACATACTTGGGTGTATTTTTACAAAGCAACATAATCGTGACCATTCAAAATATTAAGTACTTCGCTTATATTAAGTTGTATTTTTCCAAAGAAATTTCTCCTATATACATTAAAAATTGGACAAACTCCAACAAAGTGAAAAGTATTCTCAGGTTCATCAAGGTTGCATATTGTGCATGTAGTAGCAGTGTTATTTCGGAAGCATCTGGCATTTAAATTGAGCAATCCAGGGCGATAAATATGTCGTTAGTGCTGGCGCGACATCAAAACTAAGATGCGAGTATAGATCGTGATGCTGGGAGCTAACTGCATTTGTTAAGTTATCTTCACGTTCTTTAGTTTGCAGTAATTTTAAAATGGGTTTCCAATACGTACATAATGGTATGTTAGAACTAGCTGGGGTAAATTGTAGATTTTGACAGAGATTTAACCATTCTCTTGCCCAACATACATTTCGAGATATAATACACTCTGCTAAAATACGAGGAAGTCGTCGTTGACTTAAATTTAAAACTTTTTTTATATAATTAAAGTGGAGTTTTAACGTCGAAATATAAAGTGAGTCAAGGTTAGTTTCCAAACGTAGCATGTAATTGGGTGTTGTGGGGGGAAGGTATAACATTTTTTAATAAAAAATCGAAACAGCTTCTCAACAACATCGTGTTTTTCATATCCCCATATTTAAGCCGCGTATAACAAAATTGATCTACAGGCTGCGTTAAATATTTTTAGCTTATTTTTGATCGATTTTTGTGGGTTTGTTATATATTCTGACCAAGTGGAATTTATTGCTAGCTTTGATGCCGTTAATTTGTTATTTAAATGTTTTTTAAAGGACAGATTATATGTGATGGTTATCCCAAGATATTTGTAACTGTTCACTATTTCAATACTTTCTGTACCATATTGCGAATTCAAGTTCGCAGACATACGTGTTCCTGAGCGAAATACTAATATTTTAGACTTTTCTAAATTAACTTTTAAACACCACTTAGTACAATATGAATGCAAGGTATTAATCATGTTTTGCAATTCAGTAGGTGATTCCGATTAAATAACTATATCATCCGCATAAAGCAAAAGTTTAATATTATTGTCTGCAACATTAACACCACCTGGCAACACATCAACAAGGTCATTAATATATAATGAAAACAATAGTGGGCTTAAAATACAACCTTGTTTTACACCTAGTTCGACAGTAAATGAATTCAAGAGGGAATTGCCGTCCCATATTTGGCTTTTAGTGTTCTCATACGATTTCTGCAATATTCTTATTATCTTAGATGACATACCAAGACATGATAATTTATAAAACAGGCTATTTCTGGGTATCTTATCGAAGGCACACGAGAAATCGACAAAAAAAGCGTACGATCTTTTACCATTCAATTTATTCAAGTTTACTATGCTTATCAAATTAAAAATATTATCAACGGTTGAATAATGTTTTCTAAACCCGGCATGATATTCGCTCAATACATTCTGTCCATTCTCTTATTCTATTTAGCAAAATTGTATTAAAAATTTTGCACAAAGTGTTGATCAAGGGCAAACCACGATAATTCGTTGGCAAGTTTGGATCGCCTTTTTTAAAGAGTGGAACAATGATTGAATTTCTGAAGCTAAATGGTATTGTTTCTTGTAAAAATATTTTGTTAAATATTGTTAATAACTCAGTTAAGAAGCATGCGGGGGCATATTTGTAGAACTCATAGCTAACACCATCTTGGCCTGGAGCTTTGTTTTGTTTAAGGGACTTAATAACTGTATACAATTCACAGAATTCAATGGGTGAGTCTAGGAGAGCATCAGTAAAATACGGCATGGACCAGCTCATTGCATGTAAAGTTTCATTATTTTGTAGTAAAGTACTGAAGTGAGAATAAAAGTCATTTGTATTCAAAATTCCTTTAACTATGTATCTAGATGGTATCAATGATTAAGACAACTTCCACCATTCGCTAGAACATCTAACTGTATTTAGTAGCCCAAGGTTCTTGCTGTATAATGGTATAAACACAACTGGGACGAACGACGAACTTTGCATAGTACGACGAATTCGTCGGCAAGAACTCGTTGCGTAAATTCGTCAAATGAGACACAATAAGTGCGTAAATTCCAGGTATTATTAAGACTTGAATTTTTTTTTATACCTTGGACGCTTGATTATATAAACATTTTCATCCACTTTAACTAGCAATAATTTTATTAACATTTCTTTGTGTTTATCAATTTATCAAATAATTGGTTGACCATATTTCAACAAAAAAAAAAGAACATAAAAAACTATAAATTGGGTGTGTTTTAGAATCCGAATCCACTCGAAAGTGGATAACTTAAGCACATTTTTGGTGTTCTTCATTTCGATTTAGCAAACTCAAATTAGTTTTTGGGTTTGTTTCAAATTTTGTAAATTTTCGCGAATTTCAGACATTTTCGCGATTTGTGTCTGTAAGTTGTCTGATTCTTTACAGCTTTAACGATTTATAATAAATATGTAGTAGACTTTGCAATCATGCCGCTGTTAGAAAATTTTTGCAAATTTAGCAATTTTTTACGAATTTTTGCTTCCTAATAGTCTAAGGGACTTTTAATCAATTTTATGGGTTCTTTGAAAAATTAAAAATTTTCGCGAATTTTCGCCATTTTTGCAAACTTTTTTATGTTATAATCGGATATTTTGATATTTTAAACTGATTTAGCGATTTCAAATAAATTTTTGCGTTTGTTTAAATATTGCATTTTTTGCGAATTTTAGCCATGTTCGCGATATAAGCGATTTTTTCTATAAGGGTTATGATTCTTTACAGGTTTAACGATTTATAATAAATAGTAGACTTTGCTATCATGCCGTTGTTAGCAAATTTTTGCGAATTTCCGCTAATTTAGCAATTTTTATCGAATTTTTGCCATTCCTTATAGTTTTAGAGACTTTTAATCAATTTTATGGCTTGTTTAAAATATTAAAAATTTTCGCGATTTTTGCAAATTTTAGCCAAGTTCGCATTAGCAGCGAGTTATCCCTGTGATTCTTTACAGCTTTCACGATTTAGCTGCGGTTAGCTGTCCCTGTCCCAATTTATTCGTCGTTCGTCTGCGTAAAAAATAGAAATAAACCTATAGCAGTGTTCGTTACGCATGACGAATTTCGGTCTACGCAACGATTGTGTGTATTCTCATACATACCAATGTGTTCTATTTCTGACGACGAATATTCGCTGCGAATTATTCGTCGTTCGTCCCAGTTGTGTTTCTAGCATAATTCTAATTTCTTTGTATTACAGAGTCGCAAGTATTTATGTCTAGCTGTAACATAACGACGTCTATTTTCAGTGGTATAAGTCATTCTATAGATGTTCAGCTTCACTAGCATAAATTTACGGGAACGCCAACACGCCCAATCAAACCATTTTTGCTTAGGCTCGAATATACTTATATTGCTAGGTTTTACGTTTGCCAGTTTGATTTTTCTCGTTACTGCTAGTACTAATTCGTTTCCGTGACATCCGTATGTAGGTTAATCTGAGTAGATTGTGCTCTAAGGTTTTCTGCATATTTAAGTGAGTGTTTCTTATGCCAACGTAGTTGTTGTAGCGACCGTTCATCACTTCTATCATAGTTATTGTTTGTGGATCTTATTTGAAGATACAGTGGCATATGGTCAGAGTAAGGTTTAGATGCTACAGAGAAATTATCAAAGAATTGTAGAAAGCTGTGAGAACAAATACAATAATCAATTAAAGAATTTCCCATCGCAACACAAAAGGTCAATTCACCTAATGTATCATTCACCGTTCTTCCTTAAGCACAATACCACCAACATTTTCAACGACTTCTAATAGTTTCCTACCTGAGTATTGTAAATATTATCCTTTGAGCATCTAATTTCACGGATATGTGGCAAACCCTCTAGTAAATTTGTATCCAAGACCTGCTCATTTGCAGTTCTAGCATTCAGATCACCAACTATACAGAAGTTTGTAGGATTAAAATCCTGTAAAAATTCTCCAAAGCTTTCCATATCAGAATTCCAATTGGTACAATTCAAATGTTTGGGTATGAAGTAGAAAAGTGTTCCATCCAATTTAGTAACCATAACAGTGTTATTGTATATATTTATATATTTGAATTCATATATTTTCTGTAGAGTTTTCCGAAAACCAAATAAACATCCACCACTTGCACGACCAACTGCTTGAATTCTCTTCGCTTCAATCCAGTGTAAAGTAAATTTTTGAAAGTAAGATGAAAAAATATATTGTTTGCTAGCTATTACGTGTGTTTCAAATAAGAAAAATACATCAAATTTATTAACATATGATATGAACGTGCCAAAGTTTATTGCTTTTGATAAGTTAGCTACATTATAGGATAATAATTTAAATAATATAAAAATTAATATAAAAAGTATCGACCCTCCCTAAAATGCCTAAAGATAAAATTTCATATAGATGGCGTATCTAGATAATATTTGGCGAAAATAACACTTATATGAATTTTGACCTTCTACCATAACTTTATTTTGGTGATCCCATGACTTCCTATCGGTTCCAAATAGGGTACAATCTCGAAAATTCGTCTGTAAATACTATTGTGTATGGGTTTCGCCAAATGATGTTTTCAACTCGTTTTAAAATGCAAATATTATTAAATTGTTGAATATTTGATTTTCAAATAAGCCATTTTGGTTTTTTTGAGGCATATTTTCAAGTTTTTATTGCATATTTAATGCGAATAAAACACTTTTTCTGGTTTCCCTGCGCATTATCAATGTTAATTTATAACTAAGCATTTTTTTTTTTGTTACATAAGCTTTCGTGACGTTTAAGGAGATTATATAAGTACTTTTTGTTCTTAAAGAACATAATAGGAATATTTGCATATAAAATATAAAATTATATGCATGTATTTTTTAGGAGGAAAAGCTTTTTGTTTGCTAAAGCTTGCACCCATTATCTTACGGCAAAAAAAAATGTTAAGACTAACTCACCTAATTAATTGATTTTTTTTTTTTTACTTTTCAATCATAATTTTTTCTTTTCTCTCAAACTACAGTAGGTTAACATCATTAAAAATTATCTAAAGCCTAAAAATAAAACTAATTTTAACCAGTTCTTTAATGTATTAAGCACATGGCTTGTCTTAAACATCATACATTTTATAATAACTTTTAAACTTTAATCAAATTTGGGCAATAATACGATTGAAGTCGTCATCTCGCTTTGGAGTTAAGTACTAGGCTTCAATAATAAGTCAATTTTCTCTGAAGGACAATATCCGTTGTACTTAGGAAATTAAATCGCACCAACCAAGTTAAAGGAAGTTGGGCCAGTGAATTTGATAAGATAGTAAAAATTGAGAGAAAAATAATTTTCATAATTAAATCTCCCAGAGTATAACTAAGCCAACAGTTTTTTTTTAGGTTTTAATAGTTGACCTAAATTTTTTAATATTAATAATCGAATTTTGAAATAATTTTCTAATACCCCCAAAGTTCTAAATTTGCAATTTTTTGTTGATAATGAAATGAACCGCCAAACCTAATCCATCAACAATTTCACAGTAATTCAGTTTCTTAAGTTTTGTTTTTTATATGATTTTTTTTACAATTCATGTCCGATTCACAACAATTTGTTTCAATTTTGAAAAATTCAAAAATCTAACCAAAATATTCTATATTCAACATTTTTTATTTTTCGAATTTATTCTATGAGCTAATGGTGTTTTCTTTTCTACCAAAAAATGTGCCTTTTTTTTTAAAAAAATTCAATTTGGTGTCTTTTTCTTAAAAATTTTGCTCCCGAAAAGGGTGGCTTGTTTTATTCTAAAAAACTCATGCTTTTCGGGAGCAAAATTTTTAAGAAGTTAGAGCAAAATGTCATTTATATTGAAATAACAATCCGAATCACGTTGAATGAAAGTTATTTCAAGTTGAAACAACGTGAATTTCATGTCGAATCAAATTGGTTTGAGTGTGATATAACAGTGTGAAGAAGCTTTAGAGACAACATATGCATTTATTTAAGAATAATTCAGTACTAGTTCCCCTGTAACACATGCTTCACTTATTTTGTATCCTCCTTTGTCAACAGAAGCATCAGCAGAATCGCCCGATATGGTTTTCGTCATCATTCTACTTTGAACACATGATGTAGGTACTATTTAACTAAATAATTTTAATTAAAAGAATAAGGGTATTGTCTTCTTTTTATAACATCTTTTAAGAATGAAAATAAAAAAAAAAATAACATACTTAACTACGTATGCATGTCAATTTAACAAGATAAACTTTTGATTTTAATATAAAACAGGTTTTTTAGTGGAATCAATATTGAATCCATATTTATTTATATTTTAATATTTTTTTTAATTTATTTTAACAGTGAATAATATTAAATACGCGTTATTTAAGATTATTTTAATATTTTTCCTTTAAAATTAATATGAAATAATGATAAATTTAAATAAAGGGCATACTTTTGCAGAAATTTACTATGATTCTCAATCAACATTTTTCCATGTTAATTTTACATTGGTATTTTTTTCTGTGTGTTGTTGCTTAGTTCTAAAAGGGAGTCTATAATATTATTCATGAATCAGGGTTTTTATGTGATGGTGTAGGATAAGGGGGACACGAATTCCCCCGACGACTCCTTGCTAGAGGATTCAATGGCTCTTTTGCAATTCAATTAATGTTCGGCTTTCAAAATACACATTAAAAAATAATGCCTTTCGTTTAGAGAGGCCTAGATTCCAAAATTTGTTCGTTATGTAAACCCCAGTACATTACAAAGTCTCTAAATACACCAATAAATAAGTAAAATAAAAATGTGTTTAAGGGTTAATTTCACACTTTCACATAAACAGTTATTTTTTTAATGCTAGAAAATCCAGATTTTTTTTATGGTTACTTTGTATAAAAGAAAATGAGGTATTAGTCATATTATCATAAGAACGTGTTAAACCCGGAAACTTTAACTTCCCTAAAATGTTCCCAGACGTAAAACTAGCAAATTACCAATTCACGTATATTTGTCTCCCTCTTTACCAAACTCAATCTTTAGAACCTTGTCATATTACCAAAAAAATATAATTTTTGCTATACTGTGTAATTTAAAGTTTTTGACCAGAAAATTTATTTTATTAACATTTAACGAAAACACTAACATGACAAGTTAATGTTAAGTTGAGATTAAGGCGCTTACACAACTACATGGGCAGAAATGTAATGAAAAAATTGTTGTATGTTTGAATTAGTGTGCATGTCGTTTTTAATATGTGTCATTTATGGTTTTAAACAATTTGCATAAATAAATTGTTTCTTAAATCACTTAACAAAACAATTAAATGGGGCATTTGGGTTTAGCTGTTGAAGGAGAAATTCTCATTGAAAAATTTATTACAATAGTCGACCACTTTGTGCACAAATGAGCAAACGAATAGAACTACAAACAATAACTGTAATTTACTCCAACTGTCATCGTTGCTTTTGGTTCCTTTGTTTAATGTTTGACTTCTTTTTTTATCTTTAAAAATCACAAGAACAAATCACATTGTGAAATCAAATTCTCACGCTATAAATCGCATTCGAGAATTTCTTCTGTAAAACAAGAACAAAACACAAACTTTTACCAGAGTCTAAAACACAACAGAACTAATCATTCATTTTATTCGCTCACCCATGTTGTTGGCTGTCAGCCAATTTAACCCTTGAAGTTATAATGATTTTTATACCCTTCACCACTAGTGGTGAATGAGGGTATACTAAGTTTGTCATTCCGTGTGATACACAAACTATCTATATTCTGGGTCCTTGAGTAATTCTAAGGGTATTTAGCAATGTCCACCTATCTGTCTGTCTGTCCGTCTGTTAATTACACGGTCACTTCAGAAGGACACAACAAAAAAGAACGATTTTGCTGTCAAATTGTTTGGTGTTCTTTAAGGCAGTTTGAGATTGGATAAAATTTCCAAAAAATTATTTTTTTGTTACAAAAATTAACATAAATTGGTGATGGAATGCACCGATTCCTATTAAATTTTGCACAAGTTCGTTTGGTGTGTCATTAATTTATACAATTATAAATTGCACTGCCGAGTTTCGTGAAGATCGGTCCATATTTTACTACCATATAAAACGTACTTTTGGAATAGACTTTAATAAGCAAAGGAATAATAATACCGTGTGGAGGGGTGGAGGGTGCCAAGGATTCGAAACAGCCGAATGTATCACTTTTACTTGTTTATATTGCTGTTTATTTTGCCATTTAAAACTTACACTTAAAGAAATCCAAAGAAAATGTTAAAAAAGTTTAGCATTTATTAGAACTTTTCAAAGTTAATTTTTGTTGCTTCTTAAACAAAAGCTGCACATTGACACAATTCTTACTTTTTTTAAAAAACAATTTTGATTTTAGTTGAACTGTTAATTTTTAATTTCCTGATATTCTTTAATTAGGCTTGAGTTCATCAAATTTAGTTTTCATTAAATTATTTTCACTAAGGAAGGAATTTTTTTTTAACAAATTGGAATTTTTATTAAAATTTATTGATAATTTTTCTTGGTTAAGCTGGGATTTGAACCCTTTTTTCTTATAAATTTTTTGTACAAATTGAAAAGGTTTCTTGTTAAATTTACGAGATAAACGTATTAACGGATTTGTTTTTTTTTTTTTTTTTGTTTTCTTCGGTACCAAACAAAATATTGTTGGATCAGTAATTTTTCTATTCCAAACCTTCCAAGGTATCAAACAAGTCTAGGCAAAGTTTTTCTTGGGATTCAAAAAATTAATTATCAATGTTTCGTTTAAATGTGCTAAATTCCCATTTCATACTAATGATAAACTAAAATTTATTATTAATGGGATAAGCTATTCATATGCGCATTTCACTGGTTGCTTTGGCCATGGCGGTCTCAAAAAACAGCTGTATGTTATTGCTTTGCCTGTTGTTGTTGTATTGTTGTGAAATTGAGGCAACCCTGCTAAGTTATTACAATGGAAATTTAAGTTGAATTCAAAAGTACCCGCTTGGCGAATTAAGTTACATTTAAGTGGTTAGTGAGGAACGCAATTTTTTAGATATAAAACTATTTTAAATGTGATATAATATTTATAAGTTGCAAAAAAAGAACACATGAGGTTTATTATAAAGGAAATAAATCGAAAACGTTATTGAAAAAGCAGTAAAGTAACAATATTAAATTGAAAATCCACGAACTGAAATTTTTTTACAAGTGTGCCGGTAAAATGCCATTTGCAAGAGCCATTTCACTGACTTGAAAATAAAAAAGAAATTGCTTCCTTTATTTTTTTAGGTACGAGTGTTTTACAAGAAGCATGACGAATTACACAGGAACAAAATAATTAAACATAATGACAGAATTATTGCGGGTTTTCGTGCAAACAATTTTTTTCATTAGAATTTTTTTGTTTTATTATACCAACTCTATTTCATAGTTTAATGTTGTAGACAGTCAAACAAAATGATTAAATCGAAAAATGTGCACTGAAGGCAATTTACCAAAGTGTTTGTGACCCATAAAGATCAAAATGAAATTGTAAAAGTTGACAAAAACAAAAAGTTAAAGGAAACTTAAAGAAAAACTTTGTATTTGTATTGTTAGTACAATCAAGGATATGTTCAATTAACACAGATATTAAATATTGTTGTAAGTTGTTATAGGACTTTAAGTTTGCTTCTAATCGATGTTAGCCAATATCATATACTTACACTCATTTAATCCCAATAAGCACTAAAAAATTAAATTTCAAATGCGGAACATTTACTGGATATAAACTTTAGTTCAAACATATTTTTAAATGCTATTCAAGTTTCAAAATATTTTACTAATATTCACTAGATTTCAAATTCCTATTTTACTGGAGAATGCTATTGAAAGAAACTTGAAATTCGAGCTTGAAAACCAATTGTTTTGCACTAAATTTCCAGCAAAATTGGTTACTGGTAATATAAAAATTAATATTTCATTAATATTCTAAAGTCATTTGATGACTTTAGCACCCCTGATGACATTCAGAAAAAGTACACACAATACTTCGGATTTGTTTGAAATTCGACTTAACCAAATCGGTCTATAATTAAAACTACTCCCTATATCGACTTTTTTTCGAAATAGTTGTTGTAGCACTTTATGGATTGGAAGGAGGGTTTCTATAAGAGAATACATTTCGTGGAATTCACGAAAAAAATATTTTAAAATTTTTAAAAATTATCAAAAAGTAATTTCAATTTTTGGGAATACAAAATTTAAATTTTCAAAAGATTTTGTTATTCGTGCTTTATTCCCAGTTTTTATTATTGATAAAAACACTTGAAATTTATTCCTATGCGCATTTCACTGGTTGCTTAGGCCAGATCATCAGGAAACTTCATCCATAAAGATTTTAGAAAAACTAAAGATATTAAACCAAATAAAAATGTTAAACGTATAAGACTAAAAAGGGCAGAGTGTTTTACGGTTTGAAGACTTGAATAGCGTATAAATACTTAGAAACAATGACGTTGCCAGTCAGTTTTAGTTTCAACTTTGAAGTGTGTTGATCACTATAGAGAGCAACCGCCCAAGGGGGTACAGCAATAATTATCAAAGACTCAATTAAATGTACTGAAATTTAAAGTTTCAGAAAATATTACCTCCAAGCTACCTCAACAATAATTGAAGACTTGTTTGGCCCACTCGTGTTGTCTGCTGTGTGTTGTCCTCTCAAACACAATAACACTTAAATCGAATACATAAATTTGTAAAAACCAATTGGTAATCGTTTGATTGCTGGAGGAGACTTCAATTCCAAAAACACATTCTGGGGCTCGAGAATAACTCTTACAAAGGGCCGACACTTACTTGAAGCAATAAGAGAAACCAATAGAAAGTTTTTAAGCACTGGAGAGCCTACTTACTGGCCAACTAACCTAAACAAAAAACCTGATTTGATTGACTTCTACATTTAAACTACTACATTTAAAGTTAGAATCGTGCTTCGAACTATCCTCCAATCACTCACCCATAATATTCAACTTCGAAAGTAATGTTCTTCTTGCGGCCCATAACAAATATTCTTTCAACAAGAAAACAGACTGGGAGTGCTTTAGAGAAATAGTTGAATATAAACAATGTGTGTTGTCAAAAACGCGAGCTAAGCAAAGCTGCCAGATTGATAGTTGCTGATGATTACTTCATGAACAACTTATTTGCCACTTAGCAATTATATTAGTGTTAGTACATATCGCTCATAATAACCAACAAATCAAACAAATATAGTATACAGTAGTTTTGACTTAGCTGCACAATCTCCTTTGCACGATTTTTTGTGTAGGTAAATCAAAAATGCAGCTATCTTAAATGCATTTGCCTGCCTTAATGTGCAGGTACACAATTGTGGTTACCTGCACAAAAGTGCAGCTAAAGTAAAGTGTTTGATTTAAAAGAAGAATAAAAAAATTATTTTTTTAATACATAAATTTATATTTTATTAAAATTTTATTTCAACCCAGGAGCTTACTGGGAATCTCACAAAGAGTCTTTTTGATCGTCGACGAGATCATTTTTTAATTGTAGACGATTCCTAGCACGGGAGAAACTGTTACACGTGCTGATTCGTAAGAGAGATTCTTCCATAACGCAGCGAAAAACGCTTATATTAATCGTAAAGGGAATCGTTTATGATGTTTGTTGAGATTATCTAACGAGTCTTTCAAAAAGCATGTTAAGAGTCGTATGAGACTCATGTAGGTATTATTTTACAACTCGTGAAATACGCAGCCGTATGACTAAGCTACATAAATAAGGGCATCAGGCGTATTTTTCATGCCAAAACTTCTAATTTTCATACAATTTCTATAAAACAAACCTTAAGGTCGAGAAATCAATACCATCCTGTCGGAAAATCCTTTTTTGCAGATCCTTAGACCGGTTTGTTTTATTAAAATTGTATTGGCAATAGCATTTCATACTTCAAAAACTGTCTTATTTAGGTAGCTCAGTAATTGTTATACGACTCTTACAGAGAGTCCCAAAAGTTTCATTTCAAGATTTACAGACGAGCGTGTCAAAAAATAAATAAAAAAATAAATAAATTAAGAAAAGATTTAGATGTTTTCGTTGTCAGATAATCACCAGAAGATTCTTTTAGGAGTTGTTTATTAAACATAATCGTCTAACAAACAGCCTATGCTAGGGAAATAACAGATCATTTTATACATGTATGTATGTTTATTTAATATAAAAGAAGCATTAACAATAACAATGAGAATTCACAACAAACATAAAACATAAAAAAAACAAAATAATTGCGATTTATATTTTTATAAACAGCTTAAATTGGATATTTATGTGAAAAAGTGGCCAACATATACATACATAGTTTTATGTGTGCAGCTAACTTTGATGTTTTGTATGAAAATATTTTAAAGCTGCCCAAAAATATGAAAAATGTGCAGGTACATATACAAAATGCACGTAAACAAGGATATTGAAGAATAATTCCAGAAAATATTTATTTTGGGCAGTTAAGTCAAAGTGCAGCTAACTTTGATTTTTTGTATGAAAATAATTTTAAAATGCCAAAAATTTTGTGCATTTATCATAAATGTGCAGGTATAGAAAGTGCACTTAAAAAAGGAATTTGTATGGAATTAGAAAGAATAATTCAAAAAATTATCAATTTTGTGCAGTTAAGTCAAAAGTGCACGTAAACAAAAGGCAGTTAAGTCAAAACTACTGTATCACCATTTATCCAAGAAAAAATTAAGGCAAAGCGAATACAAAGAAAAATATGGCAATCAACATTCTAGCCAAGGAATTAAAGGATCTTTTGAAAAAGGACAAACAAGATGAACTGAAAAGTTATCTTGAAAACCTTGATTCAACCAAGTCTCTTGTCTTGGAAAGCTACAAGAATAATTAACAATGCCATTATCCAACAACCGCCAATCCAAAAATCTGACTTAACGTGGGCCAGAAATCATAGCGAAAAGGCTTTAGATTTAGCTGATAATTTTCACAAAACTTTTTCTAATGAAATGGACAAACAAAATATTTCTCTGCCAGATATAATTTCATTCACAAACTGTATGGAAAGTTGCAGAAATATTCGCTATTGTAAAGCCCAACAAGGACGCTACAAGGGCTACTTCATACAGGCCAATAAGTCTATTACCACTTTTATTAAAATTTTTAGAAAAACTTATTTTTGATCGATTAGAACCAATACTTATTGAAAGAATTCTTATACCAGCGTATCCGTTTGGTTTTAGACCCATGCACTCTACGATTCAACAAATACACAGAGTAACTAACAAAATCTCATCTGAAATTGATAAGAAAAATGTTTGTGTGGCTTCATATCTTGATGAAGCGAAAGCTTTTGACAGTTTGTGGCATGCTGGCCTACTTTAAAAATTAGAAAAAAAATGTACCGATTGACTTTGTTCTTATTCTAAAGAGTTATTTAACTGACAGGCACTTTTATGTTAAATACTTAACTATAAAGATGAATGAATGCTCAAGCATAATTAAAATGGAAGCGGCAGTTCCGCAAGGAAGTGTTCTCGGCCCTATCCTATACCTACTGTACGCAGCAGACACTCCTACTCCAACAAGAAACACAGATATGATTGCAATATTTGTAGGCGACACTTTCCTTCTGTCATATCAAACCTTCAACAATTGCTGGACAATACTTTAAACTGGTTTCAAACCTGGGGTATTTTAGTAAAAAGTGAAAATACAGTACAAGTGATAAGTGATATTCAATCCATTACAATAAACAACACTCCGATTCAAAATTATAATAAAGCTAAATATCTTGGCATCATAATCGACTCCAAATTAATCTGGAAAGATCATATCATCCGTAAAAAAAACGAAGTAAAGTAAAAATTTGGACAATTTGACTGGCTCTTAGAAAAGGATTCAACTTTATCTTTACAAAACAAATTGCTTATATTATATATATGGAATTATGGCGCAGAACTCTGGGGGACTGCAAGCAATTCTAGTATAAAAATCATCCAACGAGCAGGGTTGTCAGATAGATTTTGACCTTTTTCGCCAAATTCAAAGTCAAAAATCGCCAAAATCGCCAAAGCCTTAATTTGTAGTTTTTGACAATGAAATACTTTTTTTTCAAATTCTTAATATTTTTCAAATTATTTAAAATAATTTTTAATACCTAAAAAAATAAATTTCTTCCGTATTGCTAAAATACACCAAAAATTCAAGAAAAGTCGCAATGATATATATATTTTGTTCGATTTTTATATAGAAACAAAAATGGTACACTGTTTACTATAAAAGTTTACTGAAGTCTACTTAAAGTAAAAAAAAAAAAAAAATTCTGTTAGAATAGACCCAGCGGGAAAATAAGGAATTGATTACATAAATAACTAAAAAAAATAATGTATTATTTTCGAAAGATTAATAAGGCATTCATTGGAAGCGAGAAAGTAATTTTATTGACACAAAAATTATGCATTGATTACCACGTATATTTCCACATTTGTAGAACAAGGAATGAATTGTTTCTGTTCGTAACAATTATTCTTTTTTTTAGAATTTTACTTTTTTGTTTTTCCTTTCGCATACATTGCGCGGGTATAACGATTCAAGAAGTTCTAATTGCATTCTACTTCGAATGCGAGTTTTAGTGGAGTTCTTTGTTTCAACATTGGCATTACTTGTTGTAATTACCAGCATATAAACAACAGCTAAAGCAAGTTCCTTAAAATGGGTACATACCTGACGTATCCTTGTAGCTTTAGAATTTTGACCAAAACTGATTAAAATTAAATGGAATATCATCACTAAAATACTCTTTCCAATTAACAAACTGTAATTTTTTCCATTGTGTTTCATTAACATCCAAAGGTACGTTAGGATTCATAAAAATCTTTAAAATATCTTTAACAACAACGAATTTTAAATGTGATAACAAATTGCCACATTTTATAATGGAAAAATGTTCATTAACTTCAAATATATTCATGTTTCAGGGAATTTTATTTATTGATTCTTTCAAGAGCATTTTTAAATATGAAAAACAATTTTCTCGAAGATTTTCATTATCTTCTTCAGCCATTTCAGCATAATTAAGTTTCTGACCATACATATGAATGCCTCACATTTAATTCATTTAAATAATATTATTACTTCGTAGGTATTGAATTTAACAAATTTTAAAATAAATTCATGGCTCATCAGAAATAGCCAACTAAATCGCCAACTTTTTTTATAAATCGCCATGGCGCCAAATCGAAAATTAGGTCGCCAAACAAGTTTGAAAATCGCCACGTTTGGCATGAAATCGCCAAATCTGGCAACCCTGCCAACGAGCTCAATCAAAAATACTGAGAACTATTGTAAACGCCGAATGGTACATAACCAATGAAAATATACATCGTGATCTTAACGTCAGCACAGTCCAAGAGGTCATAAGGAATTCCAGCTTAAAACATACAATTCAACTTACATTTAATTCTAACAATGAAATTAGACAACTACCCAATAACGAGCTCCAAGGTTCAAGAAGTCTTAAGCGATGCACTCCATCGGAGCTATTTGTCCGATTCTTATAATTGATAATTTGACAAAATGCATAAAATATAATTAAATAAAAATAAATTTTTACTAACACCAAATATAAGTTATCTTAAGTGTTGATTTAAGATAATTAATACCCAAATCTTACAACTAATCACTAATTGTCATATAAAGACAGATGTAAATAAAATGGGATGATATAAAAAAAACAATAGTGAGAATTGAATAAAAGCTGTAAATTACGATTGTTAAAAAGCTTAAGTTCTTAATAAATGTTATAAATTAAAGAGTTGTGTTTATTTTATTTCATTGAAGTTGCATTAAACGAACTCAAGAGGTTTATTTTAAAGGAAATAAGCGGAAAACGTCATTGAAAAGGCAGTAACGTAACAATAGATATGAGACCTTCCCCGAGAAAAGGGACCTAGTGTGACAAAAGCGGGTTTGGACTTAAGAGTGGATTCTGGTACCAAAAAAGTGTAGAATAACTTTAAATGCGCCTTTGGTCTGTCTTAAAAGTTAAAAATTAATAAACTTTAGTTGTAAGCATTTATAAATGTAAGATAATTACAAACTATAACTGTTAACTACATATCGTAACTTATCTAGTTTTTGGGAACTCTATATTGTATTAAAAGTACAACGTTCAATTTAATCGTCAGTATTAGCGGTTTTTACCCTTTGATATTTCAGCAAGCTGCTGAGTTTCACCCGCGATAACTCCGAGAGTCCTTGTAGAAGGTAATTCCCAAATAGTCCATGTCGTATTGAATTAAACGCTGGGCAATCACATACACTAAAAGAAAAAGCTTCGTAAATGTAATGTTTTTTTACATTCCAGCAACGATTTTGTCATCGATTTTGAACCAACGTAACGCTTCCTTCCCGCTATGAAAATTGTTTCATTAGGTTAGAAATTTTCATTAATATAATGAAATTATGTCATTAATATTATAACACTCAAATATTGATATAATGAAACCTTACGTTACATTAATGTAAGTTTTCTTAATTGCAATGAAAACATTTGGTATTTACAATGAAATTGTGTCCTTATTGGAATGTACGTTTGTCGTAGATGAAATGAAAAGCTGCATTCATTTAATGATATTTTTTCATTAATGTAATGATATTTAACATGATTACAAAAATTTTCTACGTTTTAACAATGAATTATGTCATTAATGCAACTACATTGTTTTCTTAATGCAATGATTTTTTTACATTAATAGTATGATACATATCATAAACATAATGATAGTTTCGTCGTAATATTAATGATATCCTACGTCATTATAATGAAAACAAGTCATTATATAAATGATATTATTCATGGCATATACATATGAATATTTATCATTAAAATAAAAAAAGTATTATTAAATTTTTTATAGCATATAAGTATTTAATACATTGTAAATTTGTACAAAGTTTAGGTTTAGTAATTTTGGTTATTCAAATTATTAAATTAAAACATAAGAAAATTTATATTCCCAACTCAAAATGGTATCTGCATTTTTGTGAATTGTGTTGAAATCGGCATCAATCTGTAAAAAATAAATAAATTGTAATAAAAAAAAAATTAAAATAAAATTCATAATAAAATTTACCAATTTAAATCCATTAGGCACTTTGTATTGCGGCCACAGCTTAAAAGCTCTTTGATATTTTGACATTCATTCTTTATTTGGTTCAAACGATTTCTTCCACATGCAGCCCATGCACACGACTACTCTTCCGCTGTTAAATTATCAAACTTTAGGCACTGAAGGTATATACATATGTGCATTGTCTTTAGGAACTAAAATAAATAAATTGCAAATATGCATAAATATAAGTAAACGAAAATTTTTTTTAGTTTTTAAGAAAAAAATAAAATATTTTGTAAATATATATTACCTAAAGTGTCTTTTGAATCCGAAGATTGTGTAGAGTTGACAGATTCCCAGTCTTTAAAATAAAAATAGTTTTCATTTTCAATAAATATTTTTTTGCACAAAAAACAACACAATATTTACTTACCAAGTTAGATTTTTTTCCACAATATGTTTTTATAATAAATTGTTGACTTATTTAATTTTTACTTCTTTACACCACGGCTTTTTATAATCAACTAAAGTTTAAAACGATAACACAAGTTAAACGTTGAAGTTGTTGTTGCAACAAATTTAAGAAAAAATGTCCACATATTCGTTAAAGTCCCGTTAATTTTCTTTAAAGCGTACATAGATAGAATGACACTTTACGTTATTTTAATGATAAAATCGTCATATTTACTTTTTAAAAACTATTTCTCTCTTTTGTAATTTATTTATTTATACAATTTACGTTACATTAATGATTAAAATTATTTTATTTACAACAATGTTTTTTTGGCATATTTTTCTGCTCTTTTTCTTATGTTTTTCTCTCTTTTGGTTTGTTGTCAAAATAAAATATAACATTATATTAATGTAATAATTGTTACATTAACGATACATTTTCAAGCAAATTCTTTGCACTTTTTTTCTTAATAATGTCCCGTTATAACTTGTTTTGAAAATTGTAGTTTAAATAATGCTTAGTTACGTTACATAGATGATGTATTCATTATATTTATGCCATCTATATCATTTTCCATTTATTGGATCCTCATTCTCATTATGTTTTATGAAACTTATGAAGATATAATGAAAACTTACGTTGGAGTTACAATTATTACATTATATTTATATTGTGTGTATGTGAGATAACTTTTTTAAAGTATAAGTGTATTTTTTTTGTATTTAGAATATCTGAATGAGAAGTTACATTACTATAATGCAATTTTGTCATGAAAGTTTACTCATAGTTACGAAATGACAAGAAAACTTCCATAGGAAGTTAACGTAAAATGACAAAAAGAATGACATTTGTCATATTATCAATGTAAATTGTACGTTACTAAAAACTCGTAAATTAAACAATAAAATCAATAAAAACTTTATGAATTCTATTCTTTTAATTAATAGTTTTACTTTTAATTTATAATCTGTACATATATTATATTATTTTTCTTAAAAAACGGAAAAAACTTTTGTCATTAAGAAATGTAAAGCTTCATTAATGCTACGTAAATATTTCATTGAAATTTGGCAGATGCTGTAATTTCTACAATTCAATACTTATTTCAATAAAGGTAACTTAAATTAATAGAGTTAAATAAGTGTAGCCCAAAAAGATAACCATTATTACTTTTTTCTATAATTATATGCCTTAAATCTTGCTTAAAAGTTTTTCATTGCCCGAATGCAATACATTTCTTAGCCCCAATGAAACTACGAATTGTCTAAAAACACCTGTCTTCCACGATTCATTGCATTAATGTAACTTCCATTACTATTATGCACATTTTCATTAAATGAATGAAACTTTTCGTTACATTAATGTAAGGGGGTCAACGTAACGGTTTCATTCCTGTTACGAAGCGTTTTTCTTTCAGTGTAGGAGATGAAATACTGTCTCCTCAGTTCCAGGTTACCTGAAGCTGCGGCAGCATTCATTAAAAGGGAGGCGGAGTCTCATAGCGTGCTTACCGATCGTCCAGTGAGCGGTAAGCTCGTATACAAGTCTTGACACCTCTCTCCGATTGATATTGAGAAGTCGGTCAGAGCGACCAATGTCATATGTGGGCCACGTTACCTTGGTAGCCCTGCAACCATCTAGCTTCTTCCATTTAAAGTCAGCCATATCCAGATAATGTCTGAAGATTTCGCTTCTAATAGTTCCCAGGGGTGTTGCGACTGGCACACCCTGTGGAATATCAATGGCTCCAGTCTTAGCCAGCCCATCTGCCTGTTCATTGCCATAATGTTCCCTATGCACAGGGACCCAAATTAAGGTTATGTCAGATAGACTGCCCAGTCTGGATAGTTCCTCCCTACACTGGTTGACGATAATGGACGTTGTTTTATGTGACTTCTGTGACATCAGAGCCGCCTGGCTATCGACGAAAAAGCCAATTCTCCGGCCGATGAAAACGCCGTCTAAACGCTCGTGCTGTATTCCTCGGCCACGATTCCCCTGCTCCATTCCCGCCTTGACGTTTATATGACCTTGAATTTCTTATCAAAGTCCGTGCGGGGTATCATATAGTCCGTTAATCTAAGTACTTTAACGAAATTAATAATATTCACAAGGAATACAAGGGATTTTACTATCAAGGGTGAAAACGGCTATTGTTTATTGCCCTACACCACCGTATACACATGCTCCTAACTGTCACTTCAAAGTTCGTATAAAGAAAATTTTACAAGGAATAATATTTTTTAAATACAGCGAATAGTGCATAATTAATAATTCTCGTTATATTAAAGAGCAAAGATTAATTAAAAAAAAAAAAATAAACTTCAAATAGTTAGGCGTTGTTTTTTGCAAATTTTTTTTTTTGCAATTAAAAAAACTACCATTTAAAATAAAACAAATCTTTTTTTAAGAATAAAATAACAAAACGATAAAATTTCATTATGAATAAAATTGAAAGTGAACATGCGTGTATCGTTTTTCATTCTACAATTAAAAACAACTTCATTAACGCAATCAAAAACAAGAATGTATATCCATCCGGTCAAGCCCGACCGACCATATTATGACCTACATCAATAAATTGGTACCCAGGGACAATCATGAACCCACTAGAACAAAATTAGATTTTTATTTAAATAAGAGCTATTTGTGGTAAACATTATCAAAATATCAACAAACACGTATGTGAAATTGTTTCTTCTTAAAGTTGTTATAGGGACCGGGCTTATAATAGCCAATGTTGGACCTGGCATTCCAAAATTTTTTTATAAAAAGTTTTTATCAAGCTGTTTTTTGTTAAATTTTATAAAAATACCAACCTTTATAATGATGATTTCGGGGCTCAACTCTGATAATTGTTTATGAAAGTAGACCCAAAAAGAAGAACTTCTGCATATTTAGTTTGGTCATGGTATATCAATAAAAAATTTAAAAAAATTAAGAATTACAATTCCTTTAATCTGTTCATACAACGTTACGCTACATAAGCAACTGTTTCGCGGTTATAAATACATGTATGAAGAAAAAAAATATTTTTTGCCCAAAAAATTTAAATTTTTTATTTTTAATTTATAAAAAATCCAAAACGGTAAAAAAAAGTGTCAAGTCATATTACTTTTGCGCAAAGTCGCATAATCTATGAACAAAATTACACATAAATCATGAAAATCGATGAACGCGTTTCGCTTTTATTCACAATTAATAAAAGGAACGAATTTCAAAAATATGCTCGAGATATCCAAAAAATTCTTTGGAAGAAACATTGATGACTTTTGTTTATCAGAATTGAGTCCCGAATCAATCACCTGAAAAATGTTGTACTGTGTAATGAATAAATAACACCCACCAAATGATATAGTTTATGGGTACAAATAATGTATTCAAGAAAAGTTTTTGTATATGTAATTGAGAACCGATTCTAACCATTTTTTAATTGGCTTCGTTCTTAAGATAATTAAGGCGTATAAAATTGTAACCTTAATTTTGTTCGCCGCCGGATGGCCGGAAAGACATCGTTGGATCGATTCAGTCAGAAATTTTAATTCAATCAGTTTACTAAAACCTGGATCTAAAACCAATATCTCTATGTGTTACCCATCAGCACAAATGCTGTAGGGTATAAAAGTCGTGATATCAAAACAATTTATTAAGTGCATTTTGTTGACATTTAATTTGAAAACGAGTGCTTTAAGCCGTTAACCTGCGTGACTTTTGAAAATTTATCATTTAGCAGTTGCTCGTATTATGCCATTTCCACCGGTCATAATAGTCTGTTATTGTAGCTTTAATGAACAATAAATGAAAATGTCAAATATACATAATTTATAAATGCGTGCAGTAAAAAAGACCTTGAAAATAATTTGGTCTTTAATGAATATTATGTATTATTGTGCCGAATGAATGAAAAAAATATTAAATTAAAAATATTGTGAACATAAAATTTAACCCATTGCTAAGTTAAATTATAATGATACACTGGAAAGGCGGATCGTAATTCCCATAGAAACCACTGATTCACATTATACGTTTTACCTGAAAGTTTTAAAAGGATTTAAGATTAGTAAAAATAAACTTAAATTATAATACATACTACAGAGATCAGCAATGAATCACTTTTTCGCTACTCATACTGACTCATGCAATTGTAAGTATAAGTGCGTAGAAATCATTTAAACTAACCCAGTTGGCAATGTCGTGCACGAATCATTGATGATTCGTGCACGACAATGTTAATTCCTGCACGACACGTAAGGGACAACTAATGCAAATCGTCGACGATTTTTTCGAACAAGTGTCGCGTAAATCGTGCACGACACAAAGAAAGACAATGTCGCTCAGCCTGTCGTACACACACGAATGTGTACACACACGAATGTGTGCAAGACAATATCTCCTAACTTGTCGTTGATGACCACATGCACGACATTGTCATCCATATTGTCGTTGATGACCACATGCACGACATTGTCGTCCATATTGTCGTTGATGAGCACATGCACGACATTGTCGTCCACATTATCGTTGATGACTATATAGACGACAATAGATTCTACTTTATCGTCAACGACTGCATATAAGACAATGTCGATGAAGTTACAAGAGTAACAGCTTACACGACAATGTCGCCTATAAACCTAAAGGAATAAATAAAAATACACAATAGCACATACATATTTTTAAAATCATACCTTAGCCTTTGAGTTCTCAGACTTGACTGACTGATTCTCTTCGCTTTGCTTTGGTTGTTTTTTATTATTATGTATCGTTATTTTATAGTTATTTTTATTTTTTATTGGGAACAAATTATTTTTATTTGTTTAGAAGACAGCTTACAAGACAATGTCTGTCATGTTGTCATGGATAAGCTTAGATAAAGGACAGCTTACTAGACAATGTCGTTCATATTGTCGTGTTTAGTATTTTATAGAGGACACCTAACAAGACAATGTCGATCATGTTGTCGTGCATACACTATAATACAGGACACCTTACAAGACACTGTCGCTGATATTGTCGTGTTTAGTAGCTAATAGAGGACAGGTTACAAGACACTGTCGATTGTACTGTCGTGTATAGTTGTTGATAGAGGATACCTTACAAGACAATGTCGGTCATGTTGTCGTGGATACATTCGGATAAGGGACAACTTACAAGACGCTGTCGCTCATACTGTCGTGTATAGTTGTTGATAGAGGATCACTTACAAGACAATGTCGCTCATTTTGTCGTGGATAGATTTTGATAAGGGACAGCTTACAAGACAATGTTCGTCATGTTGTCTTTGTTACACTTTGATAAAGGACAGCATGAAAGACAATGTCGGTCATGTCGTCGTTTATAAACTTCTGTAAAAGACAATGCACTAGACAATGTCGAGTATTTTGTCGTCCACGACATTTTCCTCAAAATTGTCTTCCAGAAATCCTAAGTGGTAGAGGACATTTCGTGCATAAATCGTTGACGACAGTGTCGTCGACGGCAGTTTGGCCAACAGGGCATTGCAATAAGTATGAGTGCGTATAAGTACAAGAATTTATGAGTCATGATTTAGCTCTACTCACTTTTTCACTACTCATTGCTGATCTCTGACATACTACAGATGTAACAAATATTCGAAATGACGAAAATGCGACTATTGTGTGACATTCGTATTCGTGTTCGCTAAATTCAAGCGAATATGTTGAGAATGTTTTGCGAATATGTAGAAAAAAAGAAACAAAAGTTTAAAAAATCTTCTTTTAGTAAAATAAGAAACAAACTAAACCCCCGTTTCCACATGCAAGTGCAAGATAGAAAAACTCAATACACTCACACTTTTTCACTAACATTTTAGTGGCTAGATTTAGCTTTTTTCACCCTGTTAAGCCATTAAAAAATGCATTTAGCCATTAGCCATTTTTCAACTTGTTTAGCCATTAAATTGTTCTTGCCGTTTTTCTTTTAAAAGAATAATTTTTATTTTATTATAAAAATTTATAAAAGCAAAATAAACATTTTTAACAATTAAAACGCCTTTCAAAGTTTTTCTTGGGATTCAAAAATGAATTAACAAGGTTTCTTTCAAATATGCTAAATTCCCGTTTTATACTATTGAGAAACTGAAATTTATTGTTGAAGGGATAAGCTATGCGCATTTCACTGGTTGCTTAGGCCAGATCGTCAGGAAACTTCATCCAAAAATTTTAGAAAAGCTAAAAATTTAGCTTCACAACTTTTACAAATGTTGAAAATCGCTTTAAGCGATGATGATGAAACATCTTTCAAAATAAAGGAACTGCATTCCAATACTAAATTTACAAAATGGATCAACACAAACATCGGTGTGTCTTCCTGGTTGCAAGTATTTCAATAAAGAGATGCAGGCGGCAACAATTTTTTTTTAGAAATTTCAGAATTGCTCTCACTTCCATGGTCTAATGCTGAAGTAGAGAGGGCATTTATCCAAGTAAACATCGTTAAAAGTTATTTAAGAATTAGGTTACATTTAGCAACCGTTAATTCGATTTTAACAATGAAATATTTATACCAACACCACAATAGTGGAGTGGGTACTATTCGTTTGTGCTGATGCTTGTAACACCTTAAAATATTGGCCCTAAGCCCACCTCTTCGTATACCGATTGAATCAGAACCACTTTCTGAGTCGAATTAACGATGTTTGTCCGGCTGGCTGGCTGTCCATGTAAACCTTGTGCGTAAAGTACCGATCGCAAATTTGCAGATCATTTAATAAAATTTGGTACACAGGTTCTAATGAGGTGTAGGGTATCATATAGCGGGGTTGACCTACTATATATTTCTTACTTGTTTTTTATTGTAGATCTGGAATCAAAAGGTTGGGTTAATGTTGTCGTGATTATAATATAACTTCACGAGTGATTCCTATGAGATGAACAATAATGACATAAAATTTATCGATGATACAATTTTTTAAATATCTTTCAAAATATTAAATAACGTTTATTCTTATTTAAGAAATTGATTTTAACTTACAATTTCATCATAAGCAACTTTAAATGAATTTTAATGTGTTTTGATTTAAAAAAGCTTTTAGCCATTTTAAGCCAATTTTTAGCCATTTTTTGCCGTAAATTTAGCCATTTTTGGTCTCCAAGTTTTGGCAACACTGCTTAAAATTGCTAAAATGTCGAAAAATTTTCATTTTTTTATATCTTTTTCACCTTTTGTGGCCTCTGTACTAATTCTTTTGAAGGTACAAGGCCTGCTCGCTCCATTCTATACTCATATCTTTTTTGCACTCGTTGACATTTCGGGGTAGGCCTTTCGCTCTCGCTTCTTTCGCAGTTACATCAGAATGGTAAAAACGGTGAAAAACAAACAACAAAAAATTTTACTCCTTCTCTTTTCCCTTCTCATAAAAGCGAATGTGGAATGGGTATCTCACCTTGAATCACTGATGGGATTTGTGGTACAAATGTACCAAATTTGGTACAATCGAAACTTCATTGGTACTCTGGTACAATTCGTCCCCTTTCTGTACAATTTAAAAATACCCACAAAGTTGTATCATTTCTTTGACTTGGAGGCCGCACGATCAAGTTTTACCTTTCAATTCCTTTTAATTTGCAACACACTCTCACTGTTTTAATAACACACTCACACTTTTAAAAAAAAACCACGAGATTGCTTTCCATTTGTTTGACAATTTTACTTTAAAAATAACAGCTGATTACAAGTTTGTCTTGGTAAATGTTGACAAGCAGTATATGTAAAAGACTATCAAGAAAAACTTGATCGTATGGCCGCATGGTGATGTGGAATTTTTATTCAATATTGTAATTATAGCCGTAACCAGAACTACCAAAAATTGTATTACATATTGTTAATTAATGTTTGGATATTATACTAACGTATAAAGTACATACATACATACATACATAAGTATATGTACTCGTATCCCTGTAAAAGCATAGGATTAAGTGTCTCCAATTCGCCACTTTTGTTCATTGTTTTGGTGACACTGTCAACCAGGTTTGAGAAAAAAGAGAAAAAGACATATTGTCGCTTCTTCTTAATTTGTATACCCACACCATAGAAATGGTATTATGCGATTGTGCTGATGTGTATAACACTTCAAAATAATACTTTCTGAGTCGATTTGTTGTCTGCCCATGTAACCTTCTGCGTAAAGTACAGGGGTCTAATCACCGCATTCGATACTATCGTATCGAATAAACTATCGCATGTTTTTGCATACGATAGACACTGACGTATCGAATGAAAACTCGAGAAATGTAATGTCGAGATACTCGATATCGAATTCTATTATAATTCAATAAATTTCATTCTATATCGAGATTCATGATACCAAAATAAATAATTTCGATAAATTTTGCTCGATATCGTATGCGGTGATTAGACCCCTGGTCGCAATTTTTTAAGGAACTTCGATTAAATTCTGAACATAGGTTTCAAGTTATAAGGACAAAGCCTACTAAAAAAGGTCAAAATCGGTTAATAATTCAGGACCAGTGGTCAACAACTTTACTAAAGACCATAGCATGATCGAATGATATAAATTATTTTGAGTAATTTTCAATGGTGCCGCATATCGGAAATTGGTCATACCAACCTTGAAACCTTTGTATGGTAATGCTCAACAGCTGTGCTAAAGCTGTGTAATTTTCAATGGCGCCACCTATTTTAGATTTTTTTTGCTATTATTTTTACTTGGTCAGAGACCATTCCGAATTGGTACGAATCATCGAAATCGGTGCAGCCGTTCTTTAGTTATAAACGTAGTAACTAACGCCACTTTCTTTTATATACATATAGATAAAGTGTAATGAATTCTAACTATGTATGCTTTTTTATTTTAAAGTGCAATTTCGGTACAATTTGTGTAAATTTGGTACAATTTTGCCATTAAGACGGTGCAATGTTAGAATTGTCAGATCCCAACACTGCACAGTGCGAAATTCAGGAAGTTTAGCGGAACTTTATTAAATTTTTTAAATACATAAAATGCATAAGATTACTCATTATTGCGGTTGATTAATATCCCACCTCAAAAACCTCATACTCAGTTTGGGGATTTACCCTGCGAAACAACTCCAAAATACACCTGAAAGTTGCATTTCTTATTCAATTATACTTTTTGCATACAGAAAGATTTTCGATTTGTTTCAGTTAATAGAGTGGTACATACAAACGGCAGTGCAGTAGGCCATGATTTTTACATAATTTATTTTATGAGAAAATTGTCAATTATTGGCATTTAAATAATTGCAAAATCGTTTCGTACTCGTGTGTGATTTGTTCGTTAAAAAAGTGATTTTTAAGAAGTAAGTAAATTTAGTTTTTCAACTTCGTTGGAGACTTTAAAAGGTGATACCGCATAATACCATCTTAAAACCCACAACATTTTAAAGGTATGTTTTTCCTCTATTGGGAACACAAAATATCTTCTGCGATATTTTGCGATCTTCTTTTAAATTAAACTTTTTCCAGAATGACTTTGCAAATTTCATATAACTGCATTTTCTAAAAGTGGAAGGAAGAACCGACATCGGACGCCATCATTGGTTTTGTTTTGGAAAAAATAGGCTTACCAGTGCTAACATCTGACGCTCTGTTCAGTTTAAAGGCACCTGTTCGTGCGCTAGTTTGTAAAATACAAAAAAGGTGGTGGGAATCCAGTTGAAATTTAGCATCATTTCTAAAAAAAAAAATGCAACTCAAAGACTTAAAAAAAACACATTAATTTTTATTAAAAATTTAAAAAAATCACAAATAGAACTGGTTTACTGGTTTAAATAATTAAGTTCCGCTAAACTCAAGAAATTTTGCACTGTGCACTGCCTTGAATACGAAAGAGCCGAGGCCTTCTTTAGCAGTTAGATGAGAATAGTAATTGAATTGAACAAAATTTATGCAGGTCTTTAAAAAGGCCTAAGGTAAGAAGGTTTTCTGAGTTTTCCCGATGGGATACTGCTTATAATATGTTTCTTAATAGTTTAGAACATTAAAATACTGGAAACTGGTTTTTCCAATTTTCTAGCTGTATTTTACTCTAAAATTCGAAAGCTGTATGAAGAATGATATTCATCAGTATCACGCGGTTTTGTTACATTCGATAAATATTTCGAAAAATTGCGAAAACCACCAATATAAGGGGGCTGCAGCATCTGTGAAAATATTGTTTTTCTTAACTACACTGAATTACTTATTAAAAGCCCAGAAAGAGTATTACCCGGTTAATTACCCCACGCTTAAATGCTTTTCACGCTTATTTACCGATTCAACCATCTTTAATTTGCAGTAAGATATTTTGGACCAAATTTAATCTTAATACGAATATGATTTAATGGTGTATTAACATAAAAAACAGTTTACGTTTCGTTCTAATGACAATTAAAACTTATTTACCGGATTATATCAAATTATCTAAAAACTACCACTATTACTTTCCGCACAAGGTTTACATGGACAGACAACCAGTGAGCTGAATTTTTGCACATATAAAATTCTTTAAAGTTTGGAATAACATTTATCTACAACGAAAACTTGCTTTGGCTTACAATTGTAGAGTGAAAAATAATGTTAACCACAACTTTAGGCAACTTTTTTATGTGCTAAACATTTATTAAAATATGCTTCAATAGCTAAATAAGCAAATTATTCACAAACAAATCGATATTAAAATTCATAAAAAGCTCTTAAACGGATAAATAAATATTTTTCTGCCTTCATTGGTCGCACAAGAAAAACAATGCAATTGTATACTTACGGTTTCCCTGATCATAAGTTTATATGTATGAGTACGCTTTTGTTAGTAGATATGACAGGACATCTCAAAAAGCACTACTGATAAAATTAAAGACAACAAATACCATTGTTTTTGCTATTTCTTTTGATTTAACTGATATATGCAAAAATTGCTATGTTTTAACTTTTTTTCATACATCAAAGTTGAGGTATGTTGTAAATTAATTCGTTTAATTACCTCACTTAAATATTTAAATGTATTCGCT
The DNA here is from genome assembly GCA_949318255.1 of Pollenia labialis. Taxonomy (NCBI): domain Eukaryota; kingdom Metazoa; phylum Arthropoda; class Insecta; order Diptera; family Polleniidae; genus Pollenia; species Pollenia labialis. The sequence goes on along the minus strand of OX439141.1, from coordinate 68,663,560 downwards.
TAATTACCTCAATGAGGTAGTTAAACGAATTCTTATAATTTCCTTAACGAGGTAGTTAAGAGTATTCGCTTAAATGCTTGCCCCGCATAATTACCCAAAAATATTGGCATTTTTGGAGAGGTAATTATCCGTGGAATACTGTATCTGGAAGTTTGTAAGAATAAGTCTGCACATAGAATGTAGTTGCTTGGAGTAGTCTAAAGAGCTTCAGGTGAAGTAAACAATTTTGCACCGCGTAGAATAATTTTATTTATTTGCACCCAGCGTTGTCATTGGTGCTACTAGAGGTCTGCTTTGAATAACTCACTTGTTTGCCTTTACTCAAAGTGCACAACATTTATTCAATTATAAAACATTCAAAAAGATAAGAAGAGAGTAAACCATATGCAAAAATAAGAATGAATGAATTGAATAAAAAACTTGTTTACTGTAAATGAATATTAGAATAATTCAAAAATAACAAAACATTGGAATGACCCGTTAGAGAGAGCAAGTTTACAAAAAATATTCAAATAATTTTTGAATTATTGAATCTGCATACATTTATTTGAATACCTTGCCATAATATGTGTGTAAGCTTGTGGCTTCTTTTACCCAGCAAATAAAATTGGACCACCTGACCCATTTTGATAAAATGGACTACTCCATGGACTGGTCCGATGTAATGCAAGCATGGACCATGTCATTGTTAAAAAGTGTTTGTAGTGAGACGACATGTCTTCGTTTTTTAACGACGTGCTTTCGTTTTTAAACGACTTCAAAACTAATCCTCTTGAGTATACCATGGAGTAGTTTTAAAACTACTCCTTAGTGGTCCAAAGGTGGGTTATATACCATGGAGTAGTTTTAAAACTACTCCTTAGTGGTCCAAGGGTGGGTTATATGATCCTCTCCTAGGACATCGTAATGTTAAATAGACCAGGTTTTTTCCATACGTTTGGGTTACTTTTGGACTTGTCCTGGTCCTTTGTGGACTACTCTTTACACGCGTGTTTGGACTGGTCCTATTATTTGCAGGGTATTTATAAGAGTAAAGCTTACACATACATACATAATGTGTAGGTACACATATTTTACATTCAAATTATATTTGAATAATTTACACATTCGACTTGAGTTGACTGAATATAATGAGTTTTTTTTGTTTTGTCTCTGGTTATTTTTTCATTTGTTTCGTTATCATTATGTGATCGACACATTGTTATTAAAAAACAAATGAGTGTGTTGAAATTGCTTTTTATTTATTCTTGCAGACCTCTAGGTGCTACTAAAGTACCACTTTTCCACTTGTTCGACTGCTTGGATACTATTTTCTACTTTTGCACCCAAATATGATACTTTGTAAATTTTACCATTTTTTTATTCTTTTTACTTAAAGCAGAGATATTTGTTGTGCTTTCCGTTTAATTGAAATTCCCAGCTTTAATGTAACTTATATTATATATGAAATCTTTTTTCTTGTCATTCGTGTTAGCTTATGTATTTATTTTGAATAATTTATGTAAATATAAAAAGAAATATAAATTGATTTCAATTAAAAAATTTGTGATAAAAATTAAATGTGCACCAGTAGACAAATTAATAGTATCAATTAATCGTTAAGTTCACTTGTTTAAACGTTTAAGTCACTTGATTAAATTTTTAATAAAAACAAATTTTATTTTTAATTAATGCTTTAATTGGTAAACAAATTTGGAGAATTATTTCTGTGTACATATTAATTATACGCAAGCAAGTACACTTGATAAGTCCCACTTGCTTTTATACGTATACCATGATGAAATAAATATTTATATCATCGCCAGAGCTGCCGTTTTTGGTTATTTCTAACCAAAATTGGTTGTATTTTTTTTCAATGTGGGGATGTGAATATTTTTTTCATTTTGGTTGCTTTTTTCTAAAATAATAATACGTTAGAATATTTTTTTCTTGATACAATTATTTACGAGCTCGAATAATTTGTACTGTGTACTACGATTTTTTCATTATTTGTTACCAATGAACGGAAGTTTTTTAAAATTTATCGAAAACAAAAAACCCTTTCAAAACAGCAACCAAATATTTTTTCAAGATTTTTGCTAAGAAAATATTGCCATTTGTGATTTTTATATTAAATAAAAAAGCCATGTCCAAAATCGAAAATAAATGAAGTTTTAAACAATGGAGATTTTCAGTATTTTTTCAATTAGCGTAGTTTTTCTTGATTTTAAGAGTAGTAAAGATAAGTAGTACTTAAAGTAGGAAGTGCATAAAATCATGCGGAATCGATTTCAGAAAATTACTGAAAAATTACACAAAAGTCGTTTTAGTGTTTTTAAAAAATAAAAAATAAGTTTAATGTTCTAAATTTTGGTTTTTTCCAGAAGTATATTTATTAAAATACTACATATTTGAAAATACACATAGGAATTTTGAAGATTTTTCAAAAATAATTATAAAATTTATGAAATTTTCTTTAAGATATGGCTGAAATTAAAATTTTACTGTTTATAACTTGTCGGTATGTTTATTTTCGGGCGTGTTCTAGAATCCGAATCCACTCGAAAGTGGATTACTTTAGCATTATTGGTGTTCTGCATTTCACATCCACATGTTTTTATTCGTTTTCAATTAGAGTAGATATGGGTTGGTGAAAGTAAACCGAATCGACTTTTATTGTAATATGTGATAACATTTTTAACAAAAAAATTAATATTGCTTTTAGCTTAAAATCTTCTTAATCCAATTTAATCAAAAATATATCGTTATCTAAAACGCAAAAGGCCCTTACTAACCCTAAATTTAAGGTCGACATTTTCATTGATATTGATGTAATTATACCAAATTTTTTTGAACGATTTTTATGTTATTTTCAGACAATTTGTTTCTTTAATCGCTTTAGCGATCTCTTAGTTTTTGGGTTTGTTTAAACTTTGCAATTTTTCGCGAATTTTAGCCATGTTCGCGATATAAGCGATTTGGTCGTGTAAGTTTTCTGATTCTTTACAGCTTTAACGATTTATAATAAATAGTTGACTTTGCTATCATGCCGTTGTTTGCAAATTTTTGCGAATTTCCTTGAATTTAGCAATTTTTACCGATTTTTTGCCATTCCTTATAGTTTTAGGGACTTTAAATCAATATTATGGCTGGTTTGAAATATTAAAATTTTTCGCGAATTTTCGCTATTTTTGCAATTTTTTTTTTTGTTATTTTCCGACATTTTGTTTTTTATTAACCCATTTAGAGATTTCAAATAAATTTTAGTGTTTGTTTAAAAGTTTGCAATTTTTCGAGAATTTTAGCCATGTTAGCGATTTTTGTGTGATTCTTTACAGCTTTCACGATTTTTAAAAAATATTAGACATTGCTATCATACTTCGGTTAGCAAATTAGCGATCATTAGTTCAACAAAAGTTTTTCCAAACAAAAACTTCGAATACACAAAAACATGCTGATTTGAGAACACCAATTTATGAATTATGCTGATTCAAAAAATTTTTCGTTTTCAATTCGAGTCTAAACCTAGAACATACCTGTTTTTTAATGTTTTGGAGTAAAAAAAACTTTTGACCGTCAGTCATATACTTTTTACCCATTGAATGTACGTAACGAAAGGCGAATTTGTTTATATTCGCCATAATATTTTACAATCGTTTACAAAATATTTCAAATAGAACAATTTTGAAACAGTTATTTATAATAAGAACTAGCATTTAACCCGCAACTTCGAAGGGTCTTCGTTTTCTTCGTGGACATATTCGTATGCCAAAGTTTATTTTTCTAGGTTTAAACTTGTTTCAATTCTAGCATTTAACTCCCTACTTAGTAATCGGGACTTTTCTTTCATGAACATATTTATATGCCAAAGCTTATGTTCCTAGGTTTTAACAAATAAGTTCCGACATTTTTCATCTCATATGTTGATATTTTGTGTTTCTAAGTTTTATATTATAGAAATTTAAAAAGTGCCACTCGTACAACACAAAAGCAAATGAAAGAAAGTTAGTTTCCCGTGTTATCCTTGTTGATGCTTTCTTCTCACCAATAGCACAAATATGTCAATGAGGGTGTGTGTGAAACGGTATAAAAGCACTCATGGAAGTAAAATTTTGACAGTTTCACACACCCTGAAAGTACCAAAAATTGTTTCGATTTTCACCACTATATTCGTATTTCTTTGATAAGTTTCGAATGTGGTATAAACTTTATTTCTAGGTTCAAAAGATAGATGGGGTGACAAAAAAGTACCAAAATTCAGGGTTTACTCGTTTTCCCCCTAAAAGAGCCGAATTTCAAAAAAGGTACCAAATACTTGTCCGCTTATTTTTCTTAAAAACAACTATAAGTATTTCAGTTTTTTGTATCTCTTTTAGTTTTGGAGATATAAGGTTATCGAATTTACCCGTTTTTACCCCTAAACATAAGAATTTTTTTTTTATTTACGTAAATTTCCATCTACAAAAAGGTAAAGAAATCGCTACATAATAGCTAAAAAGCGGGAAAAAATACTCCATTTTTGTTATTTATAACTGGAATATTAAAAAATATTCAATATATTAACTTTCAATATTCAGTATATTTTGTATCGAAATCTTGTAAAATAAAAATATTTTTTACGAAAAAAATGTCAAATAAATAATAACTTTTTGTTAAGTTTCTCGTAATTTTTTTAATATGCAAGAGAATTACATTTCTTGTTTTGTTTTCTTGATTTAAAATTATTTTTTTAATTTTAAGTGCAAATAACTTTTATATTACAATGCAACTTCAAATAAATTTTAATGATTTTCTCAATTAATAAAAGGCATTTGGTAATTTTTTTCAAAAATTTTGGTTGTAAAAATTGTATTTGTTGTGGCAGCATTGATCATGGCGTATACTTATGTATGCCTGCAGAGTTGTCACCACCTTCGCCAATAATGCACCGAAATTCGCCAAATTTAATTTTTTTTAAATTTTTTCTGAGAAAAATTCGCATGAAAGTATTTCATGAAATGTCTGTATACGTATGTATGTATGTATTTAACAAAATATTCAATTATATTTGAAAAAAATCAAGATTTTCATCGTTTATGGCTAATTTTATTTGTTTTATACTTTACTTTCCGATATATTATAAATATGTGTGTAAAATTTTTAGTTTAAGAATTTTTTTTATGAATTTTAAAAACTAAAAATAGCATTAATTTTGCCATAAAAATAGGAACTAGTTACTGAACCCCTGTGAGCTAAGCTTGTTTGCGGCTGCCAATGGAACATAACCTAACCTAACAACAAAAATGTTTTTTTTTATTTTTTTCACTGCTCCTCTTTAATTTTTTTTTAATTTTATTTACCATTAATTTAAATTCACTTATAAAAATATGCACTTTATTTGTTTTGATAAACTGCGAATAATAATGACAACACGTCGTTGACAACGTAGGTCTTTTTTACATCTTTGAATCCAATTTGAAAACATATTGTTAAAAATTTAAACACAGATGTTGTTGAAATATTAACAACACCTTGTTATCATTTAATACCATTGGCTAATACAATTTAATGCCTTTTTCGCTCTGTGTAGAGGTTACATAATATAAAAGACTTTGTAAACTATAACTGTGGCATTTTGATAAAACATCTTAAGTCGAGATAAGATAGCAAAAAAGTTTAAAAAAACTCGGCTAAGAAATCTTAAAAACGTAAACAAAAATGATTTTGAATAAAAATTCGTATGATTAATAACACTCCTTTCAACTTTTTTAATTTGACTCAAGATGTTTGGTCAAAATGCCACAGATATAAGTTATGTTATGATTTCTTATATTAAAATTGATTTAGTGATCTCCGCCTGTCCGTGTGGGTTAAAAACGGCTTTCCAAAGACCCCAGAAATGATGGTGAAAATATTGTTGCATATTTATAGCACATATCGTTGAGGTTTTTACTAACTGTGATTTTTTTTGAAAATTGAGTTAAGTATTTAAAATACAAATATTTGGCTTTTTCTTTATTTAACCCCTTCGGTTATTCTATGCCATATGGCATAGTGCTTTTTGCAAGCCCCTCTTTGTGGCAAAACAGTTAGAAATTAATTTTTTTGATATTTTCGTATTTTTCTTTAAAGCTTTTTATTGAAATTGAAAAATAAAATATTTTGATTAGTACACCAAGTGCATTCTGATAGGCCAGAAAGCAAACATGCATTTCAAGATTTGTAATTTTCGAAGAAAGGTCACTTTGTAATTTTGTAAATATTGTTATTTTATAACTTTCCATAAGGTTTTTATCAGATTATCATTGCCTTAATAAGTGGAGAAAAAGTTAGATCCCAAGTGTTGTTCAAAGAAGGTGTCCGAATACATTCTATGCCATATGGCATGATGCTCAAAAACCACTTTTGATACAAAATTTAAAAATAATTATCATTGATTGTTAATATCATAATGTTTAAGAGTTATAAAATCGAAAAAAAAATTTTTTTTAATCAAAAACAAACAAGAAGTACCGAAAGGGTTAACACATAACAAATAATGCATAAACTCAAATTAATTAGTATTTTCGCTAGAAATTACTACATTTAAGAAACAAAACATTTAAAGTGATCTCCTGTAAAAATTTTTAAATGTTAATTAGGACGGTTATTTTAAACAGCGACGATATAGTCCAAAAAATATTGCCATTGAAACTCAAAAAGATCGGTCCATAAATGGCTTAGATATGAAAGTCTCTTTAAAATATTTAAACTTTCTTTAATTTACCTTTACGTTGAACAGTTCTAGTAGAATACTTGTAGTCAAAATGAGCGAAATCGGCTTTGACACAATTCTAGACAAACATCTCCATTTTTCTTTCTAAAATAACAGCTTTTGCGCAATATGAGCAAAAAAGACAAAACACAGTTCAGATATTTCTTATTTATAACGAGTTTTTTATTTCAAACATTAACCAAATCGGTTCATTATTTCACATTGTCCCTATACGATGCCAATTGAATTTAAGGCTTTTTTCAAAAGCGGCATACAAATGATGTTGATGAAATTTTGGTCAAATAGTCTTCATTTAAAATAATTTTATGGTTTTAAAATTAACCAAAATATTATTTTACCTGTACCCATTTTCTGTAACTTTAGTTAGAAATTCTCGCTTCGAAAAGATGTAAACAAAATATTCCATCGTTTCTCGAAAAGTGAGAAAAAAGTGTGTCTGTAACTCATGTCGAAAACTATCAAAAGAGATTACGTCGTTACGTTATAAATGTCATAATATTACACTCGAAGCCGATGTGAAATTGCAGACGTTGAGAGCTCCAGTCACACATATCGTTGACGGCGATCAAAATTTAATAACATTGATACATTTTCAACGACGGCGGCGAAAATAAAACCGACGCGTCGCCTATGCCAAATAATGTTAAGTGCGACTTTAAAGTTTGTTGTTTACAAACGAGCTTTGAAAAAAATCGTATATTTTATAAAAATGTTAAAATTATAAATGAATGTTTCTCGCCGCTTTTTTTCGTTAGTTTATTTGACAGTTCAAAGCGGGAACTTTTCTTACAAAAATGTTACAGCCACACTTTTTCTGTAAATTTGAAAGTAATTTCCTTACGTGGCAGCTTTTAATCGCCAAAAAAAGTAACAGACACAGTTAAGTGAGAAAAACAGTTGTTTGTCGTCCCGAAATAAAGGTTTTTAAAAGAAAAGCTTCAATGTTCCTTTTCGGCTTATTTGGGAGTTACAAAGGGCCTAAAAGATCCATTATTTCACCTCGCCTTCATACAAATACCAATTTTTCCCCAATTAATCGCATTTCTAAGTTTTAAAAACTATTTTAAAAAAAATTTTACAATTTAGCAAAAAAAAATTACCTTACTTTTCTATTTGATTAATAATAATTAATTAATAATTATTGTTAGTTTATTTTATTTTATTTAAATTCCCTAAGCTAAACCCCGCGAAGCTCTGCGCTTGTCTGCAGGAAAGAAATCAGAGTGTCTGGCGGGAATCGAACCCGCAACCCTGGCGCTAATTGACTAGCTCACTACCAGCTAGCCTACCGGGGCACTCATATTAAATATCATATTCTCATATTCATATTAAATATATGAAGATTCAATACATAAATAATGAAAAAAAAACTTTTGTATTTTTAAAGCAAAAATTGAAACAAGCGTGCTTGGCATCACTTATTGAAATAAAATAAGTACAAATTTCTTATTACAGATCTCGTGTCTTTATAGCGCAGCTATTTGTGCCATATTTGAATACTTTTACTGTTATCGTTCTCCAGTTATACTGTCTTTGTATTGAAGTCGCAACGCTCACTTCTCCAATCCAGTTCATGATCAATGATAATCTTCCGATTATTGTGCATACATATTTATTTTCTGTTAGTTGGTACGTAATCACATTTCACTTTTTTTCTGCTCTGATATGCCTTATTTCAGGAGCCTTATACATAGCACAAAATTGGCATTGAGTATTATAATTCGTGATTGCTTATCCACTGTTATCTTCCGACTTAATTTGCTTTGCAATAATAATAATAATAAAAATAATAGTGGCCTCTTAAAGAGTTACTTCTTTGTTATCAGAAAAATAAAACAAATTGTTTCTTAATATTCTAGATTTAACTACATATAAGATTATAAATACAATTGCCCTATTTACAAAACCCCTTGTATCGTTGTATCTATTGTATGTTGTATTAAAATACATAGTTCAATATTGCTTTTTTATACAAAATACAATCAATACAACGATGCAAGTGGTTTTGTGAATACGGCAATTGGCTTTAATTTCAATTCAGCTGTTATGAACATCAACAGTTTAGAAAAGCTTCTTAATCTCTTTATTCTATACATCCCAAATTCTTCAAAAAAAAAATAAAATATTCCGAATGAATGAGATATTTAATTAGATTATTATTAGAGATATGATTTTTTATATCTTGAACTTTCGGTTACTCTGCACGTTAAAGTAGCGAATTGAATAAAATACTTTCACATTTGCAATTAACTGTCCACCATTAGTTTCTTTAACTTGGCCATTTTCCCCTAACCTGAATCGTGCATATTTCATCATTCATAAATATTGCGAGCAGTTTATTTCATAAATAATTTCTTTATAGCTTCACACTACATTAATGCATCCGGCAAACAAATTGTTCATCCGCCACCCTCCAACTTTAACGTTCTGCGTTGCTGTTAAAGTCATTAAACATTTTAACAGCCACCGACTCCAACTGGCACACTCAATTTACTGCCTCTATCTTAGCTGACTTGGGGTCTTTCCAACTTAAATCGATAGACAACTTTCCATATGCTTTGGCTTTAACAATGTTTTACATTTTTTCTGCTAAATTATTTTTATATATTTAAAATTTATTTGTGCTTTAAACCAAAGAGTCGACGAACCAAACGGTAACAGCAACTCCAACACCTGGAGTTCAGTGAAAGCCAAGGCTAATAAATATAATTATGTACAATTATTACTTTGTAAACGGCACTAATAACAACATTAAAAACTGCAACAACATTCGCAACCAACACCACATCCAAACAACATGATAATGATGTTAGATTATTTATAATATTTCATTATCAGTATTATCGTCGTTGCCGTTGCCGTTGCCGTTACCGTCATCGTATTCACTTCGTCTAAGACGCAGTAAGAGAAATAGAAAGAGGTGTTACATTGTATCGGTTAATTTCCTTCCGGTCGCTTCCGGCAAACAACAGGCACAACTAGAGTCTGGTAAATAAGATTTAAAAAACTCATCAGTTTGCACTGTTCATCTTTTTTACCTGTTTTATTTTAAGCATTTCTTAATACTCTTCCTACGAATTTTTCAAGCGGATTATTAGTGTTTATCTACTTATTCACTATGTACCGTTAGCAGTTAATACTTGGTGAAATGAGCAGTACCAGCACTGGTTTCCTTCTTCATAATGCTAACAAATTGACAACAATTTACGAGAATATTCAGTTATGGCAATTTATGCATTGAATCCAAATAAGTTTATCAATGTTCTTAAAGAGTCTAAGGAAAAAATTCAAAATGAAATGTAAAAATTGTAACGAATTTGTATAGTGATAATGAATATTTTAACGACAACACGCCAAAACATTTATTTACACCCTTTTACATATTTAATTCAACTTGAGTTCAGATCACCACAATCTTAATTCAGAATTTTTAAATTTTATATTTCATTTCATAAAATCATCCAACCGTGAAAAAACTCGAACAAATAAATTATTGATTGTTGCTTTAAATTAATAGTGAAATGATTTAATTTAATAGATTCTAAAATAACAAATTTTGCCCTAAAAACAATGTCCGTCAGCCCATGGACACCTCTCAGTTGTAATTTGCTTGTTTGTATAATTAACACAATCGGTGCACAGCAGTTCAACTGTGCTACAGACAGTGGCACAGAAAAGTCTACATACCCGCCACTTAATTTAATTCTGGCAATGAGACGCAGCGAACATATATTTTTTTTACTAAATAACAAATAAATAGACAGTATATTTGTGCCAAAAAGAAATTTTCACAGGCGGCATGAAATAACTCCCCACGAAATAAGTCCCTAAAACGGAAATGAAATAACTCCGCAAAAAAATATATGAGAGGCAACAACAGCGTTTTTTGGGGACTTAATAACTCCCTAAAAATATTTTGGGGACTTATTTAGTTTTCAAATGTACTCCAAAATCGTCAAAAATGCAAGTTGTGTTCCTTCAATGAATAATGGAGTTTTAGGTCGGTTCGCAGGAAAAATGTTCACTTTTTCAAATTTGTGAAATTAATTCGTAACGAAGAATTTCTTAAAAGTAGGAATTTTGGTATGTTATGCGAAAGTGGAGGAGCAATGGCCCAAAATAGGAGTAAAAGGGACACATTTGCAATATTTATTAAAATTTGCTATAGCGTTTAAAAGTAGTTCTCAAAAGGCTGCTTAGTATGGGATCTAAGGTCAATTATGGACCGTTTATTAACTCAATTTTAAAAAGTTTGAAAAATGTTGTTAATCATACGAATTTTCATTCAAAAAACATGTTTGCTTACGTTTTTAAAATTTTGTATTATAAACGCAATTTTTCTTTAATTTTATTTGATAAAAATTATTTTTTGACCTGGTTTTTTATAAAAACTTTTTTGCTATCTTATCTCGACTTAAGATGTTTTGTCAAAATGCCGCATATATATCTGCTACGATTTTAGGTTAGGTTAGGTTCCACTGGCAGCCGGAATTAAGCATTGCTCATGTTGGTCCAGTAATAAGTTCCTGTCGTGTTACCATGTTACACCGTCTCCTAATGTTTCACGTAACTTGGCTGTTGATATTCTCACCCAGCCATCCGGTTGATTCAATGAAGGAATTGATATTTAGATTCCAAAGTAGTTGTGGTAATACCACTCCTTGTGGGATGCTACACTCAAAAAATTATGTAGTTAAATTCAAACGAAAATTCATTTGAAACAACTTAAAATTCATTTAAAAAACGGATCATTTACATTTTTAATTTTTTTATTTATTAAACAGCATATTCCGTAAAATTGAATAGTTTTTACTTTTTTTAACCGAAAAAAATCAAACTACATAACAAAATAAATACGGAAAAACATTATTTTTTTGTAGTTTGTTTTTTGAATAACAAACATAAATGTTGAAAAATAAAATAATTCGTAAAATAACTATATTTTTATTCAATTTTAACAGTACGGAAAACGAATTTTATAACCAACAATCAGTTACTGTAATAATTTTATAAGTGTACGATTTCCGGCGTATTAAAATAATTTCCCAGAGTGCGCATGGGTAATATGGTTAATGATGGACCGATCTTCACGTAATTTTTTACTGTGATTTAAATCCTTATTAAACTACGAAAGAACAAATCCTTCTACAAAAATATTATTCGTTGCGGTTTTCGGCCCTTTTTTAACCGATTTGACAGACGTCTTTAGGAAGAAATTTACCATTTACTTTTGTAATAAAAGTTGGACTCGGGAAGAGTTCCAAATTTACTCGTCGAAATACTCAACAAAAAACTCGTCTAAAAACGGAAAAAAAAATTTGTTTTTAAATGGTAACGCCATCTTTTTAACCGTACAATTTTACTTGGATAGGATATATTTAAAAAGTTTAAAATCGGCGAATTTTTTTAACATGCCTACTAAAAACCCTTAAAAATTAACGCGTAAAAAATAAATTTTTTGACCAAAACTCGTCCAAAAAGGGATTTTGTTAATATTAAAAAAAAAAATTACAATTTACAGAATTGTTTACTAATTTGTCAAGAATTTATTCATCAGTTGGTAAGCCATAGCATTTTATCCCGATCACAATTGACATTTTCTTCCAGATCGTGAACTTTATCTACCAATTATTCCTAAATCGAAAGTAAATAAAAGCAGAAAACTTTTAAGTTTATAACTTATGAATGTAACTTAAATATAACAAAGAAATTTTTTATTACGAAAACAATTTATTATGGTGTCTTCTTTGACCAATAACCAAGCTCGTGTTGTATAGTAAAAAGCGTCTAGAATTGTTAAGGATTTGACGAAGTTTTGCAGTTCAATGCCTTTTTCCAATGATATTTTTCTTGCTTTCTTATCATCATCTGTCGATGATTTGATTTAAATGAAACAATTATTCCTTGGTCGAAAGGCTGAAGCAGCGCCTCTATAAATATTTGGTGGTAGAAATTGCATTTACATTTTGTAAGCCACTTGAGGTTTTATTGCACGACATATTGTCTACAAACAACACCACTTTCCTGTTTTTTGCAATCATTTCTTTGCCAAACTGTTCCTTAATAGTAATCAACAACAAGTTTGTCATCTACGCATTTTTATTTGGAAAATACGGTTCTGGCATTTTTTGATTGCAAAACCTTTTTTGTATGCGCCTACAGAATTACACAAAAACAATAGTGTATTTCGTTGGTATTGGGATATACAACCTTTGATTTTGTTCCCTTTTCGAGCTAACGTTCCATTTGGCAGAGCTTTATAAAAAAGGACACTGTCATCAGCATCGATGACAGATTGCTGATTTCTAAAAAATTTCGAGCACCTTCATTGCATTCCCCATGTATATTTGAGAATTTAATATTTCTTTTCTCTTCTGTCAGCTCCACAACCAACAGCTGGTTGGTTCGAAATTTGAGTTCATTTTAACGACGCACTTCTTTACTTAATTCAAGATAATTTGGCTTGAAATGATAGAATTTTGCAAGCGCATTTGGTTGAACCATATCGTGAGAGCCTTTCCAGCATCTGTAAGGATAGATTTTTGGTAGAGCTTCAACTCAATATTTTTGTATGAATCCGCTAAAGCACTAATTTTAGCCTCATTTCTTAAGATTTTGTTAATTTTGAAATGGCACACTTAAACTTGTGAGGTCTCATGGGAATGTTTATTGGGTAGCTTGAATTTGAAAATGTAAAAATGAAATATATTTTTTTTATCAAATAGGTAGCATAGGAAAATTTTTCAAAATCAATTGAAAATTTTCCATTAATAAAAAGTTTTCTTGGAGTAACGTTCATAATTTGTAGTTTAAAAAAAAAGGAAATTTTAATTTTTATTTTTAATAAATAAACATAAATATAATTTGTGGATTTGTGAACAGATTTTTTTGTTTAAGAGGTAAGCTTTATATCTTTGTTTAAGTGGTATATGTATTTAGTTTAGCTTTAATTACAAGTGCGCATTCCTTTTAGTTTGTTCCGTTCCCATACCTATATTTCTTGGTACAAAGAGGTGACATACGGGCATCCTTAGGCTGGTAATTGGCGAGCATACATACAAATTAACTTAACATCCCCAAGAACCACCTAAAGCTTAAGTTAATATTTGGTGGAAATATTATAAAGCTGGAAGGACGTTTATGGTCCTTGGAAAGTTCAATAATACATCTTAGCAAAATTATAAACACAATATATGGTAATGTTCCAGAATAAAAAGACAAAACGAGAAAGGGGGAACAAAATAAATGGTTGTAAATATATGTAAATTTTGTTCTTAAATAATTTTAATTTTCAATTTTATTGTTAATAGTTTTTTTTGTATTTTTTTTTTTTTTTATCTTATTTAGTCAAACCTAATTTAATTTGTTGTCTTATTTCAAAGCACAACACCTATTGTAAAACTTCTATAAAATAAGAATAGAACAGTAATATTACTTTATTACATCTCATCTATGGACATCAGGCCTGCTGTTTCATCGTATTGTAATTTAGTGAGTTTTATTCAAATCATTTCTTAAATAATATGGTATCTATTCTCATTTTTCAATTGACCTTAAAACAACACAACACATTTAAGTAATTTTTTTTTTCAATTAAATTCTTAAACATAAAACCATAGCAAAATACAAAAAAAAAATAAACAAGACAATGTTAAATTTTAATTTATTATGTGTAATAAATAAATAAACAGAAAAAATTCTAATTGAAATGTATAACTAAATAACATATTTTATCATATTTCACGAAAGATTTGAAAGAACAGTTAGTACAATAATTTTGGGCTATCTGGGAATATGTAGGCAGAGATAGCAATGGAAGGGCTGGGTTTTGAGCCTTAAGAACTTATGTCATCTAGTTCATTATCTTAACTTCACGAGTTTTATTTTAATTTTTGGTTATCATTTTTAATTTCCCTTGTTTTGTTTTGGTTATAGTATCAGTTATCTTAATATTTTTAAAGCTACCTTAACTTTAAATTTATTGTAACGTGGATTCTATCAAAGGAAGACAAGATCATCACCCCATTTTCTCTGAGCACAGTCGGTATAAAGGTAGCTAATGGTTTTCCTGCAATAGAAAGTCTCGTCGTCCGTTACAAACTCCATCGCCATTGCATCTTCGTTTTTTTTTTTTTTTTGAAATGAAATCATTTACAATTTTTGCTTTATTATTAATTATTAGTATTCCGGGGAGTCATTTCTTAAAAAAATAAACATTTACAAAATAATCAGCCATGTCACAGAGCACAATTCCGTTCGGAAACGGAATTCATTCCGTATTTTGGTGTTTCCGAAAATTAAGAAAATATTTTTCGAAATAAAACCATTTATGTTTTGTTTGTATCTGAAAAGCCAAAAAACAATCAAAATACACTGTACTCTGGGACATGGCTGAATATGCATGCATTGCAGAAATATTCTTTCTGTTTCTTTGAAATAATTAAAACAAAAGCGTACGCATTAGGGTACAACCAAAATAAGGCCCTATCACCACGCTGTAGCCGATGAAAGCCCTTTAAGATTTTCAAAATATTGTTTTTTTCAACATTTTTTATTTTATAATTATTTTTCTGAGCAACATTTTTGCTCTGTTTAAAATACATTTTTAAAACATTATCTATGTATGAGCAAATGTCAGATATCACTAGCGTTGCCAGAAAATTTTGAAAAAACAGAGTTGCATTAGCAAAAATCGGTTGCTTGTAACTAGTTTATCTCAAAAGCTAGTTGCAAATATGCTTATGATTTGTATGGATAAATAAGTTTCACAAACTAGTTAATCACCATAAACAACTAATAAACTGTTTATGGTGTATGTGTAAAAGCATTATTACTAATCCCAAACTTAATTGCATTTGACGCGGAACCTTTTTTAACGATATCGAAAATCTAAAGATGCAGTTCTTATTGTTTTTTTATGCACTACATGGTATGGATAGGGCTATTTTGATATTTTCAAAAATTGTAAAAAAGTTATTTCCCTAATTCGCATACATCATACTTATATAAACATTATGATTTACATGCAAACTTGATTGCATTTTTTGCAGTGTTGTTATCAAATAGTGCTGAGGTAAATAAACAAATAAATATCAGGGGAAATTTTATTTTGGGAGTATAATTTTCAAGGGAATTACCCGAAATGTGCAATTAAACATGAACTTTTGTTTGAAAAAAAACGTGGATTTTAAATTCAAGGTGGGGTAATTTACCCGTTTATACTGTAAACTGTTTTCCGAGAGTAGGCTTTGTATGGGGCCTATGGTAAATAATTAACAGATCCTCACGAAACTTGACAGTATGGTTTCTAGTCCTATAATTATAAGTTATTTATTTATGCAATTATGTATTATAATTTTTTAAAATACAGTATATTATTGGAGAATTTTTTGCAATTAGCTCTGAAAAATGATATCCTGTAAGTGATGTCCATTTTCTACATCGCACATACGTGTTCTTTTTTCATAACTTTTCTTATGTTGGTTTTAGTTGGAATATGGTGTTGGGATTGTTAACGTGTACTCTTTCTTTCAAATGTCACCAAAGAAATCTGTCAGTAGCTATTAAATCTGGTGAACGTGGAGGTCAGTTAATATCGCTTGCCGCGAAAGGAAATGGGCTTCATCGCTCGTTACCAAATTGTAAATAAAGTCTGGATTTTTCCCCGCTTTTTCACGGAAGCGAATGGCATATTCAAGCCGTTGCTGTTCGATCGCGTAATGATTCATAAATTATTCCCCAAGTCGCCTTCGCAACATGCTGAAAAAAACAAAGAAAAAATAATAATTAAAAAGGTTATAAAGAATTTAAACCATATAGCTCATTCTGCACCACCCTGTACAATCATTTATGTTAGTTTTTGCATTTGGATTCATAAATCTTATCCTACTTAACCGGGTTTCAATCCCGAACTTCTTAGGATAACTAGAAGTAATTTGACACCAATATTGTTCTTTTTTTTTTTAATTGCTCGAAAGTGAACGTGTTTTTAATAGAGGGACACATAGAAAAACATGACTTATACTTAGAATTACTAAAGGATGCAGAATATACATATATACTTTATTGAGTCTGAGATGATTATTAATAATGTTCCACGCGCAATGACAAACTTAGTGTACAATCATTCACTACTTCTATGTATTCTTAAGACTAAAAAAACCAATCTGCAGATACATATTTAAGGCAAGATACATAAAGGTAAAATATTAACAGTTGAAAATACACCTTAAATCTAGATCTTGAACAGAATTGAATTTACATAATTTTTCAAAAATTAAAATTTATTTTCTTTGTGGAAATATTACCAAGCATAAAAGTACAAATATACTTGGCTTTCAATGATAGTTTTTCAAAGTTTTCAAGTAATTTTTCAATTTTATACCAAATTTTGTAGTTTTTATGGGGCGCTCACAGCTAAAGCGAACCAAGTCAAATAAGATATTTTGAGTGCCCCGGTAGACTAGATGGTAGCGAGCTAGTCTATCAGCGCAGGGGTTGCGGGTTCGATTCCCGCCTGAGACTCTGGTTTCTTTCCTACAGACAAGCATAAAGCTTCGCGGGATAAGCTTAGGAAATTAAAAAAAAAAAAAAAGATAGTGAACTGTCATTTATTTCTGAAGCCATTGACTTGTGTTTATTAAGGCAAGTTTACACTATTTCACAAGTCTTACGTATTCCATAATACTTTGTGAGATAGAAATCTAATGAGTTTTGTTGCCATCACACAAAGTGTAAACACTTATATATGGAATAAAATGCAACCCTGATCCAATGAAAAGTATTATTGTTTAGACATTTTTGAAAAAACAATGTAGTGGTATGGGATGTCAAACTTTTTTTCCTAAGACTTGTCATTTTCATCACACATGCATTCACACTATCAGACTTTTACATGTTAGTTGAGGTTTTGACGACACAATAAAAAATATCTTGTTTTGCGAAGGACTAATAGTAACATTTAAAAATTAAGCGCACATTTATGCGCTACGCAATAAGACATACAGAGATGCAGTAAGGTAAGTGAACGAGTTATTAACAAATTAAAAAATATATAAAGCCTATAGAACATGGAATGTAAAAAGCTTCATGCGCATGTGGTTTTGACGTAATATACATATATTGCTTTCAAATATTTTAAGACATATAACTTTACAACTTTATGTTTTCCTTGTGAATAGCCCAATAGTTTACATACCATGGTATGCATACTCCGATTATTACTGAACACAGCTAAAAAGCTATGTTTAAGGTCGTGATACACTATCCTACACAATCGTACGATTCATTCACTGGAAAATCTGACAAATTTCTATCACACTCAAAAAAAATCGCAACAAAAGTCTGTTACAGGTGCCACACTATTACACAAAAAAGATGCTTTAAATCAATGAAGCCGACATTGTTGTTTTCTTATCAGCTGTATTAGAAAATACAACTCTGATCGCATAGAAACTATAATTTTATGAAAATTTTTAAAAACTTTTGCAAGTCGGTCAGACTTGTCAAAAAATCTGTCATTTAGTTAAATTTTTAGGCCACACTATCATACTTTTTGAACACACACGATTTTTTTGACATATCGTACGACTAAATAGGATAGTGTGTAGTGACCTTTAATAAAATACCACATTTATACTACGTACATTTTGGTAGTACATAAACCAGCAATATATGGACCACTTTTTCATGGTTTAATTGTAGTTTAGGTTGACACACATGTAGTATACAAATCCTATGTCTGTCAGGGGTATAAGTGGAACTTTTGCCCTTCTCCCTTATACACCCGATTCTTTGAAAGCTTAATTTTTTATTAGGGAAACACTTCTTGATTTAGTCCGTTATAGAACTGGATATAATTTAGATTTGTGTATGTATTACATCTCATTACTTCATTCGGTTCACATGTGAGCCCTCCATATGTAAACAGAATGATTCCTTTTCGAAGGAAGGAAGGCCAAATATTATTTCTCTTCATTTCATTTGAATTTCATGTGACGATTTGGTAATTTAGTTTGAGATTTCCTTAGAATCAAACTTTTAGGTTCTATGTACAATTATAAATGTAAAAGATTTTTACTCAATGTTGTTTAAAGGTTTTTTTTGGCATATCTTAATCTTATGTCTTTTCTTCGCTTTCATTTATTGCTCGACAGAACGTTTATTTATAGTTATGAGTACAAGTTATTTGCACACACTCTTCTTGATAGTGCACTTTTAATCCACTTGAGAATTTCATTATAATCATCGCCTCGCAGTCATTAAAATCTGTAATAAAACTTTAGAAAACAAACAAAAAAGACAGAAATAAAAATTTTAATTCATCTAACGGCTTCATTTACCCATTGCACGGAACTATTTATTACATTGCCCTACATTATTTCTTTTACAATTTCCATGAGTTCATCCATTAAGTCAGTACTCTCGAAAAAGTGGACAGACATGTTCAATACAAAAAAAGAAGAAACTTAATCTGTGTATATGTCTTTTAAACCGACCATATATTTCGGTAACAGAAGAGGCACTAAGTTACAACTAGTTTTGAGAAAGAAATTATATCCGTGGAAAACTTCAGACGGACTCATACATAATTCAAGCCGCTTAAGGCTAGTTTACACTATTATACTTTGTATTAATACATATTAAAAACTCAAGAAATAAGTTAAAGTCTGATAGTGTGAATGCATGTGTGATGAAAATGATAAGAATTACAAAAAAAGGTTTGACATCCCATACGACTTCGTCATTTTTGAAAAATTTCTAAACAATAATACTTTTCATTGGATCAGGGTTGCATTTTATTCCATATGTAAGTGTTTATACTTTGTGTGATGATGTGAACACAAACTGTCATGTTAAATTTGATTTATTGACAGTCGCAACAAAACTCATTAGATTTCTATCTCACAAAGTATTATGGAATACGTAAGACTAGCC
Source organism: Pollenia labialis (assembly GCA_949318255.1). Lineage (NCBI taxonomy): Eukaryota > Metazoa > Arthropoda > Insecta > Diptera > Polleniidae > Pollenia > Pollenia labialis. Next base: position 68,643,891 of record OX439141.1, on the reverse strand, counting down.
TTTACAAGTATGTAGCGAAATATATGATTCAAAACTTGGAGTAAACAAAACATGGTTAGAAATTGAATTAGCAAGCAGTAGCGGTAAGGCAAAAAAGATGTGCAACAAAATAGTATTCCATAGTTTTTCGAAAAGTGTGTTTGTAACTCATGTTGAAAACTATCGAAGCCGATGTGAAATTGCAGACGTTGTGATCGCCAGTCACACATATCGTTGACGGTTAACAAAATTTACTAAAATTAAAAAATTTTCTACTACGGCGGCGAAAATACAACCGTCTTTATTGTTGGTTGTTTACAAAATGTTTTTAAAAACATTCGCATATTTTTCAAAAATCCTAAAAGCAAAATAATTAAACAATAAAAAAAAATCCAAATATGTTTAGACACACTTTTTCACTATATTGGCGAAAAATTTCCTAGACCCCTTTCAGACTCGGCAAGTTACTTGCCGAGTACAACAAAGTCTGTACAAAATTTTTTTTTCTTACCACGGCTGACGTCTACAAACCAAGAGTTGCGCAAGAGACTTTAGCTAATAACTATTCGCCAAAAATGTTACAGACCACTGATGGGATTTGTGGTACAATTGTACCAAAATTGGTACAATCGAAACTTCATTGGTACACTGGTACAATTCATCCCTTTGTGGTACAATTTAAAAAAATAACGACGAAGTTTTATCATTTCTTTGAGGTGGTTTAACTTACTTTTCAATAATAAAATGCTTAATTAATGTTCGGATATAATACTACAGCCGTATTAATAACAAAAAGTTAGCCACAGTTTGTACACTACGTACAACGAGCTGCTAACTATTTATTGGCACAGAGTTAATTCATAACGAACTTTTCTCCATCTTCCAACTTTTAATAAATCACCTCTGAATTTTTATGATGCCACATTGTATTACTCAAAAATGCAACATTAATCATCGCTTAATTGGTAAGTGTATTATGAATAAACTTTTTGCTAACTTCATGCCAAATTTTCATTATGAGTTCGTTATGAATTAACTCTGTGCCAACAGGCAGCTAAGCTTAATCGGCATTCTGGTTAGTAGCTCGTTGTACGTAGTGTAAAAACTGTGGCTAACTTTGTGTTATGAATACGGCTGCAAGTGTCTACATTTTTGTCAGTCTTTGAGAAAAATGAGAAATAGGAAAATGTTTACCTTTTCTTAATTTTTATTCCCACACCACAATAGAGGAGAGGGGATTATGCGATTGTGCTGATGTGTGTCACACTACAAAATAATACTTTCTAAGTCGGTTAAACGATGTCCCTGCTTCCGGCTGGCTGGCATTCCTTCATGTAACCTTCATGTAAAGTAGAGGTCGCAATTTTTAAGATAATGCGATGAAATTTTGAATATAGGTTTTAATCCATAAGGACAAAACCTACTACGTGTCGCCATACAAACTTCTTTTCGGAATAGTGTTTGTGCCTATAAACTATCCTATTACGTTGGTATTTACATTAAATTTGGACCAAACCTTTTTTATTGCAATCTATATAGTCTTACCATTTTTTTTTATTGGAATCGGTCCTTATTTGACGACTACCTTATCAATGTTGGTATTGATATAAAAATTGGCGACAGTAACTTTTGCGGGTCCAAAATTATCTATAGGTCCGATACAAACCCCCTTCTTAAAATCACTTAAAGGCAAATAAATCTCATATAGATGAAGATATCCTAATAACAGTCGATACAAAAACGTTTAAAATAAATCTTAACCTCATAACATAATTTTGTTTCTGGTGGGTCTATTATTGCCCATGAATCTCACTCTCGAAAATTTGTCTGTAATAACTGTGGTGTAGAGTAGCAAATGCTCGGGCTTGACGGACTATAATTTCTAACTTGTTTTGATTTGTTTTTATTAAATAAAAAAGTGTTCTGAATTCTTACTATCCCAACAGTGTTACAGACACAGTTAAGTGAGAGAAACAGTTACTTGTTTCAATTTTTGAGATTTTTGTTTCATTTCTCACGTTTCAATCGAAAAGTTTCTTAACACGGGAGTTACAAAACATGGGTCCAGTTAAGCACAATGTAACACAACTTGTATTTTTAAAAGATGCTTGCCTAAAATGGAGTCCATTTATTGTTGAAAATATCAGAAAAGTTGTACTTCGAATAAACTGTTTCTAATATCGGAAGACTTACAAGTTCTATCTGGATAAGTTTGAGTCCGAACAAGAAAATAATGGCATGAAATTATTATATCCAACTTCTGCGGAAAAAAAGAAGGAATCGAATTTAAAAATTTCAAAGTCGAAAAAAGGTCAATATAATTAGCGTGTTACATAAAGCAAACAAAATATATCAGGTGAAAGTTATACAGGAAAAGAAATAGAAAAACTTATTAAGGCAGCACGAACAAAATTCCTAACGTCTACTTAAACACCATTTGCATTATAATTATTTTTTAAACTTTGAAAATGCTTCTACGGTGTACCCAACTATACTTTCAAATAAAACTGTTCCACGTTAGTTAAACTTTTTGGATATTCATTGTGCATATATTTACATGTATATTAAACCTTGTATCTTAAACTTCAGGCAGAAGTATCCGAGGTCCCACAGTCAAAATGGTTCGAGCATACGACGCATCAAGATCAATTTATTTAAAACTTATAAATTAGATGAATTTCAGCATCTACCATTAAGATCAAGGTTAACTGTTGACAGCCCATCTACCGAAAATCTTTACTCATCAAAAATTGCAATATAAAGAAGTAGTTCTTAAAAAGTTACTGCACGCAGATTTTTATAATTTGTATGATAGTTTCTCAATAAATGATAACTGTTTTGTGTAATTCTTTAGTTTATTTGAATTTCACCACACGTTGCCACATGCAAGTTCGAAAAACTCAATACACTCACACTTTTTCACAAACACCATCACATTTTTCGTACTTTCAGCTTAATTTGCAAGAGAATTTGTTTGTTGCCACAAGCAAGTAATTATAAGTATACTTGGGAAAATCGAGAAAACAGCCGATTGGCTGAAAATAGAAAAAATTGTGTGAATGTTAGTGAAAAAGAGTGAGTGTATTGAGTTTTTCGAACTTGCATGTGGAAACGTGGGGTAAATTTTTGACACTTGGTGCCGGTTCACACACGACAAGTTTGACTCGTCCAGTCTTGAGTTTTTGGGGAGAGGGGAAAATAAACGACATTCTCTTTTCCCTTCTCTCCTAAAAGCTCAAGACTTGACAAGCAGGGCTGCCAGAATTGGTTATTTATCCCCAAAGCTGGGCATTTTAGGCGAGCAAAAAGGACAAAGAAAGTCATTCGGGGATTTAAAAAAAAAACGGGGATTTTATACACTTTAAAAATATTTTCCCCTTCTTTTATTATTTTCGCTTATTTTTCTTTGTTTCGTACATAAAATATGAAAAAATTTGCAAAACTTTTACCTTTCTGTTATCAACAACTAATACAGTGTAGAGGTTCTTAATTAAGATTACCATTTTTCTTAAATGTATGAAAGTTGCTTAAAAACTTGAAAAAATCTTAAGTTAGTGTTTTAAAAAAGGAAGAATTAAAAAGAAGAATCTAAAACCGTCGACGACACATACTATTTTTGATTTCTTAAAGACAATTTTCAAGCAAATATGTCTTTCCCAAAAATAAGTTAATCGTTACCTGAAACGCAAAAGGCCCTAACTCACGAAAAATTAAAAATCAAAGCTTTAATTGATTCTGAGGTATTCCATCAACACAAATGTCCACAAAAATTTTTTGGAATCTTTCGACTAAAACTTGGGATTTTATTATCAAAAAACAAAAGTTCATATCTGCAAAAGATACAATGGTAAACGCTAAAATGCCTAACTGACAGTTTGCATAATATGCAACATTGTCAATTGTCAAAACAACTGAAAGGTTTTACAAGAAAAATGAAAGATCATTTAAGTAAAAACAATTTAAGGTGATTTATTAATTTATCGTTTTGAATAGTTTTGCTTCTGCTGTGAAATTTGCTGTGCTGTGCTTTTGTTAAATACTTATTATGCTTCGAAGTATTAAATAAACGACTGATATATGTATTTTTTTTTTTGATGGCTAAAACCGACTGAAAAAGCTCCAAATTCTTATCAATTGGCTCATATGTCAAAAACAGCATATTGCTCTACTTGTAATTCCTCACTGGAATCGCATCAAAAGGATTTAAAAAACATGCCGAAACCAGTCGCTACAAACAAAATAAATTCTTTTTTTTACTAAAAATTTATGGGGTTATTTCCTAATAAAAAAATTTTAAATTTTTAATTAACAAGATTCAAAATTTGGTCAGAAAAAAAAAACAAAAGAAAAAATTAACTTTTTTGGGTTTTGATTTTTAGTTTGGGGATTTTATAGGTTTTTTTTAAATTTTTTGGGAACTAGGCAAAAAAGTACCTGGCAGCCCTGTTGACAAGTCGAACTTGACGTGTTTGAACCGGCACTTGCAGCAAGTAAAATGACATACGTAAAACAGTGTAACCGTGGATGAGTTTTTTTTATCCATTTATTAGTACTTAGTAAAATAAAAATTATGTTTACAACTGATTTGTAAGTTTTCGTAAGTTTTAACAAAAATATTACTTTTTTTATAAAAAAAATGTATTAACAAAAAATATTTCTGCAGGTAATGTTTAATTATTAGTATTGCGGTTATTTTTGTTGAACTGTTCTGTTTTTAATCCAAATTTTGATATTCTAATGCCCGTAATTTCAACAAACAGATATCTGGTCGTGTTCGTACCTAACAGTTATCTTTACCTATGCGGTAAAAATACTTTGGTAATTTCAACGTTAATTTTGCCTACGTGTTTTTTCCTTGAAGTTTTCTTTTAAAATATGGCAACTTTTGTATTTTTATTAATATTTTTAATCAACTGTCAAAAATCGATGGTGTAAAATACACTACAGTTCAACCAGTAGGTAAGACAAACATGTTAAAATTATCAAAAATTCGTTGCACCATAGATATCTATAGACAGCTAGATATCTGTTTGTAGAAATTACGGGCATAATTAGGCTTAAGTTGATCATATTTACTTTTCATTAAATTATTGTTATTTTTATGAAAAAAGGAATTTTACAAGATGAAATTAATTAAAATTTGTCATAACGGTTTACGTTCACATATGTAGGTGTTTATCGCTCTTCTGATTTGGTGAGCGTTGCAGTGTCTCTTCGTCTTAAGCGAGTGTGGCCGCCATGATTTAATATATTCCGAGCTAGTCAATTCGGGTGTTGTTCAAGCCTTTTCAAATATTTTACTGCATATTTTGTAATCATAGTTTTTACTAATGGCACATTGAGATCCTTATGAATGTGTGAGATTTTTTCGAAGAAGTTTATTTCGGCGTCTTTGAATTTTTTCGATATAAGAGGTCGAGGCAGTGCCCCAACTTTAACTTTTTTTTACATAAGGGGGTAAATAATTACATAATTGTATGACACTATTGTGCTAATATGAGTTAGCTCGTTAAAGGCGTATCCTTGAAGTCCAATTTTCACACAGCCATCGTAGAAAATCAGACTGTGTTCATTAATAACGCGTCGGATATTCGCTTATAAGAGATAGATTGCTTTTGTTTTATGTACAATCTAGATTCTACATAGACATGGAGAAAACAAGTTAGAAAGTGTAGTCGTTAAAGGCATCTATACTACACCCTATACTGCGGTATTTACAGACAAATAACTTCTACGACATATACTGTCATGTGGGGATATTTAGATAATATTCGGCTCAAAGAACTCTTAAATATATCTTAACCTCATAGCCAGCATTACCAGATTTTAAAATTTTTTACCGCTTAATCAATAATTAGAAAACGCCAAAAAATGCAAAAAAAAAAAAATTTGTTAAAAATTTATTACCAGTATACAATTTTATTTGGAGCCAAAAATATTTTAGTAACTTATTTTTAACAAAATTTAAATTAATGGTTATAATAAAACAAGAGTAACATTTTGGTAAAACAACAGATATAAATGTGTAGCACAGCTAGTTGAGTTACAATTTTAAATTTAGTCGGCTAAGCAGAGTTTTAGTTTAAAAATTAAAATTTTTTCTGCAGATAAGAGCCAAATTTTTTATAGTTATTTCGTTGGATTAACACGAAATATTATAATTAAATAACCGGTTATTCGTTGTTCGAAAAATGGTTATTTAAAGCTAACCGGCATGAGCAAAATTAAAAAAACTGTTAAACCTGGTCGAATAAATACTGTTATATCTTTTATCATTATTTTGTTTTGCCGAGTCCATGATTTCTAATGGGTCCCATATATCGTAGACTCTTGAAAAGCTCTGTTTTTAAGCTGTGGTGTACTTGTTTTAATACGAAAATAATGAGCTGGTTCTATAGGCACAAAGTTTCTTTCTCGGAAAGAAATTTATATGGGGGCTTTATGAAATTTTGGACCGATTCTTAAAATTTTTAATGGGCCTGCTTCTTATGAAAGTTAAAACGTATATACTAAATTTTATCATATTATCTCTAAAATAGCGACCTGTACTTTGCGGACAAGGTTAACATGGACAGCTGGACGTACGGACATTGTTTGAACGATTCAGAAAGTGATTCCAAGTCGTTTGGTATACTAAAAGATCAGCACACACACATAATACACCTCCACATATGGTTGTATGGGTATAATAAAATAACGGCTTCAAATCACATGAACGATGTAGCCAGTTAACAAGTTCATATCGCGAAATTATTCGCTCTCAGTAAATAAATTTTTTACGCGCTGTGTGAAATGTCGCACAAAATGTAGTCAAAACTTAAATCTTCCAGTTGATTCACGAAAAAGTTGTTAAGCTTGTCTCTATAATGCTCGCCGTTGTTTATGATTCCACCAGCCCATAAAAAGCACCAAACAGTAAGTTTTTCTAGGTGTAATTGAATTAAGTATATAATTTTTTGTTTAAATTAAATAATATTTTGGGTTGTTTATGGCTTCCTAATAAAGTTGATATCATATGGACTGATAATCAACACATTTCACGGACTAAAGCGCTTAAAGGATTTCTAAATGAAGATAAAAGAATATGGAAGCTCAATTCTTACAAATTTCAATTCAAGTTTTATTTAATGCGTATAAAAATTGTTATTTGTTGTAAGAAATAAGTAAATAATCCTTAAATATTTAATTTTATTAGTTATTAATAATATAACATTTAATCAATTCATTACGAAATCAAATTAAAGAAGTGTTTTATTGGGTCGTATTGAAAACGATTTTAATTTAATGTTTGTTGCTCTAACAACCACTTGAACATTTCTGGCTTTTCTGTGGAATTCAAAAGATTTTTTTATTTAAACATAGTCCAGTTTATGCTCCAGACGTGACTGAAAGATTTGTATTTTAAAAACATTTTTACGTCTTCAATATACAGAATAACATTGTCATTTTTTATGCATGAGAACAATGATAACTGGTTGAACTTGTGGTTCGTGTTAATTCGCAGTGTTTGGTTCTTTATTTCATTTGCCTTTTCTTTGCTGATACACTCATGAACATTGCACAGGAACCCAGGCAGCATTTTAAGAAATAATTGTTCATAAATAAGTATTTTTGACTCCTCTCCAAGATTCAGGTAGACAGATATAAATGTGCTCATTTGCTTATCATAATTAATTACAATATTGATTTAAGACCCTATAAAGTGTATATATGTTGGGTCCTTATGAATAGCGAAGCTAATTAATCGATGCCAGTATGTCTGTTCAAGTGGATTTTCCGAAGACCCCAGAAGCGCTCAGCGTGATTACTCAACAAATGGCTGAGATATGAGCAAAAAACACAACTGCCTCTGATTTTACCCATAAATCCCTTGTTGTTGTTTTTTTTTGTGTGCGAAAGTGAAAAGTGGGCTTGGCAAAAATAAAAAAAGGTTAACTTTTATCTAAAGAACGGCATCAAATAACTATCTTATAATATCGCAACATGGTCAAGGGAATAAGAGATTCGGCATTGCCGAATATAGTAATCTTACTTCTTTGCACTTTATTTGTTTTCTTTATGAAATATTTAAACACTATTGTGAGGACTTGCACTTATACTTATTTCCATTAGTTAAAATTTTTGTTTTTTAAATCAAATTGTTCAAATTAACTTTGATTTAAATGTAAAAATTTCTCAATAAATTTTTCATTTTAAAACAAAAATTTGATTGAAAATTTACTAAAATATTTTTCTCATAAAAATTGTGATTTCCAAAAATTTTTCGCCTAAGATAAAATTTCGTTGGATAAGCATCAAGAGCGTGTTATAGAAGGTAATATATCTGAACTTATATTCACCAAATTAGATTTGTCTAAACTTAATTTTAATTAGTTTGCAGATTGCAATAATTGATTGTACAAAGAGCTCTGCAAATTTGAATTAATTTCATCTAGATATAGCTCAATTGTTTTTTGAAGGAAGAAAAGAAAAAAAAAACTCAACCAGACTTTTTGCAACTGAATTTATTTTATTTGAGTCTTGGGAGAAATATTGGTTTAATTGCTGACAACTTCGACGAGAATATATATATTTAGTCTACTTTTTTGGACGGCATCTTACAACTTGTTGTTTTGGCACTCGGATTTGCCAAAACGGAATATTCAGAGAAGAACATACGTAGAACGAGAATATAAATTTTCTCCTAAATTTTCGGTTAATTTGAAGGGGGGAAAATGGAAAACTATTTCGACAAAAACCGCGTACTGATTTTAACAGTTATTTAAAATAATGAATAACTTTGAATCCTTATCCTAAAATATACTCATATATAAACATACTTAAACTTACAGTTCACACCTTATTTTGCTCATGTCATTTTCACATATACATATAAACATACTTACCTTTGCAAAATACCTTAACACTTTTCTTATACATATAAATAATATATTTACTTAAAACCTCCATAAATTTCTAACGACAACCATTTAAAAAAAAAAACAAAAAATAACGAAATTGAATTCAAAAATTTGGAAAAGAATATGGGAAACCTTTCTCAGATTATTATGACAACAGGCCTGCGGTCATCGGAACGAGATTTTGGTGAGTTAATTTTTTTTCTAAATTTGAATTCAATAAACAAAAAACAATCAGACATTGTTGAATAAATAAAATTGAAATTTTAAAAATTTTTTTTTTTCCCTTTCCTTAAATTACTAATATTTAATAGAGAAATATTAATTATACATACATAAATAATATTAATAACTAATATTTCTAAAAATTTATATTTATTTATAAAATAAATTATTATAGTTAAATAATGGAGTTAAAATTTCAATATTATTTTTTTTTTGGTATTAGAAATTGTTATATGCTTACACACATATACTCTTAATAATTTTTCTTTTAATATTTTTACATCCCTTATTTAATACTGTGTTATGAATTACGTTTGTTGGTCATTTTTTTTTTATTTTTTTTTTTTTTTTTATTTATTTCATGTTAAATACATTAAACAATAACTTCAACATTTCTATAAAATAAAAGATGTACGTTATTAATATGAAATTTTAAGTTGTTCTAAAATCATTTTACGAAACATTTAAGTACCAAAAGTTAGAGTTAATGTGGGCTATTCAGGAAAATGGAATGAGTAGCATAGGTCATGGGTGGGTAAAGAAAGGGAGATAAACAACATCATTGTTCTCTTTAAGCCAAACTTCCTTCCGAATTTTTTTTTATGTTTTATTTCCTAATTATTAGTTCGTTTATTTAGATTACAATTATTTTGTTTTATTTATTATACAAATGTATCTACTTTGAATTTATTGCTACCTAAGTTTTAATTATAAAGTAATGATTGTTCATGTTTGGAAGAATAAAGAATCACCCCATTTTCTGACGAGCTTAGCTGGTGTTATAGGTAGCATACATTCCGAAAAATATGGATTTCAGGAATCGTTACACTATTCAACTTTCTCATATATTGCTAAATTATTGAATGAACTTGTCACCAAACATTCTATCAACATTCGATACTTTTTTGAAAACAAAGCAAATAATTGTCTTATTATAAACGAACACATAGTTTTCGAACGCTACGAATGCGAAATATCACTCTAAAAACATTTCCAACATCTGCAGTACAACAATCAGTTTTTTTTAATCGTCGACCTTTATAACAACTTTCAAAAGAGTCACATTTCAAACGCCTGTATGATCCATTTACGATTGTTGTACATTTTGTTTTTGTATTTTTAATCGATCAATTTTTTTCAAATGCAATTTGTTCAAAAATTGTCTTCCAAATGATTGTTGGGTAAGAACACAAAATTTACACATGCACACGTACACACCCATACAAATACGTCCAGTTTTTAAGGATTCCCATTTTTATGGTTCGCTATAAAAATGAACAATTCAAGAAACTTACAACAAGTGCCACTCAAGTACATTTAAATCACACTTAGCGGCCATTTGTGGTAATTTGCGTTCAAATATTTTGGGCCAGACACTAAAGGCGCGTTAATCCTTTTTTTATTTAATGGTCTGTCGTCATTTCATTTCAATTTAAATTGTTTTATTTAACAGCATTACACATGCTGTACGAACAAGGAACACACACAAGACGTTACCCAGCTGGCATTTTGTGTCATAATCACGAGTAAAATAACCGTACATGAGCTCATTTTTAAACATAAATCATTATTGAGTCGTGTTCGTATCATTTTCCATTGTAAATTATATAGTTTTTGATTTTATTTCATATAAACTTTTAATTGTCAGGTTTTTTTATTTTTTCTCCGATAAAATCAGCACCATTATAGCTTTTGATTATTTAAACCAGCTTTATTTTGAACCAATCAAAAGTTATCGGGTTTTCACAAAGAAGAGAAGAAACAATCATTTGTGGGCTTCTTTTTTAGCCAAGCTTCTTACTTGTTTGGCAAACATGGAAGTTTCTCTTATTATTTTTTTCATTTGGCAAAAACAAAAATTCAAAATATTTAAAAATCAATATTTAAACATATCAAAGAATCATATATGAAACATTTTTCTATGACTCAAGTGATGAATAAGTTTTTAATCATCAAACTGATCTGAGAAGATTCATTTGGGTGCACAAAAAAAAGTTTGCAACTGTAAAAGCATAAATCAAGTGAATTTAACGTTTAATCAAGTGTATTAAACGTTTAATTGACAATATTAATTTGTGTTTAATTAAAAATTTAATTGATTAAATTTAATTGATTAAATTTTTAATTTACACTGATTTTATTTTTGATTAATGCTATTTTTACTGGTGCAAAATTTTTTCTGTGTGATTTTTACAAAATATAATCACCCAAATGCTAGCTGGGTGCATACACTAATACAAATGAATATATCATCCTTCCATGAACATTTATTTTTATGGTTAAATTTCTCTGCTGGACCATAAATTTAGAATTGCATATAAATTTATAAATGACGGCAATCCAGATGGTTTGTTGTCTTAGCTAAGTTTAAACTTTTCGAATTTTTGCCTTTCCGGGTGTGTAAAAAATTTTTTCTTTTATACCCAGAAGTTTTTTGTGAAACCCAATATTAAAAGGTGTAGAAGATGTATTTAGTTATTAAAAATTAATGGTAATTTTATACAATAAAATAACCTTTTCATGTTTTAAACACTACACTGAAAAGAAAAATCAATCCATTCGTTCCTAAAATATATCCGAAGCTGTATAAATAGTACACTGATAGAAAAGGCGTGATAACGCTGATGTATTTTGACATCAGTACTACGACAAGTGTCTTCGTTTTTGACCCCATGACACTTTTCATCATTGTGATGTTAACCTTAACATCACTAGGCCAAAGTGTCATCAGCGTCAAAATAAAATTATGTCATCAATGGGATGACACATCGGCATCATAGAAATGACGAACATGTCCTCAGTGCGATGACGAAGTAACATCGGAGAAACGACACATTAGCATAAATTTAATGACAGTTTGTCATTAAGTCAAAGTGAGAGAATATTATTATTTACTTATCCGTTACATATGTTTGTTTCACGTTTGTTGAATTACGACCTTTGTTAACAGCAGAACTCTCAATAATAAGACCATGTGGTTTTCGTAATCATTATACTTAAAAAATTTGTTGTATTTAACTAAATAATTTAAAAAAATAGAATAAAAATACACAAAATGTGGCATCGAATTGATGTCACTATAGTCGTAAAATAGATGACACGTAAAAAATGACAAAATTGTACGAAGACGTTAGTCATTGGATTGATGTTACTTTTTGCATCATTGATGCCATTTGTAGTATCATTTATGTCACAATTCTGGTGTAAGGGCATTATCAATATAAAGATGCATTTTTCTATCTGTGTACGGTAAGTACGAAATTTTTTGAATCAAGAACAGAAAGATTGCGTTAAATACGGATCATTCAAGTCTGATGGTGTGAATGCATGTGTGATGAAAATGACAAGTATTTAGAAAAAAAGTTTGACATCCCATATGACTTCATCGTTTTTTGAAAAATTTCTAAACAATAATACTTTTCATTGGGTTGCATTTTTTTTCATATGTAAGTGTTTATACTTTGTGTGATGATGTGAACACAAACTGTCATGTTAAATTAGATTTTTTGGCAGCCGCAACAAAACTCATTAGATTTCTATCTCACAAAGTATTATGAAATACGTAAGACTTGTGAGAAAATGTAAACAATCCTTAATTAGGGATGAGATTTTCATGCCGAAAATATTTGTTTAAAATATGCCCTAAAATATCCAAAATATGCACTAAAAAAATAAAAAATATGCAATAAAAACTTAAAAAATTTCCTTAGAAAACCGTTTTTTAATTTTACTAAAACAAAAATAAAAACTTTTGTCTATTGTTATTCAAATATCTTCAAAAAACTTAAATAGAGGTATGTACAAGCCTAAAAAATATTTGACGAAAAAATCAAAAAAAAAAACGTGACCAGTAAATTGATCAAGCTTTAGCATTATTTTTACTAAACATTTTTTTAGGAAGATTATTGATAATAACCGTATTCACAAAACCCCTTGAATCGTTGTATCAATTGTATGTTGTATTAAAATACATAGTTCACTATTGGTTTTTTATACAACATACAATAGATACAACGATACAAGAGGTTTTGTGAATACGGTAAATGTAATTTACCTATAGAAACTGTTCAATGTTGTTCGATCTAGCCAAACGTTTTGCAAAAGCAAAAAAAATTTAGAGTAAAGAAACCAATTTTTAACACAAAAAAAATAAGAAAGTATAGTCGATCAAACCCGACCCCACCCATCTACCATTCATCAATCGTCTAGAGCTCTACTGGGAATCTCATAAAAAGTGTTTTAATAGTCGACGAGCTCATTTTTCGATTGTAGACGATTCCTCGCACGGGAGAAATTGTAACACGTGCTGATTCGTATGAGAGATTCTTTCATAACACAGCGAAAGACGCTTTTATTTATCACAAAGGGAATCGTTTATGATGTATGCAGAGATTATCTAACGAGTCTTTCAAAAAGCATGCCAAGAGTCGGAAGAGACTCATGTAGGGATTATTTTACAACTCGTGAAAGGCTCAGCCGTAAAAGAGATGACTGAGTTACCTCAATAAGGGTATCAAGCTTATTTTTCATGTCAAAACTTCTAATTTTAATACAATTTACATATATACAACAAACCTTAAGGTCGCGAAATTAACACCATCCTGTCGGAAAATCCTTTTTTACAGATTCTTAGGCCGGTTTGTTTTATTGAAATTGAATTGGCAATAGAATTTTCATATTTTAAAAACACTCTTATTTAGGTAGCTCAGAAATTGTTCTCTCAAATTAAAAAAAAATAGATGTGTTTTTTTTTTGTTGCTCGTCAGATAATTATCAGAAGATTCTTTTAGGAGTTCTATATTAAACATAATCGTCTAACAAACAGCCTATGCTAGCTGTTGTGAAGTTTAGATTCACATAAGAGATCTTTGTGCCAAATGTTATCTAAACATATACTACTACTTAAACTATGATTAATACTATGAGATAACATAAAAGCTATTATTAAGGTAACTTATTATCAGTGTATTTATATGGGAGCTGTGGTTTAAAATGGACCGATTCTAATAAAATTTGTTCTGCTGATTGTAGGCAGCAAAAAAAATATTTTTGGACCTAATTTAACCCAAATATCAATAAAACAAGATGGTTAACGGGAAATAAGTTTGCATGTGGGCTATGAAAAATAAATAACCGCTTCTCAGCTTTTGAAAAGGCACATTTTTAGTTTAGAAGATATAACCGTTCAAAGTTGACCGACTTTCGGTTTTCAAAAAAACACAACATTTTTAGTCAATTTGTTGCGATTTCAGGTGTAATATCACGAAAAATAGAAAACGAATCGCCTTATTTTTTGTTTGTATTGATTGATGTATTTATTAAATGTATAATGATAAAAAAAATTAACTGTTTGCTTTGTGTTTCTCTTGGTAAATCACTATTTAAAAACTATCCGTTTTTTCACTATTTTTTAACTTTGACGGAAAATAAAAAAAATATATATTTTTTTATATTTGCCATATTTGCAAACCCTGTTCTTTGATTATTTCTTTACATAATTCAAAAGGTTTTATCTGCCCGTACGTGCCCGTTTGGCTTCTAGAGGTAAAAAAGGTTAAAAAGACATGGTTGCAGAAATTGTATGGCGTCCATCCCTTATATGTTTTGACTCATTGAAATTAATAATGACTTGACCACGAAGCATTTATCGGACGCGCTGTCTATTAAATATACAAAGGATAGTGAAAGAGTTAGGTCACAGATAACCAAATCTGTTGCTGATGCAAGCCCACTGCGACTAAAAAGGATTCCCACGCCCACAAACGCACACATTAAAAAGTATGGTTCCGAAGAAGCCTTGGCCTTGTTTATGGACTTAGAACTTTCCAAAGAGAAATATGAGAAACTGCGGGCATCTTTAACGCGACACGGCGCTGACGTTTTACCCGGATACAAGCATATTACGCAAGCCAAAATAAATTCACGACCACTGCATACAGAGTTTACGGAAGTCTCTGCGAAAGCCAATCTGCAGGATCTCATGGGCCATACAGCAAAACGGTTGTTGGAGAGTCTTCCTGAAAATGAGGTGAAAATTCTTCCTGAGAAGTTGACATTGATCAGCAAATGGGGCTGCGATGGATCATCCGGACAAAGCGTTTATAAGCAAAGGATATCTTCCGAACAAAATCGGACGGAAATATGTGTATGGCATCTGTTGTTCCTTTGCGGCTAAAATCTGATGTTTCCCTACACTGGAAAAATCCACGGCCGTCATCAGTGCATTATTGCCGACCAATGATGTTTCAGTTTGCAAGGGAATCTGCAGAACTCATAAGGATCACGGTGAAGGACATTCAAGAACAAATAAGCAAGATTAAGCCTACAAAGCTGCAAATTGGAGAAGGAAAATATATTGAATGCAATTACGAGTTCCACCTGACCATGGTTGACGGAAAAGTCGTAAACGAACTGACAGGAACAACCTCAACAATGTCATGCCCGATTTGCAAAAAGAGTCAGAAGAACTTTGGTAATTTAAACGATTCTACAAATGAGGAGAATTACGAATATGGAATGTCACCATTGCACGCAAGATAAGGTGTATGGAATTCTTGCTAAAACTGGCGTATACCCTACCACAAGAGGAGGAAAACTTCGATGAAAATACATCAATAAAGGATAAGGAAAAGATCAGAAAGAAGCAAATACAGGATGCTTTTTTTAAACAAGTTGGACTAAAAGTAGACTGTCCCAAGCACGGATACGGTAACTCAAACGATGGAAACACTTCTAGGAGATTTTTTGAAAATGATGAGGCAGTAACTAGAATCACTAGAATTGACAATCAAATCGTGAAGAGATTGGGAACGATCTTGGATGTTTTAAACCGCAAAGAAAATGTCAATTCTACAAAATATGGAGAATATGCGTCGAAAACTGCATCTCTTTCAGCAGAAATGTATCCACAGAAGAAGTTGACCCCGACCGTCCATAAAATATTGGCGCATGGCAAAGATATAATTGAGTACCAGTCTTTGCCAATTGGAGAGCTTTCTGAAGAAGCACAGGAGTCTCTTAACAAATTTTATAAAATATATAGATTGCAGAACACATTCAAAGCATCAAGGGTAAGGCAAAATGAGGACCTCTTCAACATGTTGGCAGCATCTTCCGATTCACTTATTTCTTCCCTGCGCCATGTGAAGTCACGAATAGAGTTTGAAAATAATTATAGTTTAGAAATGGTTAGTCTTTTAGATATACCTTGTCTTACGAATTGTGATGAATATTTTACAGAAAATTGAAAAAATAAATTTGTTGGGTAATAATTTAAAACATAAAACCCTAAAGAAAAAAAATAAAAACAATCTAAAAATGTAAAAATAATTTTTTTTAGTTACCATAAAATTGTTTTTTCTACTAATTTTAACTTTGATAACCCATAAGAAGGCCCCTACAAAGCGTAACACCCTTTCCAAACGCTCATTTCATAGGCTGAACAGTTATCTATCATATGCTGTTTAAACTGTTCAATTATCTTATTCGGTTCAAAAGATATGATTTTTGCAACGAAAAAACTCAAATGGCGCCACTGTGCGGCGTTTCCACATGCAAGTAATTACTTGCAAGTAGTGTAAACATCCCTGCAAATAATAGGACCAGTCCAAACACGCGTGTAAAGAGTAGTCCACAAGGGACTAGGACTAGTCTAAAAGTAACCCAAACGTATGGAAAAAAACATGGTATATTTAACATTACGATGTCCTAGGGCAGGACCATATAACCCATCTTTGGACTACAACGGAGTAGTTTTAAAACTACTCCATTGTATACACAAGAGGGTTAGTTTTAACTTCGTTTAAAAACGAAAACATGTCGTTAAAAAACGAAGACATGTCGTCTCACTACAAACACTTTTTAACAATGACATGGTCCATGCTTGCATGACATCAGACCAGTCCATGGAGTAGTCCATTTTATCAAAATGGATCAGGTGGTCCAATATTATTTGTAGGGGTATTATCAACGAAAAATCGAGGAAACAGCCGATTGGCTGCAAATACAAAAATTGTGCGAATGTTAGTGAAAAAATGTGAGTGTGTTGTGTTTTTCGAACTTGTACTTGCATGTGGAAACAGGGGGTTACGGCCATTTTCACCAAGTTCGGTTATAATTAACTATCGGTTATAGCTGTCAAAACATATTGGTAACCGGAACTTTAATTGAAAGTTAGTTTTAACCGAACTTGGTAAAATTGGCCGTTAGAATTTTGTTTTTGTTCATAATTTGCTTTTTTTGTAAATTTTAAATGTAGGATTTTGTTTTTGTTCATACATATACATATGAATATATCTTTGTATGTATGTATGTAAGTTATTTAAAATATAAAATAGATTTTATCGATTAAATAAACACAACCTAAATTATTGTCGCAAAATTTATCGACAAAAAATTGCTTAAAGTAACAGCTGACTAGGGTGATCGATCGAATAGTATTCGACCGGCTTTAACCGGTTATTTTATCGAATAAACCGGTTATTTTAGTAAAATAACCCGGTTATTTAAGTAATGTGTATTTATATACGTTTCCTTACTTTTGTTATAAATAAACCCGTAATTTAAGTATTTTTCTAATTGAATATTTGGCAAACTAATGGCCGTTTTCTCAATACATGATTATCTTTTTTCCCAACGAAAAACTGCACATTAAAGAAATTTGGTTTTCTCAATGTCTCATTTGCTTCTTTTCTGTCGCAAAACTAACCAGTACCTACACTAAGAGAAAAATGACGATCTAAATTTAAGAACAAAATTCTTGAATTTAGATTGCAGAAATTTTCAGATTTCAATCTTGAAATTTGGTCAGTAAGATTTACATTCTCAAATTATTAGAATGAATTCTAAAAATTAAGATCCTAATCTAAATTTTAAGATCGTATTCTTCAATTTAAGAACGTGGTCTTAAGCTGTAAGAACACATTTTAAAAATCAAGATTTCATTATATATATATATGTTCTGTAACTTTAGTGAGAACTTCTCGCATCGAAAAGATGTGAAACAAAATATTCCATCGTTTCTCGAAAAGTGAGAAAAAACTGTGTATGTAACTCATGTCGAAAACTATCAAAAGAGATTACGTCGTTACGTTATACATGTCATAACATTGCACCCGAAGCCGCTGTGACATTGCAGACGTTGAGCACGTCAGTAACATATATCGTTGACGGCGACAAAAATTTACTCAAATTGAAAATTTTTCAACGACGGCGGCGAAAATACAACCGTCGGCTATACAAAATTATGTTAAGCGCGACTTTAATGTTTGTTGTTTGCAAACGAGCTTTGAAAAAATTCGTATATTTTGTAAAAATGTTAAAAGCAAAATAATTTAACAATGGAAAAATGTGCCAAAAACAAAATGTTATTATTATTGTTCTTTGCATTTTAATTTTTAATTGTTTTTTTGTGTTAACATTTTTTCTCGCCCCATTTTTATTCGTGAGTCTTTTGACAGTTCAAAGCGGGAACTTTTCTCACAAAAATGTTACAGACACACTTTTTCTGTAAATTGGCGAGTAATTTCCATACGTGACAGCTAGTACTCGCCAAAAAAGTTACAGACACAGTTTAGTAAGAAAAACAGCTATTTGTTTCAATTTATGGCATTTATGTTTCATTTCACACATTTAAATCGAAAAGTTTCTCGACGCGAGAGTTACAGAACATGGGCACAGCACTCATGGGCCAATTATTTATTTTCCTTTTTTTTGCCGTACAGATAAAATCAATCCAAGTTTTCTTGAGCATTTTCTGATAAATTTAAAGAAATCCCCTGGCATTTGTTTCCTGATGCAAAAAATTCGATTCTATTTTAAAATCAGACTAATATTAAATAAAAGCAGGTTTCTTTCCTGCAGACAAACATAGAGCTTCGCGGGATTAGTTTAGGAAATTAAAAAAAAAAAAAAAAAAAAAAAATTCAGAAATATCTTTTTTGTTTTTAATAAAAATAAGCTACTTTAGTATTTCTTTTTTTAAGAAATTTTTTATCATAAACCTGATCATGAAAAAATGTTTCTTTATTTAAGGAAGTTTTACTTAATACGAACAAAACAAGTTAAAATCAGGTTTTTTTTTTTTTTTGATTTTCTTGTTTTAAGAAAATACACTTCTTCCCGTGATTTCATAAACGCAGTATTACAAAGCATCACTTAAAGCAAATGCGTTGAAATCGCATTACAAATAAAAACAATGCACGAATTTCGCAACCGTTGTGCAGTGAATACAATTACCATGCTAAAGTGAACTCAAAGCGTTGTCTACAGAAAAGTTGTGGTGTTTATGAAGCTGTTCCTTTTAGTGTTGCATTGCAATACTGCGTTTACGAAGTCAGCCTATGCATTTCAGAGTACTAAATATATGTCAAAAGAATTTAAAAAACGGAAACAAATTTTGGTTAAATGTGTCTTGATTTTAATCTACATATGCAAATAAGAGTAGAAGATTGTTGGGTATCTGTAAAAGCGCTAATTTAGCGCTCTTTTAAAAAAAAGTTAAGGAAAAATATGCGACTTTTCGACAGCTAAAAAGCGCTAAATCTAGCGCCAAATGCGCTAAATTGACAACTGTGATAATTGCTGTTTGGTCCCGGCGCTGCTTGGTATTTTCCAAACAACAATTAAATACTGGAGAATTTTGTTAATTATTGGACCCCAACGCCATCTACCTGATCAAATTTATTATTAATATTTTGTTGTGAATTTCAGCCAAATTGTACCATAAATTAAAATAATTTAAATATCACGACATCATCGCCCCCTATCGGGATTAAACTTAAGAAAAACAAGGCTCAAGACTAAACTAATTCATTGTTCAAGTTTTGTGTCACTGTCAGAAGTTTTACATCGAAAGACGGACGGAAGGACATCGACACATTGATTTAAAAAGTGATTCCATGTTGATCCATATAGAATATGGTGAGTTGGAATACATAATAATCTGGTACTTTTCATTTTTTTACTAATTCATTCTAAATTGTATATAAATAAGATTCAACAAGGCGAAATGGATATTGCTTGTTTTTTTATTTTATCGCAGCGATAAATGTAAACTGAACATACGTTTTGGAAACACCCTTTCTTGCAATTCATTCATTTATCTAGTCGTTCAGTCAGTTTAGTGCAAATGCACAGCATGCAGACAAAACACTTGCAACCAAAGACAATAAATCATCAGTAATTAAAAGCGAAAATAGAAACTTGCAAAACTTTTAAGGATTTGTGTAAAAAGTTTATCAACGTCTTGAAAGTTATGACGATGATGAATCTTAACACTTGTACTCGAGCAAACACCCACTTTCCCACATACTGTTAAACCCATCGAGGTTTTTTACAGAAACTCGTATTTATTTAAACATAAAATAAATGAACTTTATGTATGTAGTATGTTTGTTATATCACAACTTTATAATAACGTTTTAATGGCCAATTTTTATGTGATGTATGCAGATATGATAAGCACATAAAAATGCACGTGCATAGATACTAGGGGTTTTTATGGGGTAAGCCAGAAATAATTTTGAATTTCCCGGAATTGCGGAAATTCCCGCTTTAAAATAAAATAATAAAATCATTTTATAAAACAAACAAAGTCTTGTTATTTAAAAACTTTTTAATTCTCAAAAATTACTTTGATAATTTAATAAATCTTAAAAAAAAGTTAAAGATTTTAAAAGTATTTGGGAATTTTACCATTTTTAATTCTAAAGCTGATCATTGTTTTTCATATCACTTAAGCACTTTATAAGGAAAATAGAGTGAACACCACTTTCAAGTGTTTAAATTTTCTGAGTTATAGCAAATTATGAATGTTTTGTAAATAAAATTACTACCTTTTACAACTTTTACAACTTATTTTCTCAAATCACCTAAATAGTTTTAACAAAAATTTTAAGGATGAAAAATCAGCACTGCATGTGGACGTCACCCTACCCACGTTTTTGGGCTTAAGCCACAATCAAAGCGTGCTCCCCGCAAGAAAAGAAGCAAAGAAGCTCACTAACGGAGACCTCACCAATAGCCATGTACCCTATTTGGGACCCATGGGCAAAATGTAATGGAAAAAAATATGTTATGAAGTTAAGATTCATGTAAAAGTTCTTTGTGCTGAATATTATTTAGATAACTTCATCTATACACGATTTAAGTGATTTAACGGAGGTGGGTTTAGATATGACCTAAGACACACGACACGGCAGTTATCGTCAAAGTTACTGTCGCCAAATTGTATGTCATTATCAACATTTATAAAAGAGTAGTATTTGATAGGACGATTTCAATAAAATTTCGTAAGACCATGTTCTGAAAATCAAAATCCACTGAAATTGAAAACAACGAAGATTTTTAAATAAATTTTTTTTAAATATACGTAGCTTTACCTGATTTCAGGAGAAGTGCTGGTAAAGATATGTGTTCCTCAAAATACGAGGCATACAACAGAAAATATTTTTATGGACTTTAAACACAGGATAGTTTTCAAAATTTGTTCGATTTCAATTCCACTCGAATTCGATTTTCAGAATACAGCTGAACAAAATGTTTTATGGGCACAAGGACTCCATACCGGAAAAAAACTTGTATAGGGACTTTGTGTAATTATGGGCCGATTCTGTCCCTTTTTCAATAGGCTTAGTCCTTGTGACACAAGGCTTACATGGCGAGCCAGACAGTCATATAGATGGACATCGTTATATTAATTCAAAAAGCGATTCTAACTCCATCGGTATACTGAAAGATTAATTTAGTATCAATGCTTTAAGGTATTACAAACGTCAGCACAAGTGCATAATACCCTCTTAACTATTGTGATGTGGGTATAATTATACTTTATTGTCCTAGAAAAAATTTAAAAAAACTCAGAAAGGGATTCTGAGTCGATCGGTGTACTTCAAGGTGGGTCCAGGACTCATATTTTAAGGTGTTACACACATCAGCACAAATGCATAATACCCTCTCCACTATTGTGGTGTGGATAAAATGATGCTAAAAGAAAGTAAGAAACACTGCATATTTGTTAAACAAAATATTTCACTGCTACAATTGATAAAGCTGTGTCTGCTTATGTAATGCCTCATTTAATACTTGTTTCATCGTAAATTGCATTTTTCATGAAACGTTACGCGTTGCATAACTACTTCGCCCGAAGACGTTGAAATGTTGGTGGGAATGTTGGTTCTTACGCTATCGCCGTTATTTTAAAAAGACAGCATAATGAGCTTCATCAGCAATTGCCATCTTTTGTGTCTCATGTGTACGTTAGAAATGAATGCAACACCACGATTCTACTCTTTTGTCAGATGAATAAGTGTACATTTGCACATTCATACGTTAAATATACCCTACAGCGAATAGTGGCTAATTTAAACCTTGCACGCCTCACAGGCAAAAGGAATTTCAAATGAGCAATAATGAACCTCCAACGAATATAGAAATTTGTTTCTTTAATGTTACGCTACACATATTTGTAGTGGAATTCAAAATCTATAAAATAATATTAGACTTTATGAATCGATAGAACGAAATATTAGATGATTAATTACGAAAAAGCACACGATTTTCTGTACTTGGTAAATAATATTTCAAAAGAAAAAAAATTAAAATTAACCCTTTTATGAACTTAGGGGCAAAAAGTACCCAATACTTAATGGAACGTTAAAAACACACTTTCATTTAAATATCAGCAGAATAAAAATTAAATCTTTTAATTATAAATAGAAATAACATATTTACTTCTTAATGTAGTTAATAGAAAACATATTTTGTGAAACTGTGTTTTGAGAAAAAACATATATGAAATACGAAATAAAAAAGTTTAACTAGTGTTTTTTAATAGAACAAGCTACATGCAAAATATGTTGACGCGTTAGCTCCAGAAAGTTGATAAACTTTGAACTTTTTAACGCGTTGTGTTTTTTTGACAAGTAATCAGCTGACAATAAAAAAAATTTACAAATTTGCGAATCGTGAAAGAAAAATTTATTGAAGAGCTTCAAAAACATACAGTATTTATATAAAATGAATAAATTCAATAAAATAAATAAATCTTGATATACTTTCGAATCCGTTTTCAATGCACAAATAAAAAACAACTGACAGGAACGACTTTTGTAACGCGTGTTGGTGTATCTTGCAATTTTTCATGCGCTTAAGTTTTTAAACGCATGACAAACGTCGACGAATGAACGCGTGTTATGTACTTCTTTCTACCTTTTAGACAGGCAAAGTTTACGAATAGCATTTCGGATTTAAAAGGGTCGAATATTTTTGGGCCACCCTGTATTACATTCAAACAAAAGAAAACAAAACTTTGTCAAATTAAATTTTGTGTGTTTAAACACCAAACAAAGTTTAAAAGAGAATTCAACAAACTTTGTCAAAGTCGCCTGTCTAAGAGGGGACTTATAAACGTATTTCATACTTGGTTTTTTTTAGAAAAATTATTCGAAATGTGTGAAACATATTGGAAAAAATCAATGCGAAAATATTTTGTCCGGACATAAATTTTGTTCGGAAACAATGGTTGAATCCAGCATAAGTGAGGCACAAATAGGAAAAAATAAAATAAAATTTGTCATTTGAGTACAATTAAGAATTTTATCAAGACAAATTATTACACATTCTCGCTTATTGTTTCCGAATAATGTCCTGACCATTTAAGACTATGTATTTATTAACTACATAAAAACAAATTAAATATTTTAAATTTGGTATTAAAGTGCGAGTCAAAAAAGTAAATGCATACATGTTTTTGTAATCCAATCAAAATGTCATTTCTTGAAGACATTTTTGAGTTTAATGCAGACGTAATAAGATAATTTATGTTTGTGTGTGTGTGTGTGTGGTGCTTGGACACAAATACTACACTCACAATATTCTGTACGAAAAATTAACTGAATTTGCAATATAAAATAAATGAAAATCGTGCTAAAAACCGGTCTACTTATTTTTCATTTATTTTTAACGAAAAGTTCTTTTAATTTTTACTGGCACAAATTCAACTCCATGTTCTGTAAAACAAATAAATTTTCAGTTATTTTATATAAATTAACTATCAAAAAATTAACTGAATATTCCGTAAAACAAAGAAATATTCAGTTGTTGTATTAAATTCAGTAATTTTCGTACTCCACAAAAGAGCCAAATTTCTAAAAAACACCAGACATACACCTGTCCGCTTGTTTTTCTAAAGAGAGAGAGAACATTACATTATTGCTTACTTACCCTGTTACACACGCTTGTTTTACTTTTGTTGTACTGACCTCGTTTGTTTACAGAAGAAATCACAATCATAAGATACCAGCAGCATGACCGATATTTGATGTATTTAACTAAATCATTTTAACAAATAGAAAACGGGAATTTGTTACACAAAACAAGCACATCCTTTTTTAAAGATATGTAAAAATTTATTTTTTTGTTAGTTAAATTACATAAAATAACTGAATACTCCTTTGTTTTAACGGATTATTCAGTTAATTTTTTGACAGTTAATTTACATAAAATAAATGAAAATACTTTTATTTACGGAATTCGCGGTTGAATTTTTGACAGTAAAAAATAAATGAACTTTTCATTTTTTTAAATTACATTTTTATTTAATTTTACATAAAGAAGAATTTAACTTAATCAACGGACAATATTAACTGCAACTGAAAATCCGTATTAATATAAACTTAGTTATTTAAATAACTGTTAGAATCAGTTAAAAATAAATTTGCTTGGAATTTTAAATGTTTATTTATTTAAAAATGACTGAACGGAATACTTCTTAAATAAACTACAGTCCGTTACTGCAATAATATTGTGAGTGTATAGATAAATTCCACGGAAGACAATATCGAGGAAAATTACTATTGTTTTCATATTGAATCGTATTAATTTCGTATTTTTCATCGAAAGGAGATAAATGAAAATAAGTGAACAATCAGAAATAAATGGTTGGCTGAAGAGACGGTGAAAATTATTAAACTCATCCATAAACATTAACGCATATGGGTAATACTCATTTATAAACACGTACATACACATATACACGACTTATTATTATTTTCCAATGCCAACAAAATGGTAACTGCCAAACGTATACATGGATGCGAATGTATTTATTTTATTTATTATACAAGTTGTAAATATTTAATTATTCATTTTTTCGTCTGCGACAGTTGCCGTACTTACAAAATTCCTTGTGTCGTTGCCGTAGGGGAAAGGGAACTAAAAAAGGGTACGCCAAATAACTTTTTTTTTAAAAAATGCTTTAAAAAAACTACTGAATATTTTCTCAAATTTCTTTTTTTATTTGAAAGTACAATCCTTCCGATCGGTCCAATTTTTAAGTACAATATCGATTGTGTGCAGCTGCATTTCACCAATGCCTTCACGAATATTGTCCTTTAAAGCGTCAATTGCATCTGGCTTGTCGGCGTAACACTTATCTTTGGCGGCACCCCACAAATAATAGTCCAACGGTGTCAAGTCGCAGATCCGAGGTGGCCAAACGACATCAGCTTTGCGGCTGATAATGCGATCTTCAAAAACAGGGCGCAAAACATCGAGTGTAGCTTCGGCTGTGTGGCACGTAGCGCCGTCCTGTTGAAAAGAAGCCCGTAGGGCTTTCAACACGGGTTATGCCAGTAATTCGTGGCAGGAATACCGCGAAAAACAGAGGGCATATAAAAAGGCAATAGCAGTCGCAAAGAGAAGATCATGGAGGAACTTCTGCGAATCAATAGATAATACCAAAGAATCTGCCAGACTTAGCAAAGTTTTGGCCAAGGGCCACTCGAACCCAACGTATGTCAAGAGAACGGATGATACCTGGTCGGAATCATCGGAGGAAACACTTGACATTCTACTTAACACTCATTTCCCCGGTTGCTTGGACGCTGCTGATGGGGAGCCAGTATGCGATGATTCGTTCTTCGAGATTGACGAATATATCATTTCGGAGGAAAGAATCCAATGGGCGATCGAAAGTTTTGCCCCATATCCCCAGGACCTGATGGCATTTTTCCTAGGATGCTGCAGAGCGCACGGAAGTATGTCACTCCCTGGTTGAGGTTAATGTATAGACTCTGCCTATCCCTCAATTATGTGCCGGCTAATTGGAGGAGGGTAAAGGTGGTGTTTATACCCAAAATCGGAAAGAGTAGTCATGAGACTGCGGGGGACTTTCGTCCAATCAGTCCATCCTCTTTTCTGCTCAAAACTCTGGAGAGACTTCTGGACTCACATATAAGACATCGACTGGAGGGTACATCACAACTCTCACGCAGTCAACATGCCTACCTTAAGGGTCGGTCTACTGAGACGGCGCTACACGAAGTAGTAGGGGCCATAGAACGATCACTGGAATATAGACAATTTACCATGGCCGCCTTCCTGGATATTGAGGGCGCTTTTAACAACGTCACGATCACTGCGATCGAACAGGCTCTAACTGATCTGGATGTCCAGGAGTACATCATTAGATGGTTGGTGAGCATGTTGAGGTCAAGGATCGTTACATCATGTCTTGGCAACAGTGTGAAGTCAAAGAATGTTAGCAGGGGTACACCCCAAGGTGGGGTGATCTCTCCTCTGCTCTGGCTCATCGTTGTTAACTCGATTCTTACTGGCCTGGATAACAGGGGCATCAAGACGGTGGCCTATTCGGATGATGTGGTGTTACTAGTATCTGGTGCGTTTCTGGATGTGATGAGTGACATTATGTCCAGTGCGTTGGGGGCGCTCAGCAACTGGGCCGCTGAGTGCGGACTGGGAGTGAACCCAAACAAAACGGAACTGGTACTATTCACCAGGAGGACAATAATTCCGGCTTTTAGACTGCCACGGCTGGGGGGTTGCGAACTTCCCCTGTCGAATCACGCGAAATATCTGGGAATTATCCTGGACTCGAAACTATCATGGAGATTAAATACTCAACACAGGGTTAGGAAGGCTACGGTGGCTTATTACGCATGCCGTAGAATGTTTGGCACCAGGTGGGGCCTTAATCCTAGACTGGTCAAATGGCTATACACGGCAATAGTACGGCCCATTCTTACATATGGATCTCTGGTATGGTGGACCGCGACGGGCAAGAAATACATCGTGGTTCAGCTGGGCAGAGTACAAAGATCAGCTTGCATTGGAGCAACAGGCGCTCTACGTACTAGTCCTTCAGAGGCTCTGAACACTATACTGCACCTTGTTCCAATTGAAATACACCTTATGGCCATATCCGTCAATAGCGCGGTCAGGCTCTCTTCATCGGGATGTTGGAAGGCGAGGACGTACGGTCATGCAAGGATCTTACAGAAGCAACCCACATCTCTGAAACGACCAACGGACTATATGATACCCCGCATGGACTTTGATAGGAAATTCAAGGTCATATTCCCGTCAAGACGGGAATGGAGCAGGGGTATCCTGGCCGGGGAATACCGCACGAGGGTTTACACGGATGGGTCAAAGATGACTTGTGGTGTCGGCTCCGGGGTCTTCTCGGAGGAACTACATGTGAACCTCTCTTTTCGTCTGCCGGATTGGGCCAGCGTATTTCAGGCTGAAATACTGGCGATCAGAGAGGCATGCAGAACGCTATACGGTAGGAACATCAGCGGCAAAATTGGTATCTTCGTCGATAGCCAGGCAGCTCTGATGTCACTGAAGTCACACAAAACAACATCCATCCTCGACAACCAGTGCAGGGAAGAACTGTCCAGACTGGGCAGCCTATCTGACATTACCTTAATTTGGATCCCTGCGCATAGGGACCATTACGGCAATGAACAGGCGGATGGGCTGGCCAAAACTGGAGCCGCTCTTGATATTTCACAGGCTGTGCCAGTCGCAACACCCCTGGGAACTATCAGGAGTGAAATCTTCAGGCACTATCTGGATATGGCTGACGATAAATGGAGGAAACTAGATGGCTGCAGGGCTACCAGGGAAACGTGGCCCACATATGACATGGGTCGCTCTGAGCGACTTCTCAAATTCAGTAGGAAGGACGTGTCAAGACTTACATACGTGCTTACTGGTCACTGGACGATCGGCAAGCACGCTATGAGACTCGGCCTCCCTTTCAATGAATGCTGCCGCAGCTGCAGGGAACCTGGAACTGAGGAGACAGTATTTCATCTTCTATGTGATTGCCCGGCGTTTAACTCGATGCGACATAGACTATTTGGGAATTACCTTCTACAGGGACTCTCGGAGATATCGCGGGTGGGACTCAACAGCCTGCTGAAATATCTCAACGCAACGGGCTGGCTCTAGCCACCTCGGCCACCCCTGGGTCAAGTTTGATCGAGGGGTTCCAATTTCTTGACGAGTTGTGTGGTGTCAAAACGGAGCCACTGTCGGCTCTACTTGCTGCACGCCTGGACTTATGCGTGCTACCACGTTAACCAACCAACCTGTTGAAACCAAATGTTGCCAATATTCTCCACTTCAATTTTTGTGAACAAAAATTCGTTCAACATGGCCCGATAACGATCGCCATTGACTGTAACGGCCACTCCTAATCCATTTTTGAAGAAAAATGGCCCAATTATGCCTCTAGACCAAAATCCGCACTAAACAGTGACTCGTTTTGGGTGCACCGGCTTTTCAATGTATGCGTGCGGGTTCTCTGTGCCCCAGATGCGACAATTTTGCTTGCTAACATACCCGCCAAGATCAAAATGAGCTTCTTCTGAAAAGATGATTTTTTTGGCAAAATCGGCATTTCTGTAAGTCGATCGCAGGCCCACTTAGCGAATCGAAAACGCATTGGATGGTCAGTTGGCTTTAACTCCTGAACCAATTGGACTTTGTATGGCGTCATACCAAGGTCTTTATGCAAAATTCGTCTCAATGATATCTCCGAAATGGTTAAGCTGTTATGATACTTGCTATTTTTTGTATTTTTTCTATATTGGAGAACAGTGCAAATATATTTGCATAGGAAAACTGACTAAGTGTAAAGAGTATGATTATATCATAAAAAATCTTGAAATGTCAAACAAATATACATGTGTTATCGATAAATAATCTAAGACTGTCAAAAAAAATATAAAATGTTTTAACTTAAAATTGACATTTCCAGATTAATTGTTAGCACTGTTGCCAATTTTTTTAGTTTTTGATCGAATGAAACGGGTTTTAACTTTTTTTTTGCGATTTGTAACTTTAATGACGGTTTTTTGTGGGGAAAAAACGTGTTTTGTTTACATTTTATCAAATTGTATTTCTTGTTCTTTCTCGCATTTGTTGTTTCATTCAGTCAATCCTAAAAAAATCCAATACAAAAAATAGCAAGTATCATAACACCTTTAATGGTTGAGAACGACGGTGAATTGATGTTGATGGCGCTTCACGCACACTTTCTGCCACAGCAGCAATATTCTCGAGTGTACGCACTGTTTTTGGCTTTTCACGCTTTGGTTTATCGATGAGGATGCCAGATCTTCCAAAATCCGTACCCAATTTCCGCACACATTCTGCAACATTAGCATGATTTTAATATCGCAATATTTCCCAGCGTTGTTCAAGCGTATACACAACCATATTCGTTCAGCGGAAGGACTTAATATTTCTTTGTTTTGATATAAAATAAATGAAAATTCATTTGCTTTTACGAAACATGGGGTTAAATTTTTTACAGTAAAAATTAAATTAACTTTTTGTTAAAAATAAATAGACCGGCTTTTAACTGGGTTGTCCTTTTTTATATTACAATTTCAGTTCATTTTACGTACAGAATATTTTGAGTGTAGCTCTAATGCTTTATATGAATGTCCTGGCGATGTCCTAGGAGGGGGTTAATTGCCACCTTTTTGACACTTTGTGGCAGGTCACAGAAATAACCTTAATGAATACATTCAATTTTGGTTAAAATAATGCCTGTAGCAGTGATTCATGTTAATATGATAGATTCCCTTCATATTAGGTAATACCAGATAGAGTCAGCCATTACCAGCACAAAATACAGTCACATGACTAGTTTTATGTCAATGACCTCTCCTCCAGCGTAATTATACTTCAAACACACTTTTACCAAGTAAGTGATAGTCTTGTGTTCGCCTATCACAATTCGTTCCGTCTTATTATAATATTTTATTCACTGGTCACGGGATACGTGCTTTACGAATAATTGACACAATTTTCCCGCAGGGTGTGTCGATTGTATGTTAAAACTATCAGGATTTTAATTTATAAAAGGTATTTTCTTTATTAAAAGTATCTTAACATTTCACACTTGATCATAAAGAAGGTATTAACTCAAAATTTAAAAAATTTTCAGTAGAAGCAAAACAACTTTTATATTAAAGACATATCGAGCCTTTGGTGCAATATCGTAGTAACTCAAAATTTGAATTTTTTGAGCTGGGTATGCAGAAATGATCTTTGGGGAAATATCTATCTAAAGAATAAAAGATTATGATTCCATCTCTAACTGTTCAGATTTTACAGCTTAAAATGTCTTTATTGCCTCTAGCTATTTCCAACCATATTGATATTAATATAAAAAAAATATTTAATATTATTAATAATTGTTCACCTTTTTTTAATTACAAAACATTTCTCTTTATTTAAAAACTTGTAAAAACATAACTTTAGTAAACAAAAATGCTATCAAAAATATGGCTGAAAACTTCAAATTTTTTTCAATTTCATGATTTTTTGAATTACTACGGTATTGCACCAAAGGCTCGATATGAAAAAAAATTTTAAAATACAACAGTGAAAGGGGCTTTGTAAGAGTACAGTTTAAATGATTTTATATTCTGTTCTATTCCTACCCTTAAAAAGCTAAACGTATATGCCACCGTTTATTTTCATTAGAGCCGATTTAATATAAAAAAGATCAAAAAATCGATTTTTTGATTTTAATTAAGTCCGATTCTCTGTCTAGACGGAAAAGTGGATTTATTAGAATCGTATGTTTTATTACGAAACATTGAAAAAACAAGGAAAGGGTCTGTCCAGCGAAAAGGGACTAAATCGTCACCTTGTTTTTCTCAAAATTAGGTTTTTTATAACCATAACTTTAAAAATTTATATCTTCCAAACTAAAACTGATAGAAAAATGCTAAAAATTCCTTCATGATCAGCAGGAAGCGTTCGGTACAGAAAGCATAACAACTTTATTTTGACCTCGGTGAAGATTTGGTACTTTTTCATGTGGATGGTCACATATTTTGAATTTATTCAAATATTTTTTCACTTTAATTTACATTTCTTTTATTTTAATATCAAGGACGTAGCAAAGCACACACACGGAGTTGTTGCTAGCAGTGTGACCAGATCCTAAAAAAAGCTAAAAAAATGCTCAAAATTTATTTAAGTGCTAAAACATAATGATAAAACTTAATTTTAGTTTTTTTAAGAAAATTTTTTCTTAAAAACCGCTTCTTTTTGCAACTTCTGATTATATTTTTATTTCCTTTCAATGAAACATTTAACAAGTTATTAATTAAACATAAGAAGTATTAAAAACAACAGAAGTATATTTATCAAATATATAAAATTGGAAATTTAGCACGTCATACAAAAATCTTTTAACAACCAAAATATTAATTCAGTCCTTACATACGTTTTTATATAAGGTCTATAACCAAATTGTTCGCTTAGTGCCACGACGTGGGCAGTGTTGTTTTATTAAGATCCCTTTCAGACTCGGCAAGTAACTTGTCGATATCAACAAAGTCTGTAGACATTTTTTTCCTTACCCCGACTTACCGCTGATGTCTACAATCCAAGATTTGCCCAATGGACTTGCGCAAGTAACTTGCCGAGTGCGAAAGGGGTCTAACGAAAAAGAACTGCACGCACCAAATTAGTTTTTAAAATATAAACATTTTTATTTCATATGCAATGATTACACTGCAGAACACAAATTTTGCGGTCTAGAATTTAATTGCAAATTTTTACTAACTTGAGGCCGCTGATTTTAAATCTTATCTCCATTTTTCTCTATCAGCTCTATTTTTAGATGTACCGCTAGTTCCAAAATTAAGGCACTTTCACTACATATATTGAAATAACTTGAAAACAGTAGACCATATTCAGTTAAAAAAAAATCCGAAATTCGGCAACAATATTATCTTAAAGCCGTCGTTACATTGTTTTTAAATTTACCCAGTGGTTTCAGAGAATGCTAAACATAAATTTTCACCATTTCCGCCGAATTTAAAGAACTTTTGCTTCCCATTTTGATGTAGCAAACTAGGGAAACCTAGGGGAAAATGAACTTACACCAAACTGTTCACGTGACAGTTCTAAACTGGTAAAGGCCGCATCTGGTTCTTGCACTTTATGTAAAAGGGACTTGTCACTTTAACATGGCGATGTCCAAGGATGGGTATAATTGGCACCTTTTTGACACCTTGTGAAAGGTCACTAAAATAACCTAAATGGACATATTCAATTTCGGTTAACAAATTGCCTGTCATTGATATTGTCCCAAGTGAATCATGCTAATATGATAGATCCCCTTGATATAAAGTAATTTAACCAGATAGAATCAGCCTCTGCCGGTCCAAAATCCAGTCATATGACTAGTTTTGTGTTAATTACCTTAACTCTATTGTATGTGACTACACTTTAAGCACATTATCATCAGTTAAGTGATATACATATGTTTTCAACAATTCGTTCCTTTTTATTATAATATTGTATTCACTGATCACAGGATAAGTGCTTTAAGAGCAATTGCCTCAAATTCCAGATAACAGAACTTTAGTTTATAGTCATTTATATAGTTTTTAGTGAAATATAAAATAAAATATCCATTTGGAAAATTAAGTTTATTGCATTTTGCATCTTTATGTGTTATTTTATGACTTGCAGGTATTTGCAAACTTTTGCATTTATATTGATTTATAAATTTGAAAAGTAAAATGGTGATTTGTCTTTAGACCGGAATTTTGAATTTTTAATTGCTAAAGATAAAGACAAAATTGGTTTAATGGTAAAAAGGACCCACCTAAGAAGAGTAATAAAGGTGGCAAAAATGCCTTCGTAGTTTTTTACAAGGACCCTTTGCACCTACATTAAAGGATATGCTGGATTTTACCCACCATTTTTAGATTTGGTAGGTAAAGCGATAGCGACGTACTCCGCAGTAGAGCGTGGATCTCAAATTGATTGACAGGATGACACTTTTCGAGAACGCAGGCGTCAAGTCGAAAGGTGTCGTGAGGAAATGGTATTTCAGACAGAAGAACGCCTCGGTCATTTTTACAAAGATGGTTCCTAATTACAAGAAGACGAAGGCTTAAAAGTGTTATCTAGGGGCCTGAACCTCACTGCAGTGTTTTCCAGGCAAAAATACTATTGATCAAAGAACTAGTGGACTGGCTTAGATAAAGTATTGGGATACCTTTGCATACTAAAACTTCGGCCAATTATTGTCAATAGCGCAAAAAAAGATGGGCCGGGAAACCGGTGGCCAAATTTCGGAATTCCATATCAATAGAAATTTCAATAAAAAGTTTCGCTCTTATATTTTCAACCTTTAAGAAGCACTGTACTGATACAAGTTTATTTCCTCTTAAGCGATTAATATTCAGAATTTCTACTTGCCATGTTTTTTTTAATATTATGCATATATTATGCAAAAGATAAAAAAATACTAATCAAAATAATTGAACATGGAAATAAGAATGAAGTTCTTTGAAAATATTTATATTTCTGTATAATAAGATGTGGAAAATTTATGAATCAAAAGAATATCTATGAGCATATATTAAGTGTGTACGAGTGTAGTATGAATATAACTAGAGTACATACCAACAATCGAATATTTGAATTAGGGATACCAACCAGGACTAGAAGTAGTAATTTATAAATAAACATCGGGATTGTAAATTTTCAAAAAAAGGAAAAGAAAAAAACTATGTACTTAAATAATAACAACAAAATAGACTTATGTGCGTAAATTGTTTCATTTCTCACATTACAATCGAAAAGTTTCTCGACGCGAGATTTACAAAACATAGGCACAGTTTTATTTAATATAACGCCAAGAACTAAAAAACAAAATTAAAAAAATCAATTAAAGTCATGGAAATATAACCACCCAATAAAAATGAATTTAAACCTCAAATCGCTTTAACCCTGCTGACAAGATGCCTGATTTTTGTATGGCGTGTTCCCGGTTTGGAGGACTATTTTCTTCTGGCAATAAGAGCTTCTTTTAACATGCGAACAAAGCAATCCTAAAGTGCTTGTTTTAGGGGTAAATATTCATTAATGTTTTGCTTTTACTTTTTCTGAGTTAAAGGGGGTCAAAGTTTTACATTTTGGCCATATAGGTGTTCTTTCTCATCCACGTAACTTATTACCTATTGGTGTAAGCAAAATTTATCCCAAGTATCTTCGATAGCTCTTTGATCAATCTTTTAAAAAAAAATTTTTTGTTTTTTTTAAATTTTTTTTAACTTTAAAACTTTTTTTTTATTTTTTTTGCAGCGGGAATGTTTTTGTTTTTTTTTTTTTGCTCAAAAGAAGGCTAATGTCTTTTCTTTTAAGTTAGTTTTTCTCTGCGTGTGTCTTCGCTCACTAAAGCTTTCCTAAATAGCCGGGAGAAAGAAAGTTTTCCTCTGCGGTAAACAAACGCCGGTTTCGCTAACTAAAGCATCTCTGCGTAACAGGCATGAATTTTCTCCACTTTGGTATAAGAATTCCGGTTTTTGATACTAGGGATAGTAAATATATAAAATTTGTGAAAAAATGTTTGGGGTAATTTTTCATTTCTTAAAATTTGCATTAAGAAAAAATTGTGATTTTTTCAGGGCCATTTTTCATTCCTTGTTATTGGGGTTATTTTTCATTCCTCTTAAAATGCAGAAACACGAAAACGAAAAAATGAAAAACAACCCAAAAAAAAAACAAAAAACATGCCCCAAAATTTCGTGTTGTTGCGGCTGTTCTTCATATTTCCTGGTGTCATTTTGCGCACCGCCGCACAGTGGGAAATTTTACGAGAAGGCGGTCAAAATTCCATAACTTTTTACTGGATCGGTATTTTTTTTATGCGATTTTTTTGCTCGATAGGTGCGATGTTAGGCTTTAATTTATAAAAACTATAAAACGTAAAATTCGACTGATAGGAGCAAAAGTTATGGGGAGTTCAAAATGCATTTTCATTTTTTTGTTGAGTTTCGGTGTAAAAGTTGAATATTTCAAAAATGATTTTTTATAATTTATCATTATTTGTCTTGTATTTTACAACTGATACTTATTTTTTATTGTCGAACTTAGAACCTGTCAGAAAATGCCAATATTTGGCCTCTGCAAATTTTTTAGTCCCAATATTCACAGGGGCCAAAGGCTGGTTTTTTTGGGACGAGACGAGTTGTTATAAGGATAAAACTGAAAAGAAATATTTTGAAAAATGCCCAAATAGCATTCTTGGCTATCGATAACATTTTAGGTAATTCAACTCTTATTTTTGGTTTGAGATGTACATACATATGTGTATTTTATTTTTATATATTAATACAAATGTATACTTAAATCAAAAACAAATTATAATCTATAAACAATTTTAAATTAAACAATATTAGTAAGAATTTCTTCTAAATATCTTTGGGTTTCATTTTGCAGAAGTTGTTTAGCTTCTTCCTCTAATTCTAATAAAAAACAATAATGAAGGTAAAATTATGAATGCATGCAATTTTATACTCTTGATAGAAGTTTTTTAAATGATCTTTTGTTACCACTTCTTTAAAACATAAAAACCCTTTTTTAAATACAAATTTAATCTTTTATTTGCATTTTTTTTAAATATAAAAAAAAATCTATTTTCACACTTTTTAAAAGGATAACATACCGGAAATAAATTAACAGGTAACATGTAGGTAATTTTCACGTAAAATACAACTGCGTGCTAGTTTTTTTTTACCATTTACCTGCTCTTCCATTTTTTTAAATTAAGTTGCAATTTTCAGGTAATTAAACTATGTAGTTTATGTTGCGGCTATTTACTAATGTTTAACCTTTTAACTTACTCAGAAATCTAACGTGTTAGTCTATTTATCTCGCTTATTCGTTTTGCAGCATCCGTTCACCCACAATGAGTGTATAATTTCAGTAATGTTTCCTTGCAGGACTTATTTTTTGAACCAGAAATTGCTGTAGTTCGCAAAGTCGTATCCAGACGTGTGTACAATGGTTTAGAAATAGTTCTAGAAGTCGCAGAGTTTAATGCTTTAAACCACGTATAGCTAATAAAATAAACTAATACACAAAACTTATTCTGTCAAAAAATCTTAAAAAACAAAAAAGTTATGAGCATTTCAACTTCAAAAATTGACTCAGAAATTCAAAACTATAACCAAATATTGAGAAAGTCCATTTCGGACCACCCTGTTCTCAATGAAAAAGTTGAAATATGGTTGAAATTTTTTGGCTCCCGAGGTTCACTAGTATTTACTTTCACATGAATAAAAAAATTTTAAAATCGGAGAACATAAAAAAAAATAATTTTGGCCGCCTTCTCAAAATATGAACCAGTGTGCGCCGTTTTAAATATGTGAATTTCTGTAGAAAGCAACAACAAAATATTTATGACTATGTTTTTGCTTTCAATGTTATTCTTTGGCGTTTTATATAATTCGGGCTTTAATGTTTACTCTCAAACTGTAAGACAAGGCAGTTTGTCATTAAAACCAACTATAAGCAAAAATATATGTCTTTGGTGATGTGTGTAGTACATAGAAATCTGGACCAATCTTTTAGTATACCGATCGACTCAGAATCACTTTTTAAAGTGGTCTAAATATGTCCATCCGTCCGTCTGGCTGTCCATGTTAACCATGTGCGCAAAGAACAAGTCAGGATCTTTAGATAATTTGATTAAATTTTGTAAATACATTTAAATTGTACTAAAGACGAACTCTATGTGAGCATCAGTCTATAATTTCACAAATTCTAACTATGTTGGTACAGTACACGATCGGAAATTCGAACCACTTTGTTTTTAGGGCGATTTGAATTTCCGAATTATTCGAATTTCTGGACGGTATTTATTATACAAAAATTTAGGTTAATTTGACCACAAAGATATAAAAGACTATGTTTATTTTCAATTTAGTTTGTTTAACATAAAAACTATAAAAAATTTTAAGAAATATAACAAAAAATAACAATTCAGTTTATTTGACTTTAGTATGTAGGTATAATATAAATAGTATACATACGTATAACTAAATTAAAAAACAATCTTTTCCAAAATTTTTAATTTGTCTTGTAAATACAGTGTTTTTCCTACGCTTGTTTGTCATTTTTAGTTCACTTTCTTATACATATACAAACACCAAAAAACTGACTTTTTAACTCTGACAACATCAACAATATATGTAAATCATCTATTTCAATGGGATTCCCCTTATTACTTTGTATTTGGTTAAACTTAAGTGCCGGTTCACACACGTCAAGTTCGACTCGTCAAGTCTTGAGCTTTTAGGAGAGAAGGGAAAAGATAATACCATTTATATTGTCCTCTCTCCTAAAACCTAAAGACTTGATGAGTCAAACTTGACGTGTGTGAACCGGCACTAACTGACAAAAGTTTAGGGCTTACAATAAAAAAGATAAAAACCGCTCGGAAATTCGAATTTTGGATTCTAATTTTAGAGCGCCAAATGTAATGAAATTACTGATTCGATTTTCTGAGCGTCTACTGTATTTAGTTAAAATTCGCCCCAAAAATTGTTTACTGCAAATTTTATTTCTTTTCGGAACGGTTCACATTGGCCCAAAGCTGCCATCTATAAAACGATTTTACTTCCATTTAAATGTTTACATCAATAAACAATTTAGCGACCATCCCATAAAATCTCTTAAAGGCTAAAAATCCCATATGGATGTTATTATATTCTGCAAAAATAACTCATATTTAATTTAACCTCTTAACGTTGCTTTGTTCGTCGTCTGTTAATACTTTGGCTTTACCGATTATAATTTTAGGATTGTTTTTATTAATTGAAAATGTTATTAAATTGTTGAATATTTTGTTTTCAAATTAGAAATTTTACAATTTTTTGGGGCATAATTTTAACAATTTTCATTTTCAAGTTTTTACTGCACATTAATGCGCCTAAAACTCGTTTTTAGAGCATTTTTCTGGTTTCCCTGGTCATAAGTATGTATTTTATTGGTAACTTACATTTGTTTTAATTTAAAAAATTAATTTGATTTTTGTGTTTTCATTTAATAGAATAAAACCGGTTGCTATTCAAATGCTTAACCAAAACCCAGTTTTTTTTAAGTATCAACTATTCGGAATATTTGAAAGTCGGTTCTTGAAAAAGTTGAATAATCAATCTCCCTATTAAATACCAACATATTAGAATGGTTTATGGGGGCAACGACTCAATTATGGAAAGAAGCTTGAATAGGGGCTATGTAAAATTATGGACTGATTTTCAACATTTAGAATAGGCTTGGTCCTGGTGAGAATTAGAAACTATAAATCAACTTCCATCAAATACGTTATCTTTAAAAATGCCACCTGCACTTTGCCCACAAGTTTACATTTGCAGACAACCAGCCAGTCGGCTGATGTTACAAATATCAGAGGAAACGCATAAAATACCCTCTTCACTATTGTTGTCAGTGTTTAAAAAGCTTTAAAATTTTGTAATTCTCTAAATCCCAAAGATCAAGGAATATTGATTGTCAGGAACGGGATTTTCCGTTTGGCATCCCTAATTTGAAGACATCAATTTTCGAACAAACCAATAAAGTAAATCTCATTAAAAGGATTAATTTTGGTAATATTTTGTAAATAAATTCAATATTTGTGCATAATGAGAAATTTAATCTTTTCGTAAACATAAAAAAACACACACACGGACCGTTTCTTACTTTATCCTTTTAATATATTTTATACTCTCTGATATTTACTAACAATAACAACGAGAACTTCAGCATCAACAAAAAAAATTAAGAAATATTTTTATGTTTTAATGGCAACAAAGTCCTTGTTGTAATTTATGTTCTTAGGCCTTTTGCCATTTACATTTTTTTACCCTGCTACTGGTAAGACGACTGGGCACATAAATTCGATAAAAATATTTACAATTATGCCTTAAAACAATTGCTGTCACAAAGCAATCGGCTTTGTGATTTGCCCCATCATTTCAGGATTCATGTGGCCTTCGTAGTAATGAAAACGTTGTCATTATAAACATGTAAGTGTGCTTAATTAGGCTATGCCGAAAAATGGTTTCTTTTATTGCTTAGGCGTTCTATG
This sequence comes from Pollenia labialis, assembly GCA_949318255.1. Taxonomy (NCBI): domain Eukaryota; kingdom Metazoa; phylum Arthropoda; class Insecta; order Diptera; family Polleniidae; genus Pollenia; species Pollenia labialis. The sequence goes on along the minus strand of OX439141.1, from coordinate 68,604,561 downwards.
TGTATTTTTCTTGTTTGGCCTTTTTTAATGTTCTCTTATTGATACGTCTTGTACCCAATAAAAAATGTATCATTTTGTGAAGCACTAAAGGTACATTTAAAAAAATAAGAGCACATTTATTCGCTAGGCAATAAGATATACAGAGATGCAAACAAAAAAAGAACGAACTCTAACTAAGTTTTTATAAAAAAAAAAACATTTCAAGTGCTACGCCATTACCTCACTATGAAGCAGGTTTGTCAGGGAGAATGCTAAAAAATAACTAAGAAAACATTCAGTGTGTAAAGCTGATAGCTTCACTCACCAGATTTTATATTCGTTCAATGAAGCGCTTTCTGTGTCAAAAATGTATTGGGAACTCAACAGGGGTGTGCTGGAAATCGTAAACGTAAAACACAAGAATTTTAAAAGTCGTTTTTTAATACGATTTCTGTAATAAAAAAATTTTATGACAAAAATTATACACATTTTTCTATATTAAACAGAATCTTATAAAAAAATTTTAAAAATTAGATTCAAAGAGCATTAAAAGCCACTTCCAAATTCTTGCGTTTTTCGTTTTCGATTTCCAGCACACCCCTGATAATATTTTTACGAAATTAGATTTATCTAAGAATTATTTATTGTTTTAGTTATAAGTTATCTTGTAAATTATAATTTATGTCGTATTAGTTAAAATTTTTATTTCCTCCACTGTTCTGAAAATTTTAGATTTAATTGTAGGATTTCGAATTCGAACTCTGGAATCGACTTGAAGCTTCTTGAATCTACTAGTCTACAACTACTTCCAGTGGTGATCTATAAATACAGGAGTCAGTAAAGTTGAGTTGAGTTTGTTTTGAGACATTAAACGGTTCAGTTCGTTACAGTATTGGATAAATTTCGCGAACATAATAATTAGTTTTAATAAAGTTTGTTAAGTTGAATACCTGTGTGTAATGATTTGGATTTGCAATTAAAAGAACTCAAATTAGTAGGAAAAACTTAACAATAGCTGCGTTAGAAAACACAAAAGTTTTTACTATTTTTTACTATACTTTACTGCATTTTACTAAATTGCGTTCGCAAACACAAAATACAGTAAATGAGAACACAAATTGAGAGCGAAAAGTGACAGTTCTTGCCTGAGTATTTACAAATGTTTACTGCAGAAATTTTTGCAGTAAAATTTTTAAACAAAAACAATAAGTGAATAAATATTCATTAATTTAACTTGTTTGTGAAGCAATTATTTGGCTAAATACCAACTTTTGAAATTTTTTTTGTTATGTTAAAGTGTGAAGTATTTGGGGACTTAAGTAATCAATGGCAAAAAAGAATTCATGTTCTTTTGAATAAATTAACCCGCCACAAATCAGTAAAATCAATTAAAATAAAAAATAAACAAATTCCTATGAAAGATTCCATAAAACAATTTGTTTGCTCCCTTTCACACTCGGCAAGTAACTTGCGCAAGTTACTTGCCGACAACAACAAAGTCTGTACAAAATTGTTTGTTCCTTACCCCGACCTTAGCGTTGACATCTACAAACCAAGAGTTGCGCAAGAGACTTGCGCAAGTAACTTGCCGAGTGTGAAAGGGGTCTTTGTATTTTCAAAAAATGTTCGTGTTATACAAAGTATTTAATCGAGTTCCGATAAGAAAACGAGTTAAGTAGTCTAAAGTGTAAACATTTTTCAACACTTCAATTATTTGCCATCAGCTGTTGCCTTTATTTTACGAATTTTTACAAATTTTTCGTTCGCGTACTTTTTGGGGCAACAGCTTTTTGTGAGAACAAATTTTGCAATTTTCTAATTTACTGCATTTTACTGTAAAAGTACTCAAAAGCTCAGGCCTTTTGTATTCGCGGCTTCCGTCTCCCACCTCATATGCCACTAAAAGTTATTTTGGAACATGCACTTTGTTCCAAAAGTTACGCATATCAAGTTTAGTGCTCCTCACAATTGTAGCTGAGGAGATATGAATTAATCCGCGAAAAAAAGGGCTTTTGGCCCCAGTGTGCGGCTATGAACTAGGATTAGATCATTGTCGACGAACGACGAAGATTCGTTTTTACGTTTGCGCCAACTATTTCGTGCAGGGTTGATAAAGTTGGTACAATTGTACTTTTTTTGGTACAATTCAAAACGAAAAAGTACGCTGGTACTCCCGTGACTCATGTGGTACTATTTCCAAATTTTTCAAACCTATTGTTAATTGTTATAAAATGGCAACTCGTATTTACAGTCCAATGAATATTGTGAATTGATTTTAGCAATTGGTCAGTGGGAATAAATACTAGGTGGTTTTACTGATCAGCTGATGTTTTCTTGTTGTTGTTAAACTTTATATACATTAATGGCCGTTTTCTCATTACACGATTATTTTTTTCCCCAACGAAAAACTGCACATTAAAGAAATTTGGTTTTCTCAATGTCTCATTTGCTTCTATTCTGTCGCAAAGCTAACCAGCACTCATCTGCCGATTATTTATTTTCCTTTTATTAGCCGTACAGATAAATTCAATCAGCTGACTCCCAACTTTTACATGTATTTTGAGAGGTTTTGCCAGCTTAAAACCATGTTTTTTGTCGATATATTGAGAAACCCAAAATTGTTAACAGACAGTTTATCGGTCTTTTAAATTTATGTTGACATTAAGTAACAGGCAGTTTGACGGTACATTGAGAAAATGGCCATAAGAGTGTTAATTGTATAGTTTATGCAGTTGGATAAAGAAAGGAACAAACATGCGTTGTTGTAGTGTAGCAATCATCTTGTTAAAGTCTGGGATCACACTTTGAAAGTTTTCTTTCAGAAAGTCTGAGTTTATGGGTGAGAGAGGAGAGAAAAAAGCATATTCTCTTCCCCTCTCACCAGTAAACTCAAACTTTCTGAAAGAAAACTTTCATAATGTGAACCCAGACAAAGTACATGGCACGCGCTTGATTTTTTGTAAACAACTAGAAATAACTTTACAATTGTTTTTTTTGCAGTATTAAAGCGTAGTCTTTAATTTTTGCCAGTGGTGCTCAAATAAAACTGAAAATAAATAAAAATATTAGCAATAAGAATAAACATAATAATAAGTAATGGAACTCAATGAAGTTGGGTATGCATATTAAACAAAAACAAATGACCTTGTAATGAATTATTCGTTTTGTTAAACAAGTAAGGAGGTAATAATTAGAATTTTTGATGGTAAATGTCGCGATCGGTTTTTAGGAATAGGGCATATAGAGGACTGCACTGCAAATGGGATATTTGATGCAACAATAAAAATGTTAGATGAAAGTAATATTCCCACAAACAAAATTGTCGGCATTACAACTGACAATTGTCCCGTAATGACGGGCAAAGTTAATGGAGTACAGTCCAAATTTCAGGCTTTAGTACTACATATATTAAAAAACGGTTGTATATGTCACATTTTAAATTTAGAATTTTGGAACAGTGGGAGCCACTCCATTATTATTTTACCTTAAACAATTTTGAAGCAGATTTTACAAGCGCAAAATTTAATTTTATTATATCCGGATTTTCTACTCCAGCTTATAAAATGTCTTTCCTATTTCTGCAGTACATATTAAAAATTGTAAACACAATAAATTTGGAAATGCAATCCGAAGATGCACGCATGCACATATTTTTAGAACGCTTAAAATTTTTATTTCGTCAAATGGGGAGAAATTTTTTGAAAAAGGATTTTTTGGACAATTTCGAATTATCAAAGCTAAAACTCGAAGAAAATCATCTGCCACTTAACGATATATACTGTGGGACAGAAGTGGATATTTATATATCCAGGAATAGCATTGAAAGTAGTATAGTTAAGGATTTAAAAAAAAAATGTTAAGGAATTCTATGTAACATTTTGCGAAGCTTTAAGAAATAAAGTTAATTTCGACGACGAAATTTTAAACTGGCTAACAAAATTTACTCCAGCAAATGTGATTTCAGGAAAAACCCCCAGTATAGTACCGCTTTTAATAAAAATGTTTCCAAATGAAAGTGCAAATTATGATACAATTAATAACGAGTTTCGAGCTTTGGCGGATATAGATGCTTTACAAAACTTAAAAACCGAAAATATTTCTATTTTTTGGTCCAAAGTGTCCACAATAAAAAATGAATTAGATCAGTTAATGTTTCCAGAGCTTAGTAGAATAGCCAAAGGAATATTGTCCATTTCACACTCTTCGGCGAATGTGGAAAGAATATGTTCATGCCAAAATATTATAAAAACAGAGGAACGAAATAGATTATGTGTGTCAACGGTTTCAAGTCTAATCCAAACAAAAAACTTATTAAAAACACATAACTCCTTTTGTTACAACTTTAACATATCAATCAATGAATTTTCAGTACCTTTTTTGTATTAAGCTTTTGTTTATAAAAATAAAATAAAAAAATAAAAAGTTTATAAAAAAAATGACTTAGTACTATTGGGGTCGAAAAAGTACAATTTTAGAAGTGCGTTGGTACAATCTTGGCTTTCTCATTTATCATCCCTGATTTCGTGTCTTTGTATTTAATATTATAAGTTTTAGCTTGGCAATGTAACTACGTAATACACTACTAACTACGTCTATACGGTTTAATTGTGTTCCTACAGTTAGCTTTCGTTATTTGGGCGTTTTGCAAAAAACCTCGGGTACGTCAAAAGAGTTTTACTTAATCGGGTGCAATCGCAACGAAACGTCATGCTTTCGTAAGATTACATATAGCTTGGTACAATAAGCTTGGTAAAGAAAACGCGACGGCTGATCCGCAACGTATATGTTAACTTGTGACTAACGAGGCCTTAATTTGAGGCGTGCTTTTAGCAATTAACTGCGTAAAGTCCAACATTCTTACCACATACCCAATTGTGTTCCTAGCATTATACTTTTACAACTTCAGTTTTAAGTAATAAAAAAAGCCTTATTGTTCAGGAACTAGTTTCTGAAGTAGCAATGAAAGAGCAACTATTTTATTTGTTAACACTACTTTATTGCTGCACCTTTTGCTATCTTTGCTGCTGTTTCTGTTAGTTATATTCTCTTAATTTTAGACTATAACGTACATCTACTGCTTTTTAATTCATTTAAATAAAGCAGAAGCTAAGTTAAACTAAAATATTATTTTTTTGCGACGACTACATCTATTGCTAAGAAAATATGAAGGTCGCTAGCTGTATTAGTAGTGAACATATCGCACTCCTAGTTCAAAAGTGACTCAACTCAAAAAACTTTATTATTTAGATATCGAAAAAAACTGTTTTTGACCTAAAAAAAATAGTTTAAAACAAATCCTTGGACCATTTAGTAGGAAATCCAGATTATGATATAAAAAATTTTTTTTTTTATTATTTTTAAGCTCGATAATGAAAACTTTTTAGTTGTGTCATTTTTGATGATGTATTATTTACACAAGTAACCGATCTATTTTGAGTTATGCCGCCTTAGCTGAATTTCAAGTTTTGACACTTTAGCCAAATTCTAAACTGGCACAAGTCTAATTAATACCAACAAAGATTTTTTAATCAAAAGTGCACAATTCAAATAAAGACTATTAAGCACATTGCAGAAGGGATCTACTACCATTATATTTTCGACAACTAAAAAAAAAGTCACTTTTATGAATTGCAACTTTATACCAATTACAAAATAACGAAAGACATAACCGTTACTTTAATAACAGTTAACAACAACCAAATACACTGATATTTTTTTATAGATAAACAAGTGTATTGTGCATAGTTTAAGCATATTAACCCAAAAAATTAAAATTTTGAGCTGAGTCACTTTTGAACTAAGTGCGCGATATGGCTCCAAGCTCTTCTCATTTTTAACTAGACTATTTAGTAAATTTTCGTTGCTTCGGCTTCTTGTATGTAGTACTTTGTAATAACAAATTTTACTGCATTTAAGTAATATTTTTGAGGGGGGTATAAACTTAGACAGCGACATCGCCAACCTTAGTTTTGGTTTAAGTTATTTTATTTTAGTGTTCAGATATCACTTGCACTTCTGAATTTTAATTCTGTTTTTATTTATCTGCCTTTTATTTATAACCTCTTTACTTTTGCACTGTTTCCCATTTGTCATGTTACCAACTTTAACTCTAATTACCATCTCATGGGGACAGTGTCAATGCTACCCAAAGAAAGTCAATGACAACTTTATTTCCCCCCTCCACACACAATTTAGTTTTGTTCAAGTTTGTCTTTTGTGCTTGGTCATGAAATAAATACAATCCCAACAGAAGAAACCAGTATTTTTTATTAATTGTCAGTTTGACATTTCTACTGTGTTTTGATAAGAAAAAAAGGTCAGTTTCTTTTTTACCAGCAGCACCAAAAATGTGTCACTGTTTTCTTTACATTGTTTGTGTGTAGTAAAATGTTTATGACTGTGTAAATAAGTATGTTTACATAGTTGTTTATGAGTATGAATATAGTGTATGGACCAGGAATGGAAAAAATTTACTGTTTCAGTATTTCTGAAACTTTACATCTCTTATTTTCTATGGAAAAATTTTGAACAAGAATTGAAAATGTTTCTATAAAGAATCTTAGGATTGGAAAATATTCTTTAGAAATTATTCAAATTTAAGTACCTATAAACAATTAATTATTTATTCTAATAATTTTTTTATCGAGTCATTTTTAATCAGATAAATTTCTAAAGGAATTATGGCTAATAAATCACTGATGGCAATATTTTTGTATATGATATTCGCTATATTATTTACATTTTTTTCTATATTATGCAATAAGTCGCACAATGATTTCATTCATTCAATAAAAAGGTGAACATAACCTATAAGAATAACATAAGCAGCATTGTACAATGTTGCCAACACATTTCATTGTGCAATAACAATTTGATTGTTGCCGATATATTGTGTAACCTTTGAATATCACATACACATTGGCGATATAATTGTACAATACGTAAAATTGAATTGAACTTTCATAGTGTGATTCCAGACTAAACTAAAGCTGTGTTCACATTATGTGTATTTGTCCTGTGGATTGTCACTTTTTCACATGTTAAATATGTACATATCGTCTGAACCCCTTCAAACACTATCATGTGTTATTTCTCTGTGCACAGTACACATGACAATTTTGATTTAGAACGTGCTCTATTTTCAAGTGACAAAGCATCTGACATCAGCTGTTTTATATTAACAAAATTGTTTGTGGCGGCAAAAATTAATTGAAATTGTAATACATATATATTAAAATAGTAAATAAATAATAAAACAGATAAAAAATGCACAAATTAATTATTAAAAATGTTTTTATTATTTTTGATAGGTTATGTCAAATGTACGTTACATACCATTATGTTAACATGTAAATTAAAAACCTTATGTAAAACTCAAATTTTGACATACACATGAAAACACATGTGGGTAGAAAAGTGACATTCCATATGACAAATACACATAATGTGAACATAGCTTAAATCAGTGCCCATGTATTATATGTTGTTAAAAAAAATAACATGTGGCAGCACTACTATCTTATCAAATACATAAGGCCTGTGTTGGTAGTTTAAATGCCAAATTTAATGCGTTCAAAGATGGTTTATATGTTTGGTAATTTATAGATAGGTTGGTTTAAACACATTTTAAACAAAAAAGAAAGTTAAACCTTCATGGGTTTTTAGGCCTTATGGCTGGTTACGCTGGTTTAGTTGAACTAATCTTGAATTTATATGTAGTTTAAACTCAACAACTATACATCAGTGTCCCATGTATTATATGTTGTTAAAAAACAAAACAAACGGCAGCACTACGATAAATCTTATCAAATTCATATGGTCTGTATTGGTAGTTTAAACGCCCAATTTATGCGTTTAAAGATGGTTTATATGTTTGGTAATTTATAGATTGGTTGGTTTAAACACATTTTAAACCAAAAAGAGAGTTTAACTTGCTCTGATTTTTTAGACCTAATAATATTTTTTTTTGGAGTTGAACATTTTAAATTAGAAATATTTTATAGAAAACTTTTAAATTAAAATTTTGTTTTTTAGAGAGCTTGCAAATGAAGTAAAATTTTCAAGTGAAAATTTCTAAAACGAAAGATTTTCTATTGAAAACTTTCAAAAGATTCGTATTTGTATATCTACATATGTATGTAAATTTCATACAAAATCAACCATATTTAGCTTTCCTTGATTTTCAAAAAAAAAGCGTAAAAATGAATCGGATTTTTACAGCCTTATTCAAAAAAAGTTACTAAAGGTTTACCAAGACTTATTAAGTAAAAATCGTTAAAGTATTATTCAAAAACAATTATTAGTCTAAAATACGTTTAGTAACTCAATATTAAAAGAAAGAATTTTAAAGTACCTTCAACCCTACTTTAAACCAAAATTAATAATATTACAAACACAACAAACTTTGAGAAAACTAACAAAATAATAAAAATATAAATTTTACAATATTATATTGGTATTTAAAATGGAAACACTAAGTTTTATAGAACGAATGTTTAAAATTCTGGGGATGGAGAACGATGGAGAATAGTATTGTCCACAAATCCTAATCATTTTTTATCGCCCACGTTGACTCCTTTTCCAGAAATCTGGAATCATGCATCATAACAGCGTTAACATAAGTTCTGTTAAGTGGTTAACATTGCTCTGTAAACATAACAGAATGTGTCTAGGGTTATAAATTTTAAAATTTTACTTCACACACATAAGTGCATGAACCGGTGTTACCAGTCTTAAACTAAAAAAAATTCTAAAAGTCATTATTAACTAATATACGTTTTTTGTATACAAATTTTTACAATAAGGTTATTAAGCGTAAAGTGCTTATTAACTAATATGTTCTTTAAACCAAAATTAACATATTTTTTTGAATAAGGCTGTTAATCTATAATCTGTATATATAAAACAGGATCGGCTGGGCCGATTCTGATAAAATTTTCAGGGTATCTTCAGAATATTCAGGCGGGTGACAGTGTAAAGTCTGATTTTTGACATAAATTTGTTTTATTTGTTTGTTTTTATTTATTTTTTTTTTTGACAGCCGTTGTCATGTTTTTCAAACGAAATATCAAGCTCTTATATCGGTTATGTAGTTTCGAAGATATTTACAAAAAAACTATGTTAATAGTGATCCAATATCAAAATTTTAAAGCTTAGGAAATTTTGCATTAAAAATCCGAGTTTTCGGTTTATTTACAAAATATTTACATCATTCGATAACACAAGATATTCTGCGCTTACTAAGGTGGAACATTGTACAATAAGATAAAAATAATATTATATAATCAATCGATGATAAACAACATTTTGTGCACATTTTTGCGTTTTCATTCAAACAAACTTTGCTTTCAATTTCTCACTGACTGCATTTGATTTGGTTTGCGTTAATTGTTGTTTTGAGTTCCAACAAACAACAAAATGTTATAAAAGTAAAAAACAAAACACATCATTGTTCCTTTTGCACGATTTCTGTTTACTAAAATGTTACCAAAAAAAAACAGCCATTGCTAAAAAAAACCACCGCAACACAGAAGCAGAATGAAAAACTTTATGATGACTTTATGAGGCCGTAAATTTCGTTAAAATCGTGTGGTAATACAACACTAAGGTTTGCTTAGGGCCAGCAACGCACCGGGCAGCTATTATTTTATAAAATAATAAAAACCCGCAAGAAAATAATGCCATCCCTGTTGTAGGCATTGAACTAGTATGTATGTGCTTATGCTTAAATTTTTTCATGGGAAAAGGGTTACTGTCCCTGTTGGCCTTTTCAGTTGCCAATGATATTGTCAAGTTGTAGCACATACTTCGGCACAGACATACAAAATGATAAATATTACGGTCGTTGTTGTTATTGTATTAAGTTGTCTATGATGTACGATTGAGAGAGTTTATTCTTTTTTGTTTACGTCTCGTTTTTGTTGTTTCTATTGTACTTTCTTTTCAAATTAAATTCTTCGGTTTTGGGGTAGTCCAATATTTAAATAGAGTCCTTGAATGGAGAACAACTCTGTGCAGTTTTATTTAGTTTTAGCCAGTTACTCCTTTTGTTGGGCAATTCTTTTTATTTTAGTTTTTTTAATCTTGATGTTCTAGTACTTGTGTGTGAGTGTGTATATTTATTTGTAAAAATAATCGTTATTAAGAGGCTTATCTTGATGACTTTAACATCCTTTTAGAAATAAATTGCCATCTTGGAATAAAAAGTTAAGCAATTAACAAGACAGTAACTTTTTATCTGGCTTCTTTTTCTCTCTTGCTTCATTTCGTTTTAACTGCACAGGATACAGAATAAAATTAACAGTTTTAAAATTTCTTAAATTATAAATAGAAAAAAGTTAGAGAATTATGGTCGGCTGGGCCAAACCTAAAACACCCTTCACCGATTATCATAGTTGGGGGTAACTTTATGATATTATGATTTGTTTAATAATAATTTACACTTAGCTTAGAATATATTTAGCTATCACAGAAAAAAATTTGAATCTCCTAATCCAAAAAATGAATTTTTTACAATCATAATAATACAGACACAAAAAATGTTTCATACATTTTTTGACATTTGCTAGAAAAAAGAGGACACTTTTTAAACAACCTAATTTTAATAAAATTAACGACTCCATAAAAATTGACAACCAAAATTTGATTTTACAAAAAAACTTTATTTACAAAAATAAAAACTTAACAAAACACAACAAATCATTCTGATTTAATGGTACAAAACAAAAACTTAAAAATAAAAAAGAAAAACATAAATTTATTGCATACATTATCGGGAATGTACAGTATTAAAAAAAATTTAAAACGAAGTATCAAAAGTTTCACGTATATTTTTAAACAATTTATTTGTAAAACTCTTGGCAATTCATATTGAAATTATATTTGACTCTAATAATATTGGCGATAGTGTCTGTATTTAATTTATTTCTTTCTGGCGGCCATTGCGCCTTGATCAAAGAAAGTATACGTTCTCCGTTAGCATTGTGTGCTGGTAAAGGCTAGTTTACACGGTAATACATTGTATTACGACATTATGTAGAATGAGAAAAATCACACCATTTTTTTCTAACTTGAGGGTTACACGATCAAGTTTTGCCTATCAAGTTTTAATACACTCACACTTTTTTACCAATACACTCATACTTTTAAAAATTGATACGAACTTGCCTTTAAAATTCTCTTTCCAGTGAGTGTTTCAATTTACGTTCAAGAAAACAGCTGATTTTAAGGTTAAGGCCAGTTTACACGGTAATACAATGTATTACGACTTTGTAGATTTTTATATTTTTCTTTTAAACACGGAGAGAATTTCATAATATTTTGATTCTACAAAGTCGTAATACATTGTATTAGCGTGTAAACTGGCCTTAAACAAAAATAAAATTCAACAAGTTTTTTCAGTTGATGGCAAACATCATTTTTAATAAAAAAAAAAAAATGGCACCAAAACTTGTTATCAGCAGAGTCAAATGAATTTAAGTTGTTTACATAATTTTTTAGGACAAGAAATTCATTACATACATTTTTATCATTAAAATCAATGTTGAACTTTTGTATAAATTTAACAGACTTTTGTACATCAGTCCAATTAACATTCTCCAAAATTGCAAAACATAACCAGTCAAATACTTTCAAATCCTTGAGAGGTAATGTCCATGGTTCAATATAGTTCTTAATAGTGTTATAAAATGCTATAGTTTCTTCCATCAGAATACCTTCACATTTTTATTAATTTCTTTAACTTTTATTGGAATAAAATTATGTTCTAATCTTTCATTTAAATTTTCTGATATTTCCTTTAAAATTTTCTTTACTTCAAGCAAGGAAATATCAGACCTTTCAATCTTCTTTATATTTTTTTTGAATTTTATTCATCAATGAATGTATTAAAAACAATTATGCCTCGCTTATATTATTTAAAAAAAAAAACATTTTATAATCTTCTACCTCCAAAAAATAGTTTTTCAAGGGCTCAAATAATTTAAGTATTCGCTCAATAGCAGGATATAAACTAAGCCATCTTGTTTTACTATGATAAAGTAGCTTTGCATATTCTATGTCTGACTCCTCACAAAATTCTTTCAATGTTTCCATTCTTACAGTATAAATAGAAAAATGATTATAAATTTTCATAACAATAGATTCCACATCTATGGACAATGTGGCATAACCCTTGTGAACTGCATTATTTTTGATTTAAAGCAATATTCTTCCAATTTCTAGAGAATAGTTTCCGCTATAGTCCCTGATGTTTCATTTTTAACTGATGGATGTACTACAACATTGGTGTCCAGCCCATACCACAATTGTGGAAATTAATTCACACACATTCTTCACACACATTCTTACGCTCTTTCATTTAGTCAACGAGAATACACAATTCAGTCGTCGATCCAGGGTTGTTAGACTTTTTTCCTCAAAAATCGTCAAAAGTTTTAACAAAATTCGTCAAAATCATCACGAAAATTGAACAAATTCGTCAACAAAACGTCAAATATATAAATTTTACAAATTAAAGACAATTTATTGCATGGATTGGTTCGAAAATAAAAATTTTTAGCAAGAAATTATATTTATGAAGAAGAAAGTGATATGGTTAAGTTTTATTCTATTTATTTCAGCAAGTGAGCTGAATATATTTATCATTTAAAAAGAAAACATAAGAAAAAATATATTTGCAAAAATGCATAGCAAAAATATTTTTTATTTGATTTATCCATATTCAGAAAAATATTAAATAATAAATAAAATCTCATTTGCTTTTAACTCGAGCTATTTTTAAATGATTAACTTTTAGCGCTGTCTCTATTGCAAATTGTTTTAATTGTTAAAGGTGCTAAAAACCAAGGATTCTGTCTATATCAACCGACTTGAAACGTTTTATTACGTCCAATATTAGTTCCAAACTAATACATTTTTTTCTCATTGCACTCATTTTTCTACACAACTTCTTATTTAAAAGTAACTTCTTACTTCCTAACAGTTTCTGTTGCTGTCACTTAAAATTACTTAACAAGTTTTTAATATTACTGATTGAACCGTAACAGAACAGAATAACAAATCAATTTCACAGGGTTTTTTTAATAACAAAAACAAATCAGCTGATTCGTAACAGAACTGAAAGTAAAGACTAACTGAGCCTTAGCACGCAATTTTACTAAGAATAACTAACCAACAGAATTAAATGGGATTTGCCTTTTTACACACAAATAGAAAAATTCTTCACATGTGATTATGACTTCATCGAAAAATGCATTTGTATGTGGCGACGCAAATCGAAATCATAAAAACGCAAAGCGGATTTAACCAATTTTTTAAAAGCGGACCAGATAGGACTGACGCAAATCGGGGCTCTAGTGTATATTTTGCAGTACCGATGGCATTTCTATAATTGTAGAATTTGAATTACTAATGCTTATAATGAAATCCACCTGGTTTGTGATAGGAGAGGAATTTTTTTGTTTAATTTCCAAAAATTTTTGTATTTCGAAAAATTGATTTTAAGTTTTGGACTTGTGTTTTATCGATGCCAGAAAATCGTCATAACACTATTATTTTTAGTCAAAAAATCGTCAATCGTCATATTATTGTATTTTTTCAAAAAAATCGTTAAAATTACGAAAAATTGTCACATCTAACAAACCTGCTTGCCAGATTAAAGTGTTATAAAATTGATGCCAGATTAAAGTTTAAAGTAAATTTATTGACGGGATTAAATCGTCAAAACATTAGTGACTCTACATCAAAAATCGTCAATCGTCATTTTGGTAAATTCATCGAAAAAAATCGTCAAAATGACGTAAAATCGTCACATCTAACATCCCTGCGTCGATCATCAAGCGACGAGTTCACATGCGGCGGATGCTTACATATTTTGATTTATTTAATAAAGAAAACTTGCCCAGTAAACATTCCATACATAAATATAGAATGATGCAATTTAAAAAATATTTTATGATTGGGAATGCTTTTGGCAATTTACAATGCCTCTTATGTTTTAAAACATTTAAAAATAAGAGGCAAGATATTTTAAAAAGGCATTTTGATAACTTTCACAGTTATATAAATAAATTTAATGTAATTGAAAAAGAAGACCATTTTAAAACCCACCAAAAAAATTTTTTACAGAAATTAAAAGGCTGGTTGCTTGAAATAGAAAGCAATAGAGACAAGCTAGATAACCAAAAATTAAAACAGGAGGCAGCACGTCTTATTAGTTTAAATATTATAAGACATGGTCGACCATTTTCTGATGGAATGTTTATTAAATATATACTCCTCAAGACTATGCAAACTCTTAATTATAGTGATGCTTTTATAGAAACTCTTCCCTTGTCCCGCAATACTGTTGCACGGCATTGTATTCAGTTAGGAGCATATGTAGAATTTGCCATTAACGAAAAGCTTAAAAATTGCGAATATTTTTCCTTTTCTTTAGATGAAAGCACTGACATTAATGACCTTTGTCAACTTGTTATTTGTATTCGATGCGTAGATCCAGAGTACAATATTTTTGAAACAATGTATTCTCTCGAAACTTTTAACGCAAACGTAACAGGCAATTTGCTGTTCGATGTCGTTAATAAAAAACTTCTTTCTATTGTAGACTCTAGAAAATTAGCTGGCGTTTGTACAGATGGTGCAAATGTTATATGTGGCAGAAATGAAGGTTTCATAGGGCAATTGAAAAGGCACGGCTTTGAATTTATTAGTTTTCATTGTATTATTCATCAGGTAGCTCTTGCATCGAAATTTATATCTGACCACCCTGCCATGAAAACTGCTGAGCGAATAATTAATAAAATTCGCGGCGGTCATCACTCCCTAACCCATAGAAAATTTGTAAATTTTTTAAAGAATAAAGGCGCTGTTCATTTATTTATTCTTAAAAAGTGGTCCCCGCCGCGAATTCTATTAATTATTCGCTCCGCAGTTTTCATGGCACGGTGCTCAGATATAAATTTCAATGAAAGAGCTACCTGAAGAATAATACAATGAAAACTAATAAATTCAAAGCCGTGCCTTTTCAATTGCCCTATGAAACCTTCATTTCTTCCACATATAACATTTGCACCATCTGTACAAACGCCAGCTAATTTTCTAGAGTCTACAATAGAAAGAAGTTTTTTATTAACGGCATACAAATAACGAGTTGACAAAGGTCATTAATGTCAGTGCTCTCATCTTAAAAAAAAGAAAAATATTCGCAATTTTTAAGCTTTTCGTTAGTGGCACATTCTACATATGATTCTAGCTGAATACAATTCCAGGCAATTATATTGCGGTACAAGAAAAGAGTTTCTTTAAAACAAAACCTATAGCCTTTTAATTTCTGTAAAAAATGTTTTTCGGTTTTCAAGAAGGTGTTATTTTTTCTTTCACTTTAAATTCCTTTATATTACTATGAATGTTATCAAAATGCCTTTTTAAAACATATTCCCTCTTATTTTGAAATGATTCATAACATAAGAGCAAACAAATAAAAAATGACTTCCTGTTTTTGATAATAAAAAAAAAATAAAAGTCAAATATTAAAATTAATTTACCATTACAAAATTATAATTATAAATTATAATTCTTAGCAAAAAAAAAAAAAAAATATAAAAAATAACAAACTTTAATTTTTATGGCACCGCTCGTAATTATTACGGTACTGATTGAAATTATTTTAAAATTTGCTTTTTTAGTTTGACATAAATTTGTGTTTGCTGGGTAAACTCTCTCTATTCACTAATACTAATATGAAGCAATACAACCACAATTTAATTTTTGGACGTCTCTGTACTACAATATCTTTGTTTGGATTCCATTGTTTTGTACATCGAAGTATTGAATAAGTATTGGCAATAGCTTAGTAGCACCGAAATTACTCGTGTCGGATGATATACTCACAAAATCAATTTGTTCCATGTTTTTCTTTATCATTTTCATTGAAAGGGCGCCAAAACCTTTTAACAATTGCTGTGGCCTTAGTACGGGTGCAAGATATGTACATACATATATTTTTAGCTCTCTGAGAATCATGAAAAAGTAATATTTTTAATTCAAAAAGACATGTTAGTCTGAATTTACACGTTTCATCTTTTGATGCTCAACTTCCATTCAATTCCCTTTTAAAGATGCCAATATATTCACACGCAGCAATCGGTTTCAACTTTTTTCGGTACAAAACAACAACAATTTTATTAATAGCGAATCAAAGAGAAAACGAAAAGAAAAAATTACATGCAGCCATCGTTGTGCATATACCAACGAATAAAAACACAAAGCGTACTGACCGAGTACAGGCATCTCCGTACTAACCCCCTTTCTTCTTTCTTCTTTCACCTAAAAACACAAGAGTTGAGCATCAAAAGATGAAACGTGTAAAAGCAGACTAAGCAACTCTTCTTTATGTAAAATATAAAAACAACAACAAAAACACATACAGTCTATTTTTGGACGCTTTAAAAAAGTACAGTTGTTTTGACTTAACTGCCTTTTGTTTACGTGCACTTTTGACTTAACTGCACAAAATTGATTATTTTTGGAATTATTCTTTCTAATTCCATACAAATTCCTTTTTTAAGTGCACTTTCTATACCTGCACATTTAAGATAAATGCACAAAATTTTTGGCATTTTAAAATTATTTTCCTACAAAAAATCAAAGTTAGCTGCACTTTGACTTAACTGCCCAAAATAAATATTTTCTGGAATTATTCTTCAAAATCCTTGTTTACGTGCATTTTGTATACCTGCACATTTTTCATATTTTTGGGAAGCTTTAAAATATTCTCATACAAAACATCAAAGTTAGCTGCACACATAAAACTATATGCTGGCCACTTTTTCATATAAATATCCAATTTAAACTGTTTATAAAAATATAAATCGCAATTATTTTGTTTTTTTATGTTTTATGTTCTTTGTGAATTCTCATTGTTATTGTTAATCAGTGTTGCCACTTTGTGGGTAATTACCCGAATTTGGTATAATTTTTACTGTCGTGGGTAGAGCGTGGGTATTATCTCTTAGGTGGTAATCAGGTGTTATTTGAAATTCTTACTTTAGATACCCAAATAAAATCATGATTCGATTTTAGTGATTAAATTTATTTCTTTTTAAATATTGGTGCTTAAAAATGCACAGTCTTCTGAATCAAAGTCTCGGTTTCTTTTTAAGAAAAGACTTCAATCAGTAAATATATATTTTATAAAGTTTGGTAGTGAATGTCGCAAGATGGACCCTTAAATTTGGATAAAGATGACTTTCACAGTGATTTAGAACCCGAAGTTTATTGAAAAATGCTACTCAAACTTAAAACTAACCTGGGGGACGATGTTTCAATATTGCAACATATAATTCATTTTATTTTTATCTTGCAACTTTTTAATGCTTATTTTGAAGAATATTTAACGCCCTTTATAGTTGTAAAACTGAATTACGAAATTTCAGTTGTAGAAAACTCTGCAATCATTTTGTTTACTAAATGAGTTATAAAGACCATGAAACTTGAAATGGTAGACAACACAAAAAAAAATTAATTTTAATCGCAGATTGATACACGGCTTAACCATTTGAAACTAATTTCAAACAAATAGGCACCGTGCCTGTTCTTGACCAAACGCACTGCAGACGTCCAATTTTCATTTTTTTCGAGCATTGCTGGCTGCATGTCACGAATAAAATGAACACCGTTTTTAGGAGAGAGGTGAAAAGAAATGACATCCTCTTTTCCCTTCTCTCCTAAAAGCTCAAGACTTGACGAGTCAAACTTGACGTGTGTGAACCGACACTAAGCTCTATGGTGCTATAAAAAAACCCATTATAAAGGAATGGCAATGAATATTTTTGCAACTAAATATGGAAGTTAAACTTATTATTTTTCATAAGTTTTTAATGTTATTTTTGTTCATTTATTTAAAATTGCTATAAGAATCTTAACAGTTTGACTAATATTGATCTTCTTTCAATGAGTTTTTTGTATTTTTGCATCTTTGTAAATGTTTTTTTATTAAAAAAAGTTCAATTTTATATCAGGTGTAATATCATTTTAATCGGGTAATTTGGTTTCATCTCAAGTGTAATTTTGAATTTTGCTGGTGGTAACACTGTTGTTAATGCTTCTTTTATATTAAATAAACATACATACATACATGTATAAAATGATCTGTTATTTCCCAGCTAGCATAGCCCTTTCCGGCCCTGGCTACACAAACGTGTAGGTAAATTTTACGTTTTTTGAAGAGAGGAGTTTATATATAAATATCTTACTTTTCTTACTTCTTTTAGTCTCTACATATTATGTGTTATCTCTTCATCGTTGTTTTATAACAGGGGTCAGTGTTACCGTTCAAAATTTTCAAAAAGGGGCATAAAAAGGGGATTTTCAAAAAAAAAGTGTCACAAAAAGGGGAATTCTGAGAAAAAAAGGGGCAACTTTAAAAACAGGAAAATTTAAAAAAAAAACGTATGTATTTATTAAATTATTTTCATCGAAAACTAAACATAACAAAAAATAAACTTCATATTTATAAAAAAATACATTATAGGTATATAATACAAATTGTTTGGGAAAAACACATATATATATACATATATATATATATATATATATATCATGAAAATACATGTCTTGTTTGCAAGTAAACGATAATGAACTGTTGCATAAAATTTTTATTTCAATTCAAGTAAATAAAACGAGCTTAAAATAGTGTAATAACAATACTTACAAAAACAAAAAATAGTTCATAATATGATTTGATACAAAAAAACTTTACATTTGAATAGATAGAGATATGTATGTATGTATGTACATAAATATTTGTCACTTATTTTACTTTTTTACCAAAAAAATTAAGTTACGAAAAAACCTCGAGGAAAAAGCATATAAAAGTATTGCAGTGTTATGTTGTTTCTTCAACTATTAAATATCTATTTTTTTGAAAACGTAAATCTATATTTATTAATCAATTCATCACTTGGAATCCAATCTTCCAAGTCATTTTGATACAAATTTAAAGCGGATAACATAGACTGACAGGTATCTACTTTCAGTCTATTTGTCACTTTAATTTTTAAATATGCTAACTTAGAAAAAATCCGCTCAGCGGATGCACTACTATGTGGTAAAGTAAAACCATACGAAGCAAATTTATACAAGTTTGGATATAAATTGTCACCCAAAAAGTTTTTTAAATTGCCAATTTCGTAACAAAATGTTTCAGGCTTAGATATTTTAAAAATTGCTTCATAGCTTTTGTCGTTTGATCTGGTTTCTAAAAGTTTGAACTCTTTTACAAAATCATCTGGGTTAGTAATTATATCAATAAAAACGGTTACAATTTCAAAGTAATTTATGTCTTCAGCTGACTTAATAAATACTGGATCTGAAACCTTTAATGAACTCAGCCTCTTATCGCTATTATAAATTCTTGATAAAATTTCTTTGCACAGCTTTTGGTAAAAAAGTAAAGTGTTGTTTTTAATTTCTACAATATCACTACTTAAGATGTTGTTGGTACATATTTCTAGCTCGGCTTCGTGGCCGATATATGTATATATTAAGAGTTTCTTTTATATGCAGAACATCAACAAAATCAATTTGTTGGCATAACATACTCTTTTTTTAAAAAATTTTTAAAAATTTCTAATACAATATCTTTCGTGGATGAAACTAAATATATAATTTGTGATGATTCGCTTTGAAAATAAATTTTATTGTTAATAATAGCCCTTCCTGAAGTATTTAAATTTTTTCCAAATTAGATGCTATTTTCTCTTCAAATTGAGCTTGGATTCATTGATTGACAGTATAAAAAAAATTTAGTTCAAAAAGAGGCAAAAGGGGCACAAAAAACTACAAAATGATACAAAAGGGGATTTAAAACAAAGGGGTCAAAAAAGTGGCACGGCAGTCAAAAAGGGGCAAAAATGCGACTTTAGTCGCATAACGGTAACACTGACAGGGGTTTCCATTTCTTTGCACAATTGTGCAAACCACTACAAACACATATTTTTATGCTCTTCAATTCAGTCGTCGGTGTGACTTCGACAAGTGTACATGTTTAGCGGATGCTATATTATTTTGTTTCAGCTTACACTCAAAAATATTGTGCGGTCAAAAATGCTTTTAGTAACATGCCTTGCGTGCAATATTTAGAGTCTAAATTTTAAGACTTAAATGCAGAGTAATATAACATTTCTATTTAATTTTAACATAATTTAAATTGTTGAAAATATTTAACAGCAAAGCTAACGTAAATTTGATTAAGTAACTTTTTTTAACAATAACATTTACTGCAACGTTTAAGCTAACGATATGTGTTTTGTTTATGAAAAAAATTCTTTGATACCTGTAAAAGGGTCCCTTTTGCTTTCTTTAAAAAGACGTACCTAAATGCAGAAATTATTAAGAAAAAAAAATAGCCAAAAGAATTTGTTGGTATTTTGCTTGTAAAAATATTTTGGTTTCTGTACCAATCGCGTCGGTGGGTTTTTTCTTTCTTTGAAAACACTTTTCTTAAGTAAGTAGAAATATTTAAAAAACAAGTAAAAAAGTCTTGTTTTGCTACAATTTATGTGTAAATAACCTCTACACATAAAAGCAAATGTGACAGTAGGTAAAATGTTTGGGTAAGAAGATGTGTTTTATTGATGTAATAATGAAACTTTATTGTTTCGCACTATTTTTATTGCTTACTTTTTTATGCTTCAATTATTTGATCGAGCCCAAAGAGTTAAGGCTCAGTAAGTCTTTACTTTCTGTTCTGTTACGAACCAGCTGATTTGTTTTTGTTATTAAAAAACCTGTGAAATTGATTAGTTCTTCTGTTATTGAAATAAAACAATAGATGGTACAAAACTAATAAATTTGTCATAAATGGCTAATAAGTTGCTACAGAAAAAGTAACTTTTACAATTTTTAAACAGAACGGCACGGAACAGAACAGAAACAGAAAGTAAAGACTAATTCTGCCTTTAACCTTACTAATTTATGGTAACTATTTAACGTAACTTTGACCTGTTATAATGACTTTATACATTTTTGCAGGCAAACTCATATGCGCATTTTGTATTTTCTAAAAAGTTATGATATACCATTAGCTGGAATAAAAATGTATGCACAGATGTTTGAAGTATGAGCAACCCAACACCGTGAATACCATTTCTATATTTCTTACCACTATGAATACCCTAACTGTTTACTAAAATAACTTTTTCACGTTATAATTCTCATATTGAATTTAAAAAATGGTTATTAGAAGAGGAAATTAATGAATCAAAATCAGTTCCCAAACTGAAAATGGAGATTTCAAGTTTAGTAATATTGGAAATTGTTAAGAAAGGAAGACCATTGTGGGATGGTGTTTTTATCAAGCAATTGCTGAAGAAAATTTGGAAAAGGCTTAATTATAATACTAAATTTATAGAGTCTCTTCCCCTTTCCAGTCAAACGGTAGGCCGTCGTACTGTTCAATTTGGAACTTGAATCAGCAATAAGGGACAATTTTTCTATCAGCTGTGATATGCGTGCAATATTTATTTTTTATGAATTTTTTAAACATAAAAATCTTTAATTTTTTACAATTGTTTGATAAGATATTTGAAACTGATTTAGAGTCAAAAAGCTTCCGAATAAAAAAAAGTGTAGTTTTAAAATCAGCGACATTGAATTGGTAAAGAATTGCTACAAATTTTTTATCAACACAAAAAATTTTTAATTTTGTACCTTTGTGTTATACAACTTAAAATATATATTACTAACATTTTATTTCGGCTGTAAATAAATGCTTTCTTTCAATTTGCTTACTCTCTGGTACTCACTAATACACAACCAAAAAAATTTTGGAAATCCCTGCTTTATAATTTTTTGGGAGGTATATTTTAGTATTTGTGTGGCCGCGTGCAAAAAAGATGATCATGTTTCGCAGTGCGGAAGACAAGATATAGAATTATCATTATTTTGTTTAAATTACACTAAATATATGAAGATTTTGTTATTATTTTGTAACAAAAGCATCATATATTTAAATAATATGCAAATATTTTTAAATACACAAAGAATTTGTTGTGTTTTTTGGGAGCCAATGTGTACCTACACATATGTGTAATATGGGTTTCTACTACCTCAATTTTGCGTAAGAAAACTGCGATTAGGTGCAAGAGCTTGGTGAGGACCTTGCCGAATAATTCCTTTGTATTCTTTGTTCGGAATTTTACCAGCTTACTACTTTTGGGGCGATTGTCGGAAATGAATGTGCATGGAACTGGCACCATACAAACAAATCGTTTGCGCCTAAACTAACAAGTCATTTGCGCAAACAAAAACAAGGAACATTTTTGGAAAAAATAGTCCATAAAACATTAAAAAAAACAAAATTTAATCGAAATATTAACAATCGTGAGCAAATTACCTTTAATTTAAGTACCCTAATATAGATATAACTAGAGGGGGCACTGTTTTTTTGCCCCAGAGGGCTCCAAAAGTCCCGCCCACTCTAAATGTTTTTTTCTTGTAAAATTACCGTTAATTCAAGTACCTAAACATAACACTAAGTGGACGGGACCGTTTTTCGGATTCAGGGGGCCTACGGGCCTAAGTCCCTTTAAATTTTAATTTAGTTTTGTTTTTATTTTTATTTTCAGAGGTTTTCCAATTTTTTTTCGAGTGCCGTGTGAACTACACTTTTGCCAAAAAATGCTTATATTTTATCCAAGAGAAATCCCAAGGTACACATATGTGTATGTCCTGTTTCTAAGGACATGGGCTTTGTATGTACATTAAAAGTTAATTTTTACGTTATACTAAGGCGAATTATTATATACTGAAAATTTCATTGAAATCCGCCAACTTTGAAATTGCTTGGGTCGGAAAGGGATAGGCTGTTTCTTAGACGATTATGTTTAATATACAACTCCTAAAAGAATCTTCTGGTGATTATCTGACGAGCAACAAAAACATCTAAATCTTTTTTTAATCTATTTTTTTTACTTGTTTTTTTGACACGCTCGTCTTTAAATCTTGAAATGAACCTTTTGGGACTCTCTGTAAGAGCCGTATAACAATTACTGAGCTACCTAAATAAGACAGTTTTGAAGTATGAAAATGCTACTGCCAATACAATTTTAATAAAACAAACCGGCCTAAGGATCTGCAAAAAAGGATTTTCCGACAGGATGTTGTTGATTTCGCGACCTTAAGGTTTGTTTTATAGAAATTGTATGAAAATTAGAAGTTTTGGCATGAAAAATACGCCTGATGCCCTTATTTAGGTAGCTTAGTCATACGGCTGAGTATTTCACGAGTTGTAAAATAATACCTACATGAGTCTCATACGACTCTCAGCATGCTTTTTGAAAGACTTGTTAGATAATCTCAACATACATCATAAACGATTCCTTTTCGCTGCGTTATGGAAGAATCTCTCATGCGAATCAGCACATGTAACAGTTTCTCCCGTGCTAGGAATCGTCTACAATTAAAAAATGAGCTCGTCGACGATCAAAAAGACTCTTTGTGAGATTCCCAGTAAGCTCCTGGGTTGAAATAAAATTTTAATAAAATATAAATTTATGTATTAAAAAATAATTTTTTTATTCTACTTTTTAATCAAACACTTTACTTTAGCTGCACTTTTGTGCAGGTAACCACAATTGTGTACCTTGACATTAAGGCAGGTAAATGCATTTAAGATAACTGCATTTTTTATTTACCTGCACAAAAAATCGTGCAAAGGAGATTGTGCAGCTAAGTCAAAACTACTGTACAACAATAAGAAAGATGATAAAATAGCGGGGCGAGGTACATACATATGTATGTAGTAAAAAAAAAACAAAAACAATAGCTTCACTCTTTTTAAACAACAACATTATGAGAAACAAAATATATTTTTGGTTGGTTTCAAAGTTGGTAAAAAAGAATGAAATACAAAATCCCGTATTCAATTTTTTAAAACTGTTTAGTTAAATACAACAAATAAAAAAATAGAATGATAACGAGAAACATATCGAGTCGGTCTGCTGTCGTTTTTGGTTACATTTCTTCTTCCTTAGCCAAGGAAAGGATACTGCAGCAGTCAGTGATGAAGAAAAACATTGTGTGTTTTAACAAGACTTCGTTCAAAAATTATTCCAACAAAAAAATGTATCTCAAAGCCAGCCGCCGCCATGTCCGTCTGTTGAAAACATGATCACTTTCAAAAAACAAATTGCTTGTAGTTATCCTAAGCAGTTTGGGATTGAAATCCAGCAAAATCGGTTTAGTAGGATCAGAGCTATGAACCGAAATTAAGAACCACACTCACCCTAAAAAATTGATAATTTTGTTAAAAAAAAAAAACTAACATAAATGGTGGAACAATGTACGGAATGATATATGATTTTGCAAACGCTCGTTTTATTCGACTGGAAATCACACTGTTAAATTTCCTAAAGATCGGTACATATTTTACCCTGAACCCCATTTAAACCCTACTCCCGGAAAACAGTTAAGTACGCCTAAAACCGTAATAAATAATGCTATCGGTATAAAATTTAATACTTCACAGTTTTATATGACTTGAAATCACATTAAAAAATTTCGTGGTGATCGGTCCATAATTAGCGATAGGCCCAATATAAAGCCCACTCTCAAAAAACAGCTCTATATGACTAGAAACCACACTGTAAATTTTCGTGATTATCAGTCCATAATTTACCATATGTAACGTAATTGAGAGTCGTCCAAATTTGAAAAAGCAACCTATATCTAGATTTATATAAAACTTTTGAAAATGTATAGGTTTTAGCGGTATTTTTAAAAAAAATTCCGCTGAATTACGAGCTCTTATAAAGTGCTTTAATTTTTTATAAGAAATTTAAAAATCTTAGGGACTTTTATACTTGGCAGCCCCTTGCCGCTCACAGACTACGTCATCTAACGGACAATCATATGCATGTCGTAATCTTTATTTCTATCATAGAGAAATATTTGTCATAAAATACTTTTATTACAGAATTCTTATTAAAAAACGTCTTTTCAAATTCTTGCTTTTACGTTTTCGATTTTCACTACACACGCCTGTATATTTTTTTTTATTTCCATTTTTAAATGAAAAGATAAACACACGAATAAGACTAGCGGCCAAAATTTACACAAAAACGCTGTAAATAGTCTTATTGTGACAAAATATTTTAGCGAATGCACGAACCGCACTTATTTGTCTCTCATAGTGTGAGTACGGCTAAAACAAATCAATCATTAACAAACCCTATTTTGCCAATAGAAAATGTTAGATGGCGCTAAAAGGTGTTATTAATTATCTAAATGTAGGCCTTTACAATCTGAAAAAGGTCAGTCTTATTGGTTAAAAATAGTTGCAGTTTTTATTTAATTTTTTTTTGTTACATATACATCAAGGCGTATTTCTACAAGGTGGTCTTATTTTGAAAACGTTTACAACACTGTAAAATATTTTAACGTTGTGTCAAAAACAATACAATACTGTAGTAAACAATTTAAACAAATATTTAATTTATTTTTAATTTTAAATTGTTTGTTTTGAAATGTAATAATTTTAAAAAATTTTAAATATCATAATTTCAAGCGAAAATTCTATAATTTAGTAAATGTTCCCCAGAATCACATTAACGGTATATCATTTTGACACAAGGTTAGTAATCAGCTGTTGCTTACGTAGCATTAGATAAGGTCACCTGGTGTAAATTCGCCTTGATATACATATTAAAAAAAATCTATGAAAAACATAACGTGGGCTTAGTCAATACGTCCTAATAATACATTTCACAACAAACGAGATTTGGATATGTTAGCCTTTAACGGTTGAGGTGATAGTAAATTTGGCCCTATCTTTCTTTACATTTTTGAACAGTGTATACGTACACGTGTACACGTAGTACATATGTATGTATGTTTTTCATTCCGTTTATAATTTCTACAATATTGAACTTTTTATAGTTTTTTTGAACAAACAGTTTAATTTGCAATGCTTATTTTTTACATTACAGCTTAGAGCGATAACACATTTAAAAGCAAAAGTAGAATGTTATCATACTTCATGCTTTCGATACGTATGTGCATTCTACGCGTGTAACCTGTCAATATTATTTTACACTACCACTTTTTGGACAGATGCATAAACGTATTGAACGATTGGTGTGGGACCGGTGGTAGCCCTTTTGCTTTGCACCATAGTAGTAATAGGGTAACCTGGGTAAGTCTGGGTTCGAGCGCCGCGGCAGTCAAATATGAAAAATTATCAATAAATTTTAATTAATTTCATATTGTTAAAATTCCTTTCTTCATAAAAATAATTTAATGAATATTAAATTTGATGAACTTTAACATTATTAAAATATCAACATTTGGATTAATATAATATCGCTCCCTTTTTGAAACTTAGTCATATCTCAAAAAGATTTCCAAATGTTCCTTTATATACAGATTTAATAAAATATATTTTGCTATAACTTCGGTTCAGTTTGCGATTTATTGCTGATATTTTTTTACATACAAGGAAGGTTGCAATAAAGGAGCGATATAATATACGAAAGGAATGTTCTTGTCGACATTGTGTGCCAGGCAGTTAGTGTCACATAAACTGCAGCCAAGGAACATCAAACTTAATTTTTATGTCGGAATAGTTAATTCAGAGCAAGGATTAGTTTGAATCAGTATTCGAAAATAAACACTAATATCCTGTTCAAATTTTAAAATTTGTTTTTGTTTTAAATGTAATTTTCTATGCGAACGTTGACGTTCGAAATCGTAAAACAGGCAGTAAATATCGCTCCTTAGTGTTCAGTTCGGTAGATTTGTGGAAAACACAAACGCTAATAGTGTTTGTGTTGAAAATCATAAAAAATAAGGTTTCGATGCTTGTCATCTTTCGAACACAAAAATAATACTGTTTTTTCCAACTCAACAAAAGATGAGAACATTAAATTCCGTTCGGTTTTTTTTAATCCACAAACTTCATTGTGTTCCGTTTGGCTTATTAATGTTCGTCCCAAAGCGAATTGACTAGAAGGTCACAAATTCTATTTCTTCGTCACGCACAAATCTTGTTTCTTTGATTCATGACTTTACCCCACCTTCTAGTCAATTCGCCTTGGTTCGTCCCTTTTGGCTGGTAAAACAAAACCAAACATTTTTTACAAAAACAAAATACACACACCAAAAAAAAAAACAAAAAGCCAGCAAAATTATTTTACACAAACAAAACATATACACAATACACACACAAGCTGTTCGTGGTCTGCGTTGCCGTTTTACTTACTTTTAACCAAAATTGGTTCCAACCCAGCCAGCAAAATAATCCGACGTCGTTCAGATATCTGAGAGAAACGTCGGCAAAAAAGTCGGAATCGTATACGAATTCTGTCAGATTTCTGACCCAAAAACGTATGCAGTGGTTGACACGAATTCTGACGGACATGTCGTGGGAAATTTTGGTTTTTTGTCGACATTTCTGATAGATATCTAACAGAAATCTAATAAAAAAGGCATGGGAAGTTCTGATGTGTTAGCCGAGATTTTTTTGCTTTCGAACTGATACCTGAAAGAAATAATTTTATTGCAAAATATCTACATATGTACATAATTATAAATTTTACACGTACGTACCTTTATTATGCTTTTTATCTTGAACAAATAAAATTAAATTAAAATTATTTTCAACAGAATGACAATTGTCATTATTTTAAAAAAATAATAAGTCTCGTTAGACAAATCTGAAAGAATTCCGTCGGAATTCTATTGGACATATCTGTACATAAATTCCCCCCGATATATCCATGCGAAATCGATCAGAAATCGGCCAGACCGTAAGTATATTCAATGTCTGACAGAAATCTGAACGATGTCTCTAAGAATTAAGTTAGACATTTGCACGAAATGTCTGATTCAGACAATGTCGAAGTATTTTGCTGGCTTGGAATGTGTACTTGTGTACTTTTTTCCATTTTGGTTACTTTTTTAAAACACAACAATAACCAATTATAATAGTGCATCAAACGCCAATACTGTTTTTATCTACTTAAAAATTATATTTCTAGAATCTTAAACTGTAACAAACTATCAGCTTAACCATATAAAGCGCCTATTAGACGATCATACTTGATATGTGAGAATGGTATGCCGTCATACACAGAAAAAATAGAAACTCGACACAAATTTAGTCAATTAAAAAATTAATTGCATGAACAAAAAAATACACCACACATACAGAAACATTTATTTTCTGAGTTTTGATTAAAAAAATTAATTGCAGCAAACAAAAAATTAATTGAATAATTAATGTACACCAATTAATTATTTAATTGAATAATTTTTTGCAAACATTTTTTCTGTGTATATTCGTACTCATGCAATAGCAATTCTGACATACTCAGTACAAAGTTCATTTGAATTTTTGCAGCAAACGGTAACGATGGCTTGGTTAGAGCGCTCATTTTTAAAAGATTTTATTGAGAAATATAAAACTCTGACAGAGTTATCGAAAATTTAAAGGGATATTTACCATAATAGAAATTTAAATCAAAGAGGCTATGAAAAACTTTTACAATAATTAAAAACAATTGAGCCGGATGAAACAATTGATGTAATAAGGAAAAAAATGTTCGTTGTCGTTCGCCTCATCAATTAACAAATCAGCAACTAATTCACCCACTATCATACATATATACAACCTTCACTTTTCAATGCTTTTAATGATGTATGACATACTTGGTATATTGAAATACGACTATCGAATTCGATATTTTTAAAGCCAGACTTCATTAAAAACTCAAAATTTTATCCGTTTTTTTAAACAATATGTTTTTTGAGAATTGGCATCATTGCCTGCATCATATGTTTTTTTAATCTAATATGAAGATCTAAAATGATTGGCATTTATAACTTCACGTCTACAACTGACATGATTTGCTGTTATAACAGGACGTTATTAAAACATTTGTTATAACATGACAAAACTCTAACATGATGAGTCTTTACTTAGCACTAACATCATATTAGTGTTAATGTTATGCATTTTATTTTAGTTGTAGACTGCGTGTAAGAAGCAGTACCGGATACAAGAAGCAGATTGACAGGAGAGCACAAGAAACATAGAGTGCTCCTGATGTCCATATCTGGTGATTACTGGTTTGGCTTAAATAATCAAAAACATTTCTAGTTAAAGTTGCTACTTTTGGAATGCAATTCAAATTTTAAGGTAAGTTGGTACATAATTCCATGACTTATTTACTTCAATTTAAATTTTTCGTAACTTACTTTTTTTTGGATTTCATATGGTTTTTTTGTATTCTTCCCTTTTGTTTTTGAATTTTTTGTTTTTATTGAAGTTTTTGTTTTGTTGTTTGTTATCAATTTTTTTAAATAAAATGAAACAATAAAAAGTAACAATGTTATTACAAATAATGTTTGTTCATAAATATGTATGTACAAAGGTACACTGATAGAAAAGTGCATATTCATATTGATGATGCCCTAACATCACGATTGTGACATCAATGTTACTACAAATGGCATCAACGATGCAAAAAGTAACATCAATCTAATTACTAACGTCTTCGTACAATTTTGTCATGTTTTACGTGTCATCTATTTTATGACTATAGTGACATCAATTCGATGCCACATTTTGATTCATGATTACAATGTATTATAAGAAGCAAAAATTCCTATATTCTATTTTTTTAAATAATTTAGTTAAATACATCAAATTTTCAAAGTAGAATGATTATGAAATCCATATGGGGCATGGTGCTGGTGTCTTATTACTGGGAGTTCTGCTGTAAACAAAGGTCGTAATTCAACAAACGTGAAACGAACATCTGTAACGGGTAAGTAAATAATAATATTCTCACATGTTGACTTAAGTCAATTCCAATGACTTTGACTTAATGACAAACTGTCATTAAATTTATGCTAATGTGTCCTTTCTCCGATGTTACTGCGTCATCGCACTGAGGACATGTTCGTCATTTCTGTGATGCCGATATGCCATCCCATTTATGACATAATTTCATTTTGACCCTGATGACACATTGGCGAAGTGATGTTAAGGTTGACATCACAATTGTGAAAAGTGTAATGGGGTCAAAAACGAAGACACTTGTCATAGTACTGATGCCAAAATACATCAGCGTTATGACGCCTTTTCTATCAGTGTATATAAATTTTTTAATTGGTAATAGTTTCAGCAAAATACGTTCGATATATCGATATTTTTGAAATAATAAATATCAAAACTCTTAAAATAAATCGATTCGATATATATCGATATATTTTTTCAATTTTCCTATCCCTAGTTAGTACCCTACAAGAAATGAATGAGCGAGTAGTAAGAATTTTCATTTTGGTGTTAAGAAAATGATAGAAAGAAATGACCGAAATTAAGTTTTCGGTCACATTCGGGCATTTCTTTCTATCATTTTCTTAACAGCAAAATGAAAAATGTGACTACTCGCTCAATCATTTGTTGTAGGGTATTTTCTTACTGTCTTGTCAGTACTGTCAAATGTAAACGGTGTGTTTGATATACAAATAATTTTTGTTTCGATTTTGGTTAGTCTGGGTTCACACTATGAAAGTTTTCTTTCAGAAAGTCTGAGTTTATGGGTGAAAGAGGAGAAAATAAAAGCATGTTCTCTTCCCCTCTCACCAATAAACTCAGACTTTCTGAAAGAAAACTTTCAAAGTGTGATCCCAGACTTACAAATTTTTTTGGTCGTGGCAACGCTGTTCGTGGTGCGGCCATTGCTAAAATTTTTTTGTTTGTTCATTTCTTTATCATTGTAAAAAAAGAAACAGTATAGAACATTAAAATATAATGTTCGTCTACAGTATCACAACAATTGTTCTGTTTTTTAACGAAGAACAGAAGCATATATGTATGTATGTACATATAATGTTCGGCTCTTTCTTAAACATAGTTATAACGGTATTAAAGGTTGTGTTCGTCTACACAATCATTAAAAAATAGATATCGTTATTGGGTGTGTGACCCGAACGCTGAATAATGTACTGTTTATTTTCGAACACTGGTTTGAATATAACTTTAGCAAGACTTAAAGCGAAAACTCTCTTTCGTTTAATTGTAATAAACTTTTTTTATAATACTTATCGTATTGTCTTCCGCGGACTTTCCGAAAAGAGTGATGATGGTTTTAGTATCCTAGAAACAACTATCGATAGTCCATGAAGAAACGTTAGTGCCATCGATAGATTTACAACTTTATTTATTAGCGTCATCATTTTTTTCTTTGTAATATGGTGTAACTTATCGAGTTCACAAGCCTTAATTTGGATTATTTAGTACAATTTAGTTTAACTTCCGCACCATCTGTTGTAAATTATCCGAATATAAAGTGTTTATATTAACATCCAGATGTCACTGTATCTTATTTGAAATTTGTTGTAGTCTCATTTTCTTTAACAGCTGAATTGATAGCACAGCTGTTTGGTTTTGTGTTTTTCTTTGTGGCTGCTGTTCGTTGCACTGTCGCTGATAAGAGAAGTGAATTCAGGTTGTTGTTTACAAAAAATATTCCTGTATTTTATCTAAATATTTAAAAAAGATCTGAATTTAAGTGTTTTCTATGACTGGCAATGTACATGGGCTCAGTTGGTTTCCCAACATTCCAGAAAAGTTTGTAACATGGGGCCAGGACATCAGTCTGTATGAAGTTCGTAATAAAAGCGAAACGGATGTCAAAAGTAAGTCTGCATAATGACTGAGACAATAGTGATTGTCCCTAAACTTAATTCTTTATTTTAGGTCGTCTACCGAGTATACCGGCTAATTTACTAGCCATTGAAAATCGTTACCAATATGCCAGATGTGTTCAACCATCCTACCACAAAGATCGCCCCATAATTGCGGTTGGTTTGGGCGATGGAAAAATCGGCATCAGTAGTTTTTATGAAATGGTTGACAATAGTTGGGAATACAGTATGTATTCACATTATATAAGACTGGCTATATATTGCATTATTTTATTGTTGTTTAGCTCCGCGCCAGCAAAGAATGTGTTTATGTTTAGCTTGGAATGAGACAGATCCAAATATTTTGGCCATTGGTCATGACCGCTACAAATCGGATTCTTGTATAACAATTTGGGATACTGAAAGAGGACTACCAAAAGAAAGCAGTAAGTGTAATTTTTACATAATCTCGAAATGTCGCCTAAAAGGTATTGGATATTTATTTTTGTTGATGTAGGTATTTGATTTAAATAGCGTTTATGTAGTATTACATAAATACATACATTATTAGATCATCGAGGGCTTATATTCAAATAATGATATTTGCAACTTTTTCGAAATTTTCATTTCTCATCTGTCTTTTTTATTAAAAGAAACAATACTTTTGAAAAACGGGCTGACTTCATAAACCCAGTATTGCAAAGCATTACTTAATACCAATGCGTTGACAAATCATCACAAAAAAGATGCACGAATTTCCTAACCGTTGTGTAGTGAATACGGTTACCGTGCAATAATGACCTCAAGGCATTGTCTGGATAAAAGTTATGGAGTTAATGAAGCTATTCCTTTTAGCGATGCATTGCAACACTGAGTTTATGAAATCAGCTACGGTTTTTATAACAAATTTTTGTTTCGATAAAAACCTAACAAACACGGAGGTTTGATTTATACAAAAATTTAGATAAATTTTACCATAAAGATATAAAAAACTATGCTTTTTTCAATTTAGTTTATTTAACATAAAAACTACAAAAAACTTTACGAAATACATATGTATATTAACATATAAATAGTATACATACATACTTATAACTAAATTAAAAAAGAAAGCAATATTTTTAATTTGTCTTGTAAAGACAGTGTGTGTCCAAAGTATGCTTGGCATTTTTAGTTCACTTTCTTATTTTAATAAATGTTAAACCGTATACATATACAAACATATACATATACAAACATTTTAACAACATTAACATGATCTGTAAATCATCTATAAAAATGGGATTCCCCTTTTTACTTTGTATTTGGTTAAAATAAATTGTCAAAATTTTAGTGTTTACAATAAAAAAACCGCTCGGAAATTCGGATTCTAATTTTAGAGCGCCAAATGTAATGAAATTACTGATTCGAATTTCTGAGAGTTCGAATTTCTGAGCGTCTACTGTATAGGCTTTTTATTTAAACCAGGACCAAGAATTACTGTCTCTCCGAATATATCTAACCAATTTTCTTAAAATTTGAATAGATAGATTTTTTTAATTAAGTCAAAAATTAACTCTAGGCGGGCAACGCCGCAGGTGTGGCTAGTATACTAATAAAATAAAAAAAAATAGTTTCTACAAAATATGTACATATGTACGTTGCAATTTGTAATCAACCAACAAAATGAAATCTCTACAATAGGCTGTATCGTTCAGAATTAGACACAGCTATAATTGTTATCAAAAATTTACTCTAGAATCCAAGAATGATTCTGGCATATGTTTTGAAGAAAAATTGAAATTTTTTGAACGTTCATAAACGAACATAGAAGTTTATAGCATTTTAGTGAAAGTGAAAATTATTGTTTTGTGCCGCATACCACACTTTTTCTTAATTTACATATTTTTAAAAAGTAGCTTTTTGTGCTGCATAAATATTTTGCATATTTTTTTACTCCATAAAGATTAAAAACATTTATTAAAATGAAGTACATACAAGTTTTTAAATTTTTGAGAAAATATTTAATTTATTACGTAGGTGATATGTGTTACAACGTAAATATGATAATCAAATTACAAAAACTTGCAACTTGGCCTTTTTCTGACACTCACAAAAGTATTTTGCCTTTTAAAAAAATCGTTTTACCCTTGCAAATATTGTTATAAATGTGTACATTTTATATGGGCTTGCTTCGTTTATACGTTTCGTTCGAATAATATACCATTTTCAAGGTATTTTGCTATTATTTATCTTATAAAAATGCCGAAAGGAAAATGATCTTGCACCTTCATGACAAAGGTAAAACAATTTATTTTATATCGCAAATGTTTGTGAGGTGTCGTCAAAAAATAGAAAATATAATTAAGCGTGCAAAAGAACGTTGAAATATTAAAAATTTGGCACGACATGGCCGTCCAAAATTGTTATAGTCAGAAATGAAAGAAAAATACTTAAATTAGCGATTATCCTTCACTAATCAACATATAACCAAAGGATTTGACTTTTGGAAATCCGTAATATTTAGCGATTAAAGCAAATATAATATTTTTGGGACTAATGGACGAAGCATGGCTTGGAGAAAGCCGAATGAGTCCCTTAATATAAAAAATATCAAGCCGACAGTAAAACATGGGGGAGGTTCTGTTAGGGTTTGGGTTTGTATGTGAGCCCCAGGAGTTGGAAATCTAGATTTTATATGACACCAAACATTTGCCAACGCCTCCTCAAAGCCCGGACTTGAACCCAATAGAAAATGTAAAAGTTTCGTGAACACCACATGTCTTCGAAAACTATGTTGAAACAAGTTTTACTACAAGAATGGGGACAATTTGGTAAAATCTATTCCAAGACGATTAGCTGCAGTTTTTAAAAACAACGGATATGGCACAAAGTATTAACTGTGACATATCCATTATTATACGGGCAAAATACGTGATATTTTTTAAAAGCAAAATACTTTTGTGACCTTAAAAATGCACCATATTTTTCTAAAATCTCGTACGTATAAATAGTATAACAATTTAGATATTCTAAATTTGTCTTTTATAATTTAATTCTTTGTCTTTCTCCTCACACGTTAATAAAAAGAAGTTCCTGTTTAATATAATAAGTAAATTGATGTCAATCAAGTTTTTTCTAAAAAGTTTATTTTTCCTATATGGAAAATAATTATGAGACTCACTGTACGTATACTTGCTGGGTCATGTTTCTCAAAACTACAAGTAAAATAAATTTGAACTAAAAAAACAAAAATTTTATAATTGTTGCTTTTTTAATGTATTTTACTTGTAGATTTGTAACTTGTAATTTTGAGAAACAGGGCCCTGCTGTGTACTGATTTGTTGACGTTTCATTTTGCTTTTGCTTTAACTACTTTTTTTTCTTACGGCAATGAAGCAAAAGTTTAATTTATTTTGCACGTTTTTGTGTGAGGAATTTTCTGCATTAGTCAAACAGTGGCGTGTAAAGCAAAACAATACTTAATAAACTTTAAAATAGTTGATATGGAGCAAATTTAATTTCGTATTATCTCCGAAACCATAAAAAATAGGTAATACGAACATAAGTTTTAAGTTTTTACAAACTAAGTTTTAAAAATACGTTGTTTAAAAAAAGTACCAAAAGTAGGTAACAACCCTGTTCTATCCTCTCCATTCAAGTTAAAATTTTTATATGCATACATATATTTATGTATGTATGTCCCTAGTGATGGTTTAAGCATAACATGAACTAAACTTTTCAAATTTTGCAGTCCAAACGGGTTAGATAAAAAATCGCTCGAACACAAATTGACTTACTAGTCCAACAAACGGAATTGAATTCACGTGTATATTAAAAACTTTTAACAGTGGATATAGTGCTGTTGGCTGATGAATTTGTCTTCAGTCTTTATAGTCTCTACTAAATAGGTCACAGCATCTTTAAGAAGACGTAAATATGCCCTAAAGCAAAAAAAAGTTCGTTTGAGAGTAAAGTCGGTCATTTTAGCGGATCAGATAATTCCACTGTTTACGTTATTTCGGTTGCCAATCTCCCAAATTTCAAATTATATGAACATGATATCAATTGTTTTTAGACCATTTAAGGAAAATGTGATAAATGTGTATGCAAATGCATATTTGTTGTCGTCAGTCGGAAATTACCATACACAAAATATCATTGCGAATCAAGAAATTTGCAGTAAAATGGCATCGATTTGTTGGTGCATATTTTTGCATATTTTGCTTTGAATCCATATTTTTGCATATATGTATTGCTGATATTGTATATTTTTGTTGCATATTTTGAAAAAAACTTGTTTTAATTGTTTCATTTGCACTTTTCCGCAGAATAGGTATAAGACAACTTCGATGATATTTATTTATTGATTTCTTATGGGAAAAGTATTGTGTAAAGCACCTTCGCGTGTTGCCGCATATAAAAAGAATTATCCGGATTAATGTATTCCTCTACAGCAACTAACAACCAAATGGGGGACGTGGTTGAAAGCAATTATGTATTATGCTGAAAACTTTTGCGAATTCAAAGATGTGGTAAAAGAATTCAACAGTGGTGAATTTAAGTTAATTGATACTGCCATATTGTATTTTTTTTAGATGGTAACTTAAGTTAACAAATTCGTAGCAAGCTTGATAAAGATTAAACAAAAATTAAGGATTTAAATTGTTTTCGAAAACAGCGTAGTGAAAATGAATGTACAACAGAGAAACTATCAGCAATTAATCATGCACCTATCACTTCCATTTTATTTTGTTTTGAAAAACAGGCAGCAAACATTTTTACTGTGAAAAAATGGAGGGTCAAATACAGTCAAATCCGGATAATTCGTACCCCGATAAATCGTAATTCCCGATAATTCGTAACAAACTGTCGGCCCCTTGAAAAAATCTCGTTAATTCGTAAAATTTCCATACATTTTGGTCCCCTCGCTAATTCGTAATTTTCTTTGCCTCTTATAAATCGTAATTGTTTACTAACTACTACTTATAATTCGTAATAAAAACAATAGAAACATGGAAAGAATGATTTTTTGTTCACCGCTATATTTTGCGTGGGTTTTTGCTTGTGTGTGCACACAACACATTATCAGTTTGTTACATGAATAATTTTTATATACAATTTTTATATACATATTTTATTTTTAACAATTGTTTTTTATGTTTTTTTTATCGTTTTAGTAGATAAATTGAAAAACCCCGATAATTCGTATTTATTTTATTTTAACCCCGTTAAATCGAAACCCCGCTAAATCAAAAACCCCTATAATTCGTAAGAAATGGCCAGTCCCTTGCGATTACGAATTATCGGGATTCGTATGTAAGTGCTATCAGTTTCGCAAGTTGCTTAAGCAAATTATAGTTTCAAAAGATTTGGAAAAATGTATTCTTAAGTTCAATATGGTTAGACACTTATGATTAACATGCATTCGCACAGTTGCTCAAGCCAGCTTATGCACATATATTATAGTTGGACCTTTACAAGTGACTTAATTAACATGATTGTCTTAATGTTTCTTTATATATTTGTGTTTTACTTTATTTTAACTTCTACTTTTGGGGCTATTGTGACTTACTTACGTTTCTGAGACTGAATTTTAACGTTCTTCGTGCTTTTTTGGTTTTTTCTTTTTATTTTTATGTTTTTTTTTATCACTAATAAAAAAATTTAAGATATTTTTAACTGCATATTTTTTAAATTTTTAGCGCATAAATTTCTATTTTTATTGCATTTTTTGTGCGCATTAAACGCGGTTTTAACTGCATTAAAGTCCGGGCCGACGTGATAACATATAAGAGATATAAATCGGATATTAAGTAAATTTAAAGTTAACAAGGGACATTTTTTAAAGTTAAAAATAAAGTTTTAGATAACGTATGTAAAACACTACAAGTCAATAATCTCAACTTGGTTTATGTTAAAATTTTAGGTTCGAACTTTTTTGGACTCTCAGAATCGGCACATTCACTTTGCTGGAACAAAAATCACCGTGTGCTTATTGCAGGCATGAATCAGAAACAAATCAAGTTGTACGATTTGCGTCGTAAGTTAATTTTAATTTTCTTATGAGCTTTACGGTTACAAGTTAAATATTTTTACAGAAAGTACCACAACAGTGCAGACCATACAAACAAAAACTGTATACGGTTTGGGTGTAGCACCTAACGGCAATTATCTTTCCAGTTTTTTTGATTCTGTCATAATGCTTTGGGATTTACGATCCCTCGATCGACCACTGAAACTAATTCAATCGGCTAAAAATCATCTACAATTGAGTTGGTGCCCAACACGATCAAGTCTGTTATCATCATTGCAACGAGAATCTCCATATATCACTCTCTACGATATACGATGCGTTGACGTCGAAAATAGCCGGGAAGTCTATAGTGTCAAAAAGCAGTTATTACCTCTGCCGAATACCAAATATCATGCATCACACAAGGGTTATTCGCTGACAGCTCTCTCCTGGCATAATAGTGATTTTGAAAGAGCTCTTCTTCTATCAGAAACCGGTAGTATAGTAGACTTCCGTTTGCCTTTATCCATTCTGACAGCCTACAGCAACCACAAAAAACTGCCACTCTTGTTGCAACGACCATTGTCTGCACCCAGTACACCGGCGCACAGTAGTAGCCAAAGTACCAGTCAGTCTAGTACACAAGAATTTTCCAACATGGGATCCTCTTTGAACTTTCACGTAATCGATCACAATCTACTGGAGGAGGATTTAGTTGATGAAACTCGAGAGCGGGCACTTAGTGATTATGGCTTAAAAATGGATGGTAAACGCTTAAGTGGGGAATTTCATTTGTCACCATATTTAAAAAATGTTTGGCTGAGTCTGGCCAATTTATATCGGAATGAAGAAAAATTGCTTGGTTTGAAAACGACATTGGGCTTTGGCATGGGTCATACATCACAGGCTTTTATGAACAGTTCACGCATTGAATCCCATGTTCTACAATGGCCAGATTTTATAAATAATTCAAATAATTTGGTTTGCTACAGGTAAATTGGATGTTATAATTAAAATAAAACAAGATTTAAATCATTGTGATGTTTTTATGTAGAAGTGACCAACGTGATACGGCCTTAAAATTATGTGGTTGGGCGTTTGAGCAGGACTTGGATCGATTTATAAACAATTTGTGCGAAAATAAGGTAAAAACGACTACAAAATGCATCATGCCAAAAAGTAATGGTTTATTGAACTTATTTACATGTTTAGGAATATAGCCGAGCTGCTATGATTTATGTCTTTCACTTAAAAATTCTTTCGGCCTGTGATATTTTATCTAAGGCTGTCGATCAATCACGGGATCCCAGCATGTTTCGAATTGCTGCCATTGCACTGTCAAGTTTTAATGCAGATCGGACAAGTACCGCTTGGCGAAATCAGCGCTCAAGTGCCAACACACAAATTCAAGACCCGCATTTAAGGGCCATATTTTCATTTCTCATAGCAGACAACGAGAATTTTGACTCCGTATTGGTATGCCCATCTTTTAATAACAAATAACAAATTTTAAATGGCATTTTTAATTGTAACAGATGGAAGAAGCAGTTTCGTTGGCCGATCGCATGGCTTTTGCTTGCAAATATCTTTCAGAATCAAAACTTTCCGAATATATAAAAGTTCAAATTCAGAACTCAATTGAGAAGGGAGACTTAAATGGTTTATTACTGACAGGGGAGTCGCAAGATGGCATTAATATTTTGCAGGCTCATATGGATTCAACGGGAGATATACAGACTATCGCATTAATAGCCATTAACTATTTTCATCGTGAACTTTTTAATAATACTTGCATACAATACTGGATCACATGGTATGAAAAATTACTGTTTTGTAGACATATATGTATGTATATAAACATGCAAACATAAAATTTTACATACCATTTAAACTTTGATTCTTATATTTCCTGTAGCTACATGGACTGTCTGAATTCGTGGGGTTTTTGGGAAAAGCGTGCTGACTTAGAAATAAAAATAGCGAACCTCCGTTCAACAAATCGCACTACACGCACAGTATATTTGTCTTGTAATTTTTGCGGTAAATCGGTGTCAAACGTTTTGCAAGAAGATGCGCGCATTCGCAATGTTTCATCGAATGTTAATAAAGTAACTAATGAGCTTCCTAAATTTGACCTCGAAAGAAGTTATTTATTAAGTATTGTTTTTAAAAATAGCTGTCATCATGTCCTAGTTGTCGAAAGCCACTGCCACGTTGTTCCTTATGTCTATTGCATATGGGTACTACACTAAATGCTGGCCTCTCTGCAGATGGTGGTCTCGAGAGTATTGGATGGCAGTCAAAGCCATTTTCAAAATGGTTCTCATGGTGCCAGACATGTCGCCATGGTGGTCACACCGAACATTTAATACAATGGTTTAAGTAAGATTTTAATAGATTTATTGCTTGATCTCTGTATTTAACATTTTTTTTTTTACTTATAAGACAAAATGCTGAGTGTCCTGTTTCTTCTTGTTCATGTCGGTGTTTCGATATGGATGGCACCAATCCAGAAGTTACTCGAGATCTATCCTAGTTAAATCGCCTTTTTAGCTTTAAAAAAGTAATGCCCAACTTTTAATCAAAGACTTAATTATCAAAATGTATGACAAGGCTGTTGGTTTTCTTTTTATATTTACAAAAATAAAGTGTCTCAAATTATAAAGATTAATCAGCAATTTAAAGGATTTCTTAAGGTCCTAAAAATATGTATTTTTCACCCTTTTAACTGAAAAATTATTTTTCCACGCATAAAAAATAAGCAGAAAAACGGTAGTAATGAAAAAAACTTGAAAAATGTTAAGAACACTTACTGCTTTTTTTACGATTTGCGAAAGATCTCTTTTCTTTCGCTAACTACATTTAAAACAAAATTAATTTGTAAAGACTTTGTTTTTGGGTCAAATGAATTTGTGAAAGAAAGAAAGCGTTCTTTTAACATCGTGAAATTGGCAGTCACTTCTGTAACGTCTGCATCCTTATGAGAAGGGTAGTTCAAATCCGGTTGTCCGTCCGTC
This sequence comes from Pollenia labialis, assembly GCA_949318255.1. Classification (NCBI taxonomy): domain Eukaryota; kingdom Metazoa; phylum Arthropoda; class Insecta; order Diptera; family Polleniidae; genus Pollenia; species Pollenia labialis. Next base: position 68,563,878 of record OX439141.1, on the reverse strand, counting down.
TGGCGAAATGGGGTTTCCGAAGACACCAGAAATTTTTGTCCGATATGCTCATTATAAATGGCTGAGATATGAGCAAAAACCCACGAAAACCTCTAATTTCTTCTATAAATCCCTTTTTTATTTCTTTTTTCTGTATATCTTATTTTTTTTTAGCGGGAATGTTTTTTTTTTTGCTTAAAAGAAAGCTTTTTGGGATGCGAGTGGCTTATGTATAAAAAAAAAACAATTTTTAGCTCTAGACGAGTGTTTTTAAATTTTTAACATATGCACTACATATTTTGAATGTTTTCCTGTTTGTGTTTAAGTGTTTCTAAATCCCAGTGTTGTCAGTGGATTTTTCGAAAAAATACCTACACATGCTAATAAAAATCCAATTTTTCCCTACATGCTGAAAAAATTTCCCCTACAAAAATCCCTACGCATTATGATCATTAAAATATAAGAAAACATAAGTTATAAAAAATGAATTTTATTCGAATATGTATTTTAAAGCTTCGACATAAAATAAGTGCAAAACTAAAAAAACAATACATGTTTTTGTACTTTTAATTAAATTTAATTAAGCCTTTTAACATTAGGTGTGATCCTCAACGTTGGGAGCAAGCGGGGGATCCAATCTTACCGAAAATTGTTCCCGTATTCAAAGTTTGATAAGATGGAGCTTTTAAGAGAAAAATATTCTTCTTGCACGAAGTAGTCCGTACTCTTTTTTTATGGCAAATTAATAAAATTGTCAAACAATCTGCTGTGTCAAAAATATGTATTTAAAAAACCGCAAGCAAGTTAACCAAAATAATTACTATAAGAAATATTTATAAAATAAACAATAGACAATGTTGAAATATGTATGTAAGTAAATGCTTGAATTTATTTAAACATATTTCATATTAACGTTTTCTTTTGGATCAGAAATTCTGTTTTTATTGTTTGTACATTTTTGTCTATTAGTGAGGGAAAGTTTACTCTTATTTTACCGAACTTTACCCAAAAAGTAGGGATTACACCTACATACATATTAGTGTCGCCAACTTTTTTAACCACCAACAACTCTGGAAATATATTTCGAAGCTATTTAAGGGAAACTTTTTTCAACCGTTTGGACAATAAAATATCATTATAAAAAGGTTTTTTCAGCATTTATTTTTTAAATAATACGATATGACGAAAAATCCCTACATTTCGGAGATTATGAAAAATCTGTCTGATTTTCCCTACGCTTCTATTTTAGTATCGAAAATACCTACATGTAGGGATTTTCTACTACTTCTGGCAACACTGCTAAAACCTTAAAAATAAAACTTATGCAGAGAAACAAGACAGATTAACCTTTCCGACGGTATGTAACATACCCAACTATCATTTTATACCTTCGATACTGTAATGCCCACAAAATGTTAATCCCAGGAATAAAATCACACTTTTCTGTAGAAATGTTGACGAATAATTCTTTTTTTAATTTATTTGTAATAATAATTAAATTAATCAGGTATGTTCTAGGTTTAGACTCGAATTGAAAACGAAAAATTTTTTGAATCAGCATAAGTCATAAATTGGTGTTCTCAAATCCGCATGTTTTTGTGTATTCGAAGTTTTTGTTCGAAAAATCTTTTGTTGAACTAATGATCGCTAATTTGCTAACCGAAGCATGATAGCAATGTCTAATATTTTTTAAATATCGTGAAAGCTGTAAAGAATCACAAAAAAAATCGCTAACATGGCTAAAATTCTCGAAAAATTTCAAACTTTTAAACAAACACTAAAATTTATTTGAAATCTCTAAATGGGTTAAAAAAACAAAATGTCGGAAAATAACAAAAAAAAAAAATTGCAAAAATAGCGAAAATTCGCGAAAAATTTTAATATTTCAAACCAGCCATAAAATTGATTTAAAGTCCCTAAAACTATAAGGAATGGCAAAAAATCGGTAAAAATTGCTTAATTCAAGGAAATTCGCAAAAATTTGCAAACAGCGGCATGATAGCAAAGTCAACTATTTATTATAAATAGTTAAAGCTGTAAAGAATCAGAAAACTTACACGACCAAATCGCTTATATCGCGAACATGGCTAAAATTCGCGAAAAATTGCAAAGTTTAAACAAACCCAAAAACTAAGAGATCGCTAAATCTATTAAAATAACAAATTGTCTGAAAATAACATAAAAATCGTTCAAAAAAATTTGGCATAATAACATCAAAATCAATGAAAAAGTCGACTTTAAATTTAGGGTTAGTAAGGGCCTTTTGCGTTTTAGATAACGATATATTTTTTGATTAAATTGGATTAAGAAGATTTTAAGCTAAAAGCAACATTAATTTTTTTGTTAAAAATGTTATCACATATTACACCAACCCATATCTACTCTAATTGAAAACGAATAAAAACATGTGGATGTGAAATGCAGAACACCAATAATGCTAAAGTAATCCACTTTCGAGTGGATTCGGATTCTAGAACACACCCGAATATATAATAATACTAATAAAAAGATAAGTAATTTAATAAAATTTAATCTTAATCACATTAGATCCTTTTATATCCTAATTTTTTTACATTTAATTTGTTGTAGCTGATGAAGTCTTTCATCCTCCCCATTTATCGCCCTAATGTTCAGCTTTTTTTTGCCAATCGTTTGTTGGCGTTACTACGTTGTTGATTTCGGTGCTCTTTTTTTTTGTTTTGGAAAAAAATCGCATTGAGTAGATGCAGAAAACTTTTTCAACTTGAGTCTTCCATCGACAAGCGGCATAAAGCATGGTATTGTTCCCACAGCATCGAATCTGAATTGACGGCATATGCAAGAATGAAGGGTGCAATCCTTGTATTGGGCTGCGATGCTAATGCTCATCATTGCCAAAGGGGGAGCGCTGATATTAACAAATGGGGTGAGTAAAGGTTTGATTTTATAACTACTAACAATCTTATTATCTGTAATAGATCTGACATTAGTGAACCGTGACGAGCAACTTGTTGATTGGTGGGTGGCAACCACAGAACTGTCACGAGACGGAAGATTTTGCGTTTTATTTTGTCTCCTTTTAAGAAAGCTGCACTTTTTGCATTTCTCTTTGCACCATCTTTTTTGCCACAATACAATGAACACAAATTTATTAAGTTGAATTATCATGAAAAACTGTTGTAAAAATTAACTTTTAAAATTACCACAACACTAGTAAATAATATTTAAATGAGCAAATAACATTATTAAACAAAACAATATAACTAAATGAATTTTTTTGGTGGCATGTTATAACGTCCAGTGTCATAGTGTCCATGGACACTGTGACACTTTTGAAAGTGCCATGGACACTATGACACTGGACGTTATGACATGCCACCATTTTTTCACTAAACACAACGTTTGTTGAACTAATGCATTTGTTTAACGTGGTTTGTGTTTTGTTATTTTTGTTGTGATCACGCCATTTGTGTTGATGGTTGCGGCCTGTTTTTACACATTGCCACTTCACTACCAAAAAAAGCTTTCTGCCTTTTTCTTCGAAAGCTGCCTTCGCAACTGATTTGGGCCCTTTTCACACGTCACTTTTCACAGTTCTGTGGTATTCTGTGGTGGCAACGGACTGTACTTTTTCAGACCATAACCGTATTACCTTTGCACTGAATTTTGACCTACCTTTGCTTTACCGTTTAGGAACCCGAGGGATTCCTTTAAGGAAAGGGTCCGAAATGGGTTGGCGCAACAGGCCTTGGGCGACTTGCTGTCGTCTGATCTGGAAGGTGTTGGGAACAGGTTCACTAATCTGTTTAGGGAAAGCTATGAACAGTCCGGCCCGGTTATTTTTCCGGGTAGGCGTACACAGCAAAAATGGTGGACCAGGGAACTTCATGTTCAAAGGTCTACGATTAGGAGACTGTTTAATATGGCCAAGCTTACGAGAGCACCAGTGAATTGGAACAATCACAGGGTGCAGTTCAACAAGTATAAGTCGTATCTAAAAAAGACAAAGCGTCTATCATGGAAGTAATTTTGTGTATCCATCGGTAATGTCAACGAGTTGTCTAGATTCCGCCGAATTTTATCCAAGGACCCTTAGGTCCTTTGTTACATCTAAAGACATAACTGCTCATGGACTGAGCCTAGCTCTGATACCCTTACCTTACTTATGGAGACGCACTTCCCGGGTGTATGGAAACCGGAGGTATGGACGATGGTCAGTGGGACCTGATGTCTATGACATCGAATCGTACTTCCCCTTGAGTCGAGGAAATGGCCACAAGAGCGTAGGCGGTCAATACTTTCGACCCATATTAGTCACTGGGTCCGGATGGTATTTTTCCGGTCATCTTTTGCAACATATCGTACGATGCATGATTTATGCTGATGAATATATTCAGGAAATGCCTCAGTAGGATGTTTCTGCCTAGGGGGTAGAGAGAGGTTAGGATGATTTTTATACCCAAGGCTGATAAAGCGGCCCTATTAGTCTGTCTGCATTCTTGCTGAAGACTCTGAAGAGACAAATAGATTTCCATCTTATACATATGTAATATTGAGACCCGCCTTATTAGCAACGATCAACATGCCTACCTTTCTATCGCCTCTACTGTGGTTGCTTGCGGTCAACGGGATTCTCAGGTTATTTGTTTCCATGGGTAGGAAGGTTTTTGCCTATGCGGATGACAAGTTCAGCTGGTCAGGGGAAAATTTCTGTTTCTTCGATAGGGGAAATTATGCAGGTGATGCTGGGCGAACTCTCAACATGGGCAAGGGGCTGTGTGTTAACCCTGTGAAGACTGAACTGGTGCTATTTACCAGAAGGTAAAGGATAGAGGGATTTTGGGGGCCAGTGCTAGATGGCGTCGAGTTAACTCTATCGGACGGAGCTAAGTATTAGGGTAACATTTTGAATGCAAGCTAACTTGGAAGAGAAATACTCAGGAGAGTATGAGAAGGCGACGCCTACTACACATGCAGGAACTCCATCGCTAAGAACTGGGGTCTGAGGCTCTTGGTATCACAGGTGCAAGGAGAAGCACTCCACAGGCAGCGTTGGACATCCTACTATGTATGTCCTCTATATTTTTTTTAATTCCCTACTACACATGCAGGAACTCCATCGTTAAGAACTGGGGTCTGAGGCTCTTGGTATCACAGGTGCAAGGAGAAGCACTCCACAGGCAGCGTTGGACATCCTACTATGTATGTCCTCTATTTTTTTTTTAATTCCCTAATTAATTCCCGCGAAGCTTTACGCTTGTCTGCAGGAATGAAACTAGAGTCTCTGGAGGGAATCGAACCCGCAACCCCGGCGCTGATAGACTAGCTCACTACCAGCTAGCCTACCGGGGCATTATGTGAGGAGTGTGGCTGCTAGGAACTTACTTAGACTTCTTGGTAAGACCTAGGCGGGATGATCACACGAGAATTTTGTACGAGGTGGGTCTGCTTGATCGGGGTATTATTCTCGAGGAAATTTCGGATCATGACCCTGGACTTCGGTGTAACACCACCAGTGGAGTTCCCGCATAGGGAAGTTTGGCGTGGATCCAATGGAATGTTTGAGGGGTGGGCAGTATTTACGGATGGATCTAAGATGGAAACCGGCACTGGTGCCAGTGTTTATATCGCGAACACCAACAGAGTAGATCTGTGGTGGCAATTATCGTCGATAGTCAGGCGGCGCTTAGGGCATTGAGAAATAATGCGGTGCGATCGTGCCTGGTCGCTCGGTGTAGGAATGCTCTTAGGGAACTCATGGAGGTATTCTATGTAAGGCTGTGTTGGATACCTGTGCATTGCATGGATGATGGAAATGAGATGGCGGACGAAGTCGCTAGGGAGGGTACGAATCTGGAGTTAGTGGTAAGGGACGGGGGGTAAAGCCCCCCTATGTTACTGTGATATGGGAAAGATTCCGTGATAAATCTAACCGGTGCTGGAGATATGAACGGATTTCAGGGTGTCTAGGGCACTATGGCCCGTATTGGACGCAGGGGCAACCAGGCTTCTACTGGTATTAGAAAGGGGTGGTCTAAGGACACTTATAGGGTTATTGACGGGGCATTGTCCTGTTAGGGCTTTACGGGCAAATGACACAAAACCATACCGGACTTCTGCAGATAGTGCGATGATTCTGAGAAGCTAAAGACGATTGAGCATGAACTGTGCCACTGTCGTAGGATGCAGGGTCTCAGAAATAAATGACTAGGAGATAGATTTCATGACGAAATGGTGTAAATCGCTGGATGTAATCCAGTTGATCTACTGTGGTTTGTCAGGGAAATAGGGCGGATATTTCTCTTGATGGAACTGTAGAGGGTGTATAGTTCTACGTAGTTCTTTTCTTTACTTTTCTCTTTCTCTACCTTTTCAATGAAGGGATTCACAATAGACCGCATTGGTCTCCGTGTGGAAGTGTGCCCTTGGGCACATTACCCTTTAAACCTAACCTAACCTAGAATTATTGAAATTGGCCATAAATCGGTTAAAAAATCAATTCATTTTGCTATGTTTTGTATTTTGACTTTTTTTCTTCTTAAGAAATTACATGTATGTATTATAAAAAAATAATTTTTACTAAATTTTTTAGTAAAATTTAGAGGGGAAAAATTTAACACCACGTCACAAGGTATGTCCCAAAATTTCACCTCTATAGTTAAAGGTTAAATAAAGTACTCTTTTTCTTAGTGGTCAGCAGGGTTGTTAGATGTGACGATTTTTCGTCATTTTGACGGTTTGTTTGAGAAAACACAGTAAAATTACAATTTTTTTTTACTAAAAGTTTTAGTTTTATGACGATTTTATGGCCTCAATAAAACACTTACAAGAAATTTTTACAATTATATTGGGAACAGTTCAAAACGTTAAAATCAATTTTTCGAAATACAAAAATTATTGGAAATTAAACAAAATAAATTCTTCCCACGTCACAAACCAGGTGGCAAATAACGACATTCCATTAAAATTGTATTGTAATTTCGATCGATATCGAATGCCGTAATTTGCCCCCAGGTGGCTTTTATTAGATGCATTAGTAATTCGAATTCTACAATTATATTATTGCCATCGATACTGCAAAAAATATACACTTGAGCCCCGGTTTGCGTCGGTCCTATTTGGTCCGCTTTTTAAAAATTGCTTAAATACGCGTTGCATTTTTATGATTTCGATTTATACATACGATTGCATTTTTCGTTGCAGTCATAATCACGTGAAGAATTTGTATATTTGCGTGTAAAAAGGCGAATTCCCGTTTAATTCTGGTAGGTAAGTTATTTTAATTATAGTTGCGTGTTAGCAAGTAAAAAGTTAGTTCTTAATAACAAGTTGTGTAGAAAAATCAATGCAAAGAGAAGAGAATGCATTAGTTTGGAACTAAAATTGGACGTAATAAAACGTTTCAAGTCAGGTAAAAAGAGTGTTGATATAGACAGAACCCTTGGTTTAGCACTTTCAACAGTAAAAAACCATTTGGAATAGTGATAGCGCTAAAAATTAATCATTTAAAGATAGCTCAAGTTAATAGCAAATGAGATTTTAGTTTTTATATGGATTAATTAATTAAATAAATTTTTGATTGAAATTTTTTTTTTTGAACCACTTAATGCAATAAATTGTCTCCAATTTGTAAAATTTGAATATTTGAAGATTTTGTTAAATCTTCGTGACGATTTTGACGAATTTTGTTAAAACTTTTGACGATTTTTAAAGAAAAAAACCTAACAACCCCGCTGCTCAGTACCATCTCAATTTTTCAACTTTCCATCACTGACGATAACTGTTTTTTCTGATACAGCTGGAACGGGTTTCTTTGCATATTTGATAAAGTGCAACGTTTTTCATGTAGAGCATTTTTTTTGCACATTTGACTACTCTCTTATGTACTACGTATTTCTGTGCCGTTTAATTTTTAAAACCTTATTTATTTGCCTACGCACGGTAAGATTTTGCAGTATGTATATCCTACAATTTCTTCCTTTAGCATACATAGTACAGTACACATTCCGAATTATTATTGAGCAACGTTACATTTAATATTCCTCAACGTTCACTTCGTTTTTTCAACACTCTATATGAATGTCAGGACATGTCGAACAAACTTTGAGATGTCAGATCCAATAAGAAAATTATGCAGCTGTTTCAATCAAATGTATAACTTTATCGACTATTTTCTGAACATAAATATCATAAAAAGCAATATCATATTATTTGGCATTCCTTTTTATTAAACTTTTAATCTTATTTCCAAAAGATTTTGTTATTCGTGCTAAATTCCCAGTTTTTATTATTGATAAAAACACTTGAAATTTATTGTTGATGGGATAAGCTATTCCTATGCGCATTTCACTGGTTGCTTAGGCCAGATCATCAGGAAACTTCATCCATAAAGATTTTAGAAAAACTAAAGATATCAAACCAAATAAAAATGTTAAACGTATAAGACTTATAGCAACAGTTCTACTTGTTGTTTTTTATTTTGTTTTTCTTAACCTACTTACAACTACAATTAATGTTGAGAGAATTTCAACTAATTGTAGCGGGGAATGTAAGACGAGATGAACGCACTGTTTATTGTTGATGTTGTTTTGTTTAAGCTTTGATATTATTACAAGTAGAACTGATGAACACGACGAATTTTTCGGAAGAGATTCGCTGTATAAATTCGGCGTATGAAACACAATAGCGACGAAAAAACAAAATGGAAATAAAATATTTTGTGTAAACAAGAAATAGTAGTACCATATGACCAAAAAATACTTCACAAATAAAGTTTTTATTTAATTTTTTTTTTCAAATGAATATACTGTTTTTATAAATAATTTTAGATGTGCTTTATTGCTCTGTTAATGCCATTTTGCTCAACTAAGGTGGCGTATAGAGCAAACAGGAATTTTATTACCATAAGAAAATATACCGTTGTAGATGCGATCTCGAGATAAAAAGCATCTATTCAGAATTATCTTTTTAAGACGAATATGTGGTATAAAATTCAAAAATTCTTATTGAACCTTCAAAATCGATTATCTCAAAATGCAATTTTTGCACGTAGATCACTTAAACTTTCGTACGATGATATGTAGGCATGTCCTTGCGCCGTATACAACAACATTTTCAACAACACTAGCATGTGGAATTTTACAAACAGATACTCCTTTTTTCCACATTCTGATATAACGGAACATTTTTGGTTTTCGATATATGCAAACTTCCTTTTCTTTTCAGCCTTCATCCACAGTCAAATGCTGATTCAATTTAAATGAGTTAAATCTTGTTTCAATGACTTCTAAATTGAGCTCGAAAAGTGGTTAATTTTTTTAAATCGGATAAAAAGTATCTGAATTATAGTTTATCAAACCTAAGATTTTATGAAACTTTAAACGTATTTTTTTTACAAATTATTGTCACTTTGGAAAATCTTTTGTACCACAGTTAGTAACAAGTTTGTAAGTTTTATAAATTTATATTATTGACTATTCGATTACAAAAATTGTAATCTATAATGAAATCGAATAAAACCTAAAAATTATCAGTCTGTTCATCGATTTCGAACGTTAACGTTCGCATAGAAAATTTTATTTAAAACAAAACCAAAATTCTCAAATTTTTTATTGTTTTAACTGCCTGTTTTTAGAAAACGTAAGCAAGTGAGTGAGTGAGAAATTATATTGAAAACAAAAACAAATTTTCGTTTTTTATTGTTGTTTTCAATATAATTTCTCACTCACTCACTTGCTTACGTTTTCTAAAAACAGGCAGTAAATATAATTTCTATGTGAACGTTGACGTTCGAAATCGTTAAAAAGGCAGTATTTAATAATTAAACAAATATACTATTATTTAACTTGGATTTTACTGCATGATAGGGGTCATGCACCGAATGAAACCAAATTTACAACAGAGCTTAAACGCATTACATTCGTTACACTTTTCAATTTATAGTGCATTATAATCATAAATACAGCTTAAACTTAGTTTTTTTCAAAAAAGGATATATGGCAGGTAGTCATGTCCTTGCGCCGGATGCAACAAAATTTACAACCACGCTAGAAATTTTGCAGGCAGGCACCACTTTTTGATACATTTGATTTTGATACAGGTAGCTAAAAATTTAACTTGCGCCAATTTTTCTTAAATTTAAAATTTTTCTTAACTTAGACATAAAATTTCAATTGAAAACAAAAACAAATTTTCGTTTTTTATTGTTGTTTTCAATATAATTTCTCACTCACTCACTTGCTTACGTTTTCTAAAAACAGGCAGTAAATATAATTTCTATGTGAACGTTGACGTTCGAAATCGTTAAAAAGGCAGTATTTAATAATTAAACAAATATACTATTATTTAACTTGGATTTTACTGCATGATAGGGGTCATGCACCGAATGAAACCAAATTTACAACAGAGCTTAAACGCATTACATTCGTTACACTTTTCAATTTATAGTGCATTATAATCATAAATACAGCTTAAACTTAGTTTTTTTCAAAAAAGGATATATGGCAGGTAGTCATGTCCTTGCGCCGGATGCAACAAAATTTACAACCACGCTAGAAATTTTGCAGGCAGGCACCACTTTTTGATACATTTGATTTTGATACAGGTAGCTAAAAATTTAACTTGCGCCAATTTTTCTTAAATTTAAAATTTTTCTTAACTTAGACATAAAATTTCAGTATACGCAATTTATCTTTCTACGATAACTGCTCTAGTTTTGCCGATTCACTATATGGGGACAGAGCACTGAGCGCCAGCTTATAACAGCTAGTAAGTGTATATAAGAAAGCTTAAGCAAAAAGATTCATTAGTACTTGAAGCAAAACTAACGCTTTAATATATTGTTTTTTTTTCATCATTATTTCATAAATGTTTAAAGTCTGTCTGTTATTGAATTTAAAATGAATGCCTTAAATCTTTTTAAATTCCCGTATTAATATTCGAATAAAATATGTAAAATATACATACGATTAAATATTTAAAAAAAAAAACATACATACGTATATAACACAAAAAAACATGAGTGTAAAATTTTATAGTGGAATTTATCATTTAAATCCAGAATGTATAAACGAAAAAACAAAAACAAAAAAAAAAAACGAGGAAAAGTATCCTTTCCTGCTGCGTATTAAATTAACAAAGACACCCTGTGGTGTGATGTTACACTTGTGCTCACATCAGTGCCGCCTAAACGCCCCTTGAGAACCTTATTTATTATAAAATAATTTGTTATTATTTTTTTAATAATCTGTTTATCCTTTCAAGATTAATACCAGCTTGTGAAGTAGTGAATTCATTTATAAATTAGGACAAACTGGAAAATGTTCAATTCCGATTTAAATGGAATTGAACATATAATATGTTAAAAAGGTGAACTCCACTTAGGGTTCCCGAACTTTTTCTATTTCCGGGAATTTTTTTAAGTGAAAAATAACGCTTAACTATAGCTAAAAATAATTTGTCGTTTTAAAAAAAACATGCTTAATCAAAAGAAACCGAGAAGATTGTATTGTGGAGAATCTGTTCAGACATTCGAGCTCTGCAAAAGTCAATTAATTATCTTTTCTTTTGTTCTTAAATGTGCACTTGTCGATCGCGCTGATAATATTTAAGAAAAAAACAAAATAATTAAGAGATCATAATAATGTAAGTGCCATTGTGATGTCCGCCTTGACTAGTCATCGATTTGTTTAAACAACAGACAACTTCATGTGAATTTGGATAGTGAAGACTGCTTGTGTCGATGTTTCCTTTTTGTTAAAACAATTGTTTACACAACGATGTCTATCATCGCTCTGCCTTCATTTATAATTTGACGTTTCAAAAATTCAAAGAAAAGAAATCATGTTTGTTCTCTGCGTGTATTTTCAAAGTATATATAATTGCAAAAATTCGACTTGAGCGACCTCTAAACCTATTTCGAAAAATCTGAAAAAAATCTCAAATATAATTAATCCTATAAGCTTTTTAATTATGCTTGAGCCCCAAAAAATTTTTTTTGGGACACACTAATGTATATGTACAAATGTAGATATTTGAATTAAATAAACCAAATTGTTATTTTCTCTTTAAAATTAAATTGAAACAAACCGTATTTTTTATTACACACATATTTTAAGGCCAAATTAATTTTTAAAAATATGAAATTTAGATTGCCTTAAAATGGAAGTGTTTTAATTTGCGATTTTAACTGATTGACTTTTACTCAATGGTTTTTTTGTATCTTTTCCCATTGAAAAGGGACATCTCCATCAGTCACTAAACATCTGTTTTAGCTGGGATCGCACGATTGCCGCAAATGCACCAATTTGACAACTGCGAAAACAGCTGTTGTGTTTGCTTTTTTATTTGTGTTGGAAATAGAGAATGAACTTTAACTATATAACTTGTTTTCATATTTTATAAATGAAATCAATAATGTTTGTTTTTAATTGTAATACTTAGAAAATATATTTTTTAGTCGTTGACAGTTTTTAGAAGAAAACACATCAATTACTAACAATTTGTTTGGAGGTTCTAGTTGGTTGGTTTATTAAAAAAAGAAATTTGTATCAAATACATTTGTGTTGAATAGTTTTATTTAAAAATTTTTAAGAAAAATATCGGAAATTCCAAAAATTAACATTCTGTTCAGCAATTTCGAATTTTAACGTTCGCTTAGAAAATTTGTATGAAAAACACTCAGTTTTAAAAATATGCTTCATATTAAATTCTATGCGAACGCTATATCAACGGGTTAACCGATAGTTAAAAATTTCTTGAGGCGATGTCAATTTCTATTGTACGCTTTCAACATATTATAACCCAGCCCAAATATAACATTCCAGGGAGAGGCTCATCAGATAGAATGCTTAATAGTCCATTTTTTTAATTTTCAAACAGACCATAATTCTTCCAAATAACGTCATCAGTCATCTTTATCTTACAGTTGCATGTAGCACTTTCGGAATAAATGAAGATATTGTTTTTTTTGATACTTTGAAAGGAATTCGAGTGATCTATATGAATCACCAGTTCCAAAAAAGCGTAAACGCATCCTTGAGCTAATTGCAAACCTCATCCCGGTGTCCTGTTTCTGTATTTTACGATTAACCTAAAAAGAAATATGAAAACAAACAAGTTGATTAAATCCGTCGATATGAAATCCAATTTCACTTAGGTTTACAAAGACAATTGGGGGATTCACAAGGTGTGCTATAAAGTCGTATCGTCATAATGTCTTAAATAATATTTTACAATTGTTTAAACAAATATTAAGGGTCCTCATGATGTCGTTTAAAATTGCCATTTGTGCAAATGCGCAAACTTACGAGTCTTGTTTCATGAAGCCCCTTTTTTACTTATGTGCAATTTTAAACAATTAATGTCAGTTTGTAAGGAACGTCAATACAAAAATAAATTAAAAATTAAAATTCAAAAATATAAAAATTTGTGTTTAAATTTGTGATTAATATGTATGAGAAATTTGCTTTTAAAAATGCTCAAAGAAAGCCAAAAGACCAATTTACTGAAATTATTGCTAGAATTTATTGTTTGTGATTTATAGGCACTTGGATTTTTCATTGAAAACGACGTTAAAATCATTAAAAGATCTGTTTGTATAAATGCACAATTGAACAGCGCAAGTTTACGAGACAAAATTGTTGGGCAAATTTACCAAGTTTGTGTAAATGAATTCTCATACAATTTTTGACAGTTCATTTACGAGGGCGTAAAAATGCACAGTTTGCACAGATTACGAGACTTATAAACGATATCATGAGGACCCTTATTGTGTTGCAAATAAAAAAAATGTAATGCTGTGTTTTTTGATTCGTCATAACTGTACAGTAGAAATCTCAATTATAAGCGGTTGCCCACAACAGTCATATATATTTCTTGTAAATATTTTAAGACTTATGACTTTACACCTTTATGAATACCTTGTGAATCCCCCAAATATGTTTATAGAGTTATGTTATTTAAAGCCTATTTCTGGTGATCACCTGTGCGGGGACTTGATAAATTTAAGTCCCCTTTAGGCTAATCTTAATACACTCAAACTTTAAATATTAAAATTGTGAACTGTGCGTTAATGAAAACACATTTATCGGCTTAGAAAGGAATTTTAAGTCGCTCGGTTTACTAACAGGTGATTTCTTAACCAAAATTTATGTATGTATGTAGGAATATGCCTTACTTACAACATTTGTTGGTGTAAGGTAAACATTTCTTTAAACTAAAATATGTACTTACGAAGGACAAAATATATTCAAAATCATTTATATTTAATCGGGGAAATTTTGAAATTAACTCCGTGTCTTCCTGAAGTAAATCTTTTAATAACTGGACTTCCTAAAAATTTCGTTGTCTTCTCACTAAAATGGATTTTCCCAGAATCTTCTTGCTTTACATTCTTCCTGGTCAGAAAGATCCATCAAGTCTTTAAGCTCTTTTAAGCAATGAAGATGCCTTAAGTTTAATTCAACGTCATTTTAAAAGATGAAGTTCACAAAAAATTTCTTAATTGCAAAAAAAAAATTTCAAGATTTTGTAATTTATTTACATATGCACATGTTACCTTCTCCGAGAAAAAGGACCTAGTGCTTAAAAAACGGGTATGGACTTAAGAGTGCCAGAATCCACTTTAAAAGGGTGTAAAATAAGATGAAATGCGCTTTTCTCAAAACTTTATTTTCACACACTAGGTCCCTTTTGTCGGAGAAGGTCACATATTTCAAATACTACGCCAAAGAAACAACCTAAAATACAAACAAGCCATAAAATTGCTTAAAAGTCTCTAAAACTATAAGGAATGGCAAAAATTCGGTAAAAATTGCTAAATTAGCGGAAATTCGCAAAAATTTGCTAACAGCGACATAATAGCAGTGCCTAATATTTTTTTAAAATCGTTTAAGTTGTAAAGAATCACAACCGTCACAGATAAAAATCGCTTATTTCGCGAACATGGCTAAAATTCGCGAAAAATTGCAAAATTTGAAACAAACCAAACATTTTATTTGAAATCGCTAAATCGGTTAAAAATATCAAAATTTTCGATAATAACATAAAAAAGTTTGAAAAAATAAAAAT
The DNA here is from genome assembly GCA_949318255.1 of Pollenia labialis. Lineage (NCBI taxonomy): Eukaryota > Metazoa > Arthropoda > Insecta > Diptera > Polleniidae > Pollenia > Pollenia labialis. The sequence goes on along the minus strand of OX439141.1, from coordinate 68,548,851 downwards.
TCCCGAAAATTTTTCATATATTAAAAATCCCATAAAATTGACTAAAAGTCATTTAGACTGTTAGGAATGGCAAACATTTGCTAAAAATTGCTAAATTAGCGAAAATTTGCTAACAGCGGCATGTTTAGCATCGTTTAAGCTGTAAGGTATTAGAAAACTTACAGGAACAAATCGCGAACATGGCTGAAATTCGAGAAAAATTGCAAAATATGAAACTAACCCAAAAAACGAATTTGAGTTTGCTAAATCGAAATGCAGAATACCAAAAATTCTTAAGTAATCCACTTTCGAGTGGATTCGAATTCTAGAACACACACAATTAAAAGTTTTTTATGTTTTTTTGTTTTAAATATGGTCTATGGTGGTATGATTTTATAAATGTTAACAAACATACAAATTACAAAGAAATTTTAATAAAATTTAGGCCCCTGAATTTGTAATATAAAATAAATGAAAATTCAGTTAAAAATCGGTCTACTTATTTTTCATTTATTTTTAACGAAAAGTTAATTTAATTTTGACTGTCAAAAAATCAACCCCATGTTCTGTAAACACAAATGAATTTTCAGTTATTTTATATAAAAAAAATATGCCATTAAAACAAAGGAATATTCAGTTATTTTATTTATTAAATTAAGTCATTTTCGTTTACTCCACAACAGCCGAATTTCTAAAAAACAGCAGACAGTCACCTTTCTGCTTGTTTTTCTAATGATAAAGAAAACATTGTTATTTACTTACCCCGTAACACACGTTTGGCTAACTGAATAAGAACAAAGTAAGTTAAAATCAAGAAATTTTTGGCTTGGACAGGAATCAAGCCAAATTTAGTGAATAATTCTTTCCGTGTATGTGGGTCTTGGCTTAAGCAAAAAGTTATGGCCCAAAGCAAACTAAAGTTTACTTATATACAACTAAAAAAATTCATTTAAATTCTATAGTTTCTTAAATCAAGTTTTTGTTGCTTGTGGCCAATTTCACCAATTCTATTGAAATATCAATTTATATTTAAATATAGTTTTTTATATAATTTTATTTTTAGTAGTGTTCGCCTAATGTTCAAAATTCGACCATAAATGTTCATGTAAATATGAAGGAAACCAAGGCGAATTAACTACAGGTGGTATCGAAACGCCTTCTGATTTTGACAGTTCGAGCCTATTTGTTTTGATTTGTTAGTGTGTTGCTAAGAATGCTTGGCATTTCCAGCCATAAACACTAATAATGCAATGCAAAACCGCTATGTTGTTTCTTTTGTTTTTGGATTGTTGTAGTTCCGACACCACCTGTAGTTGAATTCGCCTTGAAGGAATCATAGTTCATCTAAGTAGTTGGGCACAGTGTTCGAAAATAAACAGAACATTTGTTGGCGTTCGGCTCATACACCCAAGAAAGATATCTATTTTATAGTGTTTATGTAGACGAACACAACCCTTAATACCGTTCGTAAATATTCAAGAAAGAGCCAAACATTATAAAGTGTTCTGTTCTGTAGACAAACATTATTTGTTTCTTTTTTTAGATTGATAAAGAAATGAACATCCAAAATCTTTTAGCAACGACCGCAGCACGAACAGCTTGTGTGTGTATTTTGTATATGTTTTATTTGTGTAAAATTATTTTGCTGGCTTTTTGTTTTTTTCGTATGTGTATTTTGTTTTTGTAAAAAATTTTTGTTTTTTTTTACCAACCAAAAGGGTGCTAAGCACATCAGAAACAGACGAACATTAATGAGCTGAACCGAATAGAATGAAGTTTGCGATAAAAACCGAACAGAATTAAATGTTTAATCCTTTGTTGAGTTGGATAAAAACAGTATTATTTTTGTGTTCGAAACAAGAGTTCGAAAGATGAAAAACAAGGAAACATTATTTTTTAATGACTTACTAAAAACACTAAAGCGTTTGTGTTTTCCACAAATCTACCGAACCGAACACCAAGGAGCGATATTAAGTGTTTTTTTTTCGCTTGATACAATAATTTGTTACAAAAGTTCCCAAAGAATGAAGTCGTTTAAGCCCCTGATAGTTAAAACTGATACTCACAAAATAAAATATTTGTATTTCAAAGTATTTAACAATGTATTATTTATTAATGTTCATATTCAAATAAATATTTTACACAGTGCATAAGTGATCATGTGTGTGTGTGTGCCAATATGAAATGCGGTTGAAGCATTCGACTATTTAATGAATTTCTTAAGTGGCCTTAATTGTTAAAAGTGTGGATACGGAAATTAAACCAAGTCCGAAAGAATGCGTGTAGAATATAAATTTAAATTACTTATTTCTTCTTTCTCTCCTTTCTTAATTTATTTTCTTCGTTAAGTTAATGGTAACGAGTAGATTGTTAACTCAACTCTGTTCTCCTCGATCTGTTTTAATTTAGCGATGTTGTGTTGCAGTATTTTTTATATTTTTATGGTGGGAAGTGTCTTTTAAAATTATTCAGTTGCTTGTTGTTTTTAATAGTCTTCATTTTAAAATCACTCTAAATCACTTACCATTTCATGCATGCTCATATAAATCATTGTATATTTATTGGATGATATTAATCAAATGTCTACTTTCAATTAAATTCATATGACAGCAACCTGTCAGGCAACAAATTAAAAAATTACTCAAAAACTAAAAAAAACTCTAATAAAAGAGTAAAGTTTGTATATTGTACGTTAATACTTATCTAAATACAGCACACAAATACTTTTGTACCCTATTTTCTCGTTTTGTATCTTAGAACACAGATGAAATTTTCCTTAGTTTTTTATCAATTTAAAACATTGCTTGATAATTTTTTTGAATTTATTAATGTGTTGATTGAATCAATTTTATTTTTAATTGAACAAAAACTACAAAAACAAATTATTGATTTAATTAATGTTTTAATTGTTTTCAAAATGAAATTCAATTAAAATATTAATTAAATAAATTAAAACCCCAATCGATTTTTTCTTTTAAAATAATATAAAATTTTGTATTATTTATTTTGGGAATTGTCAAAATTGATATTTTCAAAATAATTTTTAATTGAATAATTTGTTTTTTTTTTGAATACTCGTAAGAATAAACAATTAACATTGTTGTAGTATGTATAGTTTTGTGCTTAAAAACATTTATGGCATTAAAAGTCTCATTAAAGTTAATTGAGGTTCGAGTTCTCCTTTTGCCAGTTACAATATTTTGTGTTGATACCGTGCAATCGTCACCAGTTCTTTTCGGGAGGAAGTTTTATATTGGACCTTTGGTGAATTATGTAACAAGCATCACAAAATTTGATAGAGTGGAAAAGTTGCTGAATTCCAATGTAAAAATATAATTTGCTAGAATTTTAGGCGTCATAAAGTTCTTTTCTGTAGGCGGTCATGACAAAAGTGTTTGTGTGTAACTTCAAGTCTAACGAAACTTAATTCGACAGAATTTCACCACAATATCAATTTCTATTACCGAATACATTTTAGGGCGTATTTAAATTTTATTGTTAATTAAAAAAATTAAGTTAAATTTTAATTTCAATTATTTATAATAATTTATTCAATAACAATTTTAATTGAATCTAATAAATAATTTGATTACTAGTTAGCTCAATTAAATTACTATATTCATTAGTTATGTGTTTCTTTTTATTCAAATGAGATTACTGAATAATATTTAGATTTTCTCTTAGTTATTTTTATAATTGAATTATCTCAAAGTTTTTTGGTCATATTTTTAATTAAAATTTAAAATATCATTTATTGAAAAAAAATTACAATTTTCAATTTCTATAATTTTTAGTAATCAATATAATCATTTTGGTGATAGGAGCAAATTTAACAAATTGTTTACTTGATTTTATGAATTCGATGATTAAAATCTATTTTTAATATTTTCTGCATACAAAATCGAGGGTTTCTATTTAAAAACAAAACTCCTTAGATAATGCCAAAATTGATATTATCCGTTCTTTATGTGTTCTTACAACATTTGTGCTCGATTTGAAGATGGATGGTGTCAATAATTTAAAAGCGCCTTATTGTCATTATGTCCACAATTGTTCTAATTTTGATAATGTGTAATTCTTATATATTTATTATTTATTTATTCGAATTTAAACACGAAATATGTTTAGATACATATATAAGAATAGAATCTCACCAATTCCGAAGTAGAAAAATCGAACAGTTTTTTTTACAAAAAGAAAAAAAATGTTTAGTATTTTTGTGGCGTATGTATATGATTTAGTTGAAGTATTAAATACAGTTTTGAATTAAAAACTTCAAAACAATACTAAGACTGTTCCCAATTTAACAATGTATGATTCTTGATTTGACACCAACACGTATTTAATTGTAGAATAGAGCGCTCTTGATTTAATTACACTTAAATGTTTTAATATTGTTTTCATGACGAATGGCATTTGTTACTTTTTGGCTTTCGATTTGACAGCCAGACGAAAATTTGACAAATTACAACTTAATTACATCAGTTGATATTTATACTCTTTACCACAGGTGGAAAGGGTCGTCATTCCGTATATAATTTCTACAATACATATTGATGCCAGACCCTATACAGTATATATTAATTGGGTCCTTATGAGTAGCATAGTTGATTAAACGATGTCCTCCTGTCGGTGTGTCCATTGAAATGGGGTTTCCGAAGATCTCAGATATGATGGGGACTAATTTGTCATATAATTACATAACTTATAGTGGAAAAAAGTTTGCTATTGAAATCCAGCCGGAACGGGCAACAAATTGCTAATATGTGAACAAATAACCATAACTGCCTCTAATTTTACCCACAAATCCCTTGGTGTTGTTTTTTTCTGTGTACCTGGAGAACGGCAGGAGCCAGAGCGTTAAAATTAGGTACAAGCATCAAAATTATCAATAGACAACAGCCAGCAAACTGTAGGCTGGAGCGGAGAAGTGGGCGTGGCGCAAAATAGATAATTTATCAGGAGTATTCTGGACATCTAAAACGCAAGAATTTTAAACGTCGTTTTTAATAAGATTTCTGTAGTAAAAGAATTTTATGGCAAAAGAGGAGGTCCTTAACAAAACGCAACAATTCAACTTTATAAATTTAATGTTTTTTTACTGAATAGTACACGTTGTACACACTAAAATCCTTATAGTCATTGTTTTAAAGCATTTATTTAATTTGAATCGGTTAAAAACGCCACAATTTCACATACATACATACATATATTTTTATCGATAGAGATTTAGCTTTAGCGAATTACAGAATACGGCTGCTGGATGCATCACCAATTGTGAACTCACCGTCACATATCAGGAAGCTTAATCACATAGAAGAGATACAAGTGCCTAGGAACTTACACGGAAAGAAGTTTATTTTCTAAAGTAATAAATTTTGTTTCTTAAAACGAGAATATCCAAAATAAAAAAAAATTTTTGATCTGAACACAGAAAAAATTATTAGTAGTTTTTTTTTATCAATTAAAACAATTATTTTAAAAGTATTAAAATTGAATTAATGTGATAATTGAATCAATCATTTTTTTTGTTGACAAAAATGTTATTTTGATTTAATTAACATTTTAGTTGTTTTGAAATAAATTTTGAATTAAAATATTAATTAAATAACAAAAAATTATTTTGTTTAAAATAAAATAATTTAAACTTTTGAAATTGTTGTTGAAACGGCAAAGTTTTTTGGTATTTTTTTTAATTAAAATTAAAAATTTCTTTTACTAAAAAAAAAAATATTTAAAATATTAAATTTTTACAATTTTTAGTAATCAATATAATCATTTTGGCAATAGGTGCAAATTCAACAAATGGGTTGCTTGATTCTATGAATTTAGTATAAAATTGATGATTAGAGACAATTTTTAATTTTTTCTGTGAACTTATTTTGTTCGTATTTAGTAAAATTTTCTTAAATAAATAAACATTTTGCTTTAACCAAGCCACACGTACGTATATTTAGTATAAGTAATTTTTGGCTCGGACAAGATCATGCAAAATGTTCTTGGTTCAAGTCATATTTAATAAATACATCTTTCCGGGTAGGTCCTTATACGAGGGCGAAGACCTATAAATATAATGTTACAAACTTTTGTAAAAACATTTGATTCTGTATGTAGAAATCAAAAGCGCTGGTTTATTTCGAACACTAATATTTATATAGAATTCATTGAAATTCGTAAAAAAAATTAGGTGCTTATATGCGTTGCAAACATCAGCACTATTATAAAAATTGTAATTTACATATTAAAATCCAAAACATATATAAATTTGTATGCAACTAAAAACACGTTGTAGTGCTTAAACCGATTCGCTGCGACCAACCGGAGATTTATGACTCGATTTATTTTACGAAAGTTTATTATTCCAAAATGATTTTAATTAGTGCAGCTAATGCTGACGTGCATTGACCACCGGGAAACTGTGCTGATTGAATGCAGGCCTGTTTTTAAATGTTTGCATGTAGAAGTCTCTCCCTATTAGGGATTCTTCATTCCGTTTTCATTGTTCCGTTTTGTAAATTATGCACATCAACATTAACGAAAATGCTAAAGGACAGGCATCATGAATGACTGATTGAATGAATAAATGACTGACTGGCTGGCTTTTGGCTTGTTGACTGAACTCTTGGAAGAGAAACAGAACTCACAACGTTCCAGTGGCATGTGTATTCGCATACATGGGACGTAAGAATGTTTGTATGTGCATCATATTTATGCATGTACACGAGAATATGGTCGGATACCTTCAGGAGATTGTTGTTAAAATTAAAGATCACACGTCAAACTGCCCACAGCACTGTGAGTGGGTCTGAGTTTGAGATTTCAGCTGTGATTTTATGATTGTTATTAAAGTTGATAAATCTTTTGAAATCTCCTCTAGAGATCATATTAACAGGCCATCTAAACTGAAATAAAATATTCATTAAATGCAAAACACCTTAATATTGCATTGGATAAATTGTGGACTCCTGCTTGTTTGTTACATTTTAGAATAAAAATTAACGTGGAAATTAATTGAATTAAAACCGTAAACATATTCATACATACATACTTGTTGATGAAATAAATTAATTAAATGTTTTTGTTGTTGTTGTTGATGTTACTTTTTTGTAATCAAATTATCTTTAATTTTTAAGTTTTTTAAATTGTAATTTTCTTATTCGTTGAAAATTATTGAACTAAAAAGAAGGCTGAACAAATGTAAGCTATTTTATTATTGTAAAATATTTTATTACCGAACTAATAATATTATTCTTCGTAGTAAATAAACAATATTTGAAACTGTTTAACTATAAATAGCCTTCTAATTTGGACTTTTAACAATTTTATTCAATTTTAATCCTGAAAATTGTTTTGAGACTTTTGAACACATTGGAAAAATAAGTACGAGATAATAATGAATAAAATATATTGGAGTTATTGGAATCAAATGCAATTAAGAATTCGACACACTTCAATAATGCCGTAAACTCGATCACCTCAGCGACTCAATGATCAACCAAATACGACTATCGTTTATCATCAAGAAGATTCCTTACCAGAAGGAAGTAATATTGAAACTGGAACCACATTAGAAAGACCTGAGATTAACCCATCACACATTGCAAATGAATATTTGAAACAGGTCACATTAAATCTAATTAAGAATATGGAAGCTATGCAGCGTCAAATGTGCGCTATTCAGTCCCTGGTATTGTTAAATAATATTGAGACTCAAAAGTCAATCTCTTCCCTTACCAATGAAATAAAAAATAATACAACACAAAAAAATAGTCAAGACATTTTGTCAGAAAATCCTCAAGTAAGTTCACAACTGCTTTCTTCAAGTAATACGACTTTTAATTCATCTAACAACCTTTGTAATACTCAACGAACGACAAACAATTCATCCATGCCAGCATATTCTGCAACTCAAGTAAATTTAAAACCTAATCAAAATGCCATATCAAATGAAATTTCCGGCATTGTTCCACCAAATTTGCAACAAACATCATCTACTAATATTTTCTTAAAAAGCGCTTCTGGGCCTTATTCTGTACCCACAATAGTGGAAAATCGTCAAAAGAAAATATATAGCTTGCCAAAGTTTTCAGGCTTACCGAAAGACTGGCAAATCTTTTATGAAACTTTTAGAAGTTCAACGCTTGAATTCGAATATTCCGATCTTCATAATATAAAGAGACTTAGAGAGTCCCTTGAAGGTGATGCTCGTGACACCGTCGAGTCCCTTTTATCAAATTCAAGAAATGTTGTGTCCATAAAAAATATTCTCGCAGACACATATGGGCGTCCAGAGCAGTTAATTAGGTCTCAGATATATAAAATTCGTTCTTTAGATCCATAATCAGTCGGTAGCAATTCTCATTTGGTGAATCCAATGTTACTAAGTGAACTAGTTTCGAAGTTACCTATGACAAGGCGTCTTCAATGGGCCGTAAGATGTTTAAGTTTAGGATCAATGGCGACAATCATTGATTTTTCAAATTGGCTTGGGGGTCTTAGAAAAATATTTAATATGGTAACTGATTCTGCTTCTCTCTCCAATGAAAGAAGTTATTGTTGCGAATCGGTAAATTAAAAAGGTGTTAGCTTTGTAATAAAACTTGTTAATCATTGGCGTTGTGTGAAGAGTTTCGTAAACTTTCTTTAGAAACAAGGCCTTAAAGAAGGTCACCAAGCAACAAAATGTTTTTACAAGCAAAAATGAAGTCAAACTTACTGTTCCAGTATTCACCAGATACTTCTGCATAAAGATCGTCCTTCTCCATATATGTATCATCTTAGATTTGTCGGAGAATAGCCCTGATAGAATTATATCATCAAGTACACCTGCTCAAGATCGCAACTGCTAGATATATACTAATTCAGGAAATCATACAATTCTATTTCAAATTATTCCATTAAAAATATATGGACCTAAGAATAGTACAATAATTTATGCGTTTATTGATGACGGTGCAAATGTTTCAATGATTGATGCTGATGTGGTAAGAAATTTAGGAATTTCTGGAGAAAATTACATTCTAGAGCTCCAATGGATAAATAATCAGGTAACACGTAAAAAACGAAAATGGTAAACCTCACGTTATCTAGTAAAGAAAATAATTCCGAAAAAAAAGAGATGACTAATGTTTACGTTTCTGCTGAACTAGTTTTGCCACAACACAGTTTTAATAGATCGATGATTCCTAGAAATTCTAATAAATAAATTTCGTCAGAAATTAATCTTCACAGTTATGAATATATTAAGCCAAAAATGATAATAAGCCTAGCTCATGCCTTTTTGACAGTTGGTATTGAGCCTTCTACAATGTTATCGCCTGCAGGACCAATTTTAAAGAAAACTAGATTGGGATGGGTTATATATGGATCGATAGAATAATCTAAGCAAAAATCGTTTTCATGCCATGTATTTAAATCTGAAAAAGAATCTGAGTCTTTCATAGAACTAGAAAATTTAATGAAAGGTTATTTCGGATTAGAAGTCTTTGGAGTTCGGTCTCCTGTAAAACCATTAATATCTAAGGAAGATCAAAGAGCATTGGACATTTTAAATAAAACTATAAAGCGTAGTGGAGAAGATTTGAAGTTTTGGTTTAAATGTGCTAAATTCCCATTTCATACTAGTGATAAACTGAAATTAATTGTTGATGGGATAAGCTATTCATATGCGCATTTCACTGGTTGCTTAGGCCAGATGTCAGGAAACTTCATCCAAAATTTTAGAAAAACTAAAGATATTACTTATACAAATAGAACAGTTAAGCGAATAAGAATTTGAAGCCCAAGTTTTACTTGTAACAATATCAAAGCTTAAGCAAAAACAACAACATTAAACGGTGAGTTTATCTTTTCTTACAGTCCCGACTACAATTCCATTTTGTTTTCATTCCCTTCACCGAAGGTAAAAGGGTAATATTTTTTTGTCCAAATTTTAAATCTTGTTAATTAAAAATTTTAAATTTTTTTAAAAATAGTAAGAAAAATTTTATAATAAAATAAAATAATTTAAGCTTGTGGAATTGTTGTTGGAAATTGTCAAAGCCTGAGCTATACTTAATTGAATCAATTAACACATTGTTTGAAACTGCAAAGTTATTTGATAATTTTTTTAAATTAAAATTGAAAATATCATTTATTGAAAAAAAAAAAAAAATATTCACAATTTTTAGTAATCTATATAATAATTTTGGTAATAGGTGCAAAATCAACATATTGTTTGCTTGATTTTTTTATGTAGGACAACTACAAGCACCAAGTTTGTTCTCTTCTTTTGAGTTTTTCGAAAGTGAGCGTGTTTTCAACAGACGGATAAGAACTCCAAAACTTGTCCAAAAATTTGCTTCCTATGAGTTGGCGTAGGTTTACAAAAATGAAGAGTTTATTGATACATTTTGCGAAACGCTTTTTTATCTTACTCTGTGTTCGAAAGTGCCTTCCGTTTAATTCTTTCAACTTCTTCGTCATCACTCGAACGTAAATAAAATAACAATTCCGGTTACATATTAACATTTGTGAGTTTCCATTAAATTTTTTAATTTATATTTTATTTATAGAAACTGGGAATTTTTTACTTTCATAGGTTACTTTATTATATTCAACATTTTTTATTTTTTCGAATTTCTTCTATGAGCTAAATTTCAGTTATGTATTTTATAAAGCTTTTTTGTAATAGTCTGGTAGTGTATAAAAAAGTCATATCTGAAAAATTGAAGGAATAGGACTATTACAAAAAAGCTTTATAAAATACATAACTGAAATTTAGCTCATAGAATAAATTCGAAAAAATAAAAAATGTTGAATATATTTAATTTATTCACATCTACTGTGAATTTGGTGTTCTATTCAAAGTATTATGGAAGTTAAAAACTATTGGGAATTTTAAGTAAAATTATGATCCGCTTACAATCCTATCGAAATGGCATCATGACGACATTCCGTTCATACGATGGACGTATCACGTATGATTATCAATACGCTCACGGATATGACGATTTTGTTAGAAAATATGTATGTATATCTTATAATTTAATCATTTAACCACGAATTACGAAAACGAAATGTGCATTTTCTGAAGCAATATCTTGTTCCTGTGTTACAATAAATGGAAATAGAAAATAAGTCTAAAGGCTGGTGCAAGATTAAGTTTTTCTTGAAAATTATAATTATTTAAATCTTCGCATGTTATTGATAAAATTGATAAAGAATTATTAAATACAATATCAAATCTAATCATAAACTCCTTATTATCGACCAACAATAAAAATTAAAGTTAATAAAACAAATGTTTTTTATCTCATTACGGTTGAGATAAACAGTGTGATTGTTTTTTTTTATAATAAAATTTCCAATTTTAGCAAAAGTTGGATGGATGTGCGAAAAATTATTTACACAAACAAAACTGTTGCAAAAAAAAAATGAAACGCAATTTTAAATTTAAACCCATTTTCCCCTTTCTAACGAAACTAAACTGTATTGAACGCCAGAAACAAATGATCGATCGATGCATTCGTACAAATACAATTATAATTGAATATTGATTTCAATTCCTGGTATTAATATTATTTTAGGCCAAAACAACACAGTAATGCTTATCTGAACAGCATTCGCAAAATAAGCCCTTGAATAAAAAGAATAAATACTCACGTCCTGCTTTGCTTGGAAAGATGAGACTCATCAAATTAGATCGAATGCGGGAGGCGCAAAAGGCAAATAGCCGCAACGAATCGTTATTATTTAGTAAAACGAGCCATTTACTAACAATATTTTAGATATTACTGAAAAAGAGCGAATGTGTATATAAACGTAATGCATAAATTTGTTAACTCCCAGCCGTGTAAAAGTATTAATTCGTTTAAAGTTTTTTCATGGCAAAATAAAATAAAGCTGTATCAAAATTTGTTCTTTCACATTCAATGAATTGAGCAGCAATGAATTGTTCCGATTACGAGAAAAGAAAATATATTTATGTATATTAGCGAATTTTAGCATCGTAGGTTGCCCCACTGCGTCAGTACCATTTAAGGAAATAAGTTTGACCCAAAAATCATACCTCTGTATTGGAATTCAGCTTAAATTAGCATTTGACACTAGAGTTTTTCTGGAAATTGAAAACTTAAATGATTTTAAAAACTATTTTTAAAGTAAGAATCTTTTAATTTATGTAAATTCCGATAAAGATCTAATACGGACCAAGAGTGTCTAAGTAGGATTTGCTTCAATTTTTATGTTCAAAAATAACTAAAAAACTTAATTACCGAGATAACTGAGAAAACAATAGAAAAATGGCAAACTATGAATCGATCGTTTTTCGTTATTATCCTTCGATACGATTCAATTTAATATTGGTTTGTTTTATTATGGTTTAGTTTGCTTTTCGTTTACTACATCTTCTGTTTGGACGATAGTAAAAATGTTTTAAGTTTTCTTTATGCAACGACCGGTCGTATGCTAAAGTTGTTGTATTACCACCACTTATCTTCCACGCCACACTATAAATTGCCAATAATTCGATTTACACACAAGTTCAGATAATGGCTTTAATCATGCTTCTTGCTAAAAGAAAGAAAGAAAAAAATAAACACAATACCAAACGTATCTACAAAATGATACTGCATTGATTCCATTCATTCGTTCATGTATCGATGCATCCAGCCAACCATTAATCCATATGGCTGCTTTCAAACACTGCAGACAGAAGATTATATTAAACAAACAAATCCAAATAAGATTTTCTTAAAAAAATTAAACAATTGTTTTTAAATTGCCTCTTTGCATTGAGAGCGAGTACTGTACTTCAAACTAATGTAAACTGAGAGATGTACGATGTACTTGGATACTGTACACTTTACGAAAAAGTGCCCTCCATGTTGATTTGTAGTGTGCTAAAATAGTGTATTTCTTCGATTTGGTTTTAGTTGTGTAGTTTGTTCGAAGTCAGGGGCTAAATTACGGCATTAGATATAGATCGAAATTCCCATTAAAATTGTATTGTAATTTCCATCGATATCGAATGCCGCATTTTGGTCCCTGACTTTTTTTTAAAATGAAAATGTTAAAAAAGTATTAAATCCCAACCAAAAAAATTCTTTTGAAAAAACCAGCTCCAATTTTTATTAAAATTGATCTACCATCCTTATTAGTGTTGGTTAAATAACATAAAAATCTCTATTCCCGAAAAAAGTTTGTATGCGGGATATATAAATTTATAGACCGGTCCATACAATTAATTCGCCAAAGAAACTAATATTTTTTACTGGCCACCATTCTAAAATTAATTCATTCTAAGTCTGAAAAATCTATAACAAAAAAGAAATCAAAAAACGGATTTGGACTTAAGAGTGGATTCTGGTAACTAAAAGGGTTTAGAATAACTTTAAATGCGTTTTTCTCCAAACTTCATTTACACATACTACGTCCCTTTTCTCGGAGACGGTCGCATATTATGCAATAAACCATTGTGCTTTCAATTTAAATATTGCTCAACTTTCATTCAATAAAAAGGTGAACATAACCTTTAGGAAACACATAAAGAGCATTGTACAATGTTGCCAGCACATTTCACTTTCTTTTCGTTGTGCAATAAAACTCAAAAGTCTTTTGATTGTTGTTAATATATTCGAAAATCACATACACATTGACGATATAATTGTACAATACGTAAAATTGAACAATTTTATTGCAAGGGCGAATAGGAACTGAAAACGCAACATTACAAAGTATCAACTCTAAGACAATTTCACGTATATGCTAATTTTCGTTAAATTATCTTTAAAATTGCGACCTCTACTTTTCGCAAAAGGGTTACATTGTCCGACAAGCAACCAACCAGCTTCTTGGGACCATTTTATAAATATTTAAATAAATTGCTGTTATATGTTTATTAAAATAATTGGTTAACATACAACCAGTTGGAGAGACGCCAACAATTGTGAAAAGACGACTTAAATAACAGCATTCGATACCAATGATGGAAAATTTAAAAATTGAGATAGTACTGACCACCACTATAAAGAGTACTTTTTCCAATATTTGGGTACTTTTTTAAATTTTCCAAAAAATCGAAATATCTTCCTTTTTTAATGTTTTATTTCTGGGAGATCCGCCAACGCACGAAATAAGAAACTGATCGCTTCAAATTTGTGTTGCTCATTTGGAAATGAATTCAATAATACTTTAACTATGCTAATTGTCTAAATTTTCAGGCGCAAAGTCGTTAATCATAATTATAGGGTTATTTTCGAAATTAATATTTTTTGTAAGTGTTTTTTCTAAATCAAAAAACATTAACGAAAAAACAATAAATTTTGTGTAGGCAATGTTGTCAATAGAAATATAGAAACGCTTAATTTCTTAACAAAGAAACATAACAAGAGGAGAGTACTAAAACTGATGTGGGGTACCGTGGTATTTTTGAAATGAAAAAGTGCTGAAAAAAGTAGTACCATAGTACTCAATTTTTCATCACTGTTCGATACTAATCGAAAATAACAATACAATTTCAATAGAAATTTTGATCGATGACGGGTTGATATTTTGGATTTTACTAAATTGGCTCTAAGACGAAACAAGAAATGATCTTGTGCAGTATGTATCGAAAGTGACATTACCAGACGACTTCAAACGTTTATTAACCGCTGCCTAAGAAGAATACTACGCATCTTTTGGCCTAGGACAATATCAAATGCCGAGTTGCTATCAAAGACAAACCAAATACAAGTAGCAACCGAGATACGTAAACGAAAGTGGCAGTGGATAGGACACACCCTCCGTCGAAATGACACTAACGTATCTAGAATGTATCAGAGAAAGCGGCAGGCCACGCACAACATGGAGACGTTCAACGGAATCCGAAATGAACCAACTGGGTATATCTTGGAATGAACTTAGGTATATCGCTCAAAACCGTGTCAGATGAAGAACAGCTGTTATTGGCGCCCTATGCTCCAGTGGGAGTTAGAGGAATATATATATATATATATGTGTATCGAAAGTTCATAAATTTTTTAGTAAACTTCCAACGATGTGGAGCTCTATTTAATGTCGATGTAAAAAAAGACTAAATATTAAAAATCGTATTTTAAGTGGTTTTAGTTTCATTTGACCATATGAAAAATATGTACGTATTAAAAGAATCGATGCGAATATTAATTATAGTAACTGAAAAAAGAAGAAAATATTCCTGTTATTCTCTTTAGTATGAAATGTGCGGTGAACATAGACAAAGGCATATATGATATGACCTTTGAGCACAAATTGTGCAATGTTGCTTATATAGTTTTTTTTTATCAGCAAATAGTAATTTTTCAAAGTGTAGATTTTAATAATCCTGGTTTTTTACCCTCCACCACCACTAAAGGTGAATAAGGGTATATTAAATTTGTCATTTTGTATGTACAGTATTCCACGGATCGCGAAAAATGCCAATATATTTTGTTAATTATGCGTGGAAACGAACACGCTTAACTACCTCGTTGAGGTAATTATAAGAATACGTTTAATTAAGCGAATTCGTTTAAACACCTCAGTAAAGTAGTTAAACGTATTTATTTACAAGGTACCTTAACTCTGGTGTATGAAAAAAACTTTATTATATGGAACATAGCAATTTTATGCATGTATCAGCCAAATCTTAAGAGAAAGCAATAGAAAACAATGGAATTTGCTGTCTAAAATTTTATCTATAATGCTTTTTGAGATGCCCTGTCATATCCCTGCAAATAAAAGGTCTAGTCTAGCCCAAAAGTAACCCAAACGTATAAAAAAATGGTTTATTTAACATTAAGATGCCCTAGGACAGGACCATATAACCCAGCTTTGGATTACAAATTAAAACTACTCCATTGTATACACAAGAGGATTAGTTTTAATTTCTTTAAAATCGAAACCATGGTCCAATTTGATTAAATGGACTACTCCATGGACTGGTTCGATGTAATGCAAGCATGGACAATGTCATTGTTAAAAAAAGTTTGTAGTGAGACGGCATGTCTTCGTTTTTTAACGACGAAGTTAAAACTAATCCTCTTGTGTAGTAGTCTTTAAACTACTCCATTGTAATCCAAAGCTGGGATATAGGGTCCTGCCCTAGGACATCGTAATGTTAAATTTACCACGTCTTTTCCATAGGTTTGGGTTACTTTTGAAGTAGTCCTAGTCCCTTGTGGGCTACATTTTGCACGCGTGTTTGGACTAGTCCTATTATTTGCAGGGTACTTGCAGAAGCGTACTCATACATAAAAACTTTCGATTGGGGAAACCGTAAATATGCAATTGAATGCGACCAATTATTGCAGAAACAATATATTTATCCGTTTTAGAGCTTTTTATGAATTTTGGTATCGATTCGTTTGTGAATAATTTGCATATTTTAGCTGCACTCTTATTGCACACATATTTCACGTTTTTGAAGCATATTTTAGTACATGTTCAGCAAATAAAAAAATTGCTTTAAATTCTGGATAACAGATGAATTTTCTGTTGCTTTAATTTCGCCATCTACATTTATTTTTCACTCTGCAATTGTAAGCCAAAGATAAATGTTATTCCAAACTGTAAAGTTTTAAATATGCATATGCAAAAATTAAGGAAAATTAAGCAATTATATTATTTTATGCCGATAAATACAAACCTGGACGCATCGTTCAGTGAACCGATCGAATCAGAAATACCTTTTAAAGTGATATTTTCGTGTCCGTCCATCCATCTGGCTAGTTGTCTGTCCATGTAAATCTTGTGCGGAAAGTAAAAGTAGCAGTTTTAAGATAATTTGATAAAATTTGGTAAAACCGTTTTAATTGTAATAAAAGCGAAACCTACGTAAATTGTGCGAATCTATCACATAGTTCAAATGCAAACTTCTTTCGTTATGCCCATAAACCATTTAATCATGTTCGTATTAGGATTAAATTTGGCCCAAAATATCTAACTGAAAATTTAATCTGGTTGAATCGTTTCAGATTTAAACATACAGCTTCTATTCAAATATCTTCCCTAAACTATTCAAGCTATTTTATACTTTTAAATGTTAATATAATTTAACATTTCGCGACCTTCGCTTTAAGGCTCAGTTAGCCGGAATCAAGAGCTGCTTCATTTTGTTGTATGTAACGCAATTAGAACGATTATAGTGAGCAGTAAGATGTTACGTCTCAATCTGTAAGTTATAGATTGGCCATACATTTTTATGTTAAGGTTAAGTTGCTGTTACTCCCAGCTAACTGAGCCTTAAATGCCTTTAAGACAAAATATCTCATATAGTTAGTATATCATGATAATATTCAGTATTAATAACTTTTAGATGAATCTTAACCTCATAAAATAACTTTATTCTTGTGAGCCCAGAATAAAGATTATTTTAATGCAAATATTAAATTGTGGAATATTTTGCTTTCGAATAAGCCATATTTTGTTTTTTAGGCATATTTTCATGTTAAGTTTTTAGTGCATGTTTTCAAATTATTAATATTCTGCATTACTTGCTGTGTGGTTGTCAAATAGTACTGAGGCAATTAAACGATTGAAATTTAGGTGTATTAGTCTGTTAAAAAGTTAGTCAAAGTTTTGCTACTCAAGTACTAACATTAAGTCGATAGCAATATCGATAGAATCGATATTAAAATATTAACTATCGATAAATAGCGATAGTATTCAAACACTTATAGCAAGAAATAGTTATTCATCTACATCTTGTTACTACTGTCTGCTGTGGAAGGGGAACCAAGCGATAGATTTCAATAAAAAAATAATTTCCTCTGCAACGCTGTATAATCCATGTAACAAGCTAGTAACTTGTAACAGTTTTTGTTAAAATATTTTAAGCCCATTGTAAGGAAGCCTTAACCATGTAAGGTGCTGCATCAGTTTAAAATAGAAGGATCTTTAATTGAAATCTTGAAAATCTTGTATTTTAACAAAAGCTTAAAGGAATTTATTTATTGATTTTGATTTTTTTTGTGTGTTTGTAATTTTTTAAGAACTGTTTTTTTATTTTCATAGATATTTAAAAAAGAAATCACTCAAAAATGTTTTAAATATGCATTTAAAACCAAAATATGCATCAACATGCAAAAACAAATCGATGGCATTTTAACGCAAATTTAATGATTCGGAAAGATAATTGGTCGACATCGTTCTTCTAGACTATCGACAAAAAACATGCATTGGCATGAAAATCGCAGCCCTAATAATAACTAACAATGAAGTTTAGGAGCAGAAGGAGGTATAACAGCTTATTCCTCCATTTTTCCTAATTTAAATATGTGTGACATGGTTAGTTTCAATCTGAATCTGAAAAAAACATGAAGATTAAAACGATAGATTGACAAAAAAAAAACCTAAATTTTTATTATTTATTAACAATAGCGGCCAACTTCACTATTAAACGCGCTGTCAAAGTTGGATTTTCCAATTGCAAAGCGTTGACACCGCGCAACTTATGGATGCCTTTATACAGATTGTATGGGCAGGGTAAATTTTGGCAACTTGAAAACGCATTGGTTCATAATTTATAACAGGCAATTCACATGGAGGCTTTTACGACGTTTTGTCGACTTCTCTTTTGGTTTGAAGGCGAGCGGCGTAGAGAAGAAATAGGGGTAAACAAAACGACTCGTTTTGTATTTTCCATGTCGTTTTTTATATTTCTCTTTTAACTTTTTCTTTTTACGTTTTATTCTTTTTCTTACTTTGAAGTGTGTGGTTGAAAATACAGTGAGTCGTCGATTATCGATATCGGACGGGACCGGCAGCATTCTTGATTATTAATTTTTTTTTTTGGTGTGTTTCATATTTTATATAGTATATAATGTATTATTTTGTAAACATGGGGAAAAAAGTAATTGGCAGAATATGCTTCAAGTACGTTTGGAAATTCTCTTACTTCGTTTATTTAAATTTGTTTTGATTGTTCAAAAGTAAACGAAAAAAGATAATTTGTTTATAATTTCGGATAAGAGAGGTAATTTAAATCAATGCAAAAACAAATTTTATTTTCCAGTTAATTGATGCTGCCGGTTAATCGAATGACGGATAATCAAGGCCATACTGTAAATAAAAAAAGACATGCATCCAAATATCATCGTATGAACGCAAAGAGATTTTGGAAGTTGCTTTAAAAAGGAATCAAGATAAAACGACTTCGTTAAAGCCCTCATGTGATTTGAGTGTAACAGATTCCACTAAAAGTCTATTTTCGAAAAATTTTAATTCTTGGTGAAGGGTATCAAAGAGTCGGCAAAGCCAAAAATACAATTCTTTCTTGTTCTTATTTTGTGTTGGCGTTGGTGACGGTGGCACGTGTAAAGGCGCTTACGTGTTGTAAATTGATATTTTCCTTTACACATTATTTCACTTCATCTTGGTATTATTTTTTTTTTTCTTCAATTCAGCAAATTGAATTTTGTTCAGTTGCTGGGCTGGATTGATGGATGCCATAATGATAATCACGATTATATTTATACACATTTTTTTTCCATTTATTAGTTTCGATTGCCATTATGAAATATTTTTTTTTTATTTGTTTTGCAAATTATCGTAATTTTTAGTGTCCTTAACAATTTACTTTATTGCAAAATTTGTATTTACACAATATATACTACATACATATTTTAGATTTTTTAAAATCGGGGCTTTAACAAGTGGACTTAACTTGATAAACTCTTATCAAAAACTCCGGTTGCTAAGTAATGTAAACCGTAATGAGGAAAACATTTTCGAAATCAATGAATTTTGAAAACCTATTTTACATGTCGAAAATCCTGTTTAAGTGTTTTTAAAGGAATTGTTAATTAATGGATCTTTTTAAACCAAATTAATATTAAACGCCAAAAAAATTGCATCGCGTAAGAAAAATGCATATTTTGTATTATGCGGGCTGACTTTATAAACGCAGTATTGCAATGCAACACTAAAATGAATAGCTTCATAAACTCCACAACTTGTCTGTAGACAATGCTTGGAGTTCATTATAGCACGGTAACTGTATTCACTGCACAACTACATTTAGAGTTGACAAAATATCAACCAATTGTAGCTGGGACTGTAAGAAAAGATAAACTCACTGTTTATTGTTGTTGTTTTTGTTAATGCTTTGATATTGTTACAATTAAAACTTGGGCTTATAATTCTTATTCGCTTAATACATAGTTTTATTTGTATAATATCTTTAGTTTTTCTAAAATCTTTGGATCTGGCCTAAGCAACCAGTGAAATGCACATAGGAATAGCTTATTCCATTAACAATAAATTTTCAGTTTATCAATAGTATGAAATGGGAATTTAGCACATTTAAACGAGACCTTGTTAATTAATTTTTTGAATCCCAGGAAGAACTTTGATAAATTCGTGCATTGTTTTTATTTGTTATGCCTTTTCCACGCTTTTTTTTAGTTATGCTTTGCAATAATGCGTTTATGAAATCAGCCAACCTGCTAACTGTATGAAAATTATTGCTAACGGTCGATCACAGACGAGAACATTTGTGTCCTTCCCACACACACGGGACTATTTCATCTGGCATACAATTGTATACATGTAGAAGGGTTTTAGAGGTAAGTGCAAACAAAAATGTTTTCCACCCCCTGAACAATTTCGAATCGAAAAAAATAAATATCATTGGTAAGTCATTAACCGTTATTTTCTTTTCCAAAGCCAAAACTTTAAGAAGAAAATAACACTATTGTATATAGATATTAAGTGCGCCAGAGTTTTTTTTTCATTTATGCACAACAGGGTGAACAACTGGAACAGTACGCCATTGAAGCTTACAAAACATACAGTAGTAGAAATAGATTTAATACTTGTTTGGTTAGTGCTAAAATGGATGAGGTTACATTTACACCTGATGGGCTGAGCCAAAGTTTTAGTCTCATAGTGTGAGTCACATTACGATATCTGTAATTGAGAATATTATTATAGCAAAGTGATTTTTTATTAATGCGCTGTTTCCAAATGACAAACAAGTGATTGTGTAGTCAAGTTTATTGATGTACTATTTAACTAAATAATTTTAATTAAAAGAATACGGGAATTGTCTTCTTTTTATAACATATTTTAAACACGAAAATAAAAAAATTTACATACTTTAGTATGTTTGCATGTTAATTTAACAAGATAAAATTTTGATTTTAATAAAAAACGGGTTTTTATGGATTCAATATTGAACAATGTTATTTTAACGGTGAATAATATTAATTTAACGTGATTTAAGGTTATTTTAATATTTTTTCAATTGAAATTAATATGAAATAATGATAAATTTAAATAAAGGGCATACTTTTGCAGAAATTTCCCATGATTCTCAATCAACATTTCGCCATGTTAATTTAACATTGGTATTTTTTTCTGCGTGTGATGAGTTTTTTTTAATATCAGCCATTTTATATTTTTTTGGATCAAAATCTTGCCATTTTTAGTGCTGAGGAGTTGTTAACACATATTGCTACCTGTAAATTGGTAACTCAGTTTACGTGGATCACTAACACTAGACTGGCAGTCATTTCTGGGTAGATCCAGTGACTGATTCTGAGTCGATTACTAAAATGGGTAGCACAAGGCTCATCAACAAAAGCGCACAACAAATTTGATAATAAAATAAAACCTTAAGTTTGCTCTAATTTATTAATCTTATGAATCGGCTTAACAATGTGCTTCCGTCTCTCTGGCTGCCCATATAAATATAACTTGGGCACAAAATAAACAGGTCGCAGCTTTGTTGATAACTAATTGCAACAAATTTGTCAAATAAATTATTTCAAGGACATAGCATTTGAAGAATTGGGACAATTGGTAAATTTTTTCCTATCTTCTAGATAACAGTATTGATTTTTTACAATTTAACTGGTATTTATTTTATTTGTCGAACGATTTTTCAATAATGACGTTTATTAAATAGTTTTTTTTGTCTAGCTTGATTAATTTACGTTAAATTTGAAGTAACAGTATTGCTGATAAGTTCTTAAAAATTATTTACGTCATAAAATATAATGAGAATTTTTATTTTCATTGAAATTAATTAAAAAAGATTTTTATCGTGTCATGTGTTGACATCCAATCAAATTATATTTGCCACCTTTTAATATTCTTATTAATAAAATGATTAATTAAATTTTGATATCAAATTGTTTATTTCTTCTACTTATGAACTATTTAACTATTTTATTTAATAATTTCCCAATCGATCGATAATTTGATTAAACAAATGAAATAGAATTGAGTGATATTTAATTTGTTAAGTTAGAATTGGTAATAAAAATTTCATGATTAAGAGATAAATTAGTGATAATAGATAAGTAATTTTTTTTTTAAACTTAGTAAAATCTAATCTGGTTTCAATTGTGTTGTACATACAAATTTAAAAGATTATAAATACAAAAAAATCACTCCAACTGTGTAAATTGTTTAAATTTTTTAAAATTTTCTTCAAAAATAGTTTGCTTTACTGCCTGTTATTAAAAACGTAAACAAGTGAGTGAGTGAGAACTTATATTGAAAACAAAAATAAAAAACGAAAATTTGTTTTTGTTTTCAATATAATTTCTCACTCACTCACTTGTTTACGTTTTCTAAAAACAGGCAGTAAAACTCAAAAGTCGGAAATAACCTAAAAAAATAATTGAAATTATTAAATAAATAATCAAAGTAATTTTTGGGTAAACAAAATTTTTAATTAAAAAGATTTTGTTTGTCGTGCTTAATTCCTAATTTTTATTCTTAATAAAAACACTAAAATTTATTGTTATTTAGCCACATCATCAGGAAACAATCTCCCAACAAAGTTTTTAGTAAAGCCAAAGATATAAGAAAACAAAACTGCAAATTGAATGAGAATTGCAAACACTCCAAAAGTCTAATTGCAACGATATCAACGCTTAAACATATAGGACTAGAAATCAGACTTGCAATTTTCATGATAATCGGTCCATAATTTACCATATGCCCCATATAAAATTAATTTGACAAAACATCTTAAGTCAAATTTAAAAAGTTGAAAAAAATTTTGTAAATCATACGAATTTTCATTAAAAAAAAACCTTTTTGTTTACGTTTTTAAAATTTTGTATTATAAGCGAAAATTTTCTTTAATTTTGGTTTATTTTAATATTTAATAAAAATGATTTTTATTCCAATAATGTAGGTTCACACAGAAAATTTGTTAAAGCACAATTGTCTTGCTTTTGGAAATGTTAAAAGTTAAATTTAATGCTCATGCGTTCCATTTTTTAACATATATAAGTAACTTAAGGTGGCCAAATACTATTCGAGTGATGAAGAAAATAAAGGAGAATGTGTTTTCTCACTGACAGCAATCTTCTTGACAAGAATTTGAAATACGCTGTCGAGCGATTCTGTACTAAAACCCTAATTCAAATAAATATATTGTAATATTTTGTTTAAATAATTTAAAAATTTTGGTTTTATGTCCATTCTGTTGGCTTTGCATATAAAGAACTAATTTTTTTATTATTTTACTAACGTTTAATGGCATTGATAAACCTTTTTAATAGATCAAGTCGGTATTGCTAGAAAAGATAAGCTCACTGTTGTTGTTGTAGTTTTGTTTAAGCTTTGATATTATTACGGGTTAGACTTTTGAGTGTTTGTAATTCCTATTCGCTTAACAGTTTTATTTGAATAATAGCTTAAGCTTTTCTTAAATCTTTGGATGAAGTTTCCTGATGATCTGACCTAAGCAACTAGTGAAATGCGCAATGGTAAGAATAGGGAATTAAGCACATTAAAACTAAATCTTATTAAAAGATCTCATGAATTGTTATTTGCTTTTTATGCAAATTAATTAAATTAAATTATATTTGCACCGTTTTATATTAAACGGAAATTTTCCGGGATATTAAAAAATAATTCCCGCTTTTCCGGGAAATAAAAAAATAATTCCCGCTTTTCCGGGAAATAAAAAAAGTCGGGGAAGAGAAGAACTCGAATCATGAATCAATGGTCCATTAGGGTGGCCGTTATTTTTTTTTTGTATTTCCACTTGGCAAACCCCTTAGATTGGTTCCAAATTAGAAAAAAATAATATATAAAAAATTTTAGATCGTTTGCATAGTTATTGGGCGTGCCTTGAGCCCACAAAGTTTGCTAAAAATGGTATTTTTCTCACTATGTGTCGCTTTAATTGTTGATAACTTCAGTAATATTTATTTTAGAGAAAAACCTTGTTCACATATATTCTAGGGCTATATCTTATGAACAATGTTGCTCTGTATTAGTTTTCTTTAACATTAATATTTAATCCAGAAAAAGCCAAATTAAAAAATAACACCGAAATATTCACATATCTACGCATTATTTGCCTGGTGATTACACTACGTGACAAATTTTTAAAAAAGTCGTGACCAAATGAATCTAACAGCTAATCTTTATGTAAAACTTTCCCCTGAATCCGAATATGAAGTCAGAATTGTCAAAAGTAGAAACGTTTTTGAGATATTCCAAAATAACCGGCCAGTGCCCAGTCATAACCGACACCACTGTCCTAATCTGGTCCCTGTTGAACCAAAATAGAGACCTAGTTCTCCGTTCGTCATATCCAGGCCATAGTATCCTGGATATCAAGCAGGTGGACTCGCCGGTCCTCCGCGTCTGCGCAACACTGTATGATTCGCGCCTGATAAGTAACTTACAGTGAGCCATTGGAAGGCCAACGAATTGATCAATGAATGTGTCATCCATACGACCACCCAGCGCATCTGCTACCTGATTGCCCATGCACTCTGAGTGCCCCGGTATCCATATTAGCGTTACCCTTTAATATTTCGCAATCTCCTTCAAAGATATCCGACATTCTACAGTTAACCTAGATGTCGTATAGACACCCGCTAGGGAGGCAAGGGCAGCCTTGCTGTCAGTAAATATACGTATATCTCCCAATATGAGATGATACCTCAGCCAGTTTGCTGCCCGCATTATAGCCGAGATATCCGCCTGCAGGACACTACATCCATCCTGCAGACGAATGTAAACTCTCACTTCCAGTTACCCTATGTAGAAACCTCCGCCAACCCTTTCACCTTTCCTCGAACCATCAGTATAGACCCCCAGGGTCGGTTCATGGAAAGTAGCCGTCAGCACATTGCCTTGCGCCATCTGTATCACGAACCCCGCGCCGAAGAAAGGCCTCGGGGTGCAATAGTCCTCTCCATCAGGGACAATCGAACATTTGATTATCCCGGCGTGTCCATAGTCACGGGCCGACCAGCC
Source organism: Pollenia labialis (assembly GCA_949318255.1). Lineage (NCBI taxonomy): Eukaryota > Metazoa > Arthropoda > Insecta > Diptera > Polleniidae > Pollenia > Pollenia labialis. The sequence continues at coordinate 68,523,657 of OX439141.1, read as the reverse complement.
GTGCGCCGCGTTCAGCCGTGTCTCCGAGCAAAGAGCCATCTGTCTGGCCGAGATGTCCACCGGGAGCTCTCGTGGGAGTAGATCGCATTGATCCCGTGATCATCAACGCGTCTTCTCAAGCATCGCGCGGTATGGGAAATGGCACCGTTTTCAGCACCTCTGTCAATGACAGCCCTCACTAGGTGACCTTTGGCCACTTCACTTCATTATACTATGCATGAATTTCTAACATTTTAACAAGCTGGACACCCTACCAGTAAAGCTTAGTCGTCGTCCAGACTTGCAATTTTTGTTGAGTTATTTCTGAGAGTGGTGAGAATATTGGGGAGGGATACTCATTTCTGTTTTTTTTTGTAGTTCCCACACTTTTCAACTTGAAGTTGGCTGTAGGTATAACTATTTATTTGTTCTTATATATAAAATATAAAATGGAGAATAGGAAACACAATATAAAAATACAAAAATTGCAAAGTTATAGCCTCAAATTCTGGACACTAATGCAATTTAATTTTATTAAATCTTAAAAATTGCAAGTCTAGTAAACATTTTAGTACTTATGTACCATTAAACGATATTTTTATACTATTGATGTCATTGTACAATTAAAATCAATCCAACTTTGTTAAACACAATTTTTCGTTACATATTTTGTTTTTTTTTCAAAGAAATTTTTTGGTAACTTTATTGAATACACTGTGTAAGTGGCAAAAAGTAACAAGCTCGGTACGCTACTGGAAAAGCTAGTTCCAGTGCACTCTATTCAAAGTTAGCGCTCGTATTCGCAATTTAAAATTTTAAAAATGCTACAATTTTTGTTCAATGCAAATTTTTTTTTTGTTTTTACTTTTCAATTAATATAATATCAATAAAAAAGTTTCAAACAAACACTTTTCTACAAAAAAAAACTACAGTGGTATGATACTTTGTATATACATATTCAAAAGGGGTTAGCAAAATATTTAATAGCCAAGAAATTTTTTTCAAAAATCGCAAAAAAAAATGTTTACTCGAAAAAAATAGCGAAAAATTGTATTTAAAGCAGTTAAATTAATTTAAACTAAAGAAACAATGATCGCAAAAGAATAAACACTATAATTTTAATGTACTTAAGTATTAAAATTTTTAATCGCTAACTTTGAATAACGGCCATCACCATTGAATTTAGCGTACTTTGAGTTAATCTGTACCAGAAGGGTGTCCAGCTTGTTCAAGTATGCGACTAGCACAGTGTTAATATTCTTTAAGGCCCGTTGAGCCCCCTCTAGAAGGGATTCTTTCCTGAATGATCTAAGCTCTGTTATAAAAAAGATTATTATTATAAAATGAACTTGCACAATTGACAGCAGAGTATTACATTATGATAAAAAAGTAAGCTTGTAAATTTTTATTAATTTTCTCAAATAATTTACGATTTGTTACGCACAAACAAATCACAATCATTTAAACTAAATTGAACACTTAGACCAAAAAGAAGCATGATGCAGTCACTAACTCTGTCCGGTTGGCGTTTTCAACTTCTTTGTCTTCGTCCATTAAAGAGCTTAAAACCCAAATTAAGATTGAAAGAAACGACTCGGTCTGGTATTAAAACAAGCATTTATTTTAGATATGTGATTATGTATGTTCGTATGAAGTATGTATGTTTGTGTTTCGAAAATTTGAAAATCCAATTTCAATTTGTGATTGTGGCAATAAAAATCCGATTTGAGTTAATTAACCATAATTAAGTTAATAAATTTCGTTGTGTATTCGTTTCTATTTCTTTATATTTTTTATGCTCATAATTTATCATGAAATTATTATTAATATTTAAAAAAAAAAGATTGAGATTGCTATGCATAAACTGAATGTTGGTTTCTTTTTTAGTTTCTTCAGACGGTCACTATAAAATATTAAAAATTTTTTTTTAATATTTAAAAAGAAATAAAAAAAAACACAACACAATCTAACAGATTCATTTGGAATCATTTCAAATTAATCAACAAAACGTTAAATAAATCAACATTTTTAAAAGAGGATTAGTGTGGAAAATTAATTCCAAGTTGTTCACGTAATTCGTAGATTTGTATCGCACTCTGTATCAAAGTCCCTACCGGCGAAACAAAATTTTGATTTATTTCTATTATTTATAAGTAACAACAAAAGTTTTTTTAAGTAAATATTGCCGGGTCAAAATACTTAACTTAATAGAGATGGGTGAATTGAATAAATTATTTAAAGTTCTTTCTTACATTTGTTTAAATTAATTAACTATTTTAATGATAAGTGTGATTTTTATTATATATATAATTAAGGCCTGCAAATGTTGAACTACACAGAAAAAATTATCTCCAATTTTTTTTTCTAATTAAACCATTAACCAAGGCTAAAATCAATTTTAATTAAAAATTTGATCAAGTTTACTTAAATTAACAACATTACCGCAGAAAATGTTGGTAAGTAATACCAAAAAAATTTTTAATTGAAACTTATAATTTGTTTTCTACTGCAAATTTAATTAATTTTTTAATTAACAGTATCTAAAATATAGCGAAAGAAAAAAAATATTAATTAATCAATGTAAAGTTTCTGCGAGCAAGATTTCTTGGAAACGGTAAAAAAACATTGAAAGGCATGGTATTGAACTGAACAGCATACAACAGCTTAGGAAAAGGCACGTTTACACGATATTTACTAAGCAGTGTCCAAAATTGACCACAACAAACTGCATCATGTCGTGCACATCCAAAAACATGTGCTTCTGTAAAATTTTACAATTAGAGCGTGTTCTATTTTGAACTGACAAACCATCTGACATCAGCTGTTTTGCAAGTCATTTGCTTTTGGCGACATAAATAGATATATTATTTATTAATTTACACATATTCTGTAAAAAATAAAATTTTTGAATAACTGATTTACAACTGAAAGTGAATATTTAGATATATAAATTAGAATATAATTTGCTGTTATGAACGATTAAACGTTATGTCAGGTAAAACAGCAAAAATTTATTTATATTTTTTATCAATTACATATGAATTTTACATCTGCATATCGTGTAAAAGTCCCTTTTGTTGCATTGCCATGCCAAGGCTAAGTTCAAATGATGTGTATTTGTAATGTAAATTCTCACTTTTTCACATGTAAAATTTGTACATATCGTCTGAACCCCTTTAAACAATATCATGTGTACAGAAGTTTTATTTTCTTATTAACAAAATTGTATTTGGCGGCAAAAATTAACTGAAATTTTAATAATTTTCAATTATAATAATAAATAAATAATACAAAAAATAAAAACATACGCAAATATATTATTTGAAATGGTAAGTTTGTATTATTTTTATTTTTGAAAAGTTATGTCAAATGTACGTTACATACCAACATGTGATTAAAAGCGTTATGTAATGCCATGTTTACACGCCGATTTGAATCTCCGGCTTCGCTCTCTGAATCATGTTAATAAATCACGGTGTCTACACGACTTATCTACTTGCTTCGATTTGACAGTTGTCTTTAATAAACCAATCAGCGTTGCCAAATTTGCATTTTAAAAACACACCAATATCTAAAAAAAACGCAGCAATTTAAGGCCTTCTTTTTTATATAAAATATTTATTGCATAATAGTTTTATATTAACAATATTGTAGAATCGAAAATTGTAGTTCAAGAGGAGTTGTGCACTTTAAACCAGTCGGTGGAAATTAAATCTTAGTTAATGTTTTAATTATATATACAGGTAACCCTCCTACAACACGGTATATAGGTTCCTAGAAAACGCCGTGTTGTAGGAAAACGTGTAATATGAGGCTAGGAGACAGTGTAAAATATAAATTTTTTTTAATTAAATATTTTCTTTAAATTCATTGTTTTTATAAGAAATATGTACATACATACAAAAAAAATACATAGAAAAAATAAACAAGAGTTACATTTTTATTCTAATCTAGTACTTTTGTTCTATTTTTTTACAATTTTAACAACCCAATCATGATAAAGTTGCAATTCCATTTTATCGTGTTAGAATGAAAACGTGTTGTAGATGAGGAGATTTCCGCAATTTTTTTTCGTGTAAGATCGAAATCGTTTTGTAGGAAGCCGTCTTGTAGGAGGGTTACCTATAGTTAAAAAAGAAAAACCAAAAGCTTTATAAAACAAAAATAAGCAAATTTGTATATAAATACATAATCGTGGCTATTCTGACATACACGTCGAATAAGTGAACATTTACATGAAAACCAAATAAAACCAAATTGACAAAAATTGTTTTTGTTTATCATACAAAATTTACAGTTTTTAAAAGAGAAAGAAAAGCGTTATACCTCTCGCGTTAATTTGATTTTAGAATTGTATAGATAACAAAAACAATTTTCGTAAATTTTGTTTTCGTTTTCATGTTCGACGCGTATTTCAGAATAGCCACGATTATTTATGTTTGCATGCATTTGTACAAAATGATTTTTTTTTCACGATAGAGCGGGGAGGTTTCCCACAGTGACAGGTACCGCGACCAGGTTAGGTCTATTGTACCCACTCCCCTTAGTTGGCCAAAAGACCCTCCGCTTCCCATAGGAACCCAACCAGGGCCTTTGCCGGTATATCACCGATTCGGGACGCACACATTATACCATGCCCCAAGTGCCTCCTCCTGGCCCATGCCAGCGCCGGGCAATCACACAGTACATGCTCCGTCGTCTCGTCCCCGTCTAGACATAGTCTACATTCCTGATCCTCAGCCAGGCCCATCCGATAAAGGTGGTATTTGATCGTGTGGTGGCCAGTCAAATATGCCACCAGCAGTCGCAGATCCCGTCTGCCGAGACCATTCGTCCTCATTACCTTCCCGGGAGAGATAAAGAGTATCCCCTATGCTCGCCCAGAGCCCAGTCCTCCATGACGGACTGGACCCCTGCCCAACTTAGTCCACAGAAGGGCTCGAGACTCATCATCCGCGCGTTAGAACCAGCCCTGGCCAGCTCATCAGCCAATTTAATACCCGGGATCCCTGAGTGCCCCGGCACCCAGCAGAGCGTCAATCTGCTCCTTGTCCCCAGCTCCTGTAGCTTTCCACGGCACTCCGCCACCAGAGTGATGATACATTTTCGAAAATTAATTTAATAAGTCTTGTTTAAAACTTCTTGAAAAGAGATCAAAAATATATAATAATTATTCCAAATTAATAAAGTTAACATTTTCATCATTATTGTTATCGCAGAACAAATTTAAAAAAGCACCAAAAATTGTGCGAAACGCGCCGAGTTGACAACTCTGAAACAATCGATTTTCACAGCTAGATCAGATAAACTTGCGATAAAAATTGGAGAAGAGAGAAAATGTTCGTGCTTCGCAAGTAGATTCATATTTTATTCACTATGTTTAGTCTGGTGAGTAGGGTGGTCATAAGTGACATTTTGGTCACTTATCCAGGCTTTTACATATCTGGCATTGTGAATCGGAGCGTTATCCTGTTGGAAAATCCAGCGCAAAGGTTCAAAAATGTTGCTGCGTTCTGGAAAAGCTTGTTCGAGAATGTTTTTGTATTCTTCTGCGTTCAGTTTTGTGGTTTTAAATTGTAGGACCATCCAGGTTAAATTTGTTTTCGTTAGAAAACACTACCCTTTGCCATTCTGTATTCCACGTCATGTGAACATCAACCAAATCCAACCGTTTTCTTTGTGAATGGGTTTTAATACAGGTTTTTTTTAAGTTTCATTCTCTGGATATGCGGAGAATCCACAATCAAGCGCCGAACGGTAATTTTTGGTATGGAATCACAGGAATAAGATGCAATTCTGAAAATTGCACGCTTGTCTGTTGGCGATAAAATACTTGCTGGTCTTCCTTTCATGTTTTTCCCATAAGAATTCTGATTTTTGATGTAATTGAAGACAACACGAGCACTTGGTATTCTCTCTGATTTTTCTAAAAAATAACTTTTGTTCAAAATAGTCTTGAATTTTTCCTCTTTATTCTGATGTTAATCGCTTTCCTTGTAGCATTTTAAAAGAGTTTTTATATTACGAGATGCAATTTATCAAACTCATTAATGGCCGTTTTCTCATTACACGATAATCTTTTTCCCCAGCGAAAAACTGCGCATTAAAGAAAATTAGTTCAGCTTCTCTTTAATCTATTACGAAACAGTCGCAGGCGTGTTTTAAATACGCCAACCACGATAAGGGTGAATGTCTAATTTGCTTTTATTCTGTCGCAAAGCTAACCAGCACTCATCTGCCAATTATTTGCCGTACAGATAAATTCAATCAGCTGACTCCCAAATTTCACATGTATTTTGAGAGGTGTTGCCAGCTGAACACAATGTTTTTTGTCGGTATATTGAGAAACCCAAAATCATTAACGGACAGTTTATCGCTCTAATACATTTTTGTTGATATTAATTATCAGACAGTTTATCGATACATTGAGAAAATGCTCATAAGACTTAACAATCTGCGTAACACATTCGCTCTAGAATATCAAAAACAAGGTCCTGTGGTTATACATATGAACTATTTTAAAATAACATCTTTTGCGGATTAAGTAGGCTATATACGCTACATATTTAACGGGACTTTTTTATTCTTCTTTTGCACATTTTCTTGAACCAGTGTGGCCACCTAACATAATATGGAAGCACATACAAATTGGCTTTTGTTTTTTTTGAAATGTCAAGTTTTAGCAATGACTTCCACTGTTGTTATTTAAATGAACTAGAGTACAAATCTAAAAGCAGTTTTACAAATTATATGTAAAAAAATGCATTAACAATAATACATGCGCAAAGAAATCGATGCAATTTTTTAACAAAAAATGTAATTCGGATATTAAGTATTTAAACGTTCGCGAAAAAAACGTGTATTTAAATAAAATTCAACCCCGTAGTAATCGTTATTTTCCAGCTACACATATGTTTCAAACACAACAACATTTGAAAAAGATTTACAAACATACATACAAATGGGGGATTTCATATAAAGTGAACCAACTTTTGATATCGATGTCTTCCGCTTTGGATGAAATTTGCACCCATTGGATAGTATTAAGACGCAAATTTTCATCTATGTAAAGGGCATTATAAACCAGACAAAAAGCTTGACAAACACACATATTGTTTCCGTTTGGTGTTTGCCAATAAACAACACAAATATTCTCCGTACAAACATAAATTTTCATTTTTGTTTTGTTTTCAATGAATGTGGACGTCCATAGTGCTGCGGCATTTTGTTGCTTTTTGCTTAAAACGAAGAAGAATAATAAAATAAAGGCAAATAAAATTTAATTTACTATATAAAATTATGTTAATGCATCTTTTTCACCGTCTTCACTATGCAAATTTTTCGCTGAAATGAATACATTTAGAATAAGACGCCACAAAAAGTTTGACATTTATCCAACATGTCTGCCAAATATTAAAAATTTTTAATATTTCTACTAAGATTGTTTCAAATGTTTGTCCAAACACGCTAATTAACAACACAAAATATTTGTACAAACGTAAAATTTTGACATGTTTGCCACGCCATTTGTGTGGTTTATTATGCCCTTAACTAAGGCGACCGGATTTTGAAAATAAAAATAGAGGACAAAAAGAAAAAAAGTTAAAAATTTAAGATTTTTTTTACATATTTTACTGACAAATTTGCATTCCCACATTCACATATGTTAAGTAAATTAAAAAAAAAATAACATATCCCTTAAAATACAAACCTGTTAAATCCAATTTTTAAGTAAATGGAGATTTTGATGCCGTGTGGTAGAGAAAGATATTCCTCGTCGACCACCATGTAGTTTTCCTTTAATTTGAGTCTTGAAGTGTGTCAAATCAACTATATTTTTGGTTTTCCTTTCAAGCAGCAAATTGGGGAAAAAAAGTTTTCCTGTAAAATTTGTTGAAAGGGACTTAGTAGGTTTGCTTGCATATTCAGCCAGCGATATATACACATTTACGTTTACTTATAAATAAGTAAAATTACTAAAAAAAAAAATAACGAAAATTAAAATGCATTGCACTAACTTATTCAAAGTTGTATACTGCAAGTGAATAAGAGTTCAGTAGAAGTATGAAAAGAATAAGCACGGCACGACATTTTCTATACGATTTGACAGGAAAAAACCGGCGATCGCCGTGAAATAAAATTTATTTTAGTTTATAAAAATAAAAACAAATATTGATTATGCATTTAAAAATAAAGAGGACAAAGATGACAGATTATGAAAAAAAGATGATAAAAGAGGACACAAATTTTATAGATGACAGCCAGTTAAAATAGATGATTGTCCTCTAAAAAAGAGTACGTATGGTCACCTTACCTTAACTTATTACTAGGGATGAGATTTTTATGCACTAAAAAATCGAAAATATGCGCATAAAATATGCACTAAAAACTGCAAAATATGCCTTAAAAGAATAAAAAATATGCACTAAAATCTTGAACATTTTCATTAAAAAGGCGTTTTTTTAATTTTATTAAAACACACAAAATAAGTAAAAAGTTCAGTCCCATATTTTGTCTGCATAAACAAATAAATACTTATGTTATTATATTATCAAAAGTAAGCATTTGTCTGTTCGGCCGCAAAAAACTTTTGTACATTGAAAATGATCTCCCAACTTAAACCGAAGTTTTAGGAGCATAATTGAAGGATGACAATTCAGTTGGACCATATTAATTTTCTAATTAAAATACATACCACATTTAATGGCAAAAGTGCACTTTACGGGGCGTACGAAAAAAAAATATGCTACCCGATTCAGAATAAAAAAAGAAAAAAACTAAATTAAAATTTAAGGGGGCTGAGGCCCGTAGGTCCCCTGGATCCAATAAACCGCCCCGCCCACTTAGTGGAATGTGTGGGTACTCAAATTAAAGGTAATTGTACAAGAAAAACAAAAATAATAAAATTTAGGGCGGGCGGGACTTTTGGGGCCCTCTGGGTCAAAAAAAGTACCCCCATCCACTCACATATATGTGTATACACACCTATAGGTACTCAAATTAAAGATTGTTTGCTCACGATTGTAAATATTTTGTTTTATTTTGTATTTTTTAATGTTTTATGTTTGATTTTAAAAAAAAAAAAATTCAATTTTTTTTGTAACTAATAGCCTATTTTCGATGTGCTAAAAAATTCTTTTTTGCGTAGCCGGCCTTCGGCCAGGTTAATACTGACAGCGGCGGTAAGGGTACCAGGGGATATATTTCATTAAAAATTGCAACTCGTAAAGCAGCCTTTAAAAATATATATTTACGCATGAAACCAATAAATCAATACTTTCGAATTGGCTTCTAATTTCCTCTACACCTCAGTACCACCCATATGCCAAGCAAGCCACATGTGTACCGTTTTGGATAAAATATTTTAATCCCATTAACTGCCTTAAACATGTGAGGTAATAGAAGGATTTTCTGTCTAAATTTTTAAAAAACTTTTTCCAAAAAGAATTTATTTACTTATTATATAAATTTTCATATTATTCGAATGTGTATTATAAGTAAAATTTCAAATTTAAAAGCTTTTATACTTTAATAGTTTTATTTTCCAGGAATATTTTCTATGCACTATCAGAATTTTCGTTTGTATATTTCTGTTACGCGGCTTACTTTAGCTATCCTTTGGCTATCAATGAAGTTAATATTACAGAAAATTTATACAACTATTAGATACCCGCTACGGCCATCGTCAGCATTCTTTGCATCTAATAACTGGATAGTACATATTGTAAATTTTTTATGTATTTAACTTAAAATTTTAACAAATAGAATCTGAAACATACAAATGAAAATTCTGAAAGTGCATAGAAAATATTTCTGGAAAATACTGATGGAATAAGACTATTAAATTATAGAAACTTTCAAAATTTTTATTTGCCTTAGAATGAACATTCGAATAATATGAACATTTATATAATAAAAGTTACCCACCATGAGAAATAAATTCCCAGATTCTATTTATTTATTGATCTTGCAATTTTTTTGGAAGACTTTTTTTGTGTATTTGGAAATTTTTTGTAGAAATTTATTTTAAAATTTGGAAATTTAAAACATATATATCACTCATATATGTTAAAATATACAAAAATATGCATTTAAAACCAAAATATGCATAATATGCATTTTAACAAAAACATGCAACAACATGCAAAAACAAATCGATGCCATTTTAAACTTAATTTTAAATTTAATGATTCGGAAAGATAATTGGTCGACATCGATCTAAGACTATCAACAAAAAACATGCATTTGCATGGAAATCGCATCCCTACTTATTACCTATTGGTGTTAGCAAAATGTGTCACAAACAAATAAGATAGCTTTTTCTTCCAAATCGGAAGGCATTGATTTCAAAAGTTGGTTTACTGGGCATGAAATTCCCCATATGTATACAAATAAATAGTGGTTAATATTATTAGTTATTTATAATTAAAAAAATATGTATGTATGTATATGAAAATAATTTTTTAAATTTAAATTAATTTAAAACATAGATGAAATTTTGTATTTTAAAAGATGTACAAATTATAAATAGATTTTAATGTTGGTAACGAATAAAATTAAAAAAAATAATTAACAAAATATAATATCACTGTATAAAACAAATCAATGAACACAATTAGAATCGTTTTTTCTCTCTCTCCTTTTTCACTAATACAATAACTAAAACGAGTGTAAAGAGAAAAAAGTAACTTTGTGTATATTATCTCTGTGATCTTATTTTAAACATTTCCCAAATTTACTGACTGGAAGGAAAGTGGTACCAAATTATATTTAATTACCTGCAATTAGTTAAGGTTACCACCACAATTTGCGATGAAACTGTTGAGATAAGGAACCTTAAATATGTATACCGTATACACACTCATACATGCATAGGTATGAATTTAGTATGTATTTATAGTTGGTTGTGTGGGAGTCTTAATTGTTTTTGTTTCAGTGCACTATTTCTAATAATAAACTCTCTTACTTTCATTTTACATATTTTAAAAATCACCTTATAACAAGTAAAAACGTTATGTTCGAATATTAAATATTTTTTAAACCCTCCACCAAAAAAAGAATTTTTCGGGAGTAAACTTTATATAGGAACTGGTATAAATTATGAACCAATCTAACATTAAAATTTGTAGTCCTGTGCCAATATAAGGGTAGTTAAATTTTAAGGGCCAATGGTGAATGTGAACCTCACCTAAACGTCAAGTTTTTTCTGCATTTCATTTGATATTTCTCAATTCCAGACTAACACAATTTGAACCATGGAAAGATACACAATGGAGCAACGCGTTAAAGTTATTCAGGCTTATTTTGAAAATGGGCCTTCAAATCAAAATGCATTACGTCCACTTCGTGATTCAGTGATGAGGCACATGTTCACCTCAGTGGATTCGTCAATAAACAGTATTGCCGCATTTGGGCGAATGTTAATCCAAAAGTAATTGTCACTCAGAAATGGTTAGTTTTCCTTCCTGCAATAAATTTGATGCACTTTAAATTTTAATGAATTTGGCAAATTTGTCCCTTTGTCTCCGCTTTTGGGCCATTGCTCCTCAACTTTCGCATGACATAGCAAAATTCCTACTTTTAAAAAATTGTTCGTTGCGAATTAATTTCACAAATTTTAAAAAAGTGACAATTTTTTCTGCGAACCGATCTAAAACTCCATAATAGGCCTCTACTGCAGATGTTGTTCCAATCTTTTGATTGAAATCGCTAAAATTCTTGCATCCGATCTAAAAAGTTTATAATTGTATTATTAATACTTAAAATTAATTTTTATAAAATAAGTTGATTACCTGATTCAACCACTGAGTTTCAAAATATTTATGGAAGGACGCAAAAGGACGATTTTGGAATAAATTTGAAAATGAACCAAGTCCCCAAAATTTTATTTAAGGGACTTATTTCATATGAAATAACTCCCTAATAATAAACTGAAATAATTCCCCAAAAAAATTAAATAAATCCCCAAAAAACGTTGTTGTTGCCTCTCATATATTTTTTTGCAGAACTTTTTCATTTCCGTTTTGGGGACTTATTTCGTAGGCAGTTATTTCATGCCGCCGCGTTTAAGGCATGCAAGAGTGATTAAAGACCGAAACAGGAAAAACCAAAAATTCAGATCGTTATTTTAAACTCATGTCTTATTTTTAATTCCTTTTTAAAAAACAAAACATTTTAAAACGATAATTTTTCCCCCCATCGGTAAAATGAAGCAACATAACAAAAATACGAATGTGCGCAAATAAAAATATAAAAAGACACAGAAAACAGAAAATTTGATTTTTTCTCTACCCCGCTTGCCTCTCTACACCATTCGCCAACAAACACCAAAAATCATGTCTCAAACAACTTGGAAAAATCACCGTTTGAATCTAGTGAAATTAAACAATAAAATTTTTAGACAAACTAAAAAGGTCAAGCCGACTTAGAAAGTAGTTCTAATTCTATCGATAAACTGGGTGCAGGACTAATATTTTCATGCGTTACAAACTTCAGTACAGCGGCATATTGCCCTTCCCATATAAAAATGTGTAGGGTATAAAAAACATACAAATACAATAATCATCACAAATTGAAATAAATTGGAATTTGTCGTAGTCAAATGCTAAATTTATTAAATACATGCGAATGGTTTCGATATCATGGTCGACTTCGTCCGTAATGCGCCTGGTAATGTGAGACCATTTTCTTTTCATTGTGTGACAATTTACGGATAAATTTACTTTAGTTTTTTTTTGTCTTTCATGGGTTGCAGAGGGCGGTACTACTTTGTTGGCTAAAACATAAAAACGTTAACATTCTTACCCAAAAATACATACAATTACACTTGAAAATCACACAAACACTTCCATGTATATACAAATTACTTTTGGCGGATGCGCGTTATTAACTGGTTTGTACGACAAAACGAGATGTTTGATGGCGATAAAAACTAAACTACAAACAGTAAACAAAACGCACATGCAGCCGTAGACATACATACATATTTTTTTTTGTACAATTTAGATATTTGAAACAGCAATAGAAATACAATTACACACAACGATACATGAAATTATTTCGGCAATTAAAACAATAAAAGAAATAACAAAAATAAATTAACAATTTGTTAAAATGTCAGTCTGCATTACACCGTTTTTAAAAAAATGTGTGTCTTCTTAATTATAAAATTTATTTACACAGAAAAAAATAGTTTTCGTATTTGAATACGAAAATTGCATATTTGATTAAAAAAAAGTTTGTATTTTCTGCGATGACGATTTTTGCAATATGTATTGATTAAAAAAAATTGTAGGTATATTTACTGAATTTGTTCTCAACAGCCAAGTTTATTGAATCAATAAAAAAGTTGTTGCCCAAAATGATTTTTTTCAACAAATTGTTTACAGTTTTTTTTTTTAAATAAATTGCAGGGGTCTTTGGACCTAATACACGACTCTCGATGGCAATGGGCGAATCACTGAGTGTTTTTCAGGCCGAGATTTTCGCCATAGATGTGTGTTGTAGCAACATTCTTGATAGGGGAATGGTTGGTGGCGGTAATGTGATTTTCACTGATAGCCAAGCGGCCATCAAAGCACTCTCTTCTTGGAGAATGTCCTCGAAGCTGGTGGCGGAGTGCCGTGGAAAGCTACAGGAGCTGGGGACAAGGAGCAGATTGACGCCGGGGCACTCAGGGATCCCGGGTAATAAAATGGCTGATGAACTGGCCAGGGCTGGTTCTAGCGCGCAGATGGTGGGTCCCGAGCCCTTCTGTGGACTTAGTTGGGCAGGGGTTCAGTCCGTCATGGAGGACTGGGCTCTGGGCGAACATAGAGGATACGGGGTATCGCTACCGGGAATGCGTCAGGCAAGGAGATTTATCTCTCCCGGAAAAGTAATGAGGACGAATGGTCTCGGCAGACGGGATCTGCGACTGCTGGTGGCCTACTTGACTGGTCACCACACGGTCAAATACCACCTTTATCGGATAGGCCTGGCTGAGGATAAGGAATGTAGACTATGTCTAGACGGGGACGAGACGACTGAGCATGTACTGTGTGACTGCCCGGCGCTGGCATGGGCCAGGAGGAGGCACTTGGGGCATGGTACAATGTGTGCGTCCCAAATCGGTGATATACCGGCAAAGGCCCTGGTTGGGTTCCTATGGGAAGCAGAGGGTCTTTTGACCAACTAAGGGGAGTGTGTACAATAGACCTAACCTGGTCGCGGTACCTGTCACTGTGGGGAAACCTCCCCGCTCCATCATACGAAAAAAAATATGTATGATGTTTTAAATTTCCAATTTTTATTCTTTGACAAATAAACTAAAATTTATTGTTGGCAGATGTGCTATGTACATTTCGCTGGTTTCATAGGCCTGATCATCAGGATGCCCTATTCCAAAGACATTGGAAAAAGTTAGTATACAAATAAAACTATAAAGCGAATGAGAATAACAAACACTCAAGTCTTACTTGCAACGATATTAAAGCTATTAAAGATGGATAAGTGTTGTAAAAATACTGTCTTTACTTTAATTCCAATATTTTTTTTTGTTGAATTTCATTATTTAAATATGCTTTATTGAGTGCTAATTTGCAAAGCGCATGGTTGATAAATTTTTTCATTGAATCAAATTAAAAGTTTGTTGACCTAAAACTTTTTTTTAACAAACTGTGTTGTTAAAAATTTTCTCAAGATATTTTTTCTGTGTAATCACTTTTTCTGTTAATCGGTGTGCTAGATGGATGATATTTAATTATTTTTGGCACTAACAAGGGCTAATTTAGCGCCCTGTGCAAGTTATTGCGGCCGTCCTTTTTTTGGATAGAACACTTTTTAGGATTTTAGGGTCAATCAGGTCTACGTCCGTTTGTCTATAGTGTGCCTGTATCAAACTTTTTACCCAACTAGTGGGCTCGAGCCCTGCACGCAGAGAAAAATATGCTTGGGCATGTTAACGGCAACTACACTATGTTTATTGTAACAATATATTGTTGTCGTACACACACAATTGTAATTTTTTTTGGTTCACTGAAAAATTTTATTACAATTAAATAATGATAACATTGAAAACTTATATTACTTACAACCATTAAATGATATTTAATAGCCATAGTATGATAACTTTCTTTATGAGTACCCACAGTATGTTTAAGATGCGAAAAATATCTTTTCGCTAATAATATTTTTATTTATTTATTTATTTAATTTCACAGAAAAAATTTTTGCAAAAAACTATTCAATTAAATAATTAATTGGTGTACATTAATTATTCAATTAATCTTTTGTTTGCTGCAATTAATTTTTTTAATCAAACCCCATAAAATTAAATGTTTGTGTATATGTGGTGTATTTTTTGTTTATACAATTAATTTTTTAATTGATTAAATTTGTGTCCCATGACTCGAAAATACAAATCCGTTAATTGATATATTTTTTTTTTTTTTTTTTTTCATTATTTATTTATTGAATCTTCACATAGTAAATATGAACTCACAATAATTAATCAAATCTTAACCTAATACTTTACGGGTTCTGTTCACTTATATATGTAGGTGTTTATCGCTCATCTAATTTAAGGTGACCATACGTACTCTTTTTTAGAGGACAATCATCTATTTTAACTGGCTGTCATCTATAAAATGTGTGTCCTCTTTTATCCTCCTTTTTCATAATCTGTCATCTTTGACCTCTTTATTTTTAAAAGCATGACCAATATTTGCCATAATTTTTATGAAAGTAAAATAAATTTTGTTTAATGGCGATCACCGGTTTTTCTGTCAAATCGTATGGAAAATGTCGTGCCATGCTTGTTCTGTTCATACCCCTACTCAACTCTCATACACTTGCAGTAAAACAATTTGAATAAATTAGTGCAATGAATTTTTAAGTTTCGTTATTTTTGAAACTAATTTTACTTAAGTCGGCTTAATATGCAAACCTGCTAACTCCCTTTTAACAAATTTTACAGGAACAACTTATTATTTTTCCTATTTGCTGGTTGAGAGGAACACCAAAAATCTATATATCGTTACTTTAATATAGAAAAGCCCTTACTAATGTTTTCCTTACTTAACAGGAGAAGAAAACAACTTAATAAAAATTATAGTCTTGCAGTCACGATTTTTTTTAAACGCAGTTTTTTGTTCAATTCTCTAAGCAATTTAATAAAAAACTGGTTTTAAAAAATATCGCGACTACAAGACTATAATTTTTATTAAGTTTTTTCCTTCTCCTGTAAATTAAGGAAAATATTAGTTAGGGCTTTTCTATATTAAAGTAACGATGTAAATCGGCTAAGGCACAACAGTTAAGAACACTTTTCTCCCCTGTTTGCCCAGC
Organism: Pollenia labialis; assembly: GCA_949318255.1. Classification (NCBI taxonomy): domain Eukaryota; kingdom Metazoa; phylum Arthropoda; class Insecta; order Diptera; family Polleniidae; genus Pollenia; species Pollenia labialis. The sequence continues at coordinate 68,507,352 of OX439141.1, read as the reverse complement.
GACTGGAATAAATACACCATTTGAAAGGTTTTTGCTGGCAGAAGTGCACAATATATATTTTATTAAAATCTGTTCAATATGTTCAGAGTTATAAGCGTTCAAATTTGATACTAAAAAATTTTGTTTTTTTCCAATTATCAAATAATAAAAAAAATATGGTGGTCGATTATTCGACATTTGCAAGAAACCGGGTTTTGAATATTTCGACAATATAAAACTTATATAAAAATCGGCACAGGCAAACCAATTACGGTCGATAACTTTCTTTGTTCATCATACTAAAAAAAATATGGCCGAATTTCGACCACTAGGAAAACACTTGTATAGTTAATTTGACACACTTCAAGACTCAAATTGAAGATTGATGGTCGACGAGGCATATCTTTCTCTACCACACGGCATCAAAATCTCAATTTACTTACAAAGTGGATTTAGCAGGTTTACATGTTAAGCCGACGATATGTTATTTTTTTAATTTACCTTACATATGAGGCTATCAGCGCAGAAGTGGTGTAACACACAATTTAATATGGTTACGGTTCTGGAGGCTTATTCTGAATTGCGATGCGAAAATCAATGCGATGCGCAAATGAAATGCGATGCGAAAAAAAATTGGTATTCTGTTAGACTTTCGCAATCGCATTCGCAATTTATTTAAAATCGTGGCAACGCTGCTCAAATAAACGTCAGTGACAACAAACGTCAAATTAAAAATAAATAAATTTTTTGTGTTTGGCTGTGAAAATTGTTTATAAAATTTATTTAGGACATTCTGTAAGAAAAAAATAATAAAAATGGATTCTGTGGCACTGTGGTTCACGGTGGTGGTTTGTCACAAAGAATTTGCCGACTAACGTACATTTGGTGTTTTCAAATGGCCTCTTGCCAATTGGCTGTGCTTATTCATAAATTCTATCATTATTTCAAATTGGCGCGGTTTGGTGGTCTTATTGCTAGCTTCCCTAAATTAAATAATAAATATATGATGAATAAATAAATAAAATATTATCTTTCACTTACATGTTTGTACTTTGCGAATGCTATTTTGTTGTCGAATAAATTTTGCGAATTTGACATTTGTTTTCGCAATGTAGAATACCGACTTGCCACTTTTTCGCATTTGAAATGCGATTAAAAAAAAACTTTGCGAAAATCGCAAAACTGAATAGCAATTGTTCGCATTTATGTATTTTCGCATCGCATGGATTTTCGCATCGCAATTCAGAATAAGCCTCCTGGTGTAAAATATGTTCTTTGCACAGTTCTTTAAACCAACTGTTTGTATCCAAAACAGATGGCGCTTGAAAGATAGTTTTTGCAAGGCCCGTTACAACCAAGTTCTTTAGTGCAAGAGTAGTGTTAACTTCTCATCATCTCATAAAAAGTAGTCTGGGGTTACACCACTGGTGATAGCCTCATAAATAAATATGGGAATTTAAATTTTTCTGTGAAATATGTAAAAAAAATCTTGAATTCAAATTAATTTTTTACTTTTTTTTATGTCCTCTATGTTTATTTTCAAAATCTGGTCGCCTTATCTAATTGGACAAGTGCTGCAGTGTCTCTTCTTCTTAAGCGAGTGTGGCCGCTATCATTTAAAATATTTCGAGCTAGTGGATTTGGGTGTTGTTCAAGCCTTTTTAAGTATTTTACTGCATATTTCGTAATCACAGTTTTAACTAATGGAACATTGAGATCCTTGTGAATATTTGAATTTTTAACATACCAAGGGGCAGCTGTGATTATTCGAAGAAGTTTATTTTGGCGCCTTTGAATTTTATCGATATTAGAAGCCGAGGCAGTGCCCCATAACTGAATACCATAGCACCAGATAGGCTTTAAGATAGAGTTGTAAAGTAGGAGTTTGCAGTCGAGACTAAGAACAGAGTTTCTTCCAATAAGCCAATGAATTTGTATGGCTTTTAGTTTCATTTGAGTTAATTTTGCCTCTATATGGCTTTTCCACGTCAAACGGCGATCTAAATGTATACCGAGATATTTTACATGCGAATTTTGAGGTATTATTTGATTATTGATTTTAATAGGGGGACATGATTCCCGCCGCAAGGTGAATGTTATATGTACGCATTTTTGCTCATTTACCATTATCCTCCACTGTTTTAGCCATATTTCTAGTTTAAATATATGATCCTGTAAATAACGAGATGCTTCATAACTGTTTTCGTGGACGCTTAGAAAAGCTGTATCGTCTGCAAATGTTGAAGTTTGTGTGTAGTTGCTCGTTGGCATGTCCGAAGTATAAATTAAGTATAATAGAGGCCCCAGAATGCTTCCCTGTGGGACTCCAGCGCCAATTGGCTGAGGTGAACTAAGAAAATTTCCTTCTTTTATAATAAATTGACGACCGACTAAGTAGCTTTCTAGCAGCTTGTGTATGTTTGCTGGAAAATTTTGCTTCAATTTATGTAATAAGCCTTCATGCCAGACTTTATCAAAAGCTTGAGAAACATCGATGAAGAGAGCGGAACAATATTTTCTTTCTTCAAAGGCTTTTCTTATGGCGTTTACTATACGATGGGTTTGTTCAATTGTGCTGTGTTCTCTTCTAAAGCCGAATTGGTGGTTAGGTATACATCTATTTTCACTTAAAATTGGAGTTAATTTTGACACTAACAGCCTCTCAAACAGCTTTGATATATTAGAAAGTAAGCTTATAGGCCTATATGACTCAACTTTTGTGTGATCCTTTCCTGGTTTAGGTATCATGGTGACTAAGGAATCCTTCCATTTTTGAGGATAGTATTGAAGACGTAAGATAGCATTGAAAATTAAAAGAATAATTTTCTTTGCTGTGCTGGGTAACTCCAAAAGCATTTTGTTGCTGATCTTATCAAAACCAGGGGCTTTTTTGGGGTTTAATTCACAAACAGCCTTTTCGATTTCTCTTATCTCAAATCTTAGGGGAACAGCCGCTCTAGCAGGAACAGGTGGTAACACGACCGCAGTATCGTGAGATATATTTGGGGTAAATACGTTTTTTAAGTGATTAACAAACAGATTTCCCTTTTCGTTATCATTTCTTGCCCAACTTCCGTTCAAGTTTCTTAATGGTGGCTTAGAGGCGACTGGCCTTTTTAGATTTTTAGCTGCACGCCATAATGAGTAGTCTGATTGCGGAGTTGCATCAAGTTCCTTAAGATATGTTTGCAGAGAAGCTGTTTTTTGAGTCTGTAGTAACTTTCTTAGCCTTTTTGTACAATCTTTTAATAAACTCTTTAGTTGAGGGGATCTGTGCAATTGCCACTCTCTTCGAACTCTTCTTTTTTCAGACAGGAGACGCTCAACATCTGTGGAATAAATTTTAATATTTTTAGTTATTTTTGGGGTCATACTGGAATGTTGCACAGCTAGTTTCAGAAAACTGTCAAAATTAAGAATAGCGCGATCTACGTATTCCGGTGTACTAAGCAGAATATTTTCTGTGCAATGGGTGCTGAGATATTTTTTATATTTTAGCCAATTGATTTGTGTAGCTGGCGTCGCTAAGTAACCAGTTGGAGATACAATTCTATTAGGGTTCATTAAAGTAACAATTGTTGGTGTGTGGTCGGATGATAATTCTAAGGAAGCTTCAACATAAATCGTTTCTAAGGGAATGTTTTTAACCACGCCAAAATCGATGACATCTGGTATTTTTTGCTGATCAGTAGGCCAATATGTTGGTTGTCCGCTCGCTATCACATTCAAATCCATTTTAGAAATAGTATTAAATAGAACACGACACTTTGGTGTTATAAGTCGGGACCCCCAGAAGGTATGTTTAGCGTTATAATCGCCAGCGGCCAGGAAACAAGGTCCTAATGATTTAAAATAATTATTATATTGGCCTTCTGATATTGAATATCTAGGTGGGGAGTATAACGATGAGATTACTACGTTTCTATTTAATTCTTCAACGCAAATGTTTGTTGCTTGAAGATAATCTTCACGATGATCACCCATGAGGTAGTGTTTGACTCTGGTTTTTATTAAAATGGCAGAACCTCCACAAGCTCTATCTCGAGGGTCCTTGGTATCATATATTATATAACCATTAATTTTAAACGTATTTCTTGAGGTCATTGATAAATTGATATGATCAATTTTTTTGCAGGGGCAAAATTAGTTAAATATTTAATTGTCTGAACGAATTGTTTAATTGAATTCGATTTTCTATTTTTTCTGTGTTAATAAGAGTTACAAATACAATAACAAATTATATTCTTACTTAATTAACCGAGCAATAGCAATAACGTAGACCTTCAGCCCATTGTAGTTAAACAGACCAGAGTCTCTGTCGGGAATCGAGCCCGCAACCCTCGGACTGATAGGCTAACTCACTACCAACTAACCTACCGGGGCACCCTAATAATATTTTGAAGTCACCATTTTTAAAATAATTTTGCTGTCGTTTGTTTTACATATACATACATACCAATTAAGATATTCAAACGATTAACCGATTACCTGTTTGAATAATTTAAAATTGCTTATTTTCGATTAACCAATAATTCAAATGATTTATGGCGATTAATCGATTAATCGAAAATTTTATTTTTTCACAGTATTAGTTTATTTCTTTAATGTAAAAAACAAGCCGGTACGTATTAAATGCCCTTTTATTGTTTCTTAATTCCGGAACATTTCCTGCGAAGAACCAATTTTGTAAAATAAAGTATTAATTAGTACAAAGACTGAAACCAAAGAGTTTGAAAATAATTTACATTTTGAATTAAGAATATGATTTTTTTTGAGACGAATGAAAACAACCTTCTACTGTTAAATAATCAAATAGAGGGTCAAGTGGTATAATGGAAAACTACTTAAATTTAGAAAAACAAGAAAAAGAACAGAAAATTTGGATATGATTTAAAACGCTTTACTTTCAATGTCTCCAACGTCAACAATAAGAAAAAGAATTTTTTCTAAAACAAGTTAAATCAAAACAAAAGAAAGAAATCGTTTGAAACACAAACATTCAATTGTATTTTTTTTAGAAGATTAGCTTAAATTTTGATGCTATTTTTTATTAAAAAGTTTTCCTCTTTTATTGCATGAAGTACCTCTTGTTAAATTGTTGTTACTTTTTTAATAAAATGTTTACGTTTTAAAATATAATTTTTGGTCTTATTTTTAAACTTTTAAACTAGATAAAATTAACATTATTCGATTAACCGAATAATATTTAATTGTTCGATTATTAATCGATTAAATTTTTACCTCGAATAATTATTCACGTGATTAATCGAATAATTCAAAAAATCGATTAATTGAATAACATAATACCTATCGAGTTATTTGTAAGTGAGTGGTTAACCATAAAAAATACTCATTAAAAATGAAGGTAAAATTAAAAGTCTAAAGAAATTAAGACAAGTTAGAATGCTATATTCGGCTATGCCGAATCTTTGATACCCTCCACCGACAGTTCGAATATTTCAGGAGTGATATCTATATGACATCTATTTATTATTAGTTATTCTTTATAAAAAAGACGTCAGCATTAAAATTGGGCGCGGTTTATTAAAAAACATAAATTTCAATAAAGCGGTGAAATAAGTTTTAGCGTTTACAGGGAATTTCAGAAGGTTGCTAAATGTATATTATGGACCGTATATCACAAAATTGCATGACATTTTTTCTGGAAGAAATGTTACCATAAAAAATATATCTGCTACGTTTTTAGGCGTATTTAATTAATTTAACAGAGCGGGCTTTATATAGGGCCTTTACTAAGTTATGGACCGATCATCACGAAATTTGTTAGTGTTTTTTCTAGTCTACTAAAACTGTGAAGTATAAAATTTTATTTTGATAGCATTATTTATTGCGGTTTTAGGCGTATTATACTGTTTGCCGGTAGTAGGGTTTAAATGGGGCCTAGGGGAAATCATCAACCGATTTTAACGAAATTTCGCAGTATTATTTCTAGTCCTAAAAAACTGCGACGTATCAAATTCTATTACAATAACATTATTTGTTAACGTTTTTGGCGTACTAAATTGTTGTCTCGGAGAAGGGTTTGTATGGGACGTGGGGTAAATTAAAGACCGATCTTCACGAAATTGCACAGTGTCATTTCTAGTCCTATACAACTGTGACGTGCCAAATTTTAATGATAGCATTATTTATTACGGTTTTAGGCGTACTAAACTGTTTTCCGCGAGTAGGGTTTATATGGGGGCCTAGGGTTAATTATAAACCGATCTTCAGGAAATTTTGAGTCGAATAAAACGAACTTTTGCAAAATCTTATAGCATTCCGTACATTGTTCCACCATTTATGTTAGATTTTTTTAAAAAAATTATCAATTTTTTAAGGTGGTGGTGCAACATTTTGATTCATAGCTCTGATCCTACTGATCCTAAATTGCTGGAATTCAATACTAAACTGCTTAGGATAACTACAAGCAATTTGACAACAGACAACACTGTTTTCAGCAGACCGGCATGGCTAAATCAAGGTGCCAAAATATATATACTTTATGTGGGCTGAGATGAATAATAAAAAAGTTTCACACGGAATGATAAACTTAGTATACCCTCTTCACAACTTATTGTGGTGGAGGGTATAAAAATACATATAAACAAATTGTAGGCAAATTAAAAAAATTTTAATGGCCAATTTCACCAATTAATTTAAATAAAGCTTTTCATATACATAATTTTATTTTTATTTGACATGAAAAACGAATTTTAAACATAAATTGATATTTAAATAAATTGGTGAAATTGGCCATCAGGGTCACAAGATAAGATAGCAATGCTAAAACAAAATTAATTTTTTGTTTTGTTGTTGTGGAAGGCGAAAACTATTGACCATTGCTCGTAAGTTGTATGTTATTTTAAGAGAAAAAGAATGAAAAACCTAAAAAATAATTTTAATTGATTCAAACAACGATATAATGGTAACCTACGATTACATTATGATTACTGTAACTAGGCCTGTCAGACGTACTGTTTACAGCAGTACGCGTACTTGTTTTTACTAGTTGTCCTGCTTTCTGCTTAACCATTAAAGAAATATGCAATTGTACCTTTTTTTAGCTTCAGTACTTAATTTTGGATTTTTTTGTACAAAAATAAAACACATTTTATGCATGGTATTTTAGAAATAAATGATTGAGATAAAAACCCAATTGGGGCAGGTTATACATTTGACCCATCTAGGGGCATCCTAGGCGCGGCAGGGGCCAAATTTAAGAATTTTATTAAACCGCCATATGTGTATGGTGGAAATTCTTAAATTTGGCTACTGCAGTGCCAAGGATGCCCCTAGATGGGTCAAATGTATGACCAACCCCACTTTATTTTTCATCTCAATCATTTATTTCTAACATGCCTACCCGTTGAAAAAAATGTTGTTAATCATTTGAATTTTCAAGGTTTCTTTCAAATGTGCCAAATTCCATACTATTGAGAAACTGAAATTTATTGTTGAAGGGATAAGCTATTCCTATTCGCATTTCACTGGTTGCTTAAGCCAGATCGTCAGAGAACTCCATCCAAAGATTTTAGAAAAGCTTAAGATATAAAACAAATAAAACTGTTAAGCGAATAAGAATTATAAACCTCAGTTTTACTTGTTACAATATCAAAGCTTAAACAAAAACATCAACAATAAACAGTGAGTTTATCTTTTTCATTCAAAAAAGATTTTTGTTGACGTTTTTAAAATTTTGTATTATAAACGATATTTTTCTTTAATTTTGGTTTATTTTTCTATTTAATAAATATGATTTCTTTACCGAGTTTTTTTTTAAAACGGGTTTGCTATCTTATCTCGACTTAAGATGTTTTGTGAAAATGTCACAGATATAAACTATAATATGATTACTTTCACTTTGTATCATAATATGATTACTTCTAAGCTTTTATGATTAACAGATAAAATTATGAGTACATTTATTTATAACAGGATTATATAAAAACCAATGAGGATTAAGGGGAAAATATTTATTATGATGTAATATTACGATAATATATTTATATGATTCTAATAATAATCATAATCTGGTTGATTACAATCATGAATTTAATAATAACATGTTGCTCTTATCATATGATTACCCCCACAACCATGTTTTTTATCAGCGTGTAGTTATTAGGATTTAACTATGTAAACAATTAACCGATTTTCACCGTCAGTATTCTACTTTGTTTCTTTAAGATGAAAATTAAGTTCATAAATTAAAAGAGAACTTCGAAAAGTTAATGTTTATGGGTAAAAAATTGAGATTTATTGGTAAAATTAGAGCACACAGCGACAAAACATGGAAGGGTTAGGGATTATCGGTCAAATTCAGCCTGATTAATGGGCCAGAGTCATGCAAAATTTGACATTGCGGTTGCGCTTCACCCAGAGAAGCAGTGGCGGGCATTTAACATAATGACATCAATAGACCTTTCAAGCAAATAGAAAATTTCGATGATCTCTTACACACACACTTTGTTTTATTTAAATTTAAAGATAGGAAGCGCTCAACGAAAGTCCCTTTAGAAGGCCGCCAAAAAAAAAGTAAAGAAATTCTTACATATTCTTCCTTAATTGTATTTTTCCTGCTCATGTTAATAAATTAGTGCGAGTAATAAAAATAATATGTCTGGGCATAGTAAAATTGAGGTAACAATCACTAACAGTTGATTGATTGATAGATTGCATACGATTACAGTAGATAACAACAATAAATTATGATTAATGCTTAAAATTTAGTTTTTATTGAAATTAATTAAATAATTATTGGTAACACTGGTCGTCACAAATCCAAAAAAGGCAACAAGAACTTTGTTGAATTAAAATCTGTTTACGGATTGATTCTATCACGTGTAGATTTTTTGTTTAGTTGGACTTAAAAAGGATTTATCTGATTCGTATTTAATAATTTTTGACTCCTTCTTAACTTTAATTTGTACGGTTTTTTAGTAGGCATCCAATAATAAATTAAGCTTCCAACGAAGCAGGATTGTAAGTACCGTATCGCATACGGGAGACATGAATTTTATTTGGCGAGTCCTCATTTATAAGCAATACATTTTTGACTCAGAAAGCGCTTTATTCAGCGCATAAAAAAATTGGTGAATGCAACAGTTAGCATTACACACTCAATTTTTCGTTACCGTTGTTCTATATTATTCTCCGTTACAAACGCAGTACCGGAATGTCGTAGCTCTTCAAATGTTATATATTTTTGTTTTAAATTTATTAAGAATTCGTTCACTTACCTTATTGCATCTCTGTATGTCTTATTGCAAAGCGCATCAATTTGCGCCTTCTTTTCATATCCTTCACCGAAGGTAAAAGGGTATATTTAACTTTGTCATTCCGTTGGTAATTTCTACAATATTGATCTTAGACCCTATAAAATATATATATTCTGGATCCGTCTGTCTGTTGAAATAGGTTTTCCGAAGCCCCCAGAACTGATGGGGGCTTGGTTGGTGTATATTTCTGTCAGGTATTCTTATTATTATTTTGCTATTGAAATTCAGCCAGATCGATCCGAAATGGCTGAGATATGAGCAAAAAACCCCGACTACCTCTATGTTTTTTCCCCCAAAAATCCCTTGTTTTTGTTGTGTTTAAAAATTGTTTTTTTTCGATAAACTGAAATCAATGCACATTTAGGTCAAATGACAGTTTTTTTGTGCTAAATTGATAAAAATCAAAGTGCCGTTTTGCTGTTTTGTTGTTTTTTAATTGGAAATGCTTTAAAACAAAGACGTGTGATGTTTTTTTGCGTTGAAAAAAGCACCGTTACACATTTGTATGTCAAAGTCAATCAATGCATTTTTTTACAAACTTGTAAGAGTGTTCAATAGTGCAAGGTCAACTTTAAGTTTGTATTTCTCGATTTGTGTTTATTATAATTTACTAATTTAAATGGAAAATAAAGATACAGTTAACTTCTACTGTTGTTAATTTTAACCGCTTTGTATTTATGTCGATATAATTGAAAAGAACACATAAGACCACATTACCTTAAAGGGGTTCAGTTTTTTTAAACTTTTAGATTCCTTAAGCCTTAAAAACTTTGAACTCATCTGACTTCTTTTAAATTAAAAAAGTGGATTAAATAAAATGTAATGGGTTAATTTCGGCTTGTGACAAATTGCGATTATTTGCGGTTTTTGAGTTATGCCTTTTCTTGTTGGTAACCTCTGTATCAAAAAAAAAAACGATCTGTTTGAAATGTGGCGAAAAGAATGCAATAAGAAAGACAAATGTTATGCAGTTTTCAAACAGGTTGTTGTAGGATGAAATGGAAAAAAATTTAAAGGAAGCAATACATTTGTTTGCGTAAAATTGGCTCTAAAGTGGAAAAAATGTCGCAGAAACACAAATGTCTTTAAGGATCAAAATCATACGTGCCTGAATTCTGGATTACATTTTGTGGTGTTGGACGTCCAGCTATCAAATTCAGCGCAAAATCAGAATTTGGAAAAAGAAGGGAAGTCGCCAATCTTTTAACTGGGAAAGCTGCAGCAACACCAGCTCTAAGACAAGGTGACTACGATTTGACAGCAGTTCTGAAAGAAAGTATAAAAAGTCCGACAAGGCCATCAAAAATGCCGAAAATGTGCAATAAAAATACCAAAAAAACAATTCCACTCTCTGCGGATGAGGCTTTAGTTTTCCTTCTTGAATACAATTTTTCAAAAGAACAATATAAATCAAGACGCCACAAAAGTAAATTAAGAAACTGCGATATTTATCTACAACTATAATAAAATTACAGCCGCAAAATTGAAATGTCGACCTCAGGGTATAACAGCAAATGAGACCCTTGCTAAAGTATCGTTGCAATCTAGTTTACTTCATACTGCTGAAGGAATTGTTGAAATGCAAGCTGTAATTGAAGCGGAGGAGACAGATAGTTTAAGATCCGAATTAATTTTAAGTTACGGGTTTTGTAGTAGCACTGGTGAAGCTTAATTTAAGCAAGCATTTAATGAGCCAAGTTCGTCAAAAAACTGCGATGCTTCCCTTTAAGCTACTTCAATTATTCCCTTACGTTAAATGTCCTTATCGGTAAAACCAATTTGGAACAACATCACAAAGCAATCTGTAAGATTTTGTCGTCCCATTAAGCTGTAGTACATAAAGGAAACAAAAGAAGTTGTTCTAAAAGAAGAACAGGACTTAAAAAAATTAAATTGACGCTTTGACTAACCTTCGGATACCAATTGGTGAAGGAAAATTCGTTGAAGTTTCATTAAAATTATTTTTAATACCAATTAATGGAAAGTTCTGAACATTATTACTAGAACGAAATCAAACCAGGCTTGTCCCATTTGTGCTGCTACTTTTTTACTTGCAAGTACTTTACTTATGATATTGATGAAAGCGAACACAGAAAAAATGTTTGCCAAAATTTGTGCAATTAAAAAATGAATTGATGTACTTTAATTTGTTCAATTAATTAATTGTTTGCTGCAATTAATTTTTAACAACAACACATAAATTTAAATGTTTGTGCGTATGTTGTGTTTTTTAATTTATGCAATTAATTTTTTAATTGACTAAATTTGAATGGTTAATTGATATGATCAATTCTTTTGCAGGGGCAAAATTAGTAAAATATTAAATTGTCTGAACGAATTGTTTAATTAAAGTCAATTTTCTATTTTTTCTGTGAAGAAGCCCTTTTTGATTTAAATTTACAAAATTCTAAATGTTGTAATATAATGAAATAAAATAAATCAATTCATAGTATTATGTTAGTTTTAATGGTCGTTAATGGGTTAAATTCCATTATTACGTATGGAATTCTTACAGGCTTTCGCTTGAAAACTATGTTTTTGTAGTAGTTTTTAATTTCGCACAGAAAAATTTCCAATGTAAACTTTACATTGTAAAGAAATGCGCTTTTCAAGAAATAATTCAACTACAGTAAATTATTTCCTCGGAGGTTTAAATGTGTAAAATGTCTGTAAGTGCCGGTTCACACATGTCAAGTTTGAATCGCCAAGTCTTGAGTTTTTACGAGAGAGGGAAGAGTAATGGCATTCTCTTTAACCTTCTCTCCTAAAAGCTCAAGACTTGATGAGTCAAACTTGACGTGTGTGAACCGGCACTAAGGAAAAATCTATAGACAATTAATAATAAAATAAAAAAAAATCACCATCGCCTTTAACGTGCCGATTTATTTAGAAATGAGCAATTTGATACGGGAGAAAATACATACAAATTGGTTTCGAGCCTTAAAAATAACAAAAAAGAGTAAAAAAAATAAAAACGTTTTTTTCGACAGAAACTCGTCTTAAAAAAATATTATATTTTGAAAAATGATATCGCCACTTTTTTCCTCATGCCAAAAGCTATCGAAAAATCTGTGGCAAAATATCGACAAACTTTTGTCCTTACAAATAGGCCCACCCTAATGTCAAGATTTGCAGAGTTCTACTTAAATATTCAGGAAAGTATATTTGGTCAATCCTTGTTCTTAAATTTATTTTTTAGAAATTTGTGTGTTTTCTTTAACACAGCTTTAAACAGCGATTGCAAATTTTTCACAATTTTTAGTTTATGTAAGTATATTCCCAATAAAAAAGCAGGTTTGTAAGGGAGAAATGCAAGAGTTTCGCTTACCATTTTGCTTACGGAAGACATTAATTTTATATGGCGAGTTCCCACTTTGAAGCAATACATTTTTGACACATAAATCGCATTATTCAGCGCATATAAAAATTGTTGGATGTAATGATCAGCTTTACACACTGAATGTTTTGATACAGTTATTTTTTAGTATTCTCCCTTACAAACCTGCTTCGTAGTTAGGGAATGCCGCGGCACTTGAAATTTTGTTTTTATACCCTCCACACCAATTAGTTGTGAAGAGGGTATATTATGTTTGTCATTCCGTATGAAACTTTTTTACTATTCATCTCAGACCCTATATTGTATATTTATTCTGGGTCCTTGAGTGATTCTAAGTCGATTTAGCCATGTCCGTCTGTCTGTCCATATGTTGAAAACACGCTCACTTCCGAACAACTCAAAAGAAATGAACAAACTTGGTGCCAAATTGCTTGTAGTTATCCTAAACAGTTTGGGATTGAAATTCAGCAAAATCGGTGTGGTAGGACCAGAGCTATGAATCAAAATATGGAACCACCACCTAAAGAAATGATAATTTTGTTACAAAAAATAACATAAATGGTGGAACAAGGCACGGAATAAGATAAGATTTTGCAAAAATCACGCTGTTTAATTTCGTGAATATCCGTCCATAATTTACCCTAGACCCCATAGAAACCCTACTCTCGGAAAACAGTTTAGTACGCCTAAGACCGTAATTAATAATGCTATCATAACAAAATTTGGCACGACACAGTTTTATAGTACTAGAAATTACACTGTGAATTTTCGTGATGACCGGTCCATAATTTACCCTAGGCTTCAGATAAACCCTTCTCCCGGAAAACAGTTTAGTACGCCTAAAGCCGTAATAAATAATGCTATCAAAATAAAATTAAATACTTCACTACTCACACTAATAAATTTCGTCTTGCTCGGTTCATAATTTACTATAGGCCCCATATAAAGCGCACTAAGCTGTCGGTGGAGGGTATCAAAGATTCGGCACAGCCGAATATAGCACTCTAACTTGTTTTTATAAAAATTGTTGAGAGTTCTTTCACTTACTTTACTGCATTTCTGTATGTCTTATTGCGTAGCGCATAATTGTGCGCTTATCTTTTTAAATGTACCGTAAGTGCTTCGCAAAATGATAAAAATTTTTATTGGGAATTATAGAAGGTGAAGTGCCTCGAACGAAAAATTTTGTTGGTTCTTCAGTCCGTTTTTAATTAATGATTGAATGACTGTTTTTTAATATCGAAGGGCGTATTAAATTGTTAGAAAGAAAATCAGTTTCAAACAGGAAGTGGATCTATTTAAATTAACTCTCCCGGTTTTAGAGTGTTTGAATTTTAAGAAGTTTAAAATAAGTATTTGTGTGAAATAGGAAATTTAAAGAATTTTGAACAAAAGACGTGCAAGTGCTTAAATTTTAAAGCCAATAAATAACATTTACAGAAACCCCATTAATATACGTGAAACTAATTTAAAAATCTCATTTAACTTAAATGAGAAAGAATTCTTAAGAAAAAAAAGAAAAAAATTAAAAACCAACCATCTTAATGGGTTTCATAATTTATCATTTGCTCTCGGGTGATGGTACTCATAAATGCCAAATTAGCTTCTGTTTTCGTGCGTATGTTTCGTTTTCCTTTACAATGGTTGAAAAAGAGAAGTATAAAATTAATTACATTTTGTAATTAGTAAGAGAAATAAAATAAACTGTGGCCAAATAGCAGAAACAGAGATATTCTTGGTCTACTTTTTTTAGTTTGTACTTGTTTCTTACTTTTTAGCCAAAAAAATATGTATGTAAATATTTGGATACAAAACAGACGTTAACACTTGTTGCTACAACACTTGAGATTGTAAATGAAAATAGCCAAACCTTCGATAAGAGAAGATACTCGCACTCGAAGACAGATGAATGACGAGCATAAGAATATCGGACAGACATTCTCAACCAACCACACAAGATTAATTACACCCTAATGAATGTAAATTTAATACGCAGCGAGTAGTAAAAGATCTCTTATTAAAACTACGAGAAGTATTAAAAAAAGGAAGAAGAAGGCAGCGCCTATTTTTATTAAATTTTTTGGTTGCCTCTGTTTTTGTGTTGGCTGTTGAAATTTTAACGAGAACGAAATGTATTCATGGGAAGGATGATCGTAAATGACGATAATTATTTTCGCCCAAAAGTATAAAATTTCTACAATGTTTCTATGGGAATAGTTGGTAGTAGCAACTTATACATCTGTTAAGTTGTTTAACATGTTAAGGGTAGCCAGAGTTGTGTTTTAGAATCAGCCGAAGAAAAAAAAAGGAAGCGTGATAAGCTTTTCTATATTGTGGGTAATGATTATTCTTTTGAATCTAAATGAAACGAACAATATCTCCAAAAATTCCCTATTAAAAATTTTTTTTTGCAGTTTTGGAAAGTCAGAAAAATTCACAGTTAACAAAATTGTTTCTAAATGTCAGCAAAGCGAATGTACCTAACTATACATATGAATATGATCTACATATTTGGACCTACTATGTATGTTAAATTATGGAATGATTATCACAAAGTTTAATGGACCTAATTTCAATAAAATATCAACATTCGCTTTACTTTAAAGCGTATGATATTCGACATATGGTGAATTATAGAGCGAACATCACGAAACTTGATAAAGTGATTTCTAGTTTTATGAAACTCAACTGTCACTACAGCATTGTTAGTTAAGATTTCAAGTATACTTATATTAAATTATGGACTTATCTTCCTCAAATTTGGCGGTGTGATGTCCAATCGCTAAGGGATCAGGCGCATTAAAGTGTTTTAAAGGAGTGGGCTTGATATAGGCCCTATTGAAATTAATGGAGCTATACTCGCGGTCAAATTTCAATACTAAAGCATTATTCGTTTTAGGTGAAATTAAATGTTTTCCGGTAATATAGTCTATAAATGCGGTCAGTGGTAAATTATGGGACCGATCGTTACCAAGTTTGTTGGTGTGATTTATAGTTTTATGGAAAAAAATTATTCCGAATTTGTTAGCTTTTGTAACTAAAATATAAATTTTTACGGGAGGTTGTTTTACATTTGGGTCCATAACTGCTTTTCTAGAACTAGAAACAATAAGACTCTAAAATTAAGATTCTGTATTGAGTCAAAAAGACACACGGACAAGGCTTAATCGTCAACGACCTAGAATATTTCATACTCATACCTAAAATTTAAATTTAAATAAAAAGTTCATAAGTTGCATACTACGAATATGAAATAAAAGAAACAAATAATATTGAAAAGTACTTTCAAGTCTGTACCCCATTGTAATTCCCTGACTACACGAACTTGACGCGTGTGAATCAGCACTTAAAGGTACTTTACACTATCATACAAGTCTTACGTATTTCATTGTGCTTTTTAAGATAGAAATCTAATTAGTTTCGTTGCGACTGTCAATATATCTAATTTAACATAACAGTTTTTGTTCACAATCCCAATAAAAAATTGTGCTTCGAGCGAAGCAGGTTTGTAAGGGAGAAATGCAAGAGTTGCGCTTACCATTGCGCTTACGGAAGACATGAATTTTATATGGCGAGTTACCACTTTGAAGCAATACATTTTTGACACATAAAGCGCATTATTCAGCGCATATAAAAATTGTTGTATGTAACATTCGGCCTTAGATACTGAATGTTTTGAAACAGGTTTTTTTAGTACTCTCCCTTACAAACCTGCTTCGCAGTAAGGGAATGCCGTAGCACTTGAAATGTTATGTTTTTTTTTTACAAAAGTTTTTGAGAGTTCTTTCACTTACTTTACAGCATTTCTGTATGTCTTATTGCGTAGCGCATAATTGTGCGCTTATTTTTTTAAATGTACCATTAGTGCTTCGCAAAATGATAAAATTTTTTATTGGGATATTTCACATTAACATGCTTTTGTTTAAATGCAACCCTGATCAAATGAAAAGTATAATTGTTTTGAAAATTTTTAAAAAAGGATGAAGTCGAATGGATTGTCAAATTTTTTTTTGTAATACTTGTCATTTTCATAACACATTGCATTCACACTATCACACTTTTACATATTACTTGAGCTTTTGACATATTTTTATCTCAAAGTATAACGGCCATATTCATAAAAAGTTCTTATTTTAAGCTTAAAGTATGTTATAACTATAAAACACTTTATGTCTTATAAACCTCTTAAAAAAATGCGTATTCATAAAAGTACAATAACTTTTATTTAACTATTAACTCTTTGTAGCGATTTTATGTTTAAGTATGGCAACTTTTTTACGTTTTGTTGCCATTTTATTGCTAGTTATGCATTAAGCTTCTATTCGGTTCACATGATATTCCATAATTAATATATTTTTTTTATAATTTAAAATCTTAAAAATTATTTTTATAATATAAAAATATATAATATTTTAGTTTCTAAACAAAATTTTGCCGAAAAGTATTACAAAAATGTTTGTTTGAACCATTTTTTAAATATACGAAAAGAACGTATTCGAGTGAAAACATTGTTTACTTTTTATTAGCATCACTATTATTTTGATTGCTTATTTCCCTTATTTTTAATAATTTTGAATAATAATTCGTTCTTTAAAACATTAAAAAAACTAATTGCAATAATTTTAAAAATAATTAAAGAAAATATCTGCATTTGCGTCTGAACGCATTAACAGTATATGCAACTTTAAATTGGTTGTCTAAAATAAAAATAAAAGTAATTAAATGTTTAAACATCTCCTTATTAATAAATAAAACGTTTTTCAATTATTTTTAAGTATATTTCACAAAAATAATATCATAAAATGCAAACTTTTATCAAAATGTAATTTTATTTTTAGTTTAAAGAAGGGTAAATCTAACAATAAATTTTCTTATTTTATGAATGGTTTATTAAGACTATTTTTCGTTTATGAATTCAACTTTAGCAATTTTTCCTTAAATATGGCTTATTAATTATAAATAAGTTTTTATGAATACCGCTGTAAAAGTGTAAAACATTCTTCAGCAAAAAGTTCACATTTTCATCTGGCAACCCAAAAATATTTGATTTTACATCTTCTTCTTAACTTGCTTGGTATATTCGACCATAATGTCTACGGTCAGTCGGTATGACCTCAACATGGTTGATGAGCAAAGATGAATTACCGTGATTAATTTAATAAACTGTGCAATTTGTTTGTTAACTAACACAGTTCCACAGACTCATACAGATTTCTAAGAGGCGGTTAAAATGTATAATGAGACATTGAATGAAAAATATAGTAAAACTTGATGGAATAAAGATTACGAATACAAAGTGTGTGTAACTACTGTTTTCTTTTCAACCTGTTTCACTTTAGCCATGCCGTTGATAAAACAACCAGTGGTGGCTGACTCGTTAAACATTTGAAGCTAAATTTAATTTACCTACAGGTTAGTGAAAAATACTTAATTAAAAAATACTGATCTTTTCAGAAGCGTATTTTGCTTCTCTTACAACAACGGAAAGGAGATGCAAATTTTAAATTATCATAAACTGAGTCCTAAACTGATTTTTATCGATCAACTTAAGTTGCTATATTTGCCTTCTTTAGGCACGATTCTCCTATTTCAGGCCACTGCTTTGACAATTCCTTTTCCTCAGGTGGAAAGTCGTGGACCCATGTCTTAGCTTTATTGCGGTGAAGCATCGCCTAACATGTCTGGACGACGCTGTTTTTGTTCCTTGTCATCTTTAAATTATTAATCAATATGACATGTATAGCACTTTTAAATCGCTATCTTTACAGCTTCTCCACGAACATTTAGCCGACGATCATCCAATGCCATTTCGTAGATTTCTTATCTGGTTCTAGTGTGGACCTCTGATGGGGTTTGTTGTACAATTGTACCAAATTTAGTACAATTGAAACTTTATTGGTACACTAATACAATTCATCCATTTTTGGTACAATTAAAAAAATATATCCACGAAGTTTTATTATATCTTTGAGGTGGAATCACTCACTTTTCTTTCCAATAATACAATTTCTAATTACACATCTCCAGCCATGATCAGAACTACCAAAAATTGCATTACTGGTTATTTATGTGCATGATGCTATACTGACATATTAAGTACATGCATACATAATTATATGTACTCGTATACCTGTAGGAAGCCTGGTATCAAGTGCAGATATGCCAATTTATACGCCTTTAGCACTTTTAATTTGTCGAAAAGACGCATACATATTTTTTCTTTCGCGCTTTTTTTTTTAAAGAGCGCTAAATTAGCGCTTTTTTGATACCCAACATTTTTGTACTTTTATTTGCATACATTAAAATCAAGACACACTAAACCAAAATTTGTTTCCGTTTCTCAAATACTTTTCTCTGAAATGACTACTATACAAGGAGAGAAGTTTATTTTCTAAAGTAATACATTTCGTTTCTTAAAACAAGAAAATTCATAAATAATTTCAAGATTTTAACTTTTTTTGTTCGTATTAAGGAAAACTTTCTTGAATAAAAAAAAACATTTTCTCATGATCAAAAAATACACGTTTTTGGTTTATGATCAACAATTTCTTAAAACAAGAAATAAAAAAGTAGCTTATTTTTATTAAAAGCCAAAAAGGATATTTCTGAAATCAAGCAGAATTTATTTAAAATTAGTTTGATTTTCTTTGTTTTTAAAAAGAGTCGAATTTCTTGCATCAAGAAACAAATGCTAGGGGATTTCTTTAAATTTGTCGGAAAATTCTCAAGAAAACTTGGTTCGATTCAATTAATTTTTAATTGGATCAACATGTTAACAAATCCATCAAAAGTTTCTTATTTTTATATTAAGTTTTCTTAAACTAACAAGTGCTACACGTTTTTATTAAAAAACTCAAACTTTTCTTCGTATTTTGTAAAATAAAAAGCAACGAAAACTTGATTTAAGTAACTATAGAATTAACAGCCTGTTCACCGATTTCGAACGTTAACGTTCGCATAGAAAATTACATTTAAAACAATAACAAAATTCGAAAATTTGTTTTTGTTTTAAATGTAATTTTCTATGAGAACGTTAACGTTCGAAATCGTTGAACAGGCTGTAAAATAATATTTTTTTTAGCTGTAGTTAAGTAAATTTAAGTTCGCTTTCAGTAATAACTTTTTTGCTTTAACCAAGCTACACATATGCTTACAATAAGAAATTTTTGGCTTGGACGAGAATGTTACAAAATTTTCTTGGTTCAAGACATATTTTCTGGTGATTTAGTTAATAATTCTTTCCGTGTATGTTTGAAGTTGTATTACTTTACTTTTCCTGAAATATCAAAAAGGCTTTTTAAAAATGTTAATGTCTTATTAACACTGCACTGCAAAAATCAAAACAAAAAGTTAGGGTAGAGAACTTAATGCTAAGTTCATACGACGATAGAAACCACTGGTTTCGCTCTCTGAAACAAGATTGCCAAACATGCTGTTCATACGATTTATTCCTGTTTCATTTTGACATTTGGTTTGTGTTGTTGGTGTGATTTTTTTTTTTAAATAGATAAAAAAGTAAATAAAACTTAAGAATATATTATTTAATACTTTTATTAATATTAAGGTGTTATAATTATCACATTATTTTATTAAAAATCAATTTTTATTTTGTTTTTTTTCTTTGTTTTGATATTTTTTGAGAGCAAGTTCAGATAAACTAACGATAACTGTTATCAAAATTGGAGATGATAGTACATTTTTCCTGTTTCGCAGCCTGTTTCAAAATTAAACGACCTGTTTCGCTCTCAAAATTTTGTATGGGAAAACAAGTCGTTTCAATCATGTTGGGGACGCGAAACAGGAATAAGAGAGCGAAACACGAATATTGCTGTCCGTGTGAACATGGTATAATTATGCAATTTTAATTGACTTTAGCGTGCCGAGTGCAAATAGTTTATTCACTCTTGATTTCTTGTCTTATTTTGTAAACTAAGTTTGTCATTCCGTATGAAACTTTTTTATTATTTATCTATATATTCTGGCTCCTTGAGTAATCCTAAGTCGATTAAGCCCTGTCCATCTGTCTGTCCGTCTGTTGAGAACACGCTCACTTTTGAAAAACTTTAAAGAAATGAACAAACTTCGTGTCAAATGTCTGGTAGTTATCCTAAGCAGTTTGGGATGGAAATCCAGCAAAATCGGTTCAGTAGGATCAGAGCTATGAATCAAAATGTGGAACCACTATCTTACGTTACTAACTGTGACGTAGCAAATTTTTTAATGATAGCATTATTTATTACGGTTTAAGGCCTTCTAAACAGTTTTCCGGGAGTATGGTTTATATGGGGCTAGGGTAAATTATGGACAGATCTTAACGAAATTTTACAGCGTGATTTCCAATCGAATAAAATGAATTTTACCATTTTTCCATCGATTCCTAGACGTGACCCTGCGAAACGCCGGGAAACGTATAACTTCTTTTTTACCGATATAACATTTCATTCGTTGGTTTCATCCCATCCCGATATTGACTGTCGCATAGTGTAATTTATATTTTTTTTTACAAGAAATTAAGGTTTTCTAAAGGCGTACTTTGTAAATTTGTAAAACACATTAAACTTTAGTCGCCATTTTTATTGTTTACATATATTTTTCGCTTCAGTGCTGCCAAGTTTGTTTTTGATTTGAGAATAACATTTTATACCAAATTGATAAAACATTGTATGTCAAATGTTTTTATTCGAATCATTATCAATTTTAATTCAAAAGTTAGAATCAAAAAATTGAGAAATGTTTGAGAAATGTGTTTGATGTCAAATGATAAAGTCATTTCATATCAAAGGTTTGACTTCGTGTTTTTTGGAATAATACCCTTTTCATTAAACGTGGCTGCTTAGAACTTATAAAAAGTCCATCGTTTATGTGAACCCTATTGATAAATTCAAGACTATGCGATGAAAAGTCCGAAATACCCATACAACAAGCACTTACTGCCGCATTCATAAAAAATAAAATAAGTTTCAAATGTTTCTTAAGGAAAACTTTTCATGCAAATTGTTCTTAAAATATAATTTAAATCTATTTTAATATTTAATGAATACGGCAGTTAAAGTCGATACATAAAAAATAATTATTTAATAATTAAAACAGATAACAAAAAATTCAATTAAAAAAAATATATAAACAATTTGTCGATGACAATCATTATCTAATTCCCAAGCGTTAAAGATTGTATCAATGGAAATTAAGACTGGAATTAATAAATTACATCTTAATGGGTTAATTGTTGCTTTTTTATAAAGGATATCAACCATACTTAGGCATTCATTCTTCTACTTGTCATATAATAAAAAACCTTAATTAAAAATTGTTTAAATGTTCTTTTCATCCACAGTCTGTATGTGGCATCCAGACAATTCAACTAATAATCCATTTGTTTTAACATGGTCAAGTTAACAGATAACAGCCCATAAATTTCAAAGCAATTAATGTTGACTAATAAAAAAATAAAATTATCGGCTGCTAAAACAATCAACGTAAATGAATAAAATGGAAAACAAAAATAATCCTAATTTATTTTAATCAAAACGTTTAATTTATTTTGCTGTCTGTGTGTATTTTATTACAAAAGGATATTGTGAGACAGGAAATATTTAAGAAACCACCATCCAAATAAAACACACACATTCCCGAAAGATGAGTGAAAGCAACACATGTTTTTTTTTATTTATTTTTAAGGGCTTCACAAGCCTTCTGCTGAGAGTTTGAATGGTACGATCATGAATGAAGGGACAACAAATGACCACTCTAATCAAACAAACCAACTTTCTGTAGATCTCTCACAATTCCACACACACTCCTTTTTAAATAACAATCGTACAGGATAAACCAAAAACAAAAAAGAAAGAGAAGTTATAAAAACAAATAATCGTGATGCCATGTGGTTAATAATAACAAATGCCGAAAGGCAATTAAAATCAACAACAAACAAATGCCGACCTTTAATTAATAAATTATAAATAAAACCATGTCTTCTGCTGCTGCTACGGATGACGACCAACAGGAACAACAAACAAATTAAGTTGACTAGGGACAAGATTACAGTGATGCCAGAAGACAAGCATTTTAACATTAGAAATTGTCTTAGAAAGCTTTTTGCAGATGTCATCTTTCCTTCATATTGAAAAGTAATCTAAATAATATGTAAAATATTGAGAACAAAATACGTTCCAACATTTTCCACTTATAGTATCAAAATTACAACAACACGTTTTTAAATTTGTAAAAAATATTGTTAAATTAAGAAGGAAAAAATATCAAAATTTCCAAACGTTGTCAAATCAACAATAAAATGTTTTCAAATCGATAACGTAAATATGTATGATTCTATACGTACCTTCTCAAATCAAAAACCATCACGTCGTAAAATAAGTAAGTAACACTCGGGATATATACAGTTTTATATTATTACTTTAAGTACGAGTCGTACTCAAAAATTCAAGTACGAAGAACACTAAGGCCCGTCTTCACAACTCACTGATTGCTAAAGGTATGATTTTATCGGCCGTATAAAAAGTGTTCCATTATAACAACTTTACTTTTACCTACCAGGTATGATGAACCTTAATTTACTTTATCGCTCACTTTAGGTTAAAGTAAAATTTTAATAAGGGAGCACTTTTTATAAGGCCGGTAGTCTACTTTAAGCTAACGATAAGTTGTGAAAACGGGCCTGAAACGTGTTCAAAACAATCCTAAATGGGAATACTTTCGAAAATCAATACCGTAATTTCTTGAAATACGTAGAACATTCTTAAATCAAGTAAACAACCATGAAACTTCTCTATACACATTGAAAAAAAGGTATGGCCACGAAGGGTTAACAAGTAAATTTGAACTCTTGCTTCTCATTTAGTTTATATTTTTCGTAAAATATGTACGAAAGATTGCTAAAGTAAAAACCATATCGGGCATGATGTTGGTGTTTTATCATTCTGTAAGATGTAAAACGGGTTAGTAAAAAAATCATAATAATTTTTTCTTTCTATTTTCAATTTTACAATATTTGAATAAAGCGCATTTTGATATTAATTCAATCTAAGATTTACGCAAATCAATCTCATTTTCGGATTATTTCAAGTATGAAATCGGGATTGCATGTAGATAATTTAAGTATTTGGCGATTGAAAATCCGTACTTGAATCAATCTTTCTGTACTTGATTTAAGAAAATCCGTACTCACCGTACTAACGGGTCCGCCATCTTACGTTTTTTTTCAACTAGTACTTATTTCGTGAATGGTAACACTACGCTCATGTCTGATTTAACTGATAATTAGTTTTATCCTTCCGCTGAAAACGAATATGGTTGTGTATATGCTTGAACAACGCTGGGAAATATGCGTTTTCGTTTCGCTAAGTGGGCCTGCAATCGACTTACAGAAGATGCAGAGATGCCAAAAAAATCATCTTTTCAGATGAAGGTCATTTTGATCTTGGCGGATACGTAAACAAGCAAATTTGTCGCATTTGTGTCACAGAAAACCCGCACGCATACATTGAAAAGCCGGTGCACCCAAAACGAGTCACTGTTTAGTGCGGATTTTTGTCCAGAGGCCTAATTGGTCCATTTTTTTTCGAAAATGGACAAGGAGTGGCAGTTACAGTAAATGGCGATCGTTATCGGGCCATGTTGAAAGAATTTTTGTTAACAAAAATTGAAGAGGAGGATATTGGCAGCAATTGGTTTCAACAGAACGGCGCTACGTGCCACACAGCCGAAGCTACACTCGATGTTTTGCGCCCTGTTTTTGAAGATCGCATTATCAGCCGCAGAGCTGATGTCGTTTGGCCACCTCGGAGCTGCGATTTGACACCGTTGGACTATTATTTGTGGGGTGCCGTCAAAGATAAGTGTTACGCCGACAAGCCAGAGACAATTGACGCTTTAAAGGACAATATTCGTGAAGCCATTGGTGAAATACAGCTGCACACAATCGATAACGTGCTTAAAAATTGGACCGATCGTGTAGGCTACTGCTTGGCCAGCCGAGGCAGCTATTTGAATGAAATTATTTTCCATTATTAACCGGAAGGATTGTAGTTTCAAATAAAAAAAGAAATTTGAGAAAATATTCAGTAGTTTTTATTTATAACATTTTCAAAAAAAAAAATTATACCGCTCACACGTAGATAGAAAATAGGGACGAGGTGCTTAATGATATTGGCCCGTAAGCATAGTCATAAATAAAGTCGACTTTTTCTAAAGTATTCTTTAGAACGATGGTGTTCACATGCATTTAAAGCCGGTTTTAGGTTAAAGTATACATTATTTTAATTATGAGTATGACCCATTGTTGCTTAAGAGGTAAGTTAAAAAACGCTGACCCGGCAAACGTTGTTCTGTCATACAAATTGTGGGGTAGGGATGAATAAAGCCAAGTGGATGTACCACTGAAGACGGTGGCCGCCGATAAAAAGCCCAAAACAAAAAACACCTAGAACCTATATACCAAATTTCACCAAATTGTCTCCAAAATTGCGACCTGTACTTTGTTAATTTGACTCATAAAGTGATTCTGAGTCGATGGGTATTTTTAACATCATCAAAATTATTTGGATTTTGCTTACACAAAAATACTAAAACCGCAATTAAAAACTGGAGGGTGAGGGTATTTTTGTGCCAAACAAAAACAAACATTGGAAAAAAAATGGAAAATATTTTTTGATTTTCCATTTTTGAATGATGTGTTGTCAAAATAAAAAAATGACAACGAGGCGTTATTAATGTGATAACACATCAGATCACTGTTGACAATTACTTGTATCAATTTAAATAATTTTCTACCGATGTACATACTTACCATGGATGGGGGTAGCGCACTCATTTGCAGTTTTAACTCACACTTAGTGATAGTGCAAAAATATTGCAATCTTGTTGTTGATGTTAAGTGATAAATTGAAAATTTGCAGCCTCACTTACCATGAGTGATAGTCATGTTAAAAAATGTTGCACTCAAAAAAAAAAAAAATAGCTTGAATTAAAAAAGCACTCATTTGCATGCAACTTAAATTGTTGCACTAGTTTTAAAATCAAAAACTAGTTTTTTCATGATTTTTATGATTAAAGCCTATAATTTTACAGTTATTGCAAAATTTCATTTTGATTAATGTTCTTTGCTTATGCACATCCTCAAAAGAAATCAAAAACCATTCACATACAAAATAACATGTTTTAAATTTTAGTGAGACAATATTTGAATGCAGCTTTTTTGATTGCAAGTACAAATTTTGCACTATTTGAATTGAAGAAGTGGTAGTAAAAAAATAGCAATCATCACTAAAGCTGACAAAAAAGAGTGCAAACTAATTTTTTTTAGTGATAGTGCGCTGCTGATTTAAAACAATATTTAGTGCACTATCGCCAACTATGATACTTAGGGTGTGTGTGAAACGGTAGCAAAGTACTCATGGAAGTAAAATTTCGACACTATTGAGGTGAATAAAATTTCACTAGCCCTGGGGGCTAGTATACATTTTAACATTAGTGTAGAAATTTTTGACAACCACAAAATTATTTTTTTCATAAAATTTGTTTAACCTAAATAAAAAATAATATAAGTAGGGCCAGCGGCAAAAAAATTAAAAAGAATTATACAACATGTAAGTATTTACACATGTATAAGCTTTCTTGCCGCACTTTTTGTAAAAATTGTTAATATATCAGAACGAATTCATCAAATAGTTGGGGCGATCTCAATTCCAACAGAATTGAAATGATTATTGGTAAAAACTTGATAAATTTATTAATTTTCACAAAACTACTAGTAATTGTTCAAGGCCCATTGAAAAGGTCTGCGCAAGAAGCCTGATGATCATTGTTTATGTTCTTTTTAGTTGTCAAAAGTTGTTTACATTTTGCTTAAATGTGCATTTACGTTTATGGTATGCCACACATACACGTTTTTTCCTTTTGCTTTGTATATGTGGTAGTAAATTTTTGACAACTAAAAAGAATCGTTTTTTGTTTTTGTACAAGTAAGCAGACCTGATAGATGGGCCTTGTAATTGTTTTTTTCTTTATGTCAAAATTTTACGTTGTCAATAATGTTATAATTTCTCACAGCGCAAATATGAAAATTTTCTACCACAAACAAATTTCATTTCACCATAGAACTTTGCTACCGTTTCACACACACCCTTACATGCATATTTCTATTTTAAACGAAAATCAGAAATATATATTTATTTAACAGCTTTTGTAAAAATGTGCTCAATAGGCTCTTGTTTTTGTTTTGCCTATGCTACCATATAATTTGGTAAGGGTTTCTTACAGCGGAAGGCGGAACGTTTTCTTTCGCTTAGCTTTTACGCTGATACCCCATAACTAAACAAGAACCAGTTAATGAAGGGTTTATAAAACGGATTTTGTATGCAATTTTTATTAACCTGTTTTAAGTAGTTTTTATAAATACGGCCGTTAATATATATATATGTATACTAGCATATACCCGCTTCTGCGTTAGCGTCTCCTTTTTCTGCGTGGATATATTTTTATTCCAAAGTTTATTTTTCTAGGTTTAACTTGTTTAAATTCTAGCATTTAACCCGCTACTTTAGTGGAACCAAAAAGCTAAAAAAAAAATATAAAATTTCCCGTATTTTGGGTACTATATTTTTCCCCCATTAAAGTACTAAAAATTTCAGTATTGTAGTGGCAGCCCATAATTTAGTACGAATATGTCAATGAATGGAGGAAAATGTTTTGTAAAAAAAGTACCAAAAATAGTTACGATTTCCACCCCTTAAATGTTCGAATTTCGAAAAAGTACCAAATTTGTATACGTATTCTTTTGATAAGTTTCGAATGTGGTATTAACTTTGTTTCTATGTTTATTGGTTCAAAAGATAGATGGGGTGGAAAAAAAGTACTAAAATTCAGATTTTACCCGTTTACTTCCTAATAGGGCCGAATTTCAAGAAAGTACCAGACACCTGTCCGCTTATTTTTCTTAAGAACAACGATAAGTATTACATTTATTTTGCACCTCTTTTAGTTTTAGAGATATAAGGTTACCGAATTTTTTCGTTTTTACCTTTTTTACCCCCTAAGCACTCGAAATTCGAAAAATCCCGTCTAAGTGGATCGATTTGGGCAGTGACCAATCGCTAGTCCAGATTTCAAGTTTCTAGGGTCAGCGGTTTCTAGTTTTTGCAATGAATTTGTTCATTTAGGTACCCTACATTACAATTTTTTTTTAATTTGTCCATACATTTTGTAAATAACGCTTTAATTCTAAACAATTTAAAAGAAACCGTTCTTAAATTTGCTCCTATCGTTCCTGAGATATACCGCTTTTTAGCTTTGTACCCTGTTTATGATATTTTTACTCATACCAAACAAACAAATAAAAATCCAGGGTTTTGCTTTGCTCTATTTAAAAATCATTTATTGGGGTTCTAATGATGAGGAATATGCACTGCGTTAATTCCGAAAATCAGTTTCAGAAGTTGTGAGATTGAAGTGTGTGTTAGCCAAAGTCACACCTCGCTCTGCCACAACATTCACCACTTGTAAATGTTGAACACACTTATATACAGTGGACTCCCGATAATTCGTAATTGCAAGGGACCGGCCATTTCTTACGAATTATAGGGGTTTTCGATTTAGCGGGGTTTCGATTAAACGGGGTTCAATTAAAATAAATACGAATTAACTGGGGTTTTCAATTTTTTTACTAAAGCGAAAAAAAAACATAAGACACATCATAAGATCTTCAGAAATTAACACACACACACACAAGCAAAAACCCACGCAAAAAATAGCGGTAAACAAAAAATCATTAATTTCATGTTTCTGTTGTTTTTATTGCGAATTATAAGTGGTAGTTAGCAAGCAATTACGATTTATAAGAGGTAAAGAAGATTTTATTTGAAAAAAAAAATTACGAATTAGCGAAGGGAACCAAATGTATGAACATTTTACGAATTACAAGATGTTTTCATGGGACCGGCAGTTTATTACGAATTATCGGGAATTGCGATTAATTTATCGGGATTTGACTGTATATTAGGGATGCCAATCCCGAAATCCCGATCAAAAAAATCCCGGGATTTTCGGGATTTTATCAATCCCGAAATTGTTAACTTAATTTTTTTGTTTTACCTTTTTTATAAAAATAAATTCATTATGACATTCCCCATGAGAGGATAGGGAACACAATATTGATCTTTAATATTTATTTGATTAATTTTGTTAATACTGTCATTGAAAACGTAAGAAAATTATTATAAAGAAATTTTAATGTGAGAAGTGCTGAAAATAATTAAACAAGAAAGTTTATTAAAGAAAAAAATGTTTTTGAGATGCACAAAACAATTCACTGGTGCACCAAATACAAAATTTAAACTTTACTCTTTCCAGGGTTAAGATTTTTAAAGTGTTTTCCGAGAGTTGACATCGAACCTACGGCAATTAATGGAGCGATTTCACAATATTAATTTATGTATTTTATACACTACATAATTCCTACCGCAAGTAGTGGTGGTTATAAAAATGCGTTTTTGTTAAAATAAGATTTTAATGGTTAACTTAATCAATTGTTATTTTTGGGAATACAAAATTTATTATTAATACGATTTCCGTATGAAGTGCTAAATTCCCAGTTTTTCATATTTGATAAATACACTGAAATTTATTGTTGAGGGAAAGCTAGTTTCTATGCGCATTTCACTGGTTGCTTAGGCCAGCTCATCAGGAAACCTTTTCCAAAGATTTAAGAAAGGCCAAAAATATTATACAAATAAAACCCTAAAGCGAATAAGAATTATAAACACTAAAAGTCTTATTTTTAACAATATCAAAGCTAAAACAAAACACCAACAATAAACAGTGAGTTTATCTTTTCTTACATTCCCCTACAATTGGTTGGGTTCTTTCCGACTCGAATTGTAGTTGTAAGTGGGTAAAAAGAAAAAACAAAATTAAAAAACAAACTGCTTCATTCTACTGTCAAAGTACATAATAAATAAGGCTTTACATATTTAATAAAATCCCCATTAAAAATTTTAATCTGGCAACATTCCTTTAAAATTAGGCCCAAGTGGTTTGTATTATTGAATACATGGCAAGTGCCATCCTTTTATGAGTATTCTTTCTACTGCAAGAATGATCCTAAAACTACTTCTACCTGTCTCTATAAAACTTCTTTCGTAAAAGTGGATAAATTTCTTTCTTTATGTTTATGTTTTATGTTTTAAATATAAATAAGTGTTGTTGGTTTTGTGGCAATAATACGTCGTAATAATAAACTTGTAGTATGTGACGAGGATTATGTCAGTTAAACAATTATGATTATACGAGTAAGTCTACAGGCCAGGCCCTATTGCCTTGAGTTGAAAAAGGCGCAAAAGCCTTCACTCGTATAACAGCAGTAAAAGTCTTAAAAACATTTGAAGCAAATGTCAACATTTAATTTGATAATAAAAACGAGCATCTGCGCCAATATTCGCCGAATACGAATATTCAATCTGAAACTTAATACCACTAGATATTTTAAATTAAATTTAAAAAATCGCCCTTTTGGGTCAATAAAAAATCGCCACACCACTAAATGAAACAAAATAAGTAAAGGAAAAAACTTAGTGATAAAGAGATAAACGAAACTTTGAAAGCTGACCTCTCTGATCTGTCAGATTTTGATGACTCAGAAGATGATGATGATGTTAATAGATACAGGGTCTTATATTATTATTTAGTAGTTGTGATAAAGAGGCACTGAGCTTCCTAAATAAGAGCGGCAAGCGTCTTTTAATGTCAAATCTTTTATTTTCACACAGTTTCTACGAAACAAACCTTTAGAACGCGAATTCAACAGCACCAGGCTGCAAAATATTATTTGACTGGTCGCTGTATCCGTTTGTTTAATTGAAAATGCATTGGAAATATAATGTTTAAAAAAACGCTTGCCGCTCTTGTTTAGGGAGCTCAGTAAGATGTTTAAGTTGTTCTGCCACTTCAACGAGTGTGGACCAAATAATATGCATCACAGTACACAGAAAAAAATTTTGCACAAGTAAAAGCATTAATCAAAAATAACATCAGTGTTATTTAAAAACTGGTGAATTTAACGTTTAATCAAGTTAATTAAACGTTTAGTCAAGTAAATTAAACTTTGAATCAAGTGTATTAAACGTTCAATTGACAAGATTAATTTGCACCAGCATACAAACCAATAATATCAATTAAACGTTTAATTCACTTGATTAAACGTTTAATTCATCGAAAATAAAAACAGTTAATCAAAAATAAAATCAGTGTTAATTAAAGGTTTAATCAGGTGAATTAAACGTTTAATTGATATTATTGGTTTGTTTTTTGGTGCAAAATAATCTTGTCAGTTTAACGTTTAATACACATGATTAAAAGTTTAATTTACTTGATTAAACGTTTAATTCAAATGATTAAACTTTTAATTAAAACTGATTTTATTTTTGATTAAAGCTTAAAATTTTATGCGTTATAACTTAATGGGAAATAATTCTTACAACAAATATGATTCAGGCATTTCTCAGATTCCCTAAATGTTAAATTTTTTTTTACAGAACAGGTTTGATAAGATAAAAATTATCAATTTACATAAAAAATTTCATAAAATTGGCGAATACTCGGCATTTCACATAGGAATACGAATATTCGTAACATCACTGTTATGTACATTGTACATAAGTATAAAACAAATTTTTTTTTATTATTTGTCCAACATGTTTCTATTTACGTGTGCTTCTTTGTCCGTTATCATTTAAATTTGATTACAATTCCCTTTAGCAAAAAATAAACAAACTGGGTACATTATTTATATAATTTGTATTTGATCAATTACTGAAGTGTTAATAAGAAATTAAATTTGTAAATTACAATATTATTCCCTACATAATAAATACTTGTTTGCTGGATCTGGTTACTTTCGACCATAACAATTCACACCGTAACCAGTGAACTAATAAATAAATTCGAGTTCAAAACGAGCCAATTTCACGCTTCATCAAAAATGAAATTTAAACGGAAAACAAAATAGTATTCCAGCCACTTTTATTTGGCAACAAAAGAAATGATAATTAAAAAAGGTCAAACGGGCTGAAAGAACACTCTGCTACACTTGATAAGGGAAAGATGTACACACCAATTTCAAAGGAATTTATGGCATTTTGTTTATTTAAAAAGTTAAATTTAAGTTTATGAATAACACAATTCTCATTTATTGAATTTATTCCACAAAATCAAAATATATTTTTACGAACCCAGTTTTATGTGGTGGTAATTTGTCCTCTATCAAATAGCTTAAAGTGTTAAAGTTATTTTCAAATTCTCGCTGACATTTACCCTCTTAGGGAATGCAAAAGCGAATCGGCCAAAACGTGTTCAAAAGGTGTGTGTGTACTTATACGATTGAACAACAACAACAACAACAACGGCATGCTATTCTCTTGTCATTCCGTCAATATGAACGCTGACGCAGACCTACTCCTGTTTGCATGGACTGTGTTTGGCATTTGCTGTTGATTATTTCAAATAAGTATTTGCACATGCGCAAACATTAGAGCCGAACAAAACCTGTACTATACTGGAGACATTGTAATTACATTGGAAAGTTACAATTGAATTTCCGGTTCTTCGAATGGAATTCATATACCCAACAAACAAACGGTCTATGCCAGATAGTGTGGTGTCTGCTGTATAAATGAGTGTGTGTTTGGTATTTCCTAACGGACAGATGTCAAAGGAAATGTTAAACCATTTCATTTTTATATCTATACGAGAAGTAACAAACAAAAAGTTTGATGATCGCATTTAATTGCGCTATTAAATAAAACGAAATTCATTAATGTGATCATTTACGCAATTAACCATGTGCATTAGGGTGGCAACTATTCCAAGAACTGCACTCTCCTATTTCTATTTGTTCACACTTATATGGTCAAGTCGGACAATTCCAAGCCGTGCCACACAAAGGTCCTAATTTTTCACCACAAATGCACTAAAAAATCTGTGTGTTTCGAATTTAGCAATAAAAATTTCTAAACATTTTCCATTTTATTCAGCTGTTAAGCTCAGATAGTTTTCCGGCTGAAATAATTAACCCTAATAATGCCTTGGGTCTTAAACGGGCAATTTTTCAGAACTTTTATACATTTAAATTTTAAATTAAATTGTTTAAAAAAATGTTTTAATTTAAAAAAAAAATGTATTTATGAACAAACAAACAAAGAAATAAAAAAGCAGCAAATAAACAAACAAAATTGATGGTTTGGTTAGGCTAGGTTTCTTCGTCAGCCATCAAGAGACAGCTCACTTGGCTCCTTCGGTGGTCCCTTTGTGATACCCAGTGCCACTGGCCATCCTTCAGCGCAGTTACTTAGATAGCATCTCTGCACAGTTTAACCAATTCGTCTTCTTAACATAGAGAAGAAGCGACCTTAGTTCTGTTTTAGATAGATCCTCCAAGCAGGCAAACACCGGTTCCCCCAACTATTTTCCCATAATGCTCCGGATTCCAGGACATTGACATAGAAAGTGAAATACAGTTTCCTCGTCCCCCTTACCATAACAAATTCTACAGTAGTTATTGTATACCAGAGTTATTCTCATGCAGAAAGAGATGTTGATTTAATGATGTCCGTCCGTCTGTCCGTCTCACGATATGTGTTTTCGGGAGACCCCAGACATGAAAGCGGCTAGGTTCTTTAACGTTTACCACAGGTGGAAAAGGGTATATATAAGAAGTTGATTTAACGATGTGATGTCCCTCTATTAAGAACACCAAGTAAAAATGTTTCTGAGATTGTGGACCAAGCTTAACATTTGAATTAAAAGAATATGAATACATATGATATTTTTATTCCCACCCCACAATAGTGGAGAGGGTATTATGCATTAGTGCAGATGTGTGTAACGCCTTAAAATATTGGTCCTAGACTAGGCTAAAGTTCTTCAAATTTAATTTTCATAAAATTATTTTTATGAAGAAAGGAATTTCACAACATGAAATTAATTAAAATTTATTGATAATTTTTCATTTATATCAAAATTAGGATTTAAAACCATGAACAGTTCAACAAAAATAACCACAATACTAATTATTGTTGAAAAAATATATTAAGTTATTTTTATCGTTAAATTCGAAAAAATACAATTTTTTGGGGAAGCATACGAATCTGTGTTGAGTGGTTTAGAATTGTCCGATTTGTCTCAAATTTTTACCATATAATAATTAAGCCAAGTGTACAAAAATAGAAAGCGTGGAAATCGAATTTGACATTTTGCCAAATAGAGGCGACCCTAATGTACAAACGATCATTACGTACCAATGCATGGCATACACATACATCTGCAGATGTTTGTATGTATACCCATTCAAGTGTAATTCTACGCCACCAACTCAGACTTGCATTTACCTTCACATACAGGTGATATCGAATTATCAAATTGTCTATTTATTGGTACGTGGACATCTGAATTTAAAGTAAAAGTAGTTTAGAAGTGTTTCTCATGGCAAAGACGGCAAAAAGTCTTCAAAATAATAATGCATTTACTCTCTTTCTATGACACACTTGAGGTAAAACAGGGCTACCGTTAGATAGTTTTAGTTGGTCGTTTAAAAAATAAATAAATTCGCACACAAAAGTTGTTTTAGAAAATAAAACCCGCAAACCTTTTTGAATGATTTTATGTTATAAAAATGCATAACATTTTCATTTTAAACAAACAACGCATTAAACAAAATTAAAAAACATTCATCGCAAAACCATTTTTAACATGTTTTATAAGATATGCGTTTATTTGTTTATTATTGTGTCCCAAAAAAAATTTTTATTTTTTATTTTTATGGGTGCTCAAGCATAATTTTACAGCTAATAGAATTAAATATTATTAAAATGTTTTCATATTTTTCGAAACAGGTCGCAAAAGTCGAATTTTCGCCAAAAATCGAGTTTGCCGGTCTTGCTTTAAGTTTTCTTCATAACTTTGACAAAAATAATCAAAATGACTAAATGAATCTGTCACCGAATCTTAATGTGAAGTCGTAATTGTCAAAAGTAGAACAGTTTTCGAGATATTTTCGAGATAAAATTATGATGTCACTTTTATAAGAATATTTTCGAAAATATTCAATGGATTTTTTATTTCTTTTTTTTTTATTGAAAGAAAATAGAAGTACCAACCACGGGTCAAAAATTGTTCAAGCAATAATTGAGTTACAGGGGACCATAGTTCAAATTTAACAAAAATTTTAAAGATCTTTTACAATTTGGCTCTTTAGAACTTATTTTAATAAAACCAAACAATAAAATTTGTTTAAGTTTTATAACTAACGACGTTAGTTTATTTTAATACAAGCAGCCTGTGCTCAATACCATCTAGATCGGTGCAAAAAAGACAAAGTACCAGAGATTAATGCAATTATCCCTCTTTATCAAATAAAAAAAAAAACAATTAGTACATATACATATGTATATATACAAAGCTTAATTTTAGTTACAATATATATTAAAAATGGCTTAAAACTGTCGAATGGCTTTGTCTATTGTAATTATTTTCTGCCTCTCACACAAGGAACCAATAATAGTCGCAAAACATCGCCTCATCATACGCCCCTTGACACCGAAGCACGGTGCTTTGTCTCATAGTAAAAAATAAAAAAAATAAAAAATTTGTCTCAAAATGTGATAAATTATATATTGATCGATAGATATCAACCAGGGCTGCCAGATAAATTTGTGAGGAAAACGTCGATTTCCTGAGAAAAAATAAAAAAATCGTCTTTCACGTTTCGAAAAATCGTAAAAAAATCGGAAAACTTAAAATTTTAAATATTTTTGAATTGTTATTCAAAATTATAAATATTTCCTTATTTCAAAATAATAGTGATGCTAATAAAAAGTCACTCGAATACGTTCTTTTCGTATATTTACAAACATTTTTGCAATACTTTTCGGCAAAATTTTGTTAAGAAACTAAAATAATATGTATTTTGATATTATAAGTATAATTATTAAGATCTTAAATTATAAAAAGATATATTAATTATAGAATATCATGTAAACCGAATAGAAGCTTAATGCATGACCAGCAATAAAATGGCAACAAAACCTAAAAAAAGTTGCCATACTTAAACATAGAATCGCTACAAAGAGTTAATAGTTAAAAAACGGTTATTGTACGTTTATGAATACGCATTATAAGAAATTTATAAGACATAAAGCGTTTTATAGTTATAGCATACTTTAAACTTAAAATAAGAAGTTTTTATGAATATGGCCGTAATAATACAACGGTACTTTAAACTTTAATATATTGATTTGAATGATTACTTATTAACTTATTATGACTAACATGATAATAATATAATAACTTCTTAACTTATTATTGTTACCATGACAATAATATGATTACTTCTTAACTTTATATGATTAACAGTATAAGAACATGATTAAGGAAAAAATATCTTCATGTAATATTACGATTATATTTGGTCATAATATGAATTAATAATAATCGTAATATGGTGACTACAATCATGAATCTTATCAAATATAATCTTTTATTAAAATTAATAAAAATTAAAGAAGAACAATTAAACACTTATTGTTACTTTTAGCCCTTTTTGCCTTTTTTATTATCAAACTCGAATAATATCAGATATGAATTTTTCCAGTTGTATGGGAGGTGGGCGTGGCAGTGGTCCAATTTTGTTAATTTTTTGGTTTTTCATAAGTCTAGCTGCATTTTTTTCCCCAGATATTTAATTTTGTCTTCCTAGAATGGGTAAAATTATACTGCGCAGAAGTGCTGGGAAACTATCGATAGTCTTAAAATATCGAAAATATCGATAGGAAATATATTGATATCGATATTATTATTATTTGATATACAGCTATGAAGACATATTACAGCAGATATACACATACAGTTTTTTACTTGCTATTAACTATTAATTCGCGCTGAATTACAGCAATGAATACAAACAACAAGAATGGCAGGTAGTATGGATTGCTTAGAAGTGATTTTTTATTGCTAATTAAATTCCTTTACGTCGAAATTTCAATTGAGAGTATTGAATAAAGCAATCATCGACCATTAGAGGAAAAGTCCGCTTGATTGAACACCTTTTGGATTAAGAATCAAAACCAATTTAGGACATTATCTAAAGTTTCAATAAAATATCTTATAGTCCCTGCTACTTCGGTTCCTTCAGAAAGGTGCTTTTCAGCAGTACAATTTTTAAAAACTGTCACCTAAAATAACGTGCGTACTTAACAAAGTTGGGGGTAGTGCACTAAATATTGATTTAAATCAGCAGTGCACTATCACTAAATAAAACTGCAAAGAAATTAGTTTGCACTCTTTTTTACCAGCTTTAGTGATGATTGCAATTTTTTAACTACCACTAAAATTTTTTTAGTGATGTTGCAAATTTTTTCGCTAAACGCAGACTGAATGCAATAATCTGCACTCAATTCAAATAGTGCAAAATTTGGACCTGCAATCAAAAAAGCTGCATACAAATATTGTATCACTAAAATTTAAAAAATGTAACTTTGTATTTGTATTTTTTTTGATTTTTTTGGAGGATATGCATAAGCAAAGAACATTCAACAAAGTTAAAGTTTGTCAATAACTGTATAATTATTGGCTTTAATCATGAAAAAACCAGTTTTTGATTTTAAATTTAGTGCAACAATTTTAGTTGCACTCAAATGAGTGAAGAAAAAAAGTTGCGATAAACTGATGATTGCTTTTTTTTAAATCAAACTATTTTTTTGAGTGCAAAATTTTTTAACATCACTATCACTAATGTTTAGTGAGGCTTCAAATTTTCAATTAATCACTCAACATCAAGAAAATGATTGCAATATTTTTGCACTATCACTAAGTGTGAGTTGAAACTGCAAAATGAGTGCACTACCCCCATCTATGGTACATACATATGTCTCATACATTCAACAAAGTGATAAAAACAACGAACTGTAGTTAAAGTTTTCATGCTCAAGTACAAAGATTCAGTCAATAGATATATCGATAGTGGAATTTGAACTATCGATAAATATCGATAGTATCCCAGCACTACTGTGCAGAGGCAGCTAAAGTGCCAGTAAGCAATCAAAAATAAAATTTCAATTGCTTAAAATCAAACTGGAAATAAACTTGAGTTCAAACGTATTTTAAATGTTTTCAAGTTTACTAATATTCGCTTGATTTCAAATTCCCATTTTGCAGGAGAATGCTATTGAAATAAAGTGTAACAAAAGTATATCTTAACCCTTGAAACTTGAAATTCGAACTTGAATACCAATTATTTTGCACTTGATTTCCAACAAAATTGCTTATTGGGGTCAGTCAAATTTAAAAAAGAATGTATGCCCACTAAGCAATTTTGCTGAAAATCAAGTGCGGAACAATTGGTATTCAAGTTCGAATTGCAAGTTTAAACATTTGCCACAACTTAACAAAAAATGTATTTTAAAATAGGTTCAAATTCACAATTTGTTCGTTCATTTTTTAGTATTATAGAGTTATAATGTTAAAATAAAGTTACAAGCTACATGAAAAAACATTAAAATCTTAAATTCGATTAAAGAAATACTGAGAAGGTAATTTATGGAAGACAAAAAGTGCACCAAATCTTAACCAGAGTGCGCACACCTCTTTTTGTGATACATCTATCTCAATAATTTTATAAGTTTATACACAAAAAAAAATTGTAAAAAATTACAAATAATTCTCTTTTGATTACAATTAAAACTTAGTATCTATAAATAAATTAGTTTATTATTAAGAAAAAAATAACATTTTGTTTGCATTAATCTTCTATGTGCTTTATAAGCTATCTTTTTTATACACACACCACAATAGTGGAGAGGGTATTATGCATTTTTGCTGATGTGTGTAACACCTTAAAATATTGGTACTAGACCCACCTTAAAGTATTCCGGCGGTGCGCAAAATGACCCCAGGTGATATGGCCCAAAAGGAATGTGAAGAACGGCCCCAAAATTTTACATGTGACACAACCACACGCAATTTTGGGGCATTTTTTTTGTTTTTTGGGGTTATTTTTCATTTTCTCGTTAGCGTGTTTTTTCATTTTAAGTGCAATGAAAAATTACCCCCAATATCAAAGAATGAAAAATGGCCCCAAATAAAATCACAATTTTTACTTTGGGCCTATTTTTCGTTTTCTAATAAAAATTTAATAATTTAAAACCAAAACTGTATAATTATTTGGATTTTGAAATCGGGATTCAAAATTTGAGATTTTAAGTTTCGGGCATATGAACTTCACCCAAAATTTTTAATATAAATTTTTTTGTGTTTTTTTTTGGGGTTAAAATTCATTATACATTTTGAGGTGATTTTTCATAATGAAGAATTACCCCAAATTTAGGGTTATATTTCATTTTATTTTTAGGGTTGTTTTTAATTTTTTTGGGGTAATTTTTCGTTAAAAAATGGGGTCATATTGCATAATGAAAAATAGCCTCAAATTTAGGGTCAATTTCCATTTATTTTTTGGGGCCATATTTCGCAGCCCCAAGTAAACCGATCGATCGGTGTACTAACGATGTATGTCCGACTGGCTGGCTGTCCATGTAACCTTGTGCGCAAAGTACAGGTCGCAATTTTGGAGATAATTTGATAGAATTTGGGACATACATAGATTCTTATTGGCACATGGACCGAGCCTATTGAAAATGGGAATCGTAGGACCACGAGAGAAGATACGAAGAAATTCAATATATCAACCCGATTTAAATGAAATTTATGTCATAGATAGAAACATATTTATATGGACACATAAGCTATGCAGTTTTTCAAAAATTGGAACACAAGTGGAGGTAGGAGGCAATTTCTGCCTCTCACAAACTGTCAAACCGTTTTAATGAAGTTTATAAACATAGATAAATTGATATTTATATGGAAACATAAGCATGATGTGTTTTTAAATATTATGGTGTAGGGCAGCATATGGGCGGGCTTGACCGACTATACTTTCGTACTTGTTCTATATTAAAAATTGGTAATCTATTAAGTGTATTATCTTGTGGATCGCCTACTAATGTAAACAGATTTATGGTCTTTTTAGCAATCACGGGAAACATGTATTAAATGAATTATGGTAGGATTTATATGACAAGCACTGTCCTTAAAATTAAATTCCATGGATCGGATGTTTTTAAGTTCTTCAATTTACCAATAGGTTTGCAAATAAAACTACTCTAAAAAACTTCTTTATTATAAATTTATTCATAAGCAACTTTTTTATCCCAGGATGTTTGTCAGAAGAAGCACTTGAAGCCAACAATAAAAACGTAAGAAGAGAAAAACTTCACGAGAAGATAAAAATAAAGATTTGATGAAGTATATGTTATTGCGTTCGGATCCCGCGTTATCTACAAACAGGACCATAAAGAGTAAACACGAATCTTCAGCCGGTATTGAGAAATCCATACAGAAGGTTAATGTTAATTGGGAGATGAAGTAATTAAGGAGGACGAGTTAAGCTCCTCGTTGTGCGTAAATTGGCTTCGGATGACTCTAATAGTTAAGATGATATTGTTACGAAAGTTTAATTATCTAAGAATTATTTGTAGTAATATGTTACCTTGTAAGCTATAGTTTAATGTCATATTAGTATCTTACAATTGTCATGTATAATTTTCAACACAATTGTATTACTGCCTAAAAGTGTACTTAGATTATAACAGTTACTTCATGAATTTCCCAGTAATTTCTAGAATTGGTTCTAAAACATAACAAATTGTTATTACAGGGAGTTTCAGGAAAAGTCTAGAAATAGTTATGAAATATACAAGGGGGTGACTCATGAATAATTGGTTTAGTTTGTTTGGAGACATTAAACGGTTCGGATCGAAACTAACAATATTGGATGATATTGTGAACGTTATAGTTAATTTCAATAAAGTTTGTTAAGTTTAATAGGTGTGTTTATTTATTTTGATTTGCAATTAAAAGAACTCAACGGTTTATTATACAGGGCGTAAACCGAAGCGCGTTTATTAAAGGAAAAGCGTAACAATATATAATTAAAATAAGTAAGAACTAACAAATTTTTTATAACCTCAGGTATTGTGTAAATAAAATTGAAAAAAGAAGTGCTACGTTTATTTTAACAAATAACTGATTTATATGATCCTTTTATGATACTTTATTGCCATCAAAACCACAATTATTCGCGGGTATATTTTTTGCTAAAATACTGCGTTAAAAGAAATTTGAATTAAATATCTGCTATTAAGCGGTGCGTGATTTTTAAGAAAAACTACACATAACCCTTTTTGAGGCAGTCTTTTTTCAAAATATGTTCATACCGGTTTGAACACATAACACTTTTTGAAAGTTTATGCCCTGTTTCCAGGTGAAAATAAATTTGAGATTTTATTTCAATATTAATGTATCTCTTAAACTTGTTGCATTTACCCCTTATGGTTATTTCTATTTTTTTTAAACTTTCTTATGTTTTTATTTTTCTACAACTGGCAACATTGACATTTAAATCATACTGTTTTTCCATGAACTTATTCGAGATTTGTTCAATATTTGTTCTGTTTCTTGGTAGTTAATGTTCATATTCTCTTGTATAAGCAAATAAAATTATTTTTACTTATTCGTCTCTTAAATATCGAGTGTTCATTGCTTTCATTTCATAGTGTTTCATCTTACTGAATACGAATGAAGCGAACACAAAATTATAATGAAGGTTTCATGAACATCATTATTAGGTTTCATGCAGATGTTTATTGCAAAACCGTTAAGTGAATGTATGTATGGCCAAAAGTGATTCGTAAACATCAATCTTTAAACCAAATTGTTTTTAACCGTTGGTAGATCGAAATTTGCTTTTGAATGCTTATCTATTTTAATTAATTTTACATGTTCTTGCTTACTTCTGTTTTTTCGTAGTCAAGAATGAAAAATTATCAATTAATTTCATGTTGTAAAATTCCTTTATTCATAAAAATAATTCAATGAAAATTAAATTTGATGAACTTAAGCCTAATTTAATATTAAAATTTGGATTAAAGAACCATAGAACAGTTCAACAAAATAACCACAATACTAATTATTTATTTTGTTTAAAAGAAAAACCCATTAATTTTTGACGATAACATGTTTATTAATATTGCAAAACATTGGATTATATATGTGTTTTCATTTTACAATTTTCAATTTTTTTTTTAGAATTTTATCGCATTTCTATATTGGAGCTAGGACCACTAATGGGCCGCCTTAAAAATTGGGAAGCACATTTGCTTTTATATAAAACTGGTTTTTGTTGAAATCATGAACCAATTATAACCAAAGTTAAATGGGGTTGTCTTTGGACGCAGAGAGTACTGTACACCAACTATCATTGGAATATGTTTAAAATGGCAACCTGACGGACAAAAGACATGTAGACGGAAAGGCTGACGGACGGACACAGCTAATT
This sequence comes from Pollenia labialis, assembly GCA_949318255.1. NCBI lineage: Eukaryota > Metazoa > Arthropoda > Insecta > Diptera > Polleniidae > Pollenia > Pollenia labialis. Next base: position 68,465,306 of record OX439141.1, on the reverse strand, counting down.
AAACACACAAAATTTTACTAAGTATATACAAATAAATATACCAAGTTTCATTACAATCACATAATTTTTGCGAAAGTTATAAAGTTTTTACAAATATGGATATATGGCAGGACCAAGGGTCCTTGCTGCAATCACAATTAAAATTAAAAAAAAAGATTGTAAGCTTAGTACGTATAACAAATACGGATTTCATGATTTTAGATCAATTATGTAGCCAATCATAAGCAGGCACAACTCAAAATTCCAAAATGTTTAGGAGAGGCAGATAACTGTCTCCAAAAACATGGTTGCAATTTTTTAATCAAATTGAGTTTCACAAATTTTAAAGAAGTAGAGTTAAAGAAGACAGCAGTGATGTTTCGAATATCGCCGAATACGAATATTCAATTTGAGATTTAGCGAAACACGATATTTCAAATTTGATTGAAAAAAATCTCACATAATACTAAATTAGAAAATGAACTCATGACTAAGGCCCAGAACACACGGTAAAACGCATCCGCAACGAAACCCTTTAGAAATTATTGGTTTGAAAAAATTTTTCCACACACCCTGCAACCTAAATTGTACCAGAATATTATGAAATTATCACAATCATTTCGATTTGCTTTGTGAACAGATAAAACGCAAATACGAGTTTCCTGCACGCCGGTTTCAATGCAACTAATTTCCATTTCATTTAAAACCGGTCTCAAAATGGTCGCGTCATGTTGCGTTTCACCGTCTGTTCTGGGTCTAACTAAATACATCCAAAATTAAAAATAAACAGTTCAACTAAAAATCACAGTTATTAAAAACTGCATATATTTTAGGATCTCATTTTTCACAAAACTTAAAAAATTGATAATATTTTAACAAATTTAGGCGGCTCGCACTACCTCTGGAAAGTGCCAGTTTAGTTAGCACTTTTAGTGCTGGATTTAGCACAGTTTTTCTGAGTTAGCGCTATGAATTTCGAAAGAAGTGCTAGTTTAGCAAATTTTTAAATTTATTTAGCATTTTAAGCACTTAAAAACTCACATAATCAATTCAAGCAAAGTATCAATTCCATAAGTGTATGTAGAAAAATAAATACATATTAGGCATATAACTTTTTACAACTTTTGCAAATAGGAAAAATGGCATAGCAGAGTCGAATAGAGCATAGATTTTTTCTAAATCACATAAAAGTTTTCGCAATTACCAATTAGCAATGTCAGCACTCAGTAATGCTGGCACTTTTGTCTTTTATACTTATTCTGAAATATCAATTGCAATTATTTGCTTTTTGTAAATTTGTATGTGATGCTAAGAGCGAAGTCTGGTTTTCTGATCATACTATCAACAAAAATAATTTCGCCACACTACAAAAATCATTGTCGGGCTTTAGAGAAGCAAATGAATGTTTTCTCAGACATTGGAACAAAAACCATCAGCTATTCAGACAGTTCAGCGAGACAACCTCCTATTGGACCAAAGACTTATTGGATAGACCTTTCTAAGAACTGGAATGGAAACAGAGCTGTTATGTACAGTTATACGCATAAGAGAAGGTGCAAAATTAGACAACGTTTGTTTCCACACTTTAAACATATCGGACGATATTGAAAAAAATCGGTTCATCTGAAAAATACCAAAATGAGTTGGTATATGAGGAAGATAAAAATGGCATAATAGAAATTTTAAACAGGTGTAACAACTTTATTAAATGGCGATTTATTTTCTAAGAAAAATATGTTACAGTATATACATGTCACACTTTCTAAGGTTACCTATAATCACTCAAAGTATTACATGTTGTGCAACTTCAATAGAACAAAATTAGCTGATTTTATTTACAAATATTACACTTTTACCTTATGGCACTTTATGAGCGATTTTTAAGTCTATTTGAGCGGTTTCTGCACGCTATTACGGTTTGGAAACAAATATTGACAGCACTAATGGCTTAGAAAAATTACAACGATTATAACATACATGGACATTTTTCATTTTAATATGTAAATATTTTATATTTGGTTTTAAAACAATCTTTTTACCAAATTATGAGCGGTATGAATAATGACAAAGAAAATAAAACATTGGTCCAACAAAGTAAGTACCAAAGATGTATAAGAGAGCATTATGAACAGCTTAAACAAAAATAAGGGTAAAATATGCAACATGTTGTGTCAACTTATTCATAAAAGAACTTGAAAATGTTTCCCACTGTTGTATTTTTTGTACAAACGAACACAAAAATGTAGAACATATTACATTAATGCCACATATTTCTCAGAAAAGAAATCGTCTTAAGATATATGTATAATGTAACATTACAATAAGTGCTTATATTAAACAAAATTAATATGTAAAAAAAATTCAAATGTAAATTTTTTATTATATTCATTAAAATCAATGTTACAACACCAGCACTTTTGTTTTTCACCGTAGAACAATTTAGCACTTTTTTTTGTCGTTTTAGCACTTTCAATTTGAATTCTTCTGGCAAGCCTGGTGATATGTTTTCCAACAGTTTTGATACAACATTTTGTTAAGGAATTCCTCTGTAATTTCAGATGCCAGCTTTTGATTCAGATTTAAATAGAGGTATAATAAACGATTGCTTTAAGATAGTAATAAAATACCCAAGTTTATACATTATTATTATTACAGCATTCCACGGATAATTACCTCGCCAAAAATGCCAATAATTTTGGGTAGTTATGCGGGTTAAGCATTTAAACGAATACGCTTAACTTAAGACATAGGAATTATTACATGTATCAGCTAATCTTAAGAGATAGTAATAGATTGTATATATTTTGTTTTTAGGTCTATTTTTATTTTAACTTTTTAGTGCATATTTTCAAATTATTAACATTCTGCATTACTTGCTGTGTTGTTGTCAAATAACAATGAAATTTAGATGTTATTTTGTTTAAGGTTTAATTTTTTAGGCAATTTACCGAATTGGGTAATTGAGCGTAGGGCAATTAAACATGGATTTTTGTTTGAAAAATGGAAGAGAAAAACGGGGTTTTAAAACTCAAGTTAAATTAGCGTGAAAGACATTTAAGCGTTGGGTAATTAACCGGGTTATGCTTACATGTTTTTCTTAGTCGGGCGTCTTTTTACCTTTCGAACGGTATCAAAATTGTATAATTTTATTAACGATGCCCTATTAACACAGACCATTTGCCCGTTGTATAGAATCGAACCCGAAACCCTCGCACAATAGGCTAGCTTCCTACTAACTAGCTACATGCGCATACAACCTAACCTAAAAATAAATATAAACTGGTCGTTTATATAAATATCGAACCTATCAGTAATTTTTTTTGTAAGAAAAATTCAGAAATTTTTAGGCACATTGAAAACACAGAGTTTCTTAAGTTTGCAAAAATTGCATTGCTGCTTTTTTAATTTGTAGCACAAATGTCCAAATTCACCATTTTAAACAGAAACGTAATTTAATTTCCATTATTTAACAAAAAAGAGCAAAATAAAAAAACAACACCTTGTGACATCAATCAACGGAGTGTCGTTGAACAAGAAACTCATTAAATGTTCGTTACATTTACAAAAGAGCGCAACATCGAAGTGAATGCAGCAGGCGCTACGTAACGTAAACAAAAAAGTTTAATAAATAATGATGGGGGACTAAATGAACATAAATGTCTTGCCAATAAAAACGTTTAGGCCAACGAAAAAAACACATACATATGCATACATAAATACATACAGAACAATTTTTTTGCTTTTAGGGTTTCATAATTTCCAGACTTTTTTAATTCTCAGGGAAATTTTTGAATTTCCTTGAAATCTCGTTTCAAAAGAAAAAACATGGAAAAGATTTTTAGCTTATTTAGTGAAATTTAAATAACACAAGTTCAATTATAGTTTTGTCGTTAAAAAAACATCAAAATCTTTAGTTTTTGTTAAAAATAGACAAACTATTTTTTACAGCCTGTCCTAACGAGAGAATCTTTCGATCCATTTTAAGGAAAATTTTTAGTTTTACCTCCATTAAAAAGGTTAATTTACAAATAAATATTATTAGAACTTTAAAAATTACAGAAAAATATAAAAATCGTCAAACTGGCAACACTGCATACACGATTTTTACTTTTATGGCCTTTTCACGCTTGTCAACATTTAAAATTTAACATCAATCAATCGAATATGTTGGAATTTTCCCATAAGAAAGACATTGGGCTAAAAATCAAAATTTTTCAACATCTTTACAAAATGTTCCTATCTCATTGTATTTCATTCTACTTCTTTAGATTATTTTAGCGTAATCACTAAAAAAGTGGCAAAAAATTCTATTATTATTGTGGCATAACTGACAAAATGGCATTTGGTTGTAAGCAGCGTTTTTTCTTTTTTGCAAGCCTTATGTTACTTGATTTGTTTTATATAATTAAACAAAATGAGTTCTAAAAACATTTTGGTGTTTTCTTTTAAAATTTTGGCTCTCTTGTAGAAAATAAAAGTTTTTTTTCAGAAATGGTGACATTTTTTCTTTATAGTAGATGTTAGATGTTTCAAGTGTGAACGTGTATTTCACATTTGCAACATCTTCCATGCGTTCCTCCGCAATGTATGCCAGTGTACAAAGGGTTTTACTAATAGTTTTACTCAATACACTTACACTTTTTCAGTAACATTCAGCCAATCGGGTATTTCCTCGATTTTTCGTTGATAATTCGTATACACTACTTGCAAGTAATTAGTTGCTGGTGGAAACGTAGGGTTAGCATGAAAAAACTGATTTAGTAACTTTAAAAATTATTTAAAAATTTCTAGCATTTTTTAGTTCTTGTGGTATTTTTAATATTTTGCATTAATGTTTTATTTTAATAAAAATATTAATGAAAAAAATTAAAGATTCTAACATTGAATTAGATCTAAAAAAACAATTTAAATTAAATGCTCATTAATATGGATAGATGGGAAAAGGGTAAATATTCAATTAGTAAATACCCGGTAAATAGGGAAATCGGGTAAGAATGGTTGGGTATAAACGTTTTGTACAAAATTTGATTAACATTTATTGTTTACCTCAATCAATATTAACGTCAGTAATAAACACATACCTTCTGAACAGTTTTAAACCAAAATGCTCCGGTTTATTGTAGTTTTAGTGCAATTAAACCACGTTCGAAAAAACGAAAACTATTTGAAAATTAAATTAATTTTATTGACAGTTAATGATTGCCATATTCATTTGTGTGTTTTAAATACCCAAATAAATTCCGAAAAAAGGAATATTCCCGCTATTTACCCAGACATCAGGTAAATACCCTGTAGAATTACATCTAATTACATTAATGTGGATATAAATAAACTGAAATACAAATCAAAATAAGGAAAACAATTTCAAAAAATTAGGAAAAAAGTTTCACAAGGATTTGCTAAAGCACCCAAAATTAAAAGAGTGGGTGGAAGAAACAGATGAAAAATCCTTTTTAACCTTCTGTAAATGCGATATTATTTCTAAATTTAGTGACCTGTTGCTGTGAAATGCGCATAGAAATAGCTTATCCCTTCAACAATTTCAGTTTCTCAATAGTATGAAATGGGAATTTAGCACATTTACATTATTTTTGAATCCCAAGAAAAACTTTGATAACATTTTAAAAGAATTTGTTACAACTTTCAGCAGAGGCGGTATTAAGTGTATGTGCTGTGCACCTCGTCGCGAAAGCTGAAGGACACGATGCAGCATATTATAGAAAATGTGCATGGCCCTTACTTTAATGAAGATTTTTCTTTATTTTTTTTTAATAAATATTTATTTAGCATTTTTTTTAACAAAATCTAGCATTTTTTTCTTCAAAAAGTTTTGACAACACCGCTGTATACATGATTTTGACATTTATGTGAGAGATTTATATTAAATCGGAATTTCCCGGTACAACCATTCAACTTCTCGGGAAACACAACAACAAATCCTCTACTAGTTACATGTAAACGATTGTATTTACTCGTAGGTATAAAGGATTAAAAACTTGTCTGTTAAAATGTGTAGTTTAGTGTTTATTAACGATATTGAAAATTAAATAAACTTTATACAAATAAAACAAAACCACGAAGAAAAAGTTTATTTCACATGGCAAAAAATGGTTGTACAACAAAAATACTTTTATGCATTAATTTGAGCAAATATTGTGGAATTTAATTTTTTATACTGTATGACTTGTGTTTAAGGGTGCACAATAAATAAATAAATTCAAAAATTTAGCTTTTCATCCCATCGTGACTATAAGCCTAATTAACCTTTATGCCAATGAGGTTAACAACCAAATTCAATACATTTCGATAGGTGGCGCTGTTGTCGTGATATTTACATTTTTTATTGATGGTTCATAGCGCTGGGGTCAAGTTATTAACAAAATTCTCCAGCAGTTAATTTTTTATTTATTTGTATTTAGAAAATCCCGAGCAGCGCCGGGACCAAACAACTAATGTATCTGTACAAAATAAATTATAAAATTACACCGACAGCAGGATAATGGAGTTGGAACAGAGTTGCGTACTGCTTCAAAAACTAGTTTTTCATCCCTGGTACAAAGACAAAAACTAATTTTTTCGAGTTCTTTTAAATGGTTTGTGTCTTCGAAAACTAACAAGAACTCTGTACATGTTGCTAAAGGGTAAAATAAATGACACAAGCGGTTAGAAAAATACCAGATGCTTGTGTGAATTAGAAATGAGCGCTCCCTTGATTTTAAAGAAACATCGTGATGAGTGAACGGGACATAAAATTATCATAAAATAAAACAATTTACTACCCAATTAAAATTGGAGCTTCCAACGAACCAGGTTTGTAAGGGAGAAACATAAAAGTTTCACTTACCATTGGCCTTACGGAAGACATGAATTTTATATGCAGAGATCCCACTTTGAAGCAATACATTTTTGACACATGAAGCGCATTATTCAGCGCATGCTGGATGTAACGATCAGCTTTACACACTGAATGTTTTGATACAGTTATTTTTTAGTATTCTCCCTTACAAACCTGCTTCGTAGTAAGGGAATACCGTGGCACTTGAAATTTTTTTATAAAAGTTGTTGAGAGTTCTTTCACTTAATTTACTGCATTTCTGTATGTCTTATTGCGTAGCGCATAATTCGCTTATTTTTTAAATGTACCCTTAGTGCTTCGCAAAATGATACAATTTTTTATTGAGTATTTTTTTTTTGTAGTTGTTTTCAATGAATGCAGACGAAAAATAGATTAGTTTAAACCAGTGTTCGAATATTAACAGTAAATTATTTAGCGTTCGGCTCACACTCCCAATAACGATATCTATTTTTTTAGTGATTGTGTAGACGAACACAACCCTTTATACCGTTCGGAAATATTTTCAAGAAAGAGCCAAATGTTCTGTTCTTCATTAAAAAACTGAACAATTGTAGTGATACTGTAGACAAACATTATATTTTAATGTTCTATAATGTTTCTTTTTTTTTCATTGATAAAGAAATGAAGAAACAAAAAATTTAAGCAACGACCGCACCACGAACAGCTTGTGTGTGTATTGTGTGTATGTTTTGTTTGTGTAAAATTATTTTATTTTTTTTTCGTATGTGTATTTTGTTTTTGTTAAAAATGTTTGGTTTTTTATTAGCCAAAACGGACGAACATTAAGAGCCGAAACGAACACAATAAAGTTTGTGGATTTAAAAAAAACCGAACGGAATTAAATATTCTCATCTTTTGTTGAGTTTTATAAAAAAGAGTATTATTTTTGTGTTCGAAAGATGACTAACAGGGAAACGTAATATTTCTTAATGATTTTCTACACAACCACACAATCTACCGAACCGAACACTAAGGAGCGCTATTTAGTGTTTATTTTCGAATACTGGTTTAAACAACGAGCTGTTTTGTGGCAAATAATTCTGCATAAGAAAATAGAATTAAGGACTAAAAATGATTTTAATGCTTTTTCTTCAACATCTTCACTCTGTAAAGTTTTCATTGAAATGAGCGCATTTAATTTATACACAACAAAAAGTTTGAAAAATTATATATCATGTCTGCTTCAAATTTTTGACCAAACAGCAAACACCCCAACTAACAACACAAAATATTTGTACGAACGTAATATGTTTGCCAAGCAAGTTGTGTGGTTTATTTTATGTTTTATATAAAAAATTTGCTGGTGCTTTTAAAATTTTTTATTCTCCCTAAGCTAATCCCGGCAAGCTCTACGAGGAGACCAGAATCTCTGGCGGGAATCAAACCCGCAACCCCTGCACTGATAGACTAGCTCACTACCAGCAAGCATACCGGGGCACTCATGTGGTTTGACATTAAGGGCCATTATTACAACTTGAAGTCAGCTAAAGTTAAGATTAAGTTGACAGACAGTAATGTGTTATCTGTTAACTGCCGGATAACAGCTAACATCAAGTTGTAATAATGACCCTAAGAGACTTAATGCTTAACTTAACTTAAATTATCACCTGCTTACTTGCACATAAGTATGTATGTAGGTAGAAATACGTATGCTAAAGAAGAGAGAATAAAATTCACTAATGAGTGAAATGTCGTAAATTTTTGAGTGAATTAGAAAAAGGAAGAGAACGACTTAACAAATAGCTTTCACTGGACAAATTTGGTCACAACTGTGATTCGTTATGTTTAAGTAACAGTGATTAAATCACGGTGACAGAAATATCGTTCATCTCTAAACTATTTAATATTCACACACACTTTCTGCATACTTTTTTCATCTCTTTGTGTAACAGTTTATCTTGTTTATATGGCCCTAAACATAACTATAGCGCTAATAACTCGCTATAATTTTGCCTTTGCTAGCCGTTGATAGATGGCATACATGGCAAATTTGATTATATCTCGTAATGGACTATAACGTAAATACTTTGTAGTTATTCAATTTAGCTATAGCGGCAGAAAATATAGATAAAATATACTATATCGCTAAAGTATAGTTTACACGGTAATACAATGTATTACGACATTGCAAAAAATGATGTAGAACAAGGAAAATCTTATCATGTAAAAGAAAAATGTATTGAGTAAGAGAGAATACAAACACAAAATCTGACCAGGGTTTAAAATGCTATCGCCATATTAGCAAAAGCAGCCAAATTTCACCTTTTCTTAATTAAAAAAATCAAAATTAAAAAGCCGACAAGTTCCCACACTTTTCAAAAGCAGCAGCAAAATAAACAGACAAAATAATGGGCACTGGCTTTTTCCAGCTTTTGCTTTTTTAACAATTTGATGGAACTCAAAAAGCAACGGCAATCGCTTTTATGTTGTAGGTAAAAATAGGTAGGAAAAATAATGAAGCAAACAGCTTCTGTCTAAAAGCCGCCAAATCAAAAACCAATATAGGCTAGCAGCCACACAAACAGGAGAAAAAAGCAGCGAAAAAAGCAAACTAATGTGCTAATGGCACACGATTGCGAAGATACACTCGATATTTTTCATGCAAAACAAACATAACAAGAATTTTTTTGTTTTTTTTTATACAATTAAATAATAAAACCTCTTCAAAAATTGTGTGCGTTGCATTGTTACATTTTATAGGTATGAAAACCAAAAACAATTTATTTACAAAATTTAAGTATGCACATTCATAGGTACATACTTATTTAGATATTGGCACATGTATCGTTTTTGTGCAAATATGTACATACGTATGTATGTACGTATGAATGTATCACACATGCTGATCATTTCCTATTAGCACATAAATCGGCTGCTTTTAGCACTTATAAGTGCGGCTTTTTTTGTTTTTACCAGCCAGGGAAAAATTTGATTTTTAGTTTTGTCTTTTTTAACTAGCTCTGCTTTTAGGACAAAGTAAAAAGGAAAAGGCACAAGAATCATTTGCTTTTGCTTTTTATGTGGCTGGCCTTTCTTGTCGCTAGCTGCTAAAAAAGCAATTGTAAAAATTAAAAATATACAAAAAAGGAGATTTGCTTTTTTGCACAAACGAAAAACAAAACATTGGCTATTGGAAAAAAAAATTAAAAATTTCAATAGCAGTGGCAAAAGCAAAAATAAAAAGCATCCAGCTGATGGGTGCTTTTAAACCCTGAATCTGACAGCCGGACTGCAAATGTTTTTTTTCTAAATCATTTTAGAAACTTATTTATTTTCATCACACCAGGGGTGTATTTTAACAGAGTACCTATATTTATACAACTAAAAAAAAAAAAAAACAACTAAAACAACTCGGAAATTTTTCAAGGGGTTTTTGTAAAAATTGTACAACTCTACCTCTGCTTTTTTGATATTATTTTTGATTTTACTAATAGGCACAATCCGTGTAAACATGAAATATTCTTACAACAGACTTTTATATATTTTTTTTCTTTTAAGCACGGAGAGAATTTCATATTATTTGGACTAAAAACGGTAATGACTTTAAAAAGTACGTAGGTACCTACTTTAAATAGGTATGGTTAAGATATGGCTCAAATTTTAAAGTTTAAATCCATTTTATTGAAAAAAAAAAAATATTTTGTATCAATGCAATTTGCATCTTATCGCACGCTGTCGCCTTTAAACTTTTTCCCCAAAGTGTATTAAATATTTTGCTTAACAAGCAGCAAATTTACGTGCGAACTTCCACTAATGAAATTTATTGTCCCCCACTCAAAACATTATTCAATTACCCACTTGTAACATAAATCAACAATAACAGGCCTCTTTGCCGTATTTGTTTTGCATTTTTTTCTTACATTTTTATTTTTTTCTCTTTTATATATTTTTGTTTTTTTTTTAATTAACAAAACACAACGTTTAACGGCTGTTTCAAATTGAGTGATTCTCTAGACGCCATACTTATTTATTCAGTTGCCGGTTTGTGAGTGGGAAATGAAGAGAAATTGAATTCAATTCAATTAACACAGAGCCCCGCAATTGGTGGTGGCTGCCATATTGCATTAACAATCCCAACCCCCATTAATGGAATTATCAACAGAAAAAGGCGGAGCTAAAGAAAACCTGTTCGCATACATTTTCAGACATTCATACAACCCCTTCTACTAAGCCACAATTTTGGCTATTGAGATTGGTGATTCTTTAGTTTGGCTGAAATTCATCACTTGTTGGCCTGACTTAAACGCACTCACGCACACCTGTCGAAAAGGTTTAACGATCATTCGTTGGCCAAACGATCATTACACTCAACCAAAAAGAGATGGAGAGAGTGAAAATCAGCATGGGAAAACGAGTAAACACAATAGGTTAACATTTCTACTACGCCGACTTCCCAATGGAAGTGAAGAGTGCCACAAGTTGTTTGAGTGGCCGACCATGTGGCCAAGAACCTATAACCGGTATTTTTGCCCACCTGACTGTTTTCATGAATGAATATTTCTACCGGTAGACAACTCACACCGTTGGCTAAACAAAACAACTTCTGTAGTTTATTAGTGGCTTTAATACAGCGCGGTCGTATACAATATTTTCTTTCGTAACAACGTCCAAACAATTGTGTGTTTATGATCACCGGTCACGTCAAAAACCTTTGTGTGCACCTTTTTCTTAACCCATTAACGAACTTAAAAAAAAAAAAAAATATTACCAACTAAATGGAAACGTACTAATTCATTAACGTTTATAAAAATAAAGGAAACAAATCGGTTAAAAGAAAAAATATTACATACGCTTATATTTTTTAAGTTACGTAAACTTATCCGTGGGTGGTTGTTTGTTGCTGCTACCAAATTATGAAGTGGTTGCTAAATAAAAGAAACTAAAAAATGTGTTCAATACATTAAAAGTTAATTGGAGAATACTAATAATAAAAACCTATTTGTTAAACATAACATTGTGCAAGGAAAAAAAATTATTTTAAAATATTAAATCACAAATTAAGTAAAACGTAATTTTAAATTTACGAAATAAATAACGTACCTTTTCATAGGCCGACGGTGAAATTTTTATTTGGAAATATTTTTAAAAATATTTAAATAAAAGTGTGATTAATTGCAACATTCTTATTGGATTTCATTCACTTTCAAGTGGTAAGTTTAATGGAAAATAATTTTGAAAAGTTTTTCAAATTAGACTTTGCATAATATACCTCTCCGCAAGGCCTACCAAGATACAAAATAAAAGAAAACAAACATAATGCACTTTTAAAATTACGCATTATTTCCGAAACCTATTACACCGTGTAATCAGACCTGATTCTAATGCGAAATTAATGTCGCTTATTAGGGGAAGCTTCCCATAAAAGAATTTGGTTAAAAATTTTTTTTAATGTTTTTAACCATCTTCTATTTTTTTTAAACAGTTAAAAACAAGTTTAAAGCAAATATGTAGAAGAATTGAAAATAGTTACAAAATTTAATTAAAAAAAAGTGATATATGACGATTGTTTGGAGAGTTTTTTAAGAAATGTGTGTTTTAAAATTAACTTTACGAAACATATTATGAACTAAATTCAATTTTTGACTGCAATTGATACAAGGCGAATTCATTACAGCTAAACTCAGTACTACAACAACTACAACTCTACAAAAACCACAAGCAATTTGTTTTTTGTAAAATCATTGTACAATGCTAAAAACAAATGACGTAAGGCGAACACATAAAATATTATGTTAAATCAAGGCGAATTCATGAATTAATAATAATAATAGAATTTGGGAATTTATTTCTCATGGTGAGTAACATTAATTATCACCGCTTTTATGAAATTCGACGGCACCTGAGCAGTAATTGTATTTTCTGAGTCGTTATTGACAATAACCGATTACTATTGATATTTTCTAAGGCGCTTTTAAGTCGAAGTCGAGTAGAATTGTCCCTGTTTTAATCGATGGGAAAATTTGCAACGTCTCAAGTGAAAGTTAAAGAAATTTTAAATGAAATGTAAACATATTTATTTAATACGTTTAAAATAAAAAATGCAAATTTAAAAGTAGTTATAGGCACAAATTTTATTAGTAAATTTAACGCATAAATTCGGAAAATTTTGCTAAAATTTGGCAAAATTTTTAATTTAAGGCGATCGCCTCAAAGCGCCTAAATTGCGAACATTCGAAAAAGTTTGCAAAAATAGCGAAAATTTGCGAAAAACCATAAAATTAATTTAAAGTCTCTAAAACTATGAATAGAGAATGTCAAATATTCGGTAAAAATTGCAAAATTAGCGGAATTTCGCAAAAATTTGCTAACAGCGGCATGCTAGAAAAGTCTTATATTTATTAATAAGCGTTAAGGCTATTAAGAATCTGAAAACTTACAGTCAAAATATCTCTTATCGAACACATGGCAAAAATTCGCGAAAAAAATCCAAATTTGAAACAAACTCTACACTTTATTTGAAAAAGTTAAATCGGTTAAAAAATATGTCGGAAAATAGCATAACTAGTGTTAAATAATAAAAAAAATAATTGGAGATGTGATTTTTTTTTTCAAATTTTCGATAACTGGTCGACGTCGACACAGCATTCTTATAATATACCAAACTAACGTCGAAGTGATGTAGTCGTCGACTTGATGTGACAACAATTTAAAATTAATGTCGACGTCGACGACGACTTACATAATAGCGGTGTATATTTATTATATTATAATAATAATTGTTAATTCATAAAATACATGCTGCAAATGCGCACAATTTTGTGAAAATGTTTGCATCAAGGATTCGAGTCTTGGATCAATTAACCAAGATCCTCAGTAAATTGGGTGAAATTACACTAAGTGGAAAATTTGGCAAAAATTCCATGGTGGTTCCCGTAGACACAAAACATGTTGAATATGCCATAAAGGCCTACAACCAACTATTAGAATTAAGAAGTTTTATGATTTACCATTTAAGCCATAGCAAGGGTAAACCGGATGCTAAAGGTTAATCCCCAGAAGGTTTGCCTAAGAAAGCTTCGACTCTTATGGGTCATCAGTGTGTTAAACATCGCTCAGAGCATAAGGTATGCGAATTGGCAGTTTTAATAGCTCTTAATCCTTTAAAGAAGGCCATTAAATTGGTAAAAGCTTTAAGATCATTTCACTCTGGATATTGATGTGGGTTATAAAACAACCCATTGCCCAAAAAGCTTTGGAACTAAGTGCAGAATTATTTCAAAGATCTTTGGAGGTCTTTAACGTACTTTTACGTTTTTTCAGTTTTTTTTAAATTTATTTTCTATTGAAACTTTTTTCATGAATGTTGAAAGTTTTAAACTTTGATGTAAACAAAAATAAAAAACTAATTTTGACATCCAACAATGACAAACCTAAAACAAAAGTTATCACCTGGGTTTATTAGACCACCTGTTATGAATTCGCCTTGAAGTGATAGAAAAGCACTACTGTGTTTGATTTATTTTCAGTAGTATATTTGATTTGCTGCCAATATTTATTGTTGAGATCGGTGGCAATGAGGATATTTGCATTTCTTGGTTTCACTTATCTATGTGAATTAACGTTTCGGCAAATGAAAAACTTAAAATCGCAATTTAGGAGTTCTCTGATGATAACTTGATGGCGCCTATTCGTTTGTGCTTTACTTAACAGGATTTGTTAATGAAATGGAAAGGCAATCAAAAAGGTTTTTTAGTAAAGTACGTTGCACATAATAGTAAATACACTGTATTTGATATGTGTATTATGTTTAATAATGAACTAAATTAAAATTGTATTTGCTTTTAGGTGAAGGCATTTTTTGAAGACGATCGAGCATAAATAAAAATTAATGTCGATCATATCAGTATTAATTTTGTCCACCCCTGCTCCAGCCTTTTGAAATTTTACGAAATTATCAAACCCTTTCGTAGTATAGTTTTTGTCAATATGCATTTTTTCTTAAAATTCACATATTTTAAATTATTCGTTAACTATTCTAAATACTAAACCAAAATTAAGAAGTATTGTTTATCTCCATTATAAACAATACTTCATTATGATATAATTTCGTAAAATATACGAATTATTTTCATCACTCATAATAAGTTATTATAAATTTGTTTAAAACTTTTCGTTACTTTTCTACCATACTCGTACTTCTATAAAGCGAATTTATAATAAATTTGTAAAATATTATAACGAAAATTATGTTTACTTTTCTCAAACTAATAGAAAATAAATAAAGAAAAAACTGATAAAAATAAAACCAAAAAATTAAATGGAATACTAAATTGATTTGCATTTAAAAAAAAAATAATCTCTTTAAAAAGTCCATAAATTAATCAAATTAATTAAATCCCATAAAACAAATTTTGCCGCCATTTTTCTAACAATAATTTTTACTACCAATATGTGGATAATGTTGACGATAATTATAGCATAATCATTTTACAAACAATCTTTAGTAAGCTTTTTCGAAAATATCTCACAAAGATGTTAATGCGATTAACATAAACTTCATTTATAGTTTTATTGCAAAGTCAAACTGAATTTCATATGAATTTGTATACCCTCCACCACTAGTGGCCAATGAGCGTATATTAAGTTTGTCATTCCCTTTGAAACTTTTCTAATATTTACCTAAGACCAAATAGAAATATTCTTAGTACCTTGGTAATTCTAAGTTGATTTAGCCATGCCCGTCTAGAAAAGAAAATATCAAAATTGGTGCGAAACTATTTCCAGTTCCCTAAGCGGTTTGAAATCCAGCACAATCGGTTTAGTTGGGGAAAAAAAATTGTGAATACAAATAAGAAATAACCGCCCAACAAAATAATTTTTTTTTAAACCTTCGCAAATTGGTGAAATAATGCACCGACTCTCATTAAATTTTGCACAACTTCGTTTTTATGACTGGAAATAATACTGTTAAATTGTATGTAGATCGGTTCATAATTTACAATAGACTTCATATAATAAAGTCCTATTTCGTAAAACACATAACGCATTAAACCATAAGGAATCACGAAATTTGGTTTGTCAAAGTTGTATACGGCCCATAGTTTTCCATAAACCTCATATAAAGCCCGACCTCGAAAACACTTTAGTAAGCCTTAAACCGTAACGAATCATGCAATTGAACCAAAACTCTCAGTCAGTCATAGTTTCAAGCGACTATAAACCACTGTGCCATACTTTGTTAAGATCGGTCCATAATTACCCATAGGCCCCATAGAAAGCCTACTCTCAGAAATTACTTAAGTACACCTTAAAACGTAACAAATAGTGGTATTGTAGTAAAATTTGGTCTATCATAGTTTCATACGATGTGGTCCATTATTTACCATATGCCCCATATAAACCCTCTTGAGTTAGTCTTTTAAATACGAATAAGACCGTAACACATACCGATATAGTAAAATTTGTTTCAATTTAGCATTATATGGCATTATGTCACCCCATATAATTTTGTTATAATCAGTCCATAATTTACCAAAGGTCCCATATAAAGCGGCCTTCCGAAAAGCAATGCTTCATTACATTTAATTATAACTGCATTGCAATTTGGTCTAAATTAGGTTTTTTTAAATTCTAGAATGGTGGTTTTGAGGGCCGATGTTGATTGTGAACCACACCTAAGAGTCGAGTTTTTTTCTGCATTTCATTTGACATTTTTCAATTTTAGACTAAATCAATTTGAACATTAGAAAGTTACACAATCGAGCAACGCGTTAATGATCTTCAGGCTTTAATGAAAATGGGCGTTCAAATTAAAATGCATATCGTGCACTTCATCTTCAGTGATGAGGCACATTTTCACCTTAGTGGATTCGTCAATAAGCAGAATTGCCGCATTTGGGCGAATGATTAGCCAAGAGTAATTGTAGAAAAGCCAATGCACCCACAAAGAGTGACTGGCTGGCTGCATCATCGGGCCGTATTTTTTCCAAAATGAGGCCGGTCAGGCAGTTACTGTGAATGGTGATCGTGAGATGATAACGAGTTTTTATAGCCCGAATTGGAAGATATGGATTCGGGCGATGTGTGGTGTCAACAGGACGGTGCCACTTGCCACAAAGCTAACGAAACAATGGCTCTGTTGCGCGACAAATTCAATGGCAGTGTTATCTCACGTGATGGTAATGTCAATTGGCCCGCCAAGATCATGTGATTTGACACCGTTGGACTTCTTTCTTTGGGGTTATTTGAAAAAAAGGTGTACGTCGAAAAGCCAGCAACAATTCAAGTTCACATTAACGGCACAGAACCTCAATTATGCCTCAGCGTCACCATCGTACGGATGTGTGCTGCCGAGGTCGCGGCGGCCATTTGGCCGATATTTTGTTCCATACACAATTGAACCATACCAATATTATCATAGTAAAGGTGTTATGATACTTGCTATTTTTTGTATTGGATTTTTTTAGGATTGACTGAATGAAACAACAAATGCGAGAAAGAACAAGAAATACAATTTGATAAAATGTAAACAAAACAAACAATACTGCCCACTTTTTTTCTCCACAAAAAACCGTCATTAAAGTTAAAAATCGCAAAAAAAGTTAAAAACCGTTTCTTTCGATCAAAAACTAAAAAAATTGGCAACAGTGCTAACAATTAATCTGGAAATGTCAATTTTAAGTTAAAAAATTTTATATTTTTTTTTACAGTCTTATGGCCATTTTCTCAATGTACCGTCAAACTGCCTGTTACTAAATGTCAACATAAATTTATTAGACCGATAAACTGTCTGTTAACAATTTTGGGTTTCTCAATATACCGATAAAAAACGTGGTTTTAAGTTGGCAACACCTCTCAAAATACATGTAAAAGTTGGGAGTCTGCTGACTGAATTTATGTGTACGGCAAATAAAAGGAAAATAAATAATCGGCAGATGAGTGCTGGTTAGTTTTGCGACAGAATAGAAGCAAATGAGACATTGAGAAAACCAAATTTCTTTAATGTGCAGTTTTTCGTTGGGAAAAAAGTTAATCGTGTAATGAGAAAACGGCCATTAGATTATTTATCGATAACACATGTATATTTGTTTGACATTCCAAGATTTTTTATGATATAATCATACTCTTTACACTTAGTCAGTTTTCCTATGCAAATATATTTGCACTGTTCTCCAAATTAGAAAAAATACAAAAAATAGCAAGTATCATAA
Source organism: Pollenia labialis (assembly GCA_949318255.1). Taxonomy (NCBI): domain Eukaryota; kingdom Metazoa; phylum Arthropoda; class Insecta; order Diptera; family Polleniidae; genus Pollenia; species Pollenia labialis. The sequence continues at coordinate 68,447,321 of OX439141.1, read as the reverse complement.
CAGCTTAAGAAAAAATTACAATAATGTTCTAAGTAATTTGTGCTTTATTCAAAATCAACATCGGCCCTTAAAATTTAACCACCCTTTATAATTTCTAAATCAAATATTGTTATTTTATTTAAATTAGGCAACGAATCATAAAACTGTGCGGTCAGGTTTTATAAAGATTGGCTCATAATTTATAGATTCCATATAAAACATAACATATTTGCACTCGCGGTGCAGGGTATTAAAGATTCGGCACAGCTGAATATTACACTTTTACTTGTTTTATACTTAAAATCTCTCTTTATATAAAATCATCTCTCGAAAATTACTTTTTTGAAACAAATTAAAGCCCCAACAAATCATATGAGGCAAACCATATTGAACTTATGAAAACTTTTTGTTAAGTTATATGAAAATGTCATTAGCTGAAGCAAAGTGCGAAACTGATCGCACATTCCGTACGGAATAAAATGTTTCTTATTTATTTATTTTTTGTTTTTATTTATTAATTAAGAGTTTCAAATACAATAACAAATTACACTTTAGCGTAATTAACCGTGCAATAGTAACGCAGACTTTCAGTCCGTTGTTGTGAAACAGACCAGAGTCTCTGGCAGGAATCGAACCCGCAACCCCCGCACTGATAGACTAGCTGACTACCAACCAGCCTACCGGGACACCCTTTTTTTAAATTCGAGAGACTTTTTGTTAATTTTTTGAAAGTAGGTTAAGCAAGGCTATGCACATTATGGTTGGGCCTTAAGTTTTATATGAATATTATAAATATTTTGAGTTTTTATAAAGATTCTCTTCTTCGAATTTTTTATTGATTTGTTTTCGATTGTAATCAAAACCCAAAATAAACGGGTACATATTCCGAAATAATTTATCACAAAGTTCTTCTATTTTGTATTTTTAGGAAATATATGTTTATCGTTCTTCGTTTAATTGGAAGAGAAAATAAAAAAATGTTGACTTGTTTTCTTATTCTTTTCGTTTAAATGTTATTGGCAGTTGGCTGTTTATCTACCACAATTTGAGAGAGGAGTACATGTTTTCATCAATCATCAAAAGGTAGCGAAAACATAAAAATTTTAATTAGAGAATGTCATATGAACCACTCATGTCCCAAAAAACGTACATTTAATAGAATTAAGTTTGTTCTAATGTGTTATCTCTTTAACGGTAAATTCATTAATTTAACAATATAAAAAAGGGAAATTTGAGAAATATTTGCTTGTTTGAAAATAAAATATTTTGAAAATGATAATATGGTTATGTTGTTGTTGTTGTCGTGTTTATGTTCAAATAGTATGTAGTTCCCTGTGTATTTGTTTAATTTTACAATCCATTATTGTTTGTATTCATTAACTATTTATTCATATCTTCCGATAGTTGCGTGTATCATCATTTCGATACACTAAATATTACAAGATACCTACACTTGCACACAATTACGAAATCTAACATCCATTCGATATACCTACGTACAAATTGTGATGTGTAATTATGTGCTTTTGTTGTAAAATGAAACCGAAACAAAAGCATAAAGTGACAATTAAATAATCAGTAAACACAACTACATACACAGATCCGATAAAGATAATAAATATTCAATAATATATTCATTGAAATTTCATTCACTTCCTGCTGATATGAAGATACTAACATGAATTTGACGAAATAAAATTAATCATACAATTTAACAGATACTTGTCATTAGGACTAATTGCCAAGTCAATTGTTAAAAACAGCAAGCAATAACTTCAAACATTCGTCAACGGTAAAACATTTGCACTCGTATTAGATGTAAAATTTCAATTAAATTTGTCTTGTTGCGTTTCCCATCTCATCTTCTTTATTTTTGTTGTTATATTTTTTTCTTATTTGACACTTTTAACTTTAGGTTTATTTATCAACGTTTGTTTACTTGTGCATAGTTTAACAATGTTGTCAGCTCTGAAATTTTAAGACTTCTAGACTGATTTTGGGCATTGATATCACAAAAAAAAATTTCCAAAAATCAATTAAAGCATTAATCAAACATAAAATCAGTTTTAATTAAAAATGTAATCAAGTGAATTAAACGTTTCATTTTTGTTTAGTTTATCAAGTGATTTCATTGTTTAATTGATACTTTTAATTTGTTTATTGGTGTACAATTAATTAATTTTATAGTTAATATCACAAATTTTTTAATTGAAATCAATTTTTATTTTTTTCTGTGATCCAAGATGCTTGTACTTCATTTGAAAACAGAAGGAGCCGATTCCTATATGAATAAAAAAGGGATTTATGGGTAAAATTAAGGACGATGGTATTTTTTTGCTCATATCTCTGAAATTTGTAGACCGATTTGTGAATTTTAATAGCAAACTTTAACGGAGTATATGTGATATTAATATAAAATATCCTAGTCCCCACCATTTTTGGGATCTTCGGAAAACCGATTTCAACATCGTTAAATCAACTTCGCTAGTGAGAAGGACCTAGATTATACTAACTTTATAGGGTCTAAGATCAATTACAAACGGAGTGACAAAATGACATATCCTTTTCACCTGTGGTGAATGGTATATTAAAGAACAAATAAATATGTTTGAAAATTGGTACGTAGTAACATATTAAGAGATACACCAAATATACATACACATACATGCATATATATATATTATGTTCTTCCGTGACTTTTTAAATTTCCCTTCTCTTAACTAAAAGGGCAACAGTCCTCCTGTAAACAAGCATCTGTCAGTTGATTTCGTAAACATTTTAAGATGTTCGTGTTTGACAGCGATTGATAGCAGACTACCGCATGATTTGAGGATAAAGTGGAAAAATAGATTTTCATGGGCTCATTAAGCATTATAATTTGGGAAAAAACAAGCACTAAAACCAAGGATAAGCTTTACAAATTATACTATTGGAACTATGCAGAAGTAAATTCATTGTTGATAAAGTGGTTTACTGAATTTCGTTGTGTCCGCACAAGCACAAAAGATGCCGAAAGCTCTAATTCAAAAGGTTAAAACAATCAATAGCGTATATTATGCCTACTTATTAGCAGGGATGTGGAGTCGTCAAGAAATAGTTGTAACTCACACTCTGACTCCATTCGCTGAAATTTTGTAAGTACGACTCCAGCTCCGACTCCTACCCTAATCTGATGCCAAATGTATATGAGACTGGTCCCTTTTGACTTTAAACTCTTTTTTTAATGCAGTACCTGTAAACATTATAAATCAATATTTTAATTATAGAACGTGCCGCATTGAACTTTAATATAGTTATTTATATATAAGTAGGTGATATGCAAAAACATATCGAGCCTGTGCTGCAATAGAGTCATATGTAACTCAAATTTGAATTTTTTAGCACCTTAAAATTTAATTCTTCTCTTTAAAGTTGAGAGTACTTATTTTAATCACCTCGACATACATTATTAATATTTTTTTTTGTTGTTGTGGTTATTTTACCCTTTTTATAGTTTGTTGCCACTTTTATGTCCCGATTTTTAATTTAACTATTTTGTATCTTTTGAAATCGGTTAATGCTACTTGTGAAGTTTTGTCACGAAATTGTATTAAAAATCAAAAGAAACTTAACGTTTTTAAGATTCTAAGAACCGGTATTCATAAAATCCAAATAAGATATGCATTTTTTCAAAATTGTTTTTAAATTAAAAGTTCTGATTGTGCAACCAAAAGCTTCAATTTGTAAGAAAATAAAATATTTCAAATCAGGACAGAAATCTTAAAAATTTATTATCCTAAGGCCCGTTTTCACAACTTACCGATAGCTAAAAGCAGACTTTAACAGGCCTTATAAAAAGTGTTCCATTATTAAAACTTTACTTTAACCAAAAGTGAGCGATAAAATAAATTAAGGTTCATCGTACCTGGTAGGTTAAAGTAAAGTTGTAATCATGGAACACTTTATACGGCCGATTAAATCCAACCTTTAGCAAGTTGTGAAAACGCTTAGGCCCGTTTTGTTTGTTTATTCAAATTTAAGTATATGAATTCGTTGCAGAATCTTTTATTCACTTTGCCCCATAGAAGAGCTTCGTTTAACTGGACGAATTTTTTTTTCGAAAATATGACTGCTTGGAAATAAGCTATCGAACGTACTCAGTGTAAAAACTTACAAGTCGAATCGATGCTGAAAAAAATGGACTGCAAGTTAAGATTTTATTACGTAGTGTTCTTGCTAAAAACTTTTTTTCACAACATTTAAATTTATTTAACGAGTAGTGAAGTTTATAATTAAATCCGTAAAATTTCTCTGATCTCTGAATCTAACCTACTTTGGGTATGTTCAAATTCAATAAAAATTTTAATTACAAATCGGAAAAAAGCATGCCCACTAAATTTGTCAATTAATTTTTTAAATCGCTAAAATGCTACTTGCGAAACACTAATAATAATGTAGAAATCAAAATTGAAACTAAACAAATTCAAAACAAACCCTTTTTATAAATAAGAAATATAAATGTTTCAAAAACTTAAAACTTTTATTTTGTTTTAATTCTAATTTTTTTTAAAAAATTGTTGCCACTATAAAAACTTAAAAGAAATCTGATTTTAATTTTTTCCATTTTTGGTAGACTTTTGCGTGGAATTGCTCTGATTTACAGCTGTTATGTTTAAACTTCATATTAAATTAAGTTAAGTTCAACTTAACCAACGTTTAAACATTCATTAATTTATTAGCCATTGGAATGTAACTTATAAATTGTCAAACGCTGTTTGATCAAGCAAACGATACACAATATCTATAAAATGTTTAATAAAAATATTGGTCACGTGTGGGCCGATAAATATTTGTTAAGTGTGACCATAGCTTTAGTAATATTGCCATATTATTTAATCACTTATTTATATATGATTAGTATGTTTTTTCTTCTATCAAAATTGAAGGCAATAAACTTAATTAAAAAATTTTAATTATTTAATTTAATATCGAATTGGTGTCATAAATCAATTAGTTATTAAAAATCAATCGGTTTTTTTCAATTTCCTTTAAATGTTTGTTTGAAAACTTTTAAACAAATAGACCAGATAATAAACATGTTTAGAATGTGTCCAACAATTACTTATACACACACACACAAATATTTATTCAGTTAGCCGATTATCTATTTTAACACTGAAAATAATTTATGGTAAATTTTAAGAAAAAAAAATTTTGTAGCCACGTTTTTCGTTTTCTTTACAAAAGCGTTAAAAAATGTTACTCTAGCATTTTGAAATTTTAAGAATTTGTTAGTCGTTCATATTTTAGCTCTTCGTAAATATTAGGAAACTTTAAATGTTTTACGAAAAAAGTATCGTAAAATCAAGAAAAAGTTTCGTAAAATATATAAATTCTTTTCAAAATTAATAAAAAGTTTTTTATATTTTGCATGCTTTTTTGTCATTGTACGCAAAAATTTCGTGATTTCGCACCCTGTTTCGTACAATGTAGGACAGGGCAGTTTTCCTTAACTGCCCGTCTATACCAGAGATAATTATTGCGACATATATTGCAGTAAATGTCAAAAATATGTTATCTTTAATGTAGACAGAAATTTGTTGTTCATATTTATTGCCGGCAATTTATGTTGCAATAATTGTTAGTCCCTTTTCGTTGACAATTATTGCTAACATAAAACGTCAAAAAGAAAAAAATAGAAGCAATTTGTGTGGGAAAGAAATTAGATTTGTGAAGTAGTAGCAAATTATAATTGTAGTAAAAAAATTAAAATAAAGCAATTAATAAACACTAAAATAAAATTACAAAAATTATAAAATACACAACTGAAATTTAGCTCATAGAATAAATTCGAAAAAATAAAAAATGTTGAAAAATTATTTTTGTTAATATAATTTTTTTCTTATTCGATCTTTATTATTTAAATTTGCTTAAGTTTTAGTTCTTTTTTTAACAAATAGAAACTGGGAATTATTTCCTTCCGAAGGTTACTTTATATTATATTCAACATTTTTATTTTTCGAATTTATTCTTTGAGCTAAATTTCAGTTATGTATTTTATAAAGTATCACCATCCAGTGTGACACAAAGAATGCGGACGAAGGCTGTAGCGGGCCAGAAAATGCATTACATTCTGCTGGTGTCTAATAATTGTAAATTTTTCTGTACATACAATATACCTCATTGCTTTCCAAAGGAAAGCTAAGGTAAAAAGTAACAAGAAAATACAATATAATAGTCTGGTAGTGTATAAAGTCATTTCTGAAAAATTTAAAGAATAGGACTATTACAAAAAAAGCTTTAAAAAATACCTAACTGAAATTTAGCTCATAGAATAAATTTTTCTTTTTTTTTTATAAAAATATTAATTTTACTTTAACAAAAAAAAAAAAATTAATAAAATTAATATTTTTAGTTTGTTAATATTTTTCGGCATTAGGTCATGAGTTAAAACCAAATTTTTAAATAAAAAATATAAATATATTTTGTTTAAAAATTCAAATTTATTTTATTTTATTTCCCAATATTTCGGTCAACTTTGTTGACCATCTTCAGGGGTTCTATATAAAAATACAAAAATATATTGTACACATTATTATAAAAAATTACACAAAACATTTTAAACACAAAAAATATAATTACATTTTAAAAAATAATCGAAAATAAAAATGAAAACAAAAAATCACTAATTTAAGCTGCTGTTCAGCTGAAAGCTTTTGTCAACTAATGTTTTTATATTTTATTTTATTTTGGTCTCTTTCTGTTTTTGTATATCGTGTGTTTGTATGTGTGAGCTGAGATATTTTCTGTATCCAGTTTGTAGTTTAATCTCTCATTTGTGTCTAAGTCAAGTATGTGTAGCATCTCCAAAGTAAATCTCCTGGCATAATTGCTCTCCTCTACTAGTATTTTAACATCATCGAAATTTGGTGTATGTCCAGTAACTGCACAGTGGGCCGCGAGTGCTGTTTTTTGCTCCAGTGGTTTGTAAGTTGCTTTTAAATCAGACTTATGTGATGAGAGTCTGGTTTTTAGTTTTGTTTTAGTTGTGCCTACGTATGTTTTCTGACATATGTTGGTATTGTCACCTTTACAATTGATTTTGTACACTACATTGGGTTTTTCCTCCTTTTTCAATTTTGATTTTGTTTTACTGAATAATTTATTGACAGTATTGCTACATTTAAAAGCTAACTGGAACTTGTCCTTATTATATATATTAGAATTTTTCAATCTTTCAGAAAATTTCGGTATATAGCTAATTGATTTAAAGATTTTATCCTCCGTTTCTCTATTACTAACTGTGGGACACTTACTTCGTACACGTTTTATCAAATCGTCAATTGTCTTTTTGGGGAAGTCATTCATTCTTAAAGTTTCCTTGATTTTATATAAATTTTTCCTGTGAAACTGTTTGTCACTTATGTCTAAAACCCTGTTGATGAAATTAGTTGCCGTATTTATAATAGTTCGTTTTGGATGTTTCGAATAGAAATTTATTAATCTACCCGACGACGATGGTTTCTGGTACCAATCCAGTTTTAGCAGATTTCCTTGTCTTATTATTATTGAGTCCAAGTAAGGTAGTTTACTATCACTTTCTCTCTCCATGGTAAATTGAATTTGTCTATTGTATGAATTTAAGATTTTTAGTGTTTCATTAACTTTGTCCTTTTTTATGATACCAAACAGGTCATCAACATATTTGGTGAGACATCTAGGTTTTACATCCATTAGCTCCATAGTCGTGTCCAATAGCTCCTCCATAACTATGTCTGCAATCACAGGTGATGCCGGAGATCCCATTGGCATTCCTTTTAACTGTTCATAAAAAGTTTCTTCAAATTTAAAATATCTGGTGTCCTTTATACAAAAGCTAAGTATTTGAATAAATAAATCTTTAGGTATTGTTGTATGTTTCTCCAACATATCCCATTTTCTTTCAATCGTCCTTAAAGCTAAGTTAACCGGTATGCTGGGAAAAAGCGAAATTACGTCAAAGGATATGAGAATTTCATCGTTTTCTATGGACTTATTGTTTATTCTAGATTTGAATTCCTTAGCGTCTTTAACATTATATTGTGAGTCAGTAGTATGATAAATAGAATAGCCACTTCACCACGTATTTATGGACTTCCAAAAATCCATAAGGCTGAAATGCCATTAAGACCAATTTGTTCGTCAATAAATTCACCATCGTATGGACTATGCAAATACATAATTAACATTTTGAAGAATTTGACTACTGACTCACAATATAATGTTAAAGACGCTAAGGAATTCAAATCTAGAATAAACAATAAGTCCATAGAAAACGATGAAATTCTCATATCCTTTGACGTAATTTCGCTTTTTCCCAGCATACCGGTTAACTTAGCTTTAAGGACGATTGAAAGAAAATGGGATATGTTGGAGAAACATACAACAATACCTAAAGATTTATTTATTCAAATACTTAGCTTTTGTATAAAGGACACCAGATATTTTAAATTTGAAGAAACTTTTTATGAACAGTTAAAAGGAATGCCAATGGGATCTCCGGCATCACCTGTGATTGCAGACATAGTTATGGAGGAGCTATTGGACACGACTATGGAGCTAATGGATGTAAAACCTAGATGTCTCACCAAATATGTTGATGACCTGTTTGGTATCATAAAAAAGGACAAAGTTAATGAAACACTAAAAATCTTAAATTCATACAATAGACAAATTCAATTTACCATGGAGAGAGAAAGTGATAGTAAACTACCTTACTTGGACTCAATAATAATAAGACAAGGAAATCTGCTAAAACTGGATTGGTACCAGAAACCATCGTCGTCGGGTAGATTAATAAATTTCTATTCGAAACATCCAAAACGAACTATTATAAATACGGCAACTAATTTCATCAACAGGGTTTTAGACATAAGTGACAAACAGTTTCACAGGAAAAATTTATATAAAATCAAGGAAACTTTAAGAATGAATGACTTCCCCAAAAAGACAATTGACGATTTGATAAAACGTGTACGAAGTAAGTGTCCCACAGTTAGTAATAGAGAAACGGAGGATAAAATCTTTAAATCAATTAGCTATATACCGAAATTTTCTGAAAGATTGAAAAATTCTAATATATATAATAAGGACAAGTTCCAGTTAGCTTTTAAATGTAGCAATACTGTCAATAAATTATTCAGTAAAACAAAATCAAAATTGAAAAAGGAGGAAAAACCCAATGTAGTGTACAAAATCAATTGTAAAGGTGACAATACCAACATATGTCAGAAAACATACGTAGGCACAACTAAAACAAAACTAAAAACCAGACTCTCATCACATAAGTCTGATTTAAAAGCAACTTACAAACCACTGGAGCAAAAAACAGCACTCGCGGCCCACTGTGCAGTTACTGGACATACACCAAATTTCGATGATGTTAAAATACTAGTAGAGGAGAGCAATTATGCCAGGAGATTTACTTTGGAGATGCTACACATACTTGACTTAGACACAAATGAGAGATTAAACTACAAACTGGATACAGAAAATATCTCAGCTCACACATACAAACACACGATATACAAAAACAGAAAGAGACCAAAATAAAATAAAATATAAAAACATTAGTTGACAAAAGCTTTCAGCTGAACAGCAGCTTAAATTAGTGATTTTTTGTTTTCATTTTTATTTTCGATTATTTTTTAAAATGTAATTATATTTTTTGTGTTTAAAATGTTTTGTGTAATTTTTTATAATAATGTGTACAATATATTTTTGTATTTTTATATAGAACCCCTGAAGATGGTCAACAAAGTTGACCGAAATATTGGGAAATAAAATAAAATAAATTTGAATTTTTAAACAAAATATATTTATATTTTTTATTTAAAAATTTGGTTTTAACTCATGACCTAATGCCGAAAAATATTAACAAACAACAAAACTAAAGGTCAACAATTTACAACTTTAAACATTAATATTTTTATATAACAAAAGACCTCAAGCTTAAACAAATTATTATACACTTTAATAATAAAGGCGAATAAGAAAGATTTTATAATAATAAAAATGATTTTTGCAAGAGAGCGCCAGTTCTTACAATACACCTTCTTCTTTGATTTTTTTTTCAAATTATGAGTTAACATAAATAAGTTTTCCCATGCCTTTAACATAAGCTGATCAAAAAGAAATATTGCTCTGTTACTCTGCCGACGTTATTGCCAACTTGCTGAGATATTTATCTTTAGTGTAGACCTAGGGTAATGTAAGGCATGCATTTTTTCAGTGTTCGTAATTCTATGTAGAATTCAAATTTTAGATGTATAATTTGTGCACTCAAAAAATAGTGGTTACAAAAGCGTATCAGTTTCTTTGATTAGAGGTAAGTAGCGGTTTTGTTTATTGGCTTCTGTTTTTAAACTTAAAACCAAAAATTTAATTAGCTACCAATATAAGTTGAAATTATCAATTAAACAATAATATCGAAAAAATAACTAGTACCGACAAAAAAAAAACAACAACGAGAGAGTTGACCAAAAAACGTCATATATACTTGCGTATATTAACGACAAATAGCCAGTCATCATAAATCAAACCATGTCTTTTAAATCAAATCAAAGGTGGACAACAACAAACTGACTGTAAGTATTTATGTCACTGCCTAACTAAACAAATAGCTGAGACTAAGTAGTACAAGTACTACGATCGATATGGCTACTATTAGACACTTATCACTAGGTTAACTAAGAGATAATACTCTAATAAAAAAACTTGATTTTTAAAGTTTTAACCTTATCGGTATTTCGTAGATAATCAAACATACGTATGCATACATTCATTAACTTTGGATTAAGCAATTACAAATTCAAGCATTTTTGACTTGATATTCCGTCATGCACCGTATTTAAAGATAAAAAGAAATTGATATTGCAGTGTTGCCACTTTGGGGGCAATTACCCAAATTGGGGGTAATTTATACTGTCGTAGGTAATTTGTAATTCTTTCGTTTTAAAATAAATAATATAAAGATTAAATTTTAGTACTGAAGTTAAAACCACTTAAGATATTATTGATCCAAAAAAATTAATTGTATTCTAAATAAAAATTACTGTTTAAGAAAGGATTTCCTTCGTTTAATATGAAAGTGCAAAAGCTTCATAATGATACCAAACTTTTTAAAAAAAAGCGGAAAATTAAGTTTTAAATATTACAAAAATTAATAAATTTTATTTTGCCATTTTTAAATTCATCAGTTAGGAGGAGTTTAAAACCATTACAAGAATTTTTTATTAAGGAAAGTTTACATAGGAACGGTAATAAATATTTTGAACTTTTCCTAGATGCATATATGTACCCAAATGGGAAAGTATAACTAATTATTTTCGGTTTTATATTTTACTACAATAGTGGTGAGTATATTATGCGTTCGTGCTGATGACATCTTTTAGTATTAGTTCTAGTCCCTCCTGTTGGTATACCGATCGACTCAGAATCACTTTTTGAATTAACCTAACGATGCCCGCCCTTCCGTAAGGCTGGCTGGCTGTGCACGTAAGCCTTGCGCGCAGTTTGGAGATAATGGAGATTCGGTCAATAATTTCATAGAGCCCTCGTATAACTTTTTTTCTGAAATAGAGTCTTTGTGCCATAATGCTTTAAGCTTTTCTTAAATCGTTTGAAAAGTTTTCCTGATAATCTAGCCTAAGCAACCAGGGTAATGCGCATAGAAGCTAGCTTTCCCTCAACAATAAATAATTATCAAATATGAAAAATAGGGAATTTGTATTCCCGAAAATAACTTTGATAACAATCTTATTATGTTCGTACTTATATTAAATTTTGTCCAAACTTTTTTATTACATTCTAAATTACCAAATTTTTTTAAATTGGACCATAAAAATATATATAGCTTCCTTACAAATACTGCTCCCGTTAAATGCTTTTGTTACAAATTTAACGAAATCATGGTTAATTCAACAACAGGTGGTGTCGGAATTTGGAGCAAAGACAATTGTCAACCCGTTACCAAATCATCATTTCATTCATTTAAATTGACTTTTTGGTGCGGGTTTCACGCTGGTGGCATCATCGCCCCTTATTTTTTTGCGAGCAAGGAGGAGCTGTCGTTACGGTGAATATCATTCCACCGTTACAATGTTTTGTCTTGTATTATCATTTTAAGTTCTCATGCAGCTTTAAAAACACCCAAGAATGGGCATTAGGGCGTTCACATCGTCAAGTGTCCTGTGGTTTGTTTGTTAGAGTACTTTTAGCGACGGTATTCTCTGGCCGTAACGTGTGGCCAATCCATCCAAATTTTTTTCATATGATTTCATGTTTAATCGCGGATGGATATTTCAGGCGCAAACGATCAATGTTACTAATACTCTCTTGCCAAAAACATCTGATTATACGGCGTAGGCAACGGTTAGTAAAAGTCTGTAGTTTCCTGGTAACTTTTTTGTTTAGACCCCATGTTTCACATACATAAAGGGAGGTTGACTTAACGCAGGCATTGTTAATTCCTAATTTTAAATCACGGGACTATTTATCTTTCTTAAGGAGTTCATGGCTCTACGAGCTTTGAACATTAAAGTGAGTTTAGAAAAAATATCTGAAATCAACTTTTATTAGCTGTAAATTACACAACCAATAATTACCCTGGGTCTCATATGAAACACTATTTTTAAATCACGTTAAAAAAAATTTAACAAAATGTTGTCCGACAGTTTTATAGGACTAGAAATAACAGAACCACATTTTGCGATGATCGATACTTAATTTAGCATTGGTTGGTTGGTTGGTTGGTTAACGTGGTACCACGCACAGAACTCGTCAAGAATTGGAACCCCCAATCAAACTCTACCCAAGGGCAATACTGAGGTGGATAGAGATATTTCAGCAAGTTGCTGAGTCTCACCCGCGATATCTCCGAGAGTCCCTGTAGGAGGTAATTCCCAAATAATCCATGTCGTGTTGAATTAAACGCTATGCAATCTCATAGAATATGAAATAATATCTCCTCAGTTTCAGGTTGCAGCTGCGGCAGCATTCATTAAAAGGGAGGCCGAGTCGCATAGCGTGCTTACCGGTCGTCTAATGACCAGTAAGTACGTAATCAGTCTCGACACGTCCCTCCGACTGAAGATGAGAAGTCGCTTAGAGCGATATATGTCATTTGTGGGTCACGTTACTTTGGTAGCCCTACATCCATCTAGTTTCTTCCATATTTCGTCAGCCATATCCAGATAGTGTCTGAAGATTTCGCTTCTAAAATCCTCACCACCCTATCCGCGTGTTCATTACCGTAATGGTTGCTATACGCAGGGACCCAAATTAAGGTAATGTCAGATAGGCTGCCCAGTCTGGATAGTCCCCCCTTAAACTGGTTGACGAGAAAAGACGTTGTTTTATGTGACCCAAGTGACATCAGACCCGCCTGTCTATCGACGAAAATGCCAATTTTTCCGCTGATGTTTCTACTATACAGTGTTCTACACGCCTCTTTTACCGCCAGTATTTAAGCCTGAAATACACTGGCCCAATCTGGCAGGCGTAAAGAGAGATTCACGTGTAGTTCCTCCAAGAAGACCCCAGAGCCAACACCACAGGTCATCTTTAACCCATCTATGTAAACCATCGTGCGGTATTCATCGGCCAGAATTCCCCTGCGCCATTCCCGCCTTGACGGAAATATGGCGTTGAATTTCTTATCAAAGTCTGTCTGGTTGTTTCAGAGATGTGGGTTGATTCTGTAAGATCCCTGTATGACCGTACGTGTTCGCCTTCCAACATTCCGATGCAGAGAGCCTAACCGCGCTGCTAACAGATATGGCCATAAGGTGTAATTCTATTAGAAAAAGGTTCAGTACAGTATTCATGCCCAAAGCACTGGACATAATTTCAGTCATCACATTCAGAAATGCCCCAAATACTAATAACAGCACGTCATTCGCGTAGACTACCATCGTCTTGATGCCCCTATTATCCAGGCCAGTCAGCATAGTTCCCATAAAAAGCTGACTTAAGGAATCCAGCTTATTACAGGAATACACCAAATTCCGCAAACATTAGTTTTATATGACTTGAATTGTGATGTCTGATATTATGAAGATAAGTTTATACATTCAAAAAATTTCAATAGTTGATGGAGTGTATCAAAGATTCTTACACGACTTGCTTGTTGTTCTGCTTACAACAAAGTTTCCCTGTGGTAAATTATATTGAACTTAGTTTGCCGAAAAATTTTTTAGTAGACTTTCAGCCTGTTGTAGTGAAACATGTCAGGGTCTCTGGCGAGAATCGTACCCGCAACCCTCGCACCGACAGATTACATAACCATCAACTAGTTTAAAAGTTCCATAACTGCCTAGGAGTCGCCTCTAAAACGATTAAATGTATAACTGACCTTCTTTAGTCTTTCGGCCTAAACGTTTTCTCAAAATATACTTGTCCTTTAGCTCAACCTCTTAGGGGATATCCCTAGACAGATTGTAGACAGATTTTAATCATTTCCCATGGACACACTTTGTATCGAACCGATAAGTACTCAGTCAAATGCACCGAAGTAGAGAGCTAATAGTCACCATAAAGAAGCGAAAAACAGCATACCTGGGCCACATTATGAGGAACCCAAAATACAAATTATTACAAATCATCACGCGAACAAATGTTGAAGGACGGCATAATAGAGGAAGAAAAGAAATAACTTGGCTTAGTAACATACAAGCGTGGACTGGTATCTGTGATGCAGGCAACCTTTTTAGCGAGGCGAGAAATCGAGAAACTTTTTCAGAGATAGTAAAAAACTTATGATATGTATAACTTAAAATAATGTAAAATTAAATTGAAATGGTCTCTTACATTCGGAAAACGAATTGGGAAATAAAGAAGAAGAAGAGACTGCTTGTTTTGTTTGGAACTTTTTTTCTTTACGTGTAGAAAAAGTTAGAAGCACAGCTCCATATTCCTATTTTTAATCCCGTTTAAAAAAACAAAAATTTCGAAATTTTGCTATTAAATTGTTGTTGTTTCTAAAACCATTGGGCAGATTTCGCCTTGCATGAAAGTATTTTTATTGCGGAATTTCGGTTTTTTAATTTATTCAACAAACTAAACTGCTTTAGAGTTACGCGAATATATGTTCTGCAAATAACGGTGTAACTCGAAAACAAGAGCTTCCCTACAAAAAACAAAACGGTTGGCACCACTGAATTCAGCGTTCCTGAACTAGGTTAACCCGCCAAGAGCATCGCTTGTCAGAAAAAATGTGTCAAATTCCAGCACAGCGTTATTAACTATACCGATAATTTGTTAAGTAGTAAGAAAATATTGTATAAAGGACACGCAAAGCTGCCCTTTAAATCTCCTTTGCCACTGGCCTGCGCTGGTTAGAACACAAATTGCCATAATGGGACCTGCTGCTTTCAAGCAAATGACGGTTTTTTTTAATTAAATTCGAATGCTTTTTCAATATTGTACAGAGCTTTGGTTACTTTAACGGCGGGAAACCTGTATAAATCAATACATGAAATATCCGGTTTTGAATAGTAATAAATTTAAAAAAAGCCTATCACACAACTAAATGTATTTAATAGTATCATGACCAGGGGAACCGGAAAGGGTTCACTAAAACCAATTTAATAATATTTGCATATAATAAACAACTAAAATATAAAATCGGTCAAGCCTACGCCACACATTTACAGATACATTTTCGAGTGTTCCTCTTTCGGGCACATAGGCAGTTATGGACCGACCAATATAAAATTATCACATACGAGTTATTTGCGCTTTGAAAAAATTAACAAGTATCAAAATATGTTTCCAAAAGCTGAAATATACATTACAAACTAATATGACTTATATTTGCAAAATGAAAAAAATGCACTAACAAATCGATGCCAAATATTCATAAAAAACCACTAAACGGATAAATACGTTGTTTTTGCCTTTACTGGTGGCTCAAAGAAAAAACTTATATTATCAAAGTTATTTTCGGGAATACAAAATTTATTATTAATACGATTTTTGTATGACGTGCTAAATTCCCAGTTTTTCATATTTGATAAATACACTTATACTTATAATTGCATTGTTACTGTTTTTTTATAGAGATTAAAGCATTAATCAGAAATAAAATTAGTTTTAATTAAAAAGGTTGTTAAATGAATAAAACGTTAAATCAAGTGAATTAAGCTTTTAATGAAGTGAATTTGTGAATTTGTTTACTGGTGCAAATTAATGATTGAAACGTTTATTTCACTTGATTAAATTTTTAATTAAAACTGATTTTTAATTGGTGAACATTTTTTTCCGTGTATGTAAAAGTCACAGCCCAAATCATCATGTTTCTTTACTTTTCCTGATTATATTTTGCTTAGCTTTGCTTTATTAATCAGTGTTAATGGATGCCAAACTATTTTGCTCAGACCCTTAATTTACTTATAATAAGCTGAACGAAAAAATCTCTCCGAGTTCCTTCAAATGTCTCATGCATTTCAATTGTATTTTTTAATTTATTGTCAGTGAATGATATAAATAATTTGTTCAATCCACTGCCAGTAACGCATTTTCAGTTTTCTAAGGACAAAGAGTTTTTTTAATAAAAAAATAATATTTTTTGTTAAATTGTATGTATTTTTTTTAGAATTTTGTATTCTATTCTCGGCCGTACAAAAAATTTCTACTGTGCATCTACGTCAGCATAGAATGTAAATAAGTGTTTGTATACACATACACAAATTCCATATCTTTGGCACACAAAAAAATAACGGGTCTGTGCAGTGCGTAATCTTTTTTATTCATGAGTTTTTACTAATGACACATTAAGATCCTTGTGAATATTTGAGTTTTTAACTTACCAGAGGCAGCTGTATTTGGCCAATATGAATTAATCCGTTATTAGAGACCGAAGCAGTGCCCCATAACTAAATACCGTAGCACCAGATTGGCTTTAAAATAGAGTTATACCGAGACTATGAGCATAATTTCTTCCGATAAGGCAATTATTAACTTGAATTGCTTTCGACGTCCCTGAGGGCTCCATTTAAGTGCTGCATGTGGGACCCTAACGATAAGGCACATGAATTTGGGACAACATGCTAACTTTGTGTGACGGTCAGAAATAATTTTTGTAGATAGAACCATGTGGTATTGGGAATGTTGAAAATTATTTCCAGAACTACTAAGGCGGCAACTGCATTATACTGCTACAAGAAGGCCATTGGCTTAGCTGGGGAATCAACCCTAAAAGCGTACACTGGTTGTACGAATGTGTCATTAAACCCATTCTACTTCTCTGCGCAGTGTTTGGGGCCGGCTCTCAAGGGGAGGTACCAAGAAACCGGCCTTGAGCGTATAATAAGAATGGTGGCAATAACGGTAATATGTGCCATTAGAAAAACTCCTTCTAAAGCACTATTTACGATATTGAACTGATTACTACCAGACATTTTGCCAAATAAGTAAGTAAGGCTAAGGGCCACTGGAACATCGGGCATGCAAGAATCCTGTAGGATATAAATTAGCAAACGGACGTTGATATTTCGCCTGATCCAATCTTTAGTATGGCTCATTTTGATGGCCTTAAAACTTCCGCGGGTGCGATGCGAATATTCACCGACGGGTCCAAAACACTGCATGATGTCGGTTTTGGCATTTACTCCGAGCAGTTAAACTGTAACATTCCTCTTAGGCTGCCGTTTCACTGCAGTGTTATTCAGGCCGAGATAAAGACCATGTAGACAGCCGCGGGGCACAATCAGTACAGTGCGATACATGGCAGGGATATTTGGAGACCTAACACTCAAGTTGCTTGTTCAAAGAATCGTCAGAGACAAAATCTGGCTGACTTCATAAGCACGGCATTGCAAGCATCACAAAAAACATGCGTTATGAACTCAGAGCATTGCCTACAGAAAAGTTGTGAAGTTTATGAAGCTATTGCATTGCAATACTGCGTTTATGAAGACAGCCTCTGTCTCTCTGACTTTGATTTGAACAGGATCCTTTCCTTCATTGAATCAACTGGATGGCTGGATGAGAACGTTAACAGCCAGGGAACGTAGGAACATTAGAAGACGGTGTAACATGGTAACACAACGGTAACTAATTTGTGGACCCACATGAGCTGTGGAATCTTACATAACTTAACCTAGAGGACATGTTGTCCAAAGCAAAGTGAATGTTAAATGTACGCGTTTATGCTCATTGACCTTTATTCTTCATTGTTTTAACCACATTTCCAGTTAAAATTTATGATCCTGTAAGTAATGACATGCTTCGTAAATGCTTAGAAAAGCTGTATCATCAGTAAATGTTGAATTTTGGGCGTATATCGAGCCCTAATAGCGAAAATGATGTAACCAACAACATTTTTGAGTTTTGTTTTTTAATCATTTGCACCATCTCTAAAAATCTTATACCTCTGGGAAGTATCGTTACGAAATAAAAGCAAAAGCAATTTCAAACGAAAACCTAGACTTGAAGCAAAGATATTTAAAAAAAACCTTTTTTTTTTTGTTGGTTACATCATTTTTGCTATAAGGGCTCGATAGGCGTGTAGTGCAGCTGTTGTATTTCTACTTCAATAATTTGTTTTGTGTGGTATACAAGAAGTTTATGTATGTAACAACAAATGCATTTTTTGATGTATTTTTATAGAAAAAAATCATCATCAGTGCTGATTCAATAAAAAATTGTTTTTTTTGTTGTTCAATTCGTCTTTAAAATGTAAAAAACTGTCTTCAATATCAATGTCGTAAAACAATCGCATTTTGAAACACGATTGCAATGGAAATTTTGATTTTTTCATATTTTACTTTATTGTTTCATTATATTTATTTATTTTTCTCACGAAGCTCTACGCTTGTCTGCAGGAAAGAAAGCAAAGTCTCTGGCGGGAATCGAACCCGCAACCCATGCGCTAATAGACTAGCTCACTACCAACTAGCCTATCGGGACTATTTTATTGCAATATTTAATGCTACTTCTACTAATATATCACATGCTACTTTATTTCTGAATATTTATCTACCTCTCTCCTGCTGTTTTTGTTAGGAATATGAGTTTTATTTTGGACTATTTCTACAACTACCATTTCACCGTTGTATAACACTGCCTTTACACATGAAAGTTCTTTCATGAAATTTCTGTATACGTATTATAAGTAAAAATTTCAATGAAATAGACGACTTTCTTGAAAATTTCTTGTTCGATTACACAGGAAAGTGAAAGTTCATTTGAAAAATGTCGTCAAAGCGCAAAGTGGCAAAAATTGTTTTAGTTTTAGAACTAAAAAAACTAGAAATTGAAAACCAAAACAAAAAAAAAGAAATGAAAATAAAAAAACCAGTAAATAGGAGGCAGTGGGTAAAGCCATTATTAATAAAAAGATGTGAATTCGATGTGGAAGCGAATTTACTGAATTTTTTCCCCGGTGTATGTAATACGCAGCGACCGGATCTTTTTCTTTATGGCTTCAACGTCTAAACACATTTCATCTGCAATAGCTTCATACGATTTTTTTTTAATGTCGTTCCTTCTGTAGGAGTTGTGGTTCATATCCCACAAAATGGGGTGGGATCGGTACAAATTTATTAATTTAATAATTTGTTTATTGCTTTATTTTGCCTCCATTTTTATTGTTTTTCTTATTTGTAATTTCAGAGTTGCCAAGACAAATACTCACGCCGAACTTTAGGCATTCGTTCCAATTAATATTTATTTTTTATTTATTTTCCTAATATTTATCCACTTTAATTAGAATAGTTGTGTTTCAAATAATTGTAGTTAAAAAAATATATTAAAATTCTTTATATATACGTCCAAAACAAGTTGCTTTTGTAACTATAATTTAACACAATCCTGAAATTTCAAATGCAAATGTTAAATAGGCAACACCGCTTAGTTTATTGTCATTTGTTTTCATGAAATTGTCAAAAAGTCGCTTTCTTCAAATTTTCATTGAAAGCAAGCTGAAAGTTGGGCTGAAAGTAAAAAAATGTAAATGTGTTAGTGAAAAAGTGTGAGTGTATTGCGACCTTCATGAAATTACTTTCACGTGTAAATGCTAGGTAAAGTAAAGTAGTAAACGGAGTCCTAAACTCTGCTAGTCTAAAGTTGTTATAGAACTGTAGAAAAAAATATTGCTTCGAACTCTTTATATTTTTAAAATAAACTATTTAGTGAATTTTCGCTGCTACTGCTACCTTTAGTTACACGTTCCGATATATGTAAATGATTTTAATTCCGTAGTTGCAAATCCAATCTGATTTGTTTTAGATTCTTTAAATTAAATTTGAATTTTTTTTTTTGGAAAAGCAAAATTTGAAATTTCTTACACTTTCCATGTAACAGGTCTGATTATTTTAAATACTTTTCTGCAATTAAAATTCCCGGATTTCTCGGGAATGCAACAACATTTGTATACTTCTCGCGAACTAAAAGAGTCCAGCAAATATGAAGTCTTGAAATGCCCCGTTTTGTATTTTCCTTAAAAAATAGTTATTTAATAAATTTTATTTGCTGTAGCCTTTTTTTTAAATCTATGAAATTTTTCCAAAATTTATATTACTATATTTTTGATCACTAGTGATCAAGCCTTTTGTAAAGATTTCCTTAATCTTGATAAATGAATGCGTCTATTTACATCAATTTAGTTAATTCGTTGATTTATAATACTTTCGATTAATTTATTAATTACTCCAAGACAAAAACATGATTGTTGATTTTACACAAAGAAACAAATAAATATTGAGATGAAAGGGAATAATAAAAATCATAATGAATCACAGATCGAAGTCATCATTTTTCTTTGTTTTGGTTTTTTGTATTCTTTTGTTTTTGTTTATCATCATATTGTATAATATAATTTTATTCATCAATACACAAAACTTAACTGAAGATTTAAAAAAATATAAAATACCCACATAAGTAACGGGTTATCCATTTTTCGGTTTCAAAAGTAGAGTTAAATAAAACACACATTAAACTATAATTTCGATGAAACTTTTATTGTCATTAAATACGATTACAACGTCATTTAAGTGGCCGCCTCTAGATTTGTTGCAGCAGCACTTGAACCATTTACGAACACTTTTTCGCACATTTCGGGTGGTGTCTTGGCGATAACTTGACGAGTGTTGGTTTGCAAATGCTCTAACGTTAGGGGATTATCCCCGTAGACAAGGTCTTTGAAGTTGTGCTACAAAAAAGTAACGGCTTTAAATCGCATGTTATGAAGCTACGCGTTCCGGAAACACCCCATGCTAATAATGCCAAAATCGATTGTGTTGTGTGGCTCGTAGTACCATCTCCTGAAAACCATATAACGTCTAGTTCCTAATCTTCAATTACAGGCCAAAAAAAATCAATGTTTGAATCACCACTTTCATTGTAAGTTTGAAACTACTTTTACGCAGTTTTTAGTTGTTGAACGGGCCATGTTCATAAATGGTAAACATTCCACTGCATTAATGATACTTCAGATGACAGATATTGACCAGCTGACCGCCTTGCTAGACCGGCGGCTATGAATCCAATAAATAGATAAACCTGTATGTACCAAGGCGAATTCACCTACAGGTGGTGTCGGAACTACAACAATCCAAAAACAACAGAAACAACATAGGGTTTTTTGCATTGCATTGTTAGTGTTTATAGCTCGAAATGTCAACCGTTATTAGCAAAACACTAACAATTCAAAACAAATAAGCTCGAATAGTCAAAATCAGATGCCGTTTCGACACCACCTGTAGTTAATTCGCCTTGGTATGTATGTACATGTGTACATAAATAATAAAAGAGAACAAAAACACACAATGAGCACGCGTTAATTGTCAATTAAAAATCAAATGTACCTACAAACACAATAAAAGCAACAGTGGTAATGCAGTATTTAATAAACAAAATAAATTAAATTAAAAAAATATAAATAAAATATAAGTTGGTATGTACCTGGTATGGTGTTTATTGTTGTTCTCTTAGCTCTTTTTCTTAGGATTTTATGTAAAATTAGTGAGTGGTTTTGGTTGTGATCAAACAAACAGATGATTGATAATGTTTGAAATAAAAAACAACTTTACTGAGAGTAAAAAAATCAATTATAAACTCAAACACTCATGCCAACCCCATTAAAATATCATCTCATATAAACAATACACTAAAATACAAGTCAAATTTTTTTTTGTTCTTGTATAGACACACACTTTACCCACGATTTAAACCAAAAAGCAAAACAGAGAAAAATAAAACTCAGCCACAAAACAGCGACATACGGCAGGCGCCTTGAGGGTATCAATTATACGCCAATACTGGTCAATTAGCCAAAGAATCACGGTGGTGGACTCCAAATTGTACGACGGAGCAAAAAAGAAACAAATAAAATATAAATAAATAATACAGCAATAACATACAGCCTTATTACTTTGTATGAGGTGATATGATGGTAATGGAGACTGCTAGTAAAAAAAATAACATTCGTTACTTTAAAACAATTAATTCATTGAAATTTTAAGTCGTATTCCGTAATGAAATAAAGGGAGGTCCAACCAAAATGCTCGATAATAATTGTAAATAAAACAAAAAGTTTTAAGAGAATTATCTTAATAAATTTTGTTATGATAGAAGGATCTATAACAATTATGTGTGAATCCAAATATCGATCAAATGCTCGAAACGGCTTCGGTGGCATGCCTCTATCCGATTGTTCATATTTTCAATGACTCTGGGACATAATTTAGGTCCAATGTCGTTAATGTGCCGAATTATCTCATCCTTTAGCTCTTGAACTGTTTTTGGCTTATTGGCGCACACTTTTTTAATCAGTCTTAAGTTAATTTTAATTTCATTAATTTTTATTAAATTATTTTATAAAGAAAGGAATTTTTACAACATGAAAATATTTAAAATTCATTGATTATTGTTCATTCTTGACTGACGCTGGGTTTGAACCCACATTCACGGACAGGATGATCTGAAATGTTCGATAGTAACCACATTATCTCCTCAGAGATCTTCGCCACTTAACACTCAACGCCATTGATGACGGCTGGCAGTCAATAGTCAAATATCAATCTTTAAATAAAATGCTAGATATTTTTACTTTGGTGGATCGAAATTTTTTGTAAATGATTATCTATTTTAATTGTTTTAGACGTTCTTTATTACTTCTGTTGCTCATACTTTTGTCAAGATATTTCTTTATTATCTTTCTTTTTCTCGTTGACCTTTTTTCAGCACAACTTGAAGGACTAATATAAACATAGATCTTTTATGCCTTAGCTGTTTAACAATAATTATTATATCTTAATCAGCCTAAAGTATATTTAATTTTAAATAAATTTTCCTTAAATTATTTTATAAAGAAAGGAATCTTTACAACATTAAGTAAATTTTATATATTCCTAAAGAAAGAAGTCAAACGGTTTCAAATCACATGATCGTGGCATCGCTATGACTTGAGATAACACGGTCATTGAATTTCTCTCGCAAAAGAGTCATTGTTTGTTGGCTGTTGGAACACCATATCGTCCAGGTTTTTATCCTCAATGTCTGGCTACAAGAGGTCCGTTATCATATCGTAATAGCGAACAACATTCACGGTAACTGCTTGGCCGACCTCATTTTCGAAGAATTACGGCCCGATGACGCCGCTAGCCCGTAAACCACACCAAACATTCACTCTTTGTGGAGCGATCGGCTTTTCAACAATCACTCACAGATTCTCATTTTTAAAAATGCGGCAATTCTGCTCGTTAACTATTCCACTGCGTTCGATTATGTTGACCAAAAATATTCAAGAAGTACTCGAAATGTATTTTGATTCGAAGGCCCATTTTTGTAAAAGATTCAACAATCTTAACTCGCTGCTCAATTGTGTACCTCTCCATGTTTCAATTTGTCAAACACTGAAACAAAGAAAAATCAAATTAAGTTGGACAGAAAACTTAAAAATTAGGTTTGATTCACAAATTACATCGTACTTATGGTTGGACCACCCTTAATATACAAGTTTATTTCTTTATTCTCCATTTTTTTAATTTCTAAGAGTCGGTAAAGTCCGACATAAAGACACATCTATACCCTGTTTAGACCCGGGGCCAAACATAGACCCGGCAAAAAAAATTTTGTACTGAGGTTTAAATTCCTTTAAGAGTTCGGTTAACCGAATATTATCTTTGTAAATATCAATATCTATATGAGAATTGTTTGTCTTAGAGCGATTTTGAAGTTGGGGCTTATATAGGACCCATGGTCAATTCAAGACCTACCAAAACAAAAATTATGCAATGACATTGTAGATATTTGAAAAGTAATTGGTTCAAAATTGTATGCTAATACCAACATTAAAAGGAATTTATGGCTTTGAAAGCTATTTTCGGGAGTGGTATTTGGGAGCCATGGTCAAATATGGACCGATTTTGAAAAACTTTGGATATGCGGTAAATGTTGTAATAAGATATGTTTTGACCAAACTTAATCTTCATACCAACATAATAAGATAGCTTATAGGCACAAAGACTTACGGAAAGAAATTTGTACAATTATTAACCGATTCTCGACATTTTCAATAGGCATCGTCCTTATGATAATGTATAAAATTTCATCAAATTATCTTCAAAATTGCTATCTGTACACGAGTTTACATGGAAAGACATTAATTTAGCTGGACGGACATCGTTAGATCGATTAAACAAGTGATTATGAGTCGATCGGTATACTAAAATAGGGGCATATAACCAATATTTTTATGAATAACCCATGCAGAATATATCATCATGCAGAATATATCATCAACATATTTTATCATTATTTAAGAATTTTAAAGTTTTGTATAGAGGATAATAGATACTTTAGTTGTAATGGGAAAGTATATACTAAAGACCTGCACAGATGTATCTGTTTATATCTGTTTCTGGGTTTTTTCTAAAGTGGATGCGTATGGATGAGTGCTCTTGTGTTTCTGATATGAGTTGATATTGATATGATTTGTAAAAGAGTGGATGTAAGTTGATACAAAAGCGAAAGAGAGTATCATATCTGTTAATATCTGTTTCGCAAAAGCAGATACTAGTGGATACTGATGGAATACAATAAGTTACTTATTGTACGATGCCGTTATTTTCAATTATTTTTCAACGAAAAAGAGCGTGAATGTATTACGAGCGAAAAAAAAGCCAAACAAAATATTTTACAAAAACAAAATCCACAGGCTGCTTGTACTATGGTCGTACAAATTGCCAAGCAACAACAACACTACAAGTTACGTATTATACCTATGACGAAAATACAAGTGGAAGCGCTTGCAATCTTTCTTGATGAGCAGCACGATTAGCCTTTGTGTCTGCTGCGTACATGATTTGTTCTTGTAAAAATGTGTATGCTGCTTTTTTTTAAAGCAAACATTTTTGAAGATTTTAGTAGCGGTAATATTTTTTTTCTTAAATTCTTTGATGCCTATGGTTATTTTGTTAAAAAGACATGTAGACAAAAATTATTGTAAAAAAAATTACTGAAAGAACTGAACACATATAATTTGTTTTTGTAAAAAAAACTTGGGGTTTTACCAACCAAAACTATTTTTTTCGTTTAAAGCATTTTCTTAAATATTTTAACATTTGAAAACATTAAAAAAGAAGTATGCTACATTTTATGTGGAAATAACCTACATACATAAAGGCAAATGTTACAGTAAGTATAATTGTTGGGTTAGAAAAATTAAAAAACGCACCGAAATTTAAAAAAAATAGCAAACCATCAAGAAAAAACCCCTGAAGAAGACACTGAAAGGAGTGCTGAAATATTGATTTAAATAAATATTATATCAAAAACAACCCTTAAGCTCGAAAATTTAACAAGTTATACTTTAGGTTTTTTATTTAATATAACCGTATTATGTAGAAAAAAATAGAAAATTCATATTAACGTTTTGAAATATTTTTATTTTGAAAAGAATTGTTTGACTAACAGTTAAATTTGAGCCCTAACCGCGAAAATAACGTAAGCGGCATCATTTTAGATTTTTGTTTTTTTCTAAATAAATGACTTTAACGATTTTATAGCAAAACAATTTTATCCAGGGACCCTTTAAAGGAAACGACAAAACATCATATAAATATAACCATTAATATTGATTAATTATAGGTAAAGGTTAAAAATTACAATTATCATTTAATATATATATTTTATTCTGGTTATCGTAACCAATTAAAGAAAAATAAATTTTTTTTGGTTATACCTTCATAAATAACCATTAATTCACCTAAAAAATTTTTTTGGTTACAAATAACCATTTTAACAAATAATAAATTAATTTGGTTACAAACAACCATTAAAACAATTAAATTAAATTAGTAAATTATTTTTTGGTTACAAATATGACAAACTAAGTATACCCAGCTAGTTGTGGCGGAGGGTATACATAACAAAAAGCCAACAAAAAACCAGACATGTCGCACACACACGCACTGTGTGTTGTGCTGTGCTGTGGCAGTACAAATTGCCGAGCAACAACAGCAACACAAGCGAGAATCGTTGTTATCAGGCCATATTTCACGATTTTTAGGCATTTTGGCGATATTTTCCTCTTAATTATCAAAGTGCATATTTTTTGAGAAATACTTACAACACGGTAATTTTTGGTTTGTTTTATATAAATTACACTACGCTTGTTGGAAAAAAAGACAAGCCGGGCACATGGCGTTTTAAAATAATAATTCGGCTACACTGAATCCAGTGGTACTCGCCGTTTTTTTAGATTGGCTCTGGTTTTAGAGATATACCGTTATTTCGAAAATGGAGGAGGTTGGATATTTGTATCCAAAAAATAAAAAAATATAACCAGAAAAATATATTTTTTTCCAATAGATATTTGTAACCAATTTGGTTATCATTAACCAAAAAAAATAAATTTTACTCTCATTGGTTACCACAAACAAAATAAAATATATATAACGATAATGGTTAAATATTCCCAATTGAAAATAAAGGAATATTTCTCGTTACCTTTACAAAAAATAATAATATGCAGTAATTATTTTCAGTCCCTGAGTTATTTTTTGATTTAAAAACAAACAAGTCCATATAAAACAGTTATTTTTCAACGTAAAAAAAAGGTAAAATTTAACTATTAAAAAGAGAGTTTTATTAAGCCGTCATAAATTAAAACTCAGTTGAGGAATAAAACATCGTATAAAACTGTTAAAACGAGAATTTTATTCAGCCGTCAAAAAATAAAACTCATTTCAGGAGTTTGATTTTAACCAGCATTTTATTAAACTAATTTATTGTACATTAACACCCAAAGCGCTGGTCAGATCACTACAATTTCAACGTAAAAATAAAAAAAAAGAAGAAAAACATAATGAGTGTTTAGACGTAAAAATTAAAATCCTTAAAAGAGTTGTATTTGTTGATGGTGTGATTTCTATTTTAGGGCGAATATTTTATGATTGCGAAATAAAACTCTCTTTTTAAGAGTTCATCCAAACTTTTATTTTTTCGTTGAAAAATGATTTTTAACTGTGGAGTTGAGATTTTTTTTCTAGATCACCATAGGTTCTTAAAGAGAACTTTAGGATAACTCTGAGGTAATATTTAATTGTTTTGCTTTTTTATTTTCGTCAATGTTTTATTGTGTTTAAAATCGTAATAGTAATTTGCCGATTTTTTTATTTAATTTAATTTCTGATTTGTTTTTGAAAATATGCTGATTTCTTACCAAAACCATCTGGCACCCCTGGTTGAGATCGTATACAAGTTTTTATAAACTTTCTTATTTTCATCAACTCGCCAACAATATTTTAAAATACAACAGATAACCACAGATATTGTAGAAATACTTATGGTGACAACAGATATTTTTAAGTAAAAAAAAATGTTATGTCATACTCAATCCAAAACCATAAGCAACTGTTTTGGTTTTTAAGATATGGTGAGTGGGCAAAAGCAAAACCATACAATATCAGTTACACTCATTCTCTCATTTATATCAGTAGTAATAGATAAATATCTGGTGTATCTGTTTCAACAATACTTACTGATACACTCGTGCAGGTCTTTAGTATATACACAACTGAAGGGACTTCCAATGGGATCTCCTGCTTCTCCAATTGCAGCAGATATTGTAATGAAAAGATTACTTGATACATCCATTGAAAAATTAAATATTAAACCCAAAATAATGATTAAATATGTTGATGATATATTCTGCATTATTAATGAATGTGGGGTAGATAACTTGTTAGACACATTTAATGGGTTTAATAGTTATATTAAATTCACTTTGGAAATGGAAAGTAACTCAAAATTACATTTTTTGGATACTTTAGTAATAAGAAAGGGAAATAAATTGTTAATAGATCGGTATCAAAATCCAACAGCATCAGGCAGCATTATAAATTATTATTCAGGACACAGTAAAAGAATTATTATAAATACTGCTAGAAATTTAATTAATAGGGTACTAACAATTAGTGACAAGGTTTATCACAGAAAAAACATAATTAAAATTAGAAATATATTAAGGGAAAAGAATTTTCCAAATAGTTTAAGTTATGGATTAATAAATCAATATAATGATAGGAGTAATAAGAATACAAGAATTACCAGTACAATAGAACCAATGATATATAAATCATTATCATACATATCCAATGTCTCGGAACGAATAAAAGAATCGGGAATCTTTGACACTGACAAATATAAGGTAGCATACAAAGCTTATGACACATTGAACAGTTTATTTAGCAAGACAAAAGATAGAACTAGTAAATGGGATATGTCAAACATTGTTTACAAAATTCCTTGCAAGGGAAATGATAATGAAAGATGCAACCAAGTTTACATAGGTACAACGAAGAACAAATTAAGGACTAGAATTGCGGGACATAGATCCGATCAAAAATATAGGGACATTAATTCTAAAAAAACAGCATTAAGTCATCATTGTTATCAGTCTAATCACTATCCAAATTTTGAAGAAGTATCGGTTTTAAACACTGAAACTAACTACAAACGCAGATATATATTGGAAATGTTACACATAATTAATACACCAACGGCACAGAGAATAAATTTTAAAGCAGACACAGAACATGTAGCGCATAATTATAGTAATTTAGTTATTAAGGGATAGAAGATTAGATATAATAATATAAATATAGGTACCTATCGCAGCCTTGGAACAAGAGGGTTCAATTTGTTACATGAAAACTAGGACCTTCTTGTCCTTAGGTCGCGATATACACATTAGTTGTGTAATAATGAAAATATGTTTAATTATGTATGTAAGATAAGTTAAAAATAAGTTTAGTTTTTAAAAAAATCTTATTTTATAGCAATTAAAAATAAGTTTAGTTTTTAAAAAAAAAATATTAATTTTATAGGAATTTTCATTAGCCAAAATATTTTTTATTATTGTAAATATGGTTTTCGAATTAGGTTTTTAGATAGAAAATGTTTTCAGTTTATATGAATTGTTATAATTTAGTTAAATTTTTATTTTTTGTTATAATGGTTTTTGAAAAAATTTTTATGACAAATAGGTTTTTGAATTTAATTTCTGACCAAAATTTTTTCATAATTTTGTTATCATTTAAATTTGTTAATTTCCTGACGATGCTAACCAAAGGTTAGCGAAATATTGAATAAAATAAATATAATTTTTTATAAAAAACGACCTCAAGCTTAAATAATTAAAAGTAGTTATAAAATAAAGGTCAAATAAGAATAAATATGTTTGTGTTTAAGTATTAAAACAAAAAAATTCATGAAGAATTATGTGTTAAAACCAATATTTTAAAAATCTTCTAAAACAAATTAATGGCGTCTGATAATCGGTACCTTATCATATTAAAAACATATGCTGCCGACGAAAACAATTCTCGCATTAAACAATTCTGGGTGGTATCGTAAATAAATAGGTACATACACATACATATGTATGCTACATTAATTTCTTAAGCTATTCCCACGAAGCCGTTCGCTTGTCTGCAGGAAAGAAACCACAGTCTGTGGCGGGAATCGAACCCGCAACCCCGGCGCTGATACACTAGCTCGCTACCAGCTACCCTACCGGGGCAATATTTAACAATATTTAATTTATTTTATATCAAATATATACATATGCAAGTATTAATCTAATAAAATGAACTTAAGCAAATGTGTCAAAAGACCTTTGGTAGAATCCCCTAAAGTTTTCAACACCTTTTTGCACAACTTGCATTGTGCGTGCGCAGTTCTATTATCATTCACTTAGAAAAAAGACCACACCGAACTTTATCTTCTGATTTTATTTTCTGTCGTACAAAATGCATTGCATGTAACATTTATTGACTTTCGACTTCTTTTTGTAACCAGTTAACAAATAGATTCATTGTCAGTATGATTTAATATTAAATTTTTGAAGTTATTTTTAACAGGGTGACGCATGTTTATTTAAATATAGTTGAATTTAATAAAAAAAAATTTCCACATATTGACTAAATCCAGGGATTCCAGACTTAAATATTTTAAAATAATCCCGGGATTTCGGGATTGGCATCCCTAATATTTACATATACAGCACTAAAATTGCTTTAAAAAATAAAAATGTTTAAGAACAATTTTGATTTTTAGTTGAACTGTTAATTTTTAATTTTTGATATTCTTTAATTAGCTATGGCACAAGCTCTAATGTTTACATTTGTACTTTAATTTGTACAAATAAAAATGTCGACGAAAGTGGGCAAAAAAACATAATAAACAAATGTATTCAGGTTTTCAAGACAAAGTCTTGACAGAAAGAATACGAAAAACAGAGGAAAAAGGAGGCAACATGTAATTTGAAATTTAAGTGATAATAACAGCAAATTTCGAACCACCAGTACTACTGGTTAAAGATTGATGTTTGACTGTTGGTTAACGGGCACCGCAGTGGTGCAGTGGGTAGAACACAAAGATCTTCTGACGATAGAAAGTGGTGTTTCTTGAAACATGTAAAGATCAACCCGGGTTAAAATCCCAGCTCAGCCAAGAAAAATTATCAATAAATTTTAATAAAAATTCCAAGTTGTAAAATTCCTTCCCTCAGTGAAAATAATTTAATGAAAATTAAATTTGATGAACTCAAGCCTAATTAAAGAATATCAAAAATTAATAAAAATTTTTATTTAGTTTTTATTGCGCCTGAGGATCTAGTTTTGGAATTTTTTTTATAGATAATCTAAGAACGGTGTCGACCAATTATCTTTCCGCATCATTAAGTTTGGGTTAAAATGGCATCGATTTGTTTTGCATATTTTGGTGAAAATTCATATTTTTGCATATTTAGGTTTTAAATAAATTTTTTGCATATTTTGACATTTTGAATTTTTTTTTTAATTTCCATATTATAAAAAGAGTTCTTAAAAAACTTTTAAAAACAAAAAAAAAATTGAAATTCAATATTTTCAAGATTTCGACAAAAGATCCTTCTATTTTAAACCAATTCAGTCAGCACTTAACATGGCTAAGGCTTTCAATTGGCTTAAAATATTTTATTTAAAACTGTTACAAGTTACTTGCTTGACATATGGGTCACACCGCGTTGAAATGTATCCCTTGATTCCCTTTCCACCACAGCCAGTAGTAACAAGATGGGGGCCTGGGTAGATGCTTCAGAATTCTTTTCAAGGTTCATCAACGACGAGGGTGAGAGGTGCAATTGTTGGGCACGACGACGAGTTGAGGTGAACGGCTATTCAGCCACACTATCGCAAAAAGCAGAAATATTTTCTGAAGTACGAGCTGTACGAGCATGCACTGGTGTACAGACCCGGTTTGATCAAATTTTTGCACGATTTTTCAGATTTTACGAACATTTGGGCTATTAAATTGACCATAAAATCACGAAGTGCTTGATTTGCATTTTGATTTGAACGCCCATTTTAAAATAAGCCTGAATAAATTTAAAGCGTTGCCCGACTGTGTATCTTTCCATGGTTTAAATTGAGTTAGTCTGAAATTGAAAAATGTCAAATTAATTGCAGAAAGCAACTTGACGTTTAGGTGTGGTTCACATTTTTACCTTTATAACTTGAATTTGTTGTTTATATTTGTGTAATTTTATTGTTTTTTAAATATATAAAGCGAATTTATTAAAAATACATTTGTTGTTTCAAACTTATAAGTTAAAAATAAAATGACCATAGAAAAAGTGAGAAAAAGGCTTTTGCAAATTTACAGCAGCATCCTGCCGGAAACATGCAAAAAATACTATTTTAACTATTTATCAATTTTATTATCTTCCATCCATGGAAATAATCTTACTGTTGAATAAAATTAAATAAAAAATAAAGCTTTTAACAGCAATATTTATTTCCATTAAAGAACAAGAGCTGCTTCTTTAATTTTATATAAAAACCCGACAACATTGGTTTCTGTGACTAATTTCAGATCAAACAAAAAACCCATAACATTGGATTTCATGACCCCAAATTTAAATTTATTTTGAGAATCTCATTAATAAAATTTAAAAGTACAACCGCTGGTTAATAAGTTTTGTTAAGAACACTGCTTCAAAACAAAAATAAATGCTTAACAGCTGGTACGTAAAAACGGAGAGAAATTTTAATTTTATCAGGTTCATCCGCAACGCAACGTTACGTTTAAGTAAGAAAACCTATTTGCACTGTAGTTTGGTAAGGAAAACGGAACAGCTGATCCGCTACGTATACGTTTACGTAAGAGTAACGAGGCCTATACTGTTTGGTGTCGTTTATGCGCTATTTTTATTGAAATTTGTATGTGAAATTTCTCCACGCAAGGGAAAAGCTTCAATTCAGCTTCACGGGAAAGCATTTATTCTTTAAACTTTATTCAATAACTTAATATTCGGATGAAGTTCACTCGTAAATAATTAAACGATAATACTAGAAATCTTAGCAATGGGGCTACAGCTCATCGTTTTTATTTGCCGAAGTATTGTTCTCAATTTGACAACACTTCGTTCTTTTTTGAAATTGGAGAACGGATGTGTCGAAAATGTGGCTAACTTTACGTTGACTTTAGATTATCCTCTTCATCCTGTACAGCGTATCTAAAAAAAGTGCCTTCTACTTGTACACAAAATAGAGCTGAAATTTCATTGGGAAGCATTTTACGAACACACTCTTTAGAGTTTCTGAAGTCGCACCACAAAACCCTACACGAATTAAATACAGCAGCTTAAAAAAATCATTGTTGTATTTTTTTGTTGCACGCAAGATGAGGCAGTCAAAACAGTGCCAGTCAGTCAGACCAAAACATCCACAAGTAATTTTTTTTCTTCTTCTTTGTTTTGGAATTTTGGTTTGGTTTAGTATTGTTCAGATTCTTGTTTACTACTCATCAATCTCTTATCAAAGATTCGACCTCACCGGTGTTAAAGTTGCCTCAGTATAATGACCAAAAAAAAAAAAACAAAGAAAAACGAACGAACGATTGTTTTTGGAGTTTCTTCTTGTTTTTTCGTTGTTTGTGAGTTTTTCGAAATTGGTTGACATGAACGTTTAGGAAATGCATATAAATACAATATTTGTATTAAGTAAAGAATCAAGTGATAAAACCATTAATAATTTATTAGTGTTGGCTGGTGACAACAGCAAGAAAAGCAACAAAACACATTTAAAGATAGAATTGTCTCAACATTAAGGTAGACAGACGAATGGACAGTAAATTGACTGCAACAACCTACAACTTGAATACAGGAACGAACGAACAACCAACAATTTTGTATGCAACACAATTGAACAGTGAATGTGAGTCATGGACTCGGTATCCAAAATACAGAAAGTGTTTTTCGTTTCTTCCTCTTTCAGAACAAACACAAATAAGATTGTTGTGTTTTTGTTTTTGTAGTTTCTTACGACATGCCTCACTCACCTGTTTGCTCAGGCTGAGTTTTTTTTTGTTGCTGCTGTTTTATTTTGTTTTATTTTATTTCTTTTTTTTTTATTTAAATTTGAAATGGAATTTTTAGTGAATTTTTAACAGTGGCGGCAGTGCTATCAAAAAAAATTATAATAATTAAAAAAAGACAATTTTGTTGTCTTTTTTTAGATTTATGGGAATAATGTGTCTTTATGTGAGTGTCATTGCGTAGGGGTAATTAAATTTATTTAATAGATTTTGGGGTCATGATAAGTTCAAATTTATTAATTAATTACACTGTTGAACAGTTACTTTGCGGTCGGGAATTTGATTGCAAATTCTTACTAATATGAGATCGCTGATTTCAAAGCTAATCTCTATTTTCTCTATCAGCTCTAGTTTTCGAGAATCAAGGCACTTTTACTACACATATTGGAATAACTTGAGAACGGTTGACCATATTCAATTAAAAACAAATCCGAAACTCGGCAACAATATTATTTTTAAGCCGTGCTTACATTGTTTTTAAATATGCTCTGTAGTTTCAGAGATCTGGTTGAGTTTTTGAAGAAAAAATAGGAAAATTTTGAAAATATTTGTTCTTTAAAAATTCATTTAAAATAAAAATGCGATAAAAATCACAGTTTTTGTCTAAAAATATTTAGCTTAACATAATTTCGAATGAAATGAGGTTTGTTTCATTGTAATCAGAGAAAACTGAATATGGATTTCCATTAAAAAAAACGTTTATGACACAAACATATTTAAAATGTTATTTTTTTTTGTATGAAATTCGACAAACCGCACAAAAAAGTCCAAATTTGATTCCTTGTGTTATTTATTAAATGTAACAAATACAAATTATAATCTAAATTAATTAACCGGGCAAAAGTATTGTAGGACTTTAAATTAAAGAACGGCATGTATTGCTATATGATACATGGTGCCCCTGTTGTCAAGTTGGTGGTGATCTCTAGTATAGGTGCAATGGTTGGGGGTTCGATTCCCGCCAGAGACTCTGATCTGTTTCACTACAACTGACTGAAGTTTTAAGTTACTATCGCACGGTTATATTCTTAAGAATAAAATTTGTAATTGTATTTGTTACTCTTATGGCCGTTTTCTCATTGCACGATTATCTTTTTTCCCAACGAAGAACTGCACATTAAAGCCATTTGGTTTTCTCAATGTCTCATTTTCTTCTATTCAGTCGCAAAGCTAACCAGCACTCATCTGCCAATTATTTATTTTCCTTTTATTTGCCATTCAGATAAATTCAATCAGCTGACTTCCAACTCTTACATGTATTTTAAGAGGTATAATGAGAAACCCAAAATCGTTAACGGACAGTTTATCGGTCTAATAAGTTTACGTTGACATTCAGTAATAGACAGTTTTTCGATACATTGAGAAAATGGTCATTAATAAATCACCATCAATAAGAAAACTACAATTTGAGAAACAGGGCCAGGTGTGACAAAGAAAATAACAACTTCAATGAAAATCGATATTTAGAAACTTGAGTTCATGATTTTACAAAAAATTTTGCAATTAAAGGTGACACTATTCACTGCTTATTTAGCAATTTTTTAAAATGCTATAAACTTTAAGAAACAAAGTTTTGAAATGCTTTTAAGCAAAGGTTTATTTGTAGCAAACAAATCATTTATTGGTGAAAACGGAAAACTTTGACTCTCTTAATGCTAGGAACACAACTGGGACGAACGACGTATTTCGCCCTACACGACGAATCTTTTAGTAAAAGTAAATTCGTCGTATGAAACACAATAACGACGAATAACTACCCAATAAAAACTTGTATCATTTTGCGTAGCAATGATGGTACATTTAAAAATATAAGCGCACAATTATGCTCTTAACAACCCTGCGGGAAATGTGTGTCAATTGGTCCAACAGACGGGCCCTGGGATTTGTGAAAATAGATCAATTACAAAAATAAAGGACTCATGACCAGTGAAAGAAGAACCAATCCCTTAACTGATTTATGAGGAACAAAAGAGTAGAAAAAGTAATGAATTACAGTACAGGCTTCACCGGTGCGGTGACACATTTTTTGGTACTTTCTACAATTTGGTTCTTGAATTTAATTCTAGGACTTGTTTTATTGAGATAATACTGCATTGTATTGAGATAATAATAAATTTTAGTAACTGACACTAAGCACGTTCATTGAGAATAGAACTGTGACTGGTCAAATGGTGTCAATTGACCCCCTCCAATGACAACCCCATGTAAAAGTGATAGGTCGTATTCATATAAAGTGTTAGAACTGGAACCGGTCCCTACTACCAAAGACCTATCACGGGACTACTTTGCTGTCAGTACGCATCCCTCTAGGGAAGTTTCATTAAAAAATACTACGAAGCAGGCTTGTAACATCAAATATAACTGTAAAAAATCGTTCAGTGTGTAAAGCTGGTAGCTAAGTTAATGTATTGCTTCAAAGTGGGAATTCGCCATATAAAATTCATGTCTTGCTTAAGCGGTATGGTAAGCGAAACTTTTACACTTCTCCCTTACAAACGTGCACAATTTTTAACTGGGTAACAGCTTTACTAATTGAGAAAGGTGTTTGCTGTTTGTGCAAAGTGAGAGAAATATTGTGACCATATAAAAAAAATTTACTTAAAAAACACAAAAATTAACAAAAACTCAATTCTTATAGTAATCGTCTTTGTATATTTATTTTAAATGCGATAAAATAAAAAAAAAAAACAATTATTAAAGTAAAAAAGTAACTTTATATACTAAAAAAATTGAAAATTAAAATCAAACATGGTCACGTGGTACTGATTTGTTCGTCGTTCGCCGGCGTATGAAATAGAAAGAAATCTATTGCAAAGTCACCGCGTATGACGAATTTCGGCCGACGCCATGATTGTGTGTATTTTCATAAACACAAATATGTGTCATTTTTGGCAACCAATATTCGCGGCAAAAAATTTCGTTCCTAGCATAAGGCTGTTAGTGAAATAAAAGACGACCGGTTTGGATAACAATCGGACAACTTCCGTAGTTCATCTTTACAATATCCGTACATCTCTGCAATAAGCGAACGCCTAACCGATATAGACTATGCGGATGATATATGTTTGTTTGTCCACCGATTCGATGATATAAAAAAAACTCATATGCGTTGATAAGAACAAATAAATAAAAACTTTTGCGGATTGGCGCCGTCAACTCAAATCCTCTTTCACTACATTTTTTTTCTAATGTTACGTCTAAAAAAATTGTTTTGATTTTTTTTAATAAAAAAAAACTTTTTACAATAAAAAATTACTAAAAGAAATGGGAATTTTAGGGAAACTTTTTAAATGAGAGAAACCAAAAGTAACCCAGTAAAAAAATCGAATTTTTGAAGCGCCTAAGAGAAAAAGCATACAATCGTGCACTCAAAGAGCTCCTATGGAGCAGTGAATAACTTTAAAAATATTCTACACACAGCCAAAAGTTTGGCAACGAAAGTCAATTTCAAGACGAATTTCAACGAATCCTTCTTGGTAATTATGGTTTTTTTGAAAGCACACAAAATTTTTTATTAAAAAACCAAAAGAAAATGGAATGTTTTATAGGGTTAAAAAAAGGTAAAAGTGGGCCTGCAAAAAACTTGTTCCTTTTGGTGAATAATTCTTACTGGGTATGTATATATTAGACCGGGTGGACCTCCATACAAAAAAAAATTTGCAAGCAAATTTGGCATCGCAAATGATTACTCCCGCGAATTTGTTTACTAAATAAATTCCCAACAAATGTTAATGTGAACGAGAAGGGAACATGTAAATTTTAATTTGTATTCTAAGGTTGGACCAAATTAAATTGCTTTTTCCTTTTATTGAAGCAGTTTTAATAAAGAAAATGAAGATAAACACTATTCATTATTTATTTTGTTATATTTTTATTAGTATTTTATTTTGTATATTTTTCTTTCACAATACAAGCAGTGACAAGTTATTCACAATAGCGACTTTTGTTTATAAAGCACTGAAAAATAATTCACAATAGAAATGTTTACTCCCAAAATTTTTGCGATACCGATTTGTTGGGGATGGGAATATAGGTTTGCTCCCATACAACATATACCCATAACATTCGCGATAGGGGTGATTGTTTAACGAATTAACTCCTAGAACCACTGTTGCCAGAAGTGCAGATTTATCTGCATTTTGCAGATTTTTTCGTTGCCAAAATAGCAAAGTGAGATTTGCAGATTTTTGCTGTCAAATTGCAGGCTTTTTAAATTAATTGTGACTTCTGAAATTTACAATAAATAAATGCATAAATTATTTTAAATACGATATATGAACAACGTATGTATTTGGATATAAATTTTAATGTTTTATGTAAAAAATTATAAATATTCAGGTATGTGATTAAAACTGATCGATTTCAAAACAATCGTTTTTTAAAGTTAAGATGAATTTCGAGCAATTTTTAATTTCATTTCTGAATAAGTCTTTATTTTTTGTTCAAAAATTGATCTAACAAGAATATGCAAAGAAAGTAAGTGAAAAATTTATTATAAATAATTTTTAAAAGATACAGAAAACGATGTTATCGGATTTGAATCGTTTCATTTTAAAAATAGTTTTCCATCAAATACCTGATCGTTTATATACATATATAATGTTTTTCTTTTGAATATACTAAATTTTTATTTTAATGTACCAAAATGTTAAATACACCTTTTAGTTTGTTGTATGAATTCGAAAATAAAAAAAATCAATGCCAAAATAAAGTATTTTAATTTCCCAGATTTTTTTTTGCAGATTTTTACATTTGTTTTTTTTGCAGATTTTCGAGATTTTTTAGATAAATTTTCTGGCAACAGTGCCTAGAACAAATGAATAAAATTTTAGCTCATTAGAACTTGTTCATAATGAAATAAATCCTAATTTTGCGTAAAAATTATTTTGGGAGTTTGTTTATTGTTATCGATTTAAATTCTTATCTCAATTAAATTTTTTTAAATATTCATATTTATAATAAATTGCATACAGTCGATTATTTTATTATTATATATTTTTTTTATTTAAAACCATTAACATAAGTGAAAAATTAAATGTAATTTATTTTAACAATATTTTTCTTGTTTTTTTTTCTGTTTTGCTACTAAAACAAAATTTCAATTAAAATTTTTAATTGAAATTCATGTAATTTTTCTCTTTATCAATTTCTGGCAAGCCCTTGTATGTTGTTTATTATAAAAACAAGAACAAGAACATCACAACAATAATAACAACCACTTCAATAACAATAACAACATCGACCACAACGGACCATTAACAACTGCAACAACAACAAAAGAAACAAGAGAAATCAACTCATCTAATATTATAAGCACATGTAATTAATGTGATGTTACGACACCACTAGACGCCACTTTAACCATTACGATTATCTCTCATTTCAACCCATACACAAGACTACTAACTTCCTTCCATTACACTTAAGAGTGGGGATGGATGTGTGTGAGAATGTAGTTTCCCCGCATACATACAATTGCAATAAAGCTTCATGCGTTTGTAAAAGTGGACATGGTCAAGACATGTTT
Organism: Pollenia labialis; assembly: GCA_949318255.1. Lineage (NCBI taxonomy): Eukaryota > Metazoa > Arthropoda > Insecta > Diptera > Polleniidae > Pollenia > Pollenia labialis. Next base: position 68,407,933 of record OX439141.1, on the reverse strand, counting down.
ACCGCAGCTGACCAGTTGGCTGCTATGAAAGTTCAATTTGGTCGAATGCTTGTTGGTTTATTTATATAAATACATGTGTAATGCATTAGGGCGGCCCAAATCTAAAACATCAGAATACTCTCGATTAGGCAGCTAAAAGAGACAGTGAACGGAAAAAATATTGCTACCAAGTACTAAACAAATTCAAAAGGATTTAAAATAAGGACTAGGGTGCTTTGGTATGCATTGATTTTTTAATAGTTTGCGCATTAAACATACTTTTAAAAATGTAATTAATATAAATATATTCTAAAAAATAGAATCTGGGAATTTATTTCTGATGGTGAGTACATTTATTATATAAATTTTCATATTATTCGAATGTGTATTCTAAGTCAAATTGCAACCCTTAAAAGCTTTTATACTTTAATAGTCTAATTCCTTCAATATTTTGTATGCACTATCAGAATTTTTGTTTGTATATTTCTGTTACGAGGCGTACATTGGCTTTCCTTTGGCTAGCAATGAAGTAAATTGTAAAGAAAATGTATACAACTATTAGATACCAGCAGAATGTAATGCATTTTCTGGCCTCGCCACAGAAAACATTGAAGGAATTAGACTATTAAAGTATAAAAGCTTTTGAGGATTGCAATTAGACTTAGAATACACATTCGAATAATATGAACATTTATATATTCTAACTGCCGTATTCATAAATAATGAAAATGGATTTGAAATGCATTTTAAGAAAAATTTGTATGAAAATTTTGCCTTAAAACAGATTTCAAACTTATTTTATTTTTTATGAATACGGCTGTAAAAATTTACGAAATTTGTATTAATTATTTGTGTTTCTTTATTTGTATCAAAGATGTAAAATACTGCAATCAATTGTTATTAAAATCAAAACGATTCCAACCAAATTGATTTCATTGTTTTACTTCAGAATTCAAAATGAAATTTTGCCAAACGTATTGCAAGTTTTTATGGTTGAAATAATTTTTTGTTTTAAAAAATTTGGTGCCCATGCAAAAAAACTGAACCGCCAAATTGCTTTATTTGGTTTTCTTACGAAAACAATAAAAATTGTTTTTTTCTTTTACCTACTTACAACAACAATCCGAGTCGGAAAAAAGCAAACCAAATATTGGGGGAATGTAAGGGGTGTTTTGTCTATGCTTTGATATCTTTGCAAGTAAGACTTGTTTTTAATTCTAATTAGTTTAAAATTCTTATTCGCTTAACAGTTTTGTTTTTTTTTATTAATTTTAGTTTTTCTAAAATCTTTGGATGAAGTTTCCTGACGATCTGGCCTAAGCAACCAGTGAAATGCGCATAGAAACTGGCATATCCCCCAACAATAAATTTCAGTGTATTTAACCAAAATAAAAATTGGGAATTAAGCACGTAATATCTTATTAATCTTATTAATAATAAATAATTTTTTTAGATTAAATGCTAATAATGAAATTGCAATCAATTCGATAGCAATGAAATTTTTATTGAAATCATGCGATTTCATTTAATTCCTCTGAAATGACAACACACAAATTGAAATTGTTAGCAATTCAAAATTATCAGAGTCAACTTTATTTCTAAAAGTGGGACATTAATTTGAAGAAAACAAAGATTTTGAGACTGATAAAGTGAAGATTGCAATTACTGGATTTTAATGCAATTGAAGCATTGCAATAAAATCAATTGCAATTAGTTGATTTATTTAGCAAATCTATTAAGAAATCATACAAATAATTTTTCGATTTTGAATACAAAAAATAAATTAGTTGATCGATTTGGCTGGGGACAAACTTCCGGTCTATATCTCATCTTTCACTCAAGACCGTGAATGTTTAATTCAATATTGTAAGTTCATTAACAGGGAAACCAGAAATATGCTCTAAAATGCGCTTTAAGCGCATTAAAAATGCAGAAAAAAACTTAAAAATATGCCCCAAAAAATACAAAAATTGCTTATTTGTAAACAAAATATTCAACAATTTAATAACAGTATAAACTTAAAAATGCTTCAAAAAGGTTCTTTTAACTATATTATGCAAAAAATGCTGCAAACGGTAAAATATGCACCAACAAATCTTAAAAAGCTCTAAAACGGATAAATATATTGTTGCTGCCTTCATTAGTCGCACGAGGATAAACATGCAATTGCATATTTATGGTTTCCCGGTTCATTAATATTTGAAATATCCGAATTACGAGAAAGTACCAGTTTAAGAACGAAAAAGGGCCAAACGGCTCCATCTTATAGACTCTCGTGACCTTGCATGTTTAATTTTATGTTTCTATACTCAATATTATAGAAAGTACAAAAAGTACCACATGCAGTACGAAAAATTTCCTATTTCCCCTTTTTCATACGTTTTTTCCCACCAATTGAAGTATCAAAAATTTAAATATGTAGTAGGAGCCCATAATTTAATATGTTAAGTAATGGAGAAAAATAGTTTGAAAAAAGTACTAAAAATAAGTACGATTTTCCCCCATTAAACGTTCGTATTTTGATAGCACAGGTTATAACCATAATACAGGTTATGACCGTTAAGCTGGACAAATTTCAAAAAAGTACCAGAGTCTCTCCGCTTATTTTTCTAAAGAACAGCGTTTAGTATTACATATTTTTTTAATCTCATCTAGTTTTTGAGTTATGAGGTTACCGAATTTACCCATTTTTCACTTTTTTTTATTTGAGGGGATTTTGGCAAAATTTATATTGTGCAATTCTCTATGAAAATACTTTTCAAATTGAATTTTTTGTCCAAATCCGTAGACATACAGAGAAGAAAAGTGTTCCTAACTGTTTTGCCTTAGCTGATTTATATAAAGATGATATTTGGTGATTTAGTGTGATTGTGACACTTAATAAATGTGCGTGCAGTATCGTTTCACTATATGTACTATAATACTTCTGATTCATTTAATCTAAACAGTCGCTGTCAAAACAACCCAAAAACCGAGAAGTTGTAAACAAATTTTTGTTTTTTGTTCGACACTTTTTGGTTTCGACTGCAGTTTCTTAAACGCTGAAATAATCTCCATGCGTTAGAGTTCGTGGTTACATTTGCCTGTGAAAATAAGATAAAAATCACTTATGCAAAAAACTTGAAATTTTCTAAGTAAAAAAAAAAAATTAAAAAAAAATTGGAATTGAGTCTTATGAATATGTAACGAATTTAAAAAACAGACTTGGAGAATCCGCCTGTCTAAATAAAATACAATATTAATCATAACGTTACTTATACGCCACCCTATAATATTTAAGTAATTGTTACCTTACACTCATTCGTTACTTTTTACTCCTACAACGGGACCACCCTAATGTATTTACATCGTTTCCATAAGTATGTCGTATGACCGCATCATCGTTTTTCGCTCGATGTTTTGGAAAGACAGCAATATAAAGACTAGTTGGAATAGGGTTGATCAATTCTGACCACTTTTTTAAAATAAGCTGTACGATATTATTCTATTGTATGATTATTTACTAAAAGGACTAAAATTTCAAGTTATTTTACAAAAGAGTTCCAAATACTTTGGTACTTAAACGAAAAAAAAATTAAATGAAAACCACTATATTGATCAAACCATGTTAACAACACAAAATAGATTTACTAAATTTTCTGAATCATAGAATACAACAACTGTATACGAACATACAATGTCATCGATACGAAATTGAAGAACCGCAACATCAACAGTGGCTAAACATGATCATGTACTTTTTTGGTTACAACTCGCATAAATGTCGATTTAATCAAAAATTTCATTTACAAACGTTTTAATAATAAAATTAAATGAAAAATAAGCAATAGAATAAATATTTCAAACAAAAATTAGAAAGAAAAAAAAAATAACTACAAAACGGTTACAATCATCGGTATTATCAAGAAGCCGACTACTATACATGTGTCGCTGCTCCTCAGGACATGTTTTGTGGAAAGGAGAAAAAAACAAAAGTCCAGACACATACAGTTACACACCCGGTCACGTCATAAAAAAAACGGTGGATGTCTGCTTTTACTGCAAAATTTAATGGTGTTGACGAACACATTCATATTCATGTTTCTGTGTTCGGTTCATGTTCCTTTTATTTTTTTATTATTATTTTTTTTTTACGTTCACTTTTTTAGCGCTGCAGTCTTTCGATGGGCCCTGTTTCATTTGCAGCATGTTGAGTTTAAGAAAAACAACCAGCAAACTTTTAGAGAAAAGAAAAAACACAAGCTACATTCAGATAAAATGACATGAAGGAAAAGAAGGGTACGACAACGTTACGGTCAAAGACTCAACCCAACTAAAAACTCAAACGAATAGACAATTTTTAGCCAGAGACCCTGTTTGCAGACAAATTTTGTGATAAAATTTAAACAGAAGCACTTTGTTAATACACTGTCCACACGTCGCAACGGACTTACATGCGCATTTATGTGAGTATCTGTGTGCGATTTTACATTTGTAAATGTGTTAATGTATCCATTGCAACTTTTTCCCATCTGACTCTTGTGTGTGCGTTATTTTCGTTTTTCATTTTTGTTTTTCTTTTCGTTTCTTTTATTTATGGTTTTACATTAAGCTTAACCACATCAGTCACACTTTATTGATCAGTCAAGAATTCACTGATAGTTCATGATCATTTCATTTTAATGACATTTTAAATGTCTATGAATACGAAACAAAACAAAAAAGAACAAAAAGTCTTGATTAATTCATAAACGTTGATCATTTAATGGAAAATATTAAAATATTTCTTAGTCTGACACCAACTAATATCGTATTACACAAACGCTTGTTTTATGGGCAGATATCTGAAGTAATTTAAATGTATGAGTTATTAATTTAGATTATTTATACCTTTAGAAACAATTGACATTTGATAAGGTAATAAGTTTTTTAATATAAATGAGGGGCTGAAAAACATTGGAGTCCAAGCAAAGGCGGATACAGCCTTAAGGAATCACATAGTGGAAATTCAGTCGGCACAGCCATCAAACACGATTTATGATTTTTGAATATCAGTGCCGGACTAGCCCAGAGCTGAAGGTCGTAATCTATATTGACCAAAAGCTAATATTAAAGGTTTGTTCACAATAGGCAGCAACATTTTCACTGGTGTTCATAAAAGAGCAACAATTTTTTTCGCGACTACACCCATTTTAAATAAAGAAACCGTTTGCAAATTTTGCCCAGAACAATATTACGTATTTTTTTTTATTTGTTGGAACATTTTGTTAAAAATTTTTATTTATAACTAAATAAAATTATTTTAAACGTCAGAAACAATTTTAAAATGCGAATAGTTGTATACAAGGCCCATTGAAAAGGTCTGTGCAAGAAGCCTGATGATCATTGTTTATGTTCTTTTAGTTGTCAAAAGTTGTTTACATTTTGCTTACATGTGCATGTATACGTTTATGGTATGCCACACATACACGTTTTTTCGTTTTGCTTTGTATATGCGGTAGTAAATTTTTGACAACTAAAAAGAATCATATTTTGTTTTTGTGCAAGTGAGCAGACCTGATAGATGGGGCTTGGTTGTATACAAATATTCATTTTTTGTTCGACAGTTTTTGGTCTAGACTTCACATATATATTCGCGTAAACAATGTAACTAGTTTATTGAATTAACTACAAAAACCGAAATTCCGCAATAAAATTACCTTTAAGTGAGGCAAAACACAATGTATGACCATTAGTTTTTTGTACTTAACATTTCCTCAAAACATACTTGCCCCTTATAACCATTTATCGTTTACCGCTTGTTTAGAACTTTATTTTCTATACGTATTAAAATCACAGCCGCATTTTCCGATTTTTTGTGAATTTTTAAATAGAAACAAAAATTATGAAATTTGCTAAAATGACTGTGCGTATTAGAAAAAGGTTTTATTTTGCTTACACTGAACCAAAAAACCAATGAAAATATACGTTAACCAAACGAAAATTTTTATAATTTTCGTCCAAAGAATTTGTTCTTTGTGACAATGAATGACCGTTCTTTAAAATAATGGGCATTTGTGCTTACAAAACTTAATAAATGTTTCGTTACCTCAAAGAAAATTTTTAAGGTAACATTTTATATAAAATACTTAATAAATGCATGTTCATTGTGTCAATGAACAGTACTTAAATGTCAATACCTGGATAATTTTATTTTTCATTATATTAACGAATAAATCGTTGAGCCAACGAAAACTATTTTAATAAATATTATACGTTTGATTAACGTACATTATAAACGATAATTATCGTTGCTTTTTTGGTTCAGTGTAAAGGTAATTTTATTGCGGAAATTCGGTTTTTAGTTTATTTAATATTTTAAAACGTTTTTGAGTAAAGCGAATATATGTTGTGTAACCTCCTACATTTTGGAAATAATGGTATAACTCGAAAAAACGGTTAGCACCACTGGATTCAGCGTACCCGAATTATGTTAAAACACCGGGCACCTGGCTTGTCAGTTTTTTCAACTTGTCCAGTGTGATTAGACTTTCCTCTACCCATCGAAGGGAAGATCAGCTCTTTGAAGCCTTGTTTGCGTTCGGAGTTTTAATGGTGCCTTGCAAGCGGATTTGAATGATTTACCAGTTTTATTACATACTCTGCACGAACTTTGCGAAATTCATCTTTTACTAGTGGTATCTCCCTATCCATATGGATGTTCTTTTCTCTTATATACCACGGTAATCCGGTCATGGTTATACGAATATTCTCGATTGCGCTCTGTAAAAGTTGTATACTTAAATTGCTAGCCGTTTCTCGTAATTAAATATCATATGTCTAAAATGGGCTTAAAATGGCTTAACACCTGACTTAAAAGTCTAGGCAAAGTTTAAATTTAATACTAATCACGCCAAGTCAGCCGTCTATTTAAATGTATGCCAAAGTATGTCACAACATCTGACTGGGGTATTGTAACATCATTAAGTAGGGCAGGTGGGCAATTTCCTCTCCTGAATGTAAACGAAGTGTGTTTAATTTTTAACTCGTTTATTCGAATTGGCCAATTTTTGAACCAAGTTTTCCCTTTTCCTAAGACAGTCATTAGGTTGACAGCAACTGCTTGCAGGTTCACATTACATAAAAGTATGTTATTACTTTATAACAATTAACAGAAATTTTTTAAGAGATCATTTTTAAATGTGTACTCGAACAAATAAAGAGATTATTTAGTAACTTTAGCAATAAGAATATTCATATTCCTTAGATGTTTTTGTCATACAAACCGCACCTTCGCCCATCTATTTAGTACACAATTTAAAACGGGCATCGTTAGCTCAAAGACTCACTCATTTAAACGAAAAACCCACAAACATGTCATCAAATTTAATTATATAATTAATGTCACAAAACCAATAATATGTTTCAATGTTGGCCTCTTTTTCTGTTACCTTTTAAATGTTATTGCAAAATAAGCTCGAAGAAAACAAAAGCAAATAAATTTCGTATTGTGCCAAGAGCAAGGAACTCCCTTAAAAACATAAATTCATTACGACGTTTATACTGAACGCATAAGATCTAAACAAGTGAAAATTGCCAGCAATAATCAAATCAATTCTTAAACTATAATCATTTTAACTTCACCAGCATCAGCAACATCACAGTCATCAATAGCATCATCATTATGTTGAAATGTCAGTCAGACTCAGAGTCTGACACTTGTGCATAAAAAAAAAAATACTGATACTGCTATCAAACGACACAATTCTCTAGAAAGCAACTCCAAGTCTTATAAGGTTTCATGGCACAACCAACCCATCCAACGATCTTGCCATCATTCAAATGTTGAGTGATGAGTTTTTTGTGGCAGTTGTTTTATTTTGTTTTTATATTCGTTTGTCATGCGTGTGACATTAAATTGGAACGCAAAATATGTCAGAATTGTCCAAATACCATGTTCATAAAATGTTTAAATGGCAAATTTGTGTTCATAATTGATTTTAGTACAGGTATGTTGGTTGGTTGCTTAGTTCGTTGGCTGATTCAAAAGGAATGAGAGACTTGTTGTTTGGTGTCTTTGTTTATTATTGTATCCTGTTTGTGCTCCCATTCGATTTGATGTCGTTTCAATTAAAGAAACTGCAAATATTTTTGCGGCATCTAGAAGAAATCAACACAAGAAAAGAAGTTAAACTCGTAATCGTCAACAGAATCTTTCGAAAGCAGCTTTAATGTCAACACGACACAACACAACATTGTCAGCATCTTTATTTGATCAAGATCAGCAGGGTAATAAAAATTATTGTTTTTTTCACTCAGCAAAACATTTAAAAACTTCTGTTTTTTCCATTTAATTTGTGATGAAAACATATTGGTTACTTGGATAATAAATTTTGAAAATAATATTTCAATCGCTTAAGGTACCTGTTATAAAAACTTTATATTAATTCCCCTTTTCCTTTCTAATAGTACCCTAATTTATACAGGGGATTGCTAGTTTTTGTTAACGTTCATTTTAACAGCTCGTAATTCTTGTAGTAAAAATCCTTTTAAAATGGAAAATCGCCCAACACAATTTATAACTAAATATTTTAAGCATTTAAGATAAAATTAGCATATTGTGGGTACTACCGTATCGGTGGTATAAAAAGCTAGTTAGGTATGTTACATACCGTTGGAAAGGTTGGTTTGTCTAGTTTGTCAGCATAAGCTTTTTTTAACGTTTAAAACTAAGATCCGTCTATCGGCTACTACACCAATTCACATCTTTTTCAAAATACGTTTTTTATAATGTTGGAATCAGAACTGTTCCTCTATGGATGTGCTAATTCCCATAAGTCTTATCTAATGTAGTTAATGTAGAAAAGTTGAAAACAACACCGAGTCCAACTCGCTTAGACATAAATTGCATCAAATTAATTTAGTGTGAATTTGTAGACAATTTTAATAAATTAAACATGCAGATTCGCCTTCAGTTTTTACTTGAAAATTTGTATAACACATTTCGAAACGTAAAATAAATTGTTGTAAGCCTTGTAATAATAATAATAATAATAATAATAAAAATAATAATCTTTATTTTGTTTTCCTTAATCATTACATTGGAATTCATGAAAAATTTAAAAACTTAAACAAAATACAATTTAAAAAAATTGACTATAAAGCCGTCCGTCATATATAATTTTAACTTTCATAAATGAATTTTTTTTTATTAATCGAACTCATCTAGTACAATATCAAAAATGATCCACTCATTTCTCAGGAGAAGATAATACTTCCTCCATTACTTATATTATATTAAGCTTTGAGGTGCCATAACTCAGCCATTTCTTATCAGATAGTTACGTTACAAAAAGTAGACTTTTCGCTGGAACTGCCCATATAAATATGAACATCGCTACAAAAACATATTTCAATATAAGATTTCTAAAAAACAAATATATCCAAGCGAACTTGTTTACAAATTTGCATTTTTCTTATTCGAATCTATGTCATCAACAATACCTTGGCGCACTTCAAACAGAACAGTTAAAACAGTGAACCATCGAGTTTTGTTACAGAAAATCTTTGCATTGTATAGTTTTGAAAATGTCTGGTGAGTGGATCAAATCAATTTTGTTACCACCTGCACTCATAAAAATATAGAAAAAGACATGCTTTGATCTCATAAAGTGTTAAAAGATTTGTCAAAATCAATTGTTATCTCAGTTTTTGAAACTCACCTACTCATAAATTCAAAATTTTTCAAGCAAAATTTCTTTAAATTTTTTTATTTTGAAAATATTAGAAAAGTTTTCAACTCCGACTCCACAGCCCTGTTTCAAACACGCTTACTAATTGCTTTCCTATATTCTAAGCATTATATATGTTGCCGCAATATCTCGGTAGCATATCTCTTCCTGATAAAATCGATCGAATTAAGGCATAAGGAATGCGACCGACCATCATTTCTATTTTTCCTTTTCTTCTTTACAACGATTTCGCACAAGGATCCAACCAAAAATCTATTACATTAAATTACATTACGCTAGTTCGTAGTGAGCTAGCCTATCAGTGCGAGGGTTACAGGTTCGATTTCCACAATAGATGGCATACATGACTATTGATCGATAAATTAAAGGCAGAACTAGTGTGTTTGTTCTTTTCTGTTATTAGTCAGCTGTTTTGTTTCCGTTCAATATTTTTTGTATGTTTTTCTTTTTCGTTATGTTCTGCTGCTGTCAAGTCTTGAGTTTTTAGGAGAGAGGGGAAAAGAAATGGCATGCTCTCTTCCCTTCTCCCTTAAAAGCACAAGACTTGACGAGTCAAACTTGACGTGTGTGAACCGGCACTAAAGGAAACCTTGGTACAAGTGTCTGCAAGCCACCAGTTTTGTCGACTTTTTTGGTGGCCTTGTAAAAGAAGTGACGAAAAAATATTTATCAATAAAAACTGAGAAGTATTATTCCTTTAAGAGTTGAAGAAATAATAAAAAAAGATTGTTGTGAATTCGTACCAAAAGTGTAGACCAGCAGCCGTATTCCGTAATTCGCTAAAGCTAAATCTCTATCGCTAAAAATCTATAAAGTTGATTTAGCAACTTTTGGCTACGAATGCAATTCTGTAACGTGCATTTTTAAATTTGGCAATGTCATAAAAATTTTATTCGGCCTAATTTAAGCTTTTAATGTAATCGCTAAAATTTTTAAATGTTGTATTGTCTAAGGCAATTTAGCAATCGAGATTTAGCTTTAGCTAAGCGAATTACATAATACGGCTGCAGATTTTCTAAAATGTACTAGTGATTCTCTGGTTCCAATATGTTACCAACGTCAGTAGCAGATTTCTAATGACAAGCACATGTTAAATGTCTATAGTAAATAACATTGTCTGGGGCATAATAAGTGACAAGTACTGTTGACTGTGTCAATAGTTTTCACAGATTCAGTGACATTTTTTTTAAAGGGAAAAAATCCTTAAAAACACTTTGGTAAAAATAGTTAGTTAATTTGCTGCATTTTTATTTTTAACTGGTTTTAACAATTGCGTTATTTTATAAAAGATTATTTAGAAAGTTTAATTGTCTTCTAAATCAAGATTTAAGCTGGCAAGCCTTACTCATATCCACTCTGCTACAAATAATAAAAATATCAACTCATATCAGAAACACTAGACTCACTCACTCACTAATCAATTGGCTCTCACTTTAGTAAACACACAAAAACTTGTACGAACAGTTGTATCTGTGCACGTCTTTAATTCACAGGCTCGCATTAACGTCGTATTCCTTGTCTGATCGTCTAATTATCCATTGTTGCATTTCAAATGTTGTTAATTTTCAAACAAAAAATTTGTCTTATTATACGATTGAGTTTTATATGTTTTGAAAAATGTTGTAATAAACCAGGGCTGGAAATAATCGAATTGTTCGATGAATTTGTAAAAACCTTTTAGGAATGCGACAACTTACACCACAAATTTAATTCTTCTTAATAATAAATATAGGTTAAGTTCATTTTTAAACTATTTTAATTAAAATTACTTACCAATTAATATTTAGTATCAATTTACCTCATATTAAAACTCCCATATCTGGTTTAATTTCATCGCATCGAATAAAGTGAATGTCAACTTTTATTTAAGAAGAAGAGATACAAGAGTTAAGTAAAAAATGATAACTTAAATTTTGATAAAATAAACTTAATCTTACAATGGAAGCTAATTTTTTTAAATGTGGCTAAATTTCCAATTGGAAGTACATGTCGTCAGCTGTTTATTTGTTTGGCGCATATGCCAAAAAGTCGTAGTGGAGAAAAACGACAATGAAGTTTTCTGAAAATATACCCGATAGAATTTTTTTGTATTTTCACCACTGCTTCTGGCCATGCTTTAAGAATAATGTAAATTTGTGTGAACGTTCATTAACGAACTTAGAAGTTAATAGTTTTTTATTAAAAGTGCAAATTATTTATTTATTTATTTCTTAGAAGAAGAAGTTTTTTTGCTGAATACGTATGTACATATATGTACTTACTGCTGAGTATTGAGTTGTTGCCTTTTTATATTGCTTTTGCTTTTACTACCTTTTTTTCTTACGGCAGTGAAGCAAAGCAAGAATGAAATTTATTTTGTTCGTTTTTGTATGAGGAAAACAATACTTTAAAAAAGTTTCAGTGTAGCAAAATCCTCATGGTATATTAGAGTCATAAGTCGTAAAGTCATATTTGAAAAAATAGTGCATTTTGTATTAAAAAAATGCCGGCAAGAAGCGAAGATGATAAAATTTTAACGATTTTGTGTGAAAACTTTTAATTCGACATCCCCATCCATACTGCCAAAGATATGATTGTGCAATTGGTCTCTAAAGATTTTGTAATTTTAATGCTTTTAAAATTTACATATTTTGTTAATTGCTAACATGAACAAACTTCCACATCCAGATTTTCCATTAAAAAGTTAATAAGCGTTATTTCTTCGGCCAAAGACCACTTCCTGTTGGGATTTTTTCTGTAACAGCAGTTAATTTAATTTTTTCCTGCACACAAACATACCGAAATAGTTTATTTCACTTCCATTTTGTAAATTTGTCTAGTATCCTTGTTTTTTATTATTTACCAAAACAAAATTTCCAAACAGAACAATAAATAATACAAAACCAGTAAACAAACAACAGCTGACTATGAACATACAACATAATACGCATAAAAATCAGACAAAATATATTAACATAAGGAATACCAGCAACATATTTACAACTGTGATATAGTTTTAGCACATATGATAAATACAATACACTAGTACACCATGTAAATTCCCCAACTGAATTGAAATTTTCCATTTTCGATATTTAGTAATACGATAAAGTAACGATACAACAAATTTTTTGGCTCGCAAGTGCAAAAACAAGTTTTTTTAACTTTAAGCCATACAACAGGGCTTGTAAATTGGACAATTATGTATATTTTGGGTATTCACAATCATGTTATATTGTCATAATGTTCTAACATTTTACAATGGTTTAAAAATATTTGGGGGATTCACAAGGTGTCATAAAGTCATAAGGCTTAAAATAATAACATGAAAATATACGACTGTTGTGAACAACCTATTTTAAATTTAAATCAGCTGATTTAAATCAAATATTACCAAAAATAAAAATATTTTTTAATTCTAATCCATGAATTAAGAAATAAAATTAGATCATTCCTGACAATTTTCCATTTTTTAGACGCAAACCACAAATAAATTTTATTTTGTTTGTTTACCAAACATCAGAGTCCTAAGCCGATCTAATTTGACGCCGCAAGTTTTTTGTTGCAAAAATTGCTAGCCGCAGGTTTAATTCGGATGTTAGAAGGATAAATTTTACCATCAACGGTAAATCACTTGCGGCGTCAAATAAGATCGTCTTAGGACTCTGCTGTTTGGCAAGCAAACAAAATAAAATTTATTTCTGGTTTTCGTCTAAAAAATAGAAAATAGTCAGATAAAATCTAATTTAATTTATTAATTCATGGATTAGAATTAAAAAATATTTTTATTTCTGGTAATATTTGATTTAAATCAGCTGATTTAAATTTAAAATAGCACACGGAATCATGAGGGGTTGTTCACAACAGTCGTATATTTCATGTTATTATTTTCAGACATATAACTTTATGACACCTTGTGAATTCGCCAATTATTTCAATAAAAAAATATGTATTTATTCAAAATTTCAATGTTTTTGGTTCGTGTAATTTTTTAATGATCGCGAAAAACTAAAACCGCAGTTCTTAACGTTATTCCATGCCCTCCCTGCACAGCTTTATTTTGGGACATTTGAAATTTGCAAAAAATTCAAACAAATTGTATACCTAATGTATGCTAACATATCGCACTTGCTTAACAATCAATCAATGTATCAAATAAAAGTGTTTCTTTTCTCACTTTTTGGAAAAAATCGAAACATGATATTCTAACCGCTGTTAAAAGATCGTGCTTTTTTGTCTACCTTTTTGTTTATGAAACGGGGTTGGTTTAAAATTCTCTCCATATGACTTTAATGTCATACCAAATATTGTCTTGATTCTACTTAAAATTTTTAGATTTTGAGTTAATACAGTATTGTTGAACAATTGCGATATGTATATAGAAATTAAGAAAACGATTTAATCTAGTTTAAGTAGGAATACAAATTTGAATGTTTTAATAGAGATTGGCATATGCAAATCCTGATTTTAAAGTTATCTCCTCTTAAAATAATAATTACTAGTTTTTATTCTTGACAGAAGCGATTCGAATAAAACGCATTCGAAATTCTCAAATATCAACACTAAATTCTCATGATGCAGAGATCAGAGTGTTTTTGCAGTAACAGACACACTAGACATGTACATACAACCAAACAAACATTCCTTGCTTCCCGCACCATCCTCAAGACGTTTCACTACACCGATTTCTGTTTCGAAGCGTTTTTTGTATTCTTGTATTTAAGGTACCAGTATGTTGCGATGGCAGCTGACGAAGTTTGTTGGCAATAAAAAGACATGGTCTTTGAATTTCATTGTCTCACATGATAATTATGAATAAGAAGATGATGATGTTGGTGGTGGTGGTGGTTGTGGTTGCGATAGTGATGATGGTTTTGATTGTGATCGTGTATAATCAGTTAATAACTCAACATTCATATTTTTGCTTTTTTATATACTCAGTTTATTAGTTGCTGTTGCAGTTGCAGTTGTAAGTTGTCATTTAATATATAATGATGTTATGATGTTTTATGACAGATATATTATGTTAACAAATTCTTCGCATGTCCAAGTGACAATATTAATTTGGAAAAAGCCTCAATCTTATTTATAATCACGTTCACACAACCGTTCACTGAAGGCAACCAGTATTTATGCTCAAGTATTTTTGTTGTTTCATTCCGAGTCTTTGGCCTTGTAGGAAACAGACAGTATATTTTTTTCTTATTTTCTATATTTGAGTTATTATGATCGAAAAACATTTTTGTATAATTACACTAATTTAGTAATAAGAACAATAATTTTTATCATGGAATTTAAAGTTTCAAACATTCCAAGAAGTCAACAACAGCAGAAATAAAAATTTATAAAACTAAATTTGGTGAAATTCAAGCGACAACAAAAAAATTTCTTATAAATATTTATTAGTTGAATGAATCTTTTTTTTCGTGTACAAATTCGAAGTTGATTTCATATTTTGGCGCCAATTATTGTTGCAATTTATAATTGTGGCAACCACAAAATTAAAGGCCGGGCGTTATTTTATTACTTTTTGTTCGCTTGATCTTATTTTTTGGCACTATTTGCAGCAAGAAGTTGCGTGTGCATGTGTGTGTTTTGACTGTCTGTTTGCTTGTTTGTGTGAATTTTTAGGAGTCTACCTGACATTCTCGTGCGTTTGACATTATTGTGTTAATTTGCTGCTTAATGCACGCAACAATTATAAAATAATGCGGCGGCGAACGTTTTGAAGTGAAGCACTCAAATGTCAACATCAAAATCAACAAATATCTTATAAATGTTTTTCTTTTGCCAGTTGAAATGTACAAGTGTTTTTTTTTTTTTTGTTATAGTTTTATTTTGCTTACTGTCTGCCGATCTGTCAATGTGTCTAATTGACACAATCACATTTTTGTCTGTTTGTTATTTATTTCGCTGACTCCTGTTGTTTTAAATAAATGCAGACATTTATAGGAATGTATTGATCAGTTAGAATTTCCCGTTCCAAAAATACAAAAAACAAAAATTTAAATTTTGCTTATTCATATTGTTATGCATTTCACCACAGGTGGAAAGGGTGTATGTTGAGGATTTAGGTTGTTATATATTCACATACAGTCCGAAAAATTTTCTATTGAAATTCAGCCAGATTGGTATACCTGCGGTAAAAGGTAAGAAATGTGTCAAAAAACACGACTGACTCAAATTTCTAGCCTTAAGTCTCTAACTTCTGCCCATAAACACTTAGATTTTTAATTCTACTTATAATCGCCTTAAGTAAACCAAGTAAAATTACTGTAGGGAAAATTAATAAAATCATTTAATAAATGCGCAAGGTGTAGACAAATAACTACCCGTTTCTTTCCAAAATAATGGCGTTGGCGCAATAGTTCCTTACCATATGAGTAAGAAGGACTAAATTTGGCTTAGGTTAGGTTAAACGGGCAGCCGTCACGAAGACGACTCACTTGGGTCCTTATAGCGTTCCCCTTGTGATACCCCTAGCCAGTGACAGGAGTCAGCCAGTATCCACCAGACTATTCCCCGGAGGTCACTGCAGCCTCGAACCAACCCGATTCCCTGCAGAACAGGGAGTGCGATTTCAGTCCCACATTGGACATATCGTCCAGACATGGCAATTCCGGTCTAACAAAATGCCTAAGCCTAATGCTCCCCAGACCGGGGCATTGGCAGAGAAAGTGAACCACCGTGTCCTCCTCCTCCTCATCATGATAACTCCTACAGTAATCATTATAAGCAAGACCCATCCTCCTAGCATGAGTCCCTATCACCCAGTGACCCATAATGACCGACATTACTGTCCTTATCCGGTCCCTACCGAGAACAAGTGGTACGCGCGTTCTCCCCGCGTTATAGCCAGGCCATAAAGCCCTGGTCATCAGACAGGTATTTCGTCTGATGAGAGGCTTTTTTTCATTCTAGACTTGCAATTTTTGAGTTGATTGGTGAGAGATTAGGGAGCGGCACTTAGTTTCATGTACTCTCTAGTTCTGTTTTGTGTTGTTATTCTCACAATATTTTACTTGAAGTTTGCTGTATTTGTATTTATATATAAAATGTAAAGAATAGAAGAGGAAAAAAAGCAAGATAAAAATACACTCAGGTCTTTTTTTATGCGGTAGATGCGTTCCCAATAAAACCGCATAAATGAAATCCCCATAAAAAACTCCATTTTCACACAAAACGGATGATTCGTTCCGAAAAGTTAAAAAACCGCATAGCTTCAAATCTGGGAGTAAAAATTAGACCAAAACCGCATAAAAAAGTCATTTTATAAAAAAATTAACCAAAAACAATTCATTTATTTATTAAAAAAAATACATAAGAAGAAAAAAACTACAATATAAACCAGTTTTATGAAAGTTAACAAATAGTTAAAGGCATACATTTATTAATACGTAAATACATAAGTAATAAATAAGAAACAAAAAAAAATATTTATAAAACTTAAATTAATATTTAAAAGTAAAACATTACATGTAATCGGAATCACTACTTGGCAGCGTTCTTATCCGCTTTTTAATTGGTGCAAAATCACTTTCATCGCTAGAGGACCCAATCAAATCCTCGTCGCTAGATAAGACAACATACACTAGCAGTTGGTAAAGTCGGAACATTCATACAATCTTTATTTTTTTTTTTTTTATAATTTCCTAGCTTATCCCGCGAAGCTTTATGCTTGTCTGCAGGAAAGAAACCAGAGTCTGCAGTTAGCTCCTTTTTGAATGACACAATTTAAGGGTTCGGCAGTTTTTTCAAAATAATTCGTTTTTAAATTTTATTCATAAGTGATGCCAACGTTTAAAAATGATTAATACGACAAAAAAAATATAAAAAATCAATAAAAAAAAAAATATGTAAAAAAAAATCGAATTGAAAACCGCATAATTTCAAATCCGCATTAAAACAGACCTAAGTGTACAAATATTGCAAAATTATAATTTCATAATCTAGACACATATGCAATTACAAATCAAAGTTTTAAAAACTGCAGCTACAAAAATTGCAAGTCTAGAGGATGACTAACTAATCAAGAGCCGATGTTGAATGTGAACCACACCTAAACGTCAAGTTTTTTGCTGCATTTCATTTGACATTTCTCAATTTAAGACTAGCTCAATTTTAACCATGGAAAGATACACAATCGAGCAATGTGTTAAAGTTATTCAGGCTTTTATGAAAACAGGCGTTCAAATCAAAATGCATATCGTGCACTTTCGAAGAAAATCATCTTCAGTGATGAGGCACATTTTCACCACAGTGGATTCGTCAGTAAGCAGTATTGCCCATTTGGGCGAATGATAATCCAAGAGTGATTGTCGAAAAACCAATGCACCAACAAAGAGTGACTGTTTGGTGCAGTTGATTGGCTGGCGGCATCATCGGGCCGCATTTTTCCAAAATGAGGCCCGCCAGGCAGTTACTGTGAATGGTGGTCGCTATCGTGAGATGATAACGAACTTTCAATTGCCCGAATTGGAAGAAATGGATGTGGACGATATGTGGTTTCAACAGGACGGTGCAACTTGTCACACAGCTGACGAAACAATGGCTCTTGTGCGCCAAATTCAATGGCCGTGTTATCTCACGTGGTGGCGATGCTGATTGGCCACCAAGATCATGTGATTTGACACCTTTGGACTTCTTTCTTTGGGGTTATTTTAAAGAAAAGGTGTATGTCGATAAGCCAGCTACAATTCCAGAGCTAAAGGATGAGATAATTCGGCACATTAGTGGCATAGAACCTCAATTATGCCTCAGCGTCATCGAAAGTTTGGACCTTCGGATGGAGGTGTGCCGCCGACGTCGCGGCGGCTATTTGGCCGATATTTTGTTCCATACATTATTTAACCATACCAATATTATCATAATAAAAAGAAATCACAAATAATTTGTGATTTATTCAAAATTAACTTCGGCCCTTTAACCACCCTTTATAATAATGCCTTACAGTTACATTTATTCTTGTAATGTGTGAGTTTAGCAATACTAATTCCAAAAATATTCACACCTTTTACTTTAAGTTTTAATAACTTTGTAAGGGAAAAAAAACTAAATAAAAAAATAACAATTGATTTTAAATTTTAAATCATGAGTATTTCTTCTTAATGTTTACTCAAAGTTACATTACCATTCTGAATTTGTATTAATAATTAAGCAAAGTGCTAGTCAAGTAGCTGAAAATCAGTACAAGAATTTAGAAAGTAAAAGTAAATATCCCAAATAGTCAAATGTAGAAATTGATTAATAAAAAAAATATCTCCAATAAGTTTTATTGGTTCAAACTTGCTTTATATCTTCTTCTAATAGGTTTGTACCAAATACCAAAACATCATATTATCAATACGAATATCCATGTGCAGAACGTTTTCATTATTTAAAGACTCTGGATGCTATAGCTTTTCATATACATACACAAAAAATTATATCACTCATACTAACACTCACATCTCAAACTCATGCAGTGCAGCAACATGTGCAGACATATTCGATGTTATTTTATTGTTATTGTTGTTGCTGTTGCTGTTGTTTTGTTTAAATATGTACATATGTAAGTATGTATGAATGTTAACATTTATTAACTATATTTAATAATTAGCAGTATTTGTGGCATAGTTTGTTTAGTTTGTTGCATGCAACTAAATAATTGCTACATGGGAGAATTTGATCAATTAAACTCACTAAACGTGAATGCTACGAGCCATGTGCAAAAAAAAACAACTCAATATAAAACAACAACAACAACCGCAGCAACAAATCCAACTGATGCAATAAACACTAACATGAACATTAAACAGCAGTCAACGTCAACAACAACAACAACAAACATCAACAATAAAACATTCAGAGTTATGGACTTATTAATAAATTTACTTTTTATACTTTTTTAGTCATATAACTTTATTAGCCACAAATATTTCTTGGAATGATGATCGGTAATTAAATGGTTATGTTTATTTGTTGGATTGTTTTTTTTTCTTTCTCTCTCTCTCTCTAAAACACCGTCTTTACTTTTCTTTGATGTTTAACCTCTGAAAAGAAGAAATATGCAACGTGATGCAAAAACTATTGTGGGAACTATTTTTCTTGTTAAACAAACAAGTTAAACCAGATGACCAATTGATGAAAGCAAACATTAAAATTAATAATGAAATTTATAAAAAAAAAAACGATTGTAGTAAATAATTTATAGTTTTAATTTCTATTGAATAATAATAAATAAATAACTAATGAAAAAATTTTCATTAAAATTACATTCCTATCAAACACGTTTTAGGTAGGGAATGGTAAATGGATTCCAAAATCGATTTTCGATTTTTCGATCGACTTTTTTTATTTCGATTTTTGAAATCGTACCTCAAAATCGGTTAATATACATTTGCAAACTTGTACCTTATACCACAAAGGGGGAAACACCTGCTTTTTTACTTAGCAAAATACTGGAGAAGTTGAATTAAGATTTTTACAGTGGGTAGATATGACTACTGTTTATAATTTTCCTACAAAAAGTGAAAATGTGTAAATGTTGAAATGGCCTTTTGGAGGAACAAGTGCGATATGTATGTACTTTTCACATATTGAAATTGTGTTCTTGTGTAGTCAGTCAGGGGTGTCACATAAAACAATTCCGATCAAAAGTGATTTCGTAACTTGCTTCACACAAAACGAAATCGCTTTTGATCGAAATTGATTTCTCTGACAAGCCTAAATGTATGGATAATATTTCAAAGGATTATGACAATATTTCCTGATCGGTGGCTACTCTTTCTTTCCTAAGTTACTATAAGTTAGTTTTAGACAACAAACGTTTGCATGTCGTTGATGTCGGAAAGACGCAGATTTATTTCCTTGTAATTTCGTATTTGCTAGGATAAATTACACACTTTTTTCTTTTCACTCTGCATATAACTAGATAGATTTAAATATCGCTCACACACTCGTCTGTTAGAAAATTAGCGTATTTCTACAGGAATGCAATGGTTTAATTAACCTGTTGTGTTTCTATATTAATATGTTCATTTTCACAAAGCTGACTTAGCGTTTGTTACGGTACGATATGTTTGGACTGTTTTGTTCACTGTCCATTGATGACTTTAATTTCTGAAGAACAAGAGCCCCTATATTAAAGTTGAAAGTATACCAGAACACTAAAGGTAAATACGTAAAACTACAACTTTAAACTTAGAAAACTGCATTAACATACCACCTTTATACCTACCAAAAAACTGCAAAAATTTTGATAAAAATAAAAAAATCGGGTTTAAAAGCCCAATAATCGATTTCAGTATAAAATCGCATAGGTAAAATCGATTGCAAAAAATCGATTTTTCTTAGCACTTAAACGTACTTAACGACAGTAGTATTCATAAAAATATTTAAAATTTATAAAAGCTGACCGAGACCATTTTCTATTAAAATTTTACTAAATTAACGTTTGTTTAATTCGTGTCCTTTACATCCATCGCGTTCGATTATGAGAAAATTCTATGAAAAAAAAGAAGTTAAAAGTAGCATATTTCTGTGCCATCGTTTAAATTTCACTTTTAATTAAAAAAAAAACCCAAATATTTCTGTAATGAGTTGTTTGATGCACAATTATGAGTATTTCTTCTTGATTTTCGCTTTAAGTTGCATAAAAAACATATTGTTTTATATGGTCACCTTAAAAAAACAGTTTTGAACAAAAATTTGTTAAACATATTATGGTTATAATTATTATTGTCACGGGCAACCGTACTATGGTTTAATTAGTGCTGCATAATGGAAGCACAACTAAATGGTAAATGAAAAATGCAACACATAATATGCATACTCTTTCACGTGTGGAATTAGGGAATTTCTAACCTTAAAATAAGGCACTTTTGGCCATAATTATGTTTTATCGCTTACGATATTTTTTACTTAATAACACTGTGCAACAAAAAAAAACCAGGCTCAATAACTAGAAACTAGACTATTGGTAGAGCAAATCTGCCAAACGTCCACACAAAAGTACTCTAAAACGGCACTTAAGTGGGTTTAAATGTTCGACTAATATTATCTGCATTAATTTTCACCAGGGGTCTTCTTAGACCAAAAACTGTTTTTCGAAAAGATTCAAAAATTTCAAGGTCCGGAATTTCGAAAATCAGTTTTACATACATTGCATGATTTTTTGGTCTTAAAAGCCCCTAATGAAATTTAATGCAGAAAATATTCATCGAATATTTTAACCCTTTAAAGTACCGTTTTAGTATACTTTTGTGTGTAAGTTAAAAAAAAAATGACAAAAATTACCCCTTGAAATGAGTGTTAGAGGGATCATATATTTTAAGAAAAGAATCGCTATACAATTCTACTGAAGACATCTGAAATGGTATTTTAGCTCAGAAGGACATTAAGTATTTTTTTTTACCTTTACCAAACGCCTTTTCAAAAAATTCGGGAACCCGAGCTAAATTTTCAAAACCCTTTGGCAGATTTGCTCTACCAATAGTCTAGTTTCATTTCGCGTTGCAAGTATTGAGGCTGGCGGCGATTACCCGAATTTTGTTGCACTGTGTAATCAGCATCCTCAACCGCCAATATATAAGAGTTGCCATTTTAAAAACTTTAAATATATTTTATAGTCTCAAAAAATGTGTGTTCGTCCAAAGAACGTTACATAAAATTAAAAATCAATACTTTACAATAAATTTGAATACAAGTTTTATGGAATTTAATCACTCCGGAAAAAAACTACGAAAATTAAAGATATGCGAAAATAGTTATTTTAAAATTATACATGATTATTTAATCTTAAATCACTCGGAGCAGTTAAAAAAAATCTATACGTGTCCAGCGACATAAACACTTGTATTACACACTTATTGGCATTGCTATGCACTGTAAATTAAAGGTTGGATCATCTAGCCCAGCATCTGTGTGATTACTGACAACTTGCAACACAATTTATGCGCAACAAAAAAAAATAAACGAAACGCCATGGGAAGTTTTATAACTCAATTTATTTGATATTTTACATAAAATAAATTCCAAAAGCAAACAAAATTTAAACTGAAGAAACAAATTTACATTTTAAATTAACGCAATCTCTTAAAAATGCTCACTGTGGCCAATTTACAAACTACAAGCCGTTTAAACAGTTCTGCTAAAAAGTATAGAACAGTTTTGGTTAAATAAAGTAATTTTTTTTTTTTTTTTTTTTGCAAATACAAATTCATATTTTCGTATGAGATTTGCCACGCCTATTAGGCGCCGAGTAATCAGGCCATAACTATGACAATTTCAGAAAATTTGGTTAAGTTATTTAGGAGCACAAACAAACAAATGCTCTTTAATTTTTATATATTCAGATAAGTTCGACCGTCAAAAGCATAACTTGGATTTCTTTAGGTCCTACCAGACAATTCGGTGGGTATTGATAAAAAAAACACAACAACAAGATCTTCAAAGGCTAAGTCGTCCCTCACGCCCACCAAAGTTTGAGAAATATTATTATATTTTTACCTAAAATCTGACGCACACAAACACAAATTTAGAAGCTCATCTATGCATCTATGCTGCTGTTTGGTTTTTAGTTTGGTTTTGTTTAATATGAGATTTAGAGAAAAATTTCAAGACAAAAGTTGTTGGAAACTTCACTAATAACAACTTCTTAAAACTAACAAATCAGAGCAAGTTAAACCCTCTTTTAAGTTTAAAATCTGTAAATCTCTAAACATATAAAATTTGGCGTTTAAACTACCAATACAGACCATATGAATTTAATTTAACTAAATATAATACATCGGACACTGATGTATAGTTGTTGAGTTTAAACTACATATAAATTCAAGTTTAGTTCAACTAAACCAGCGTTTAAACCATCAGGGATTTATTAGCCATTAGTAAACGATTTTTATGTAAAATTAATATTATGGGGCATAAAAGTCGGACTTTACGATTTTTCTCAAACTTTTGCGGGCGTGAAGAACGGCTAAGCCTTCGCCGAGTGTCCTTAAATTATTTTTGGCGTCGTTTTTTATCAATACCCATTAAATGGGTATGAAAATATGCTTCATATAGTTAACGAACACCCTACTACAGTCAGATAAAACTTTACGAAAGTACTGTGTATTTACGAACAAATAAAGTCCATAAAGTTTTTATTGTGCATCTTTGACGTCAGTCTCCATTAATGTGTGCTAAAATTTTAAACATCAGTTTAAAAAGTGTTTTGCATTATTAACACACATTTCAAGCAATTCGTGTTCTTCATGTTGTTGTTCACACTTGACGTAAATTAAAATCTTAATAGTTCATGAACTTATTAGCAGTTTCCTGTTAATATTGCCACCGAAATACACTCTTTTACACACGTACACACACACACACAGGGACACAAATATACAAAACAAATGTTCCATTTGTATATGAAGTGCTGGAGAAGAAACATTGATTTCCTCTTAAGGAGGTCATCACTTCTTGTTACTTCGGTTTTTCGATACGATAATTTATGGATTTGTTAAGGTGGTTGGTTGCCAGTAGACTGCTGTCGAAAGGTGCAGTTGAAATGTTGTAACTTATGCAATACTAACAACAATTGCATCATAAACACCGCAGGCTCACTTACACTCGCTCTCTCATTTGCTTATGAGAAGTGTGAGGAGAAAAACACTATTTGCATCTTGTAATCTTAATAGAAATGTTAAATTTCCTCTCGTATCAGCGAATTTGATCGTACAGCGATCATGTTACATTTTCTTTTCGTTGTTTATACGATTATTGATTTGATATTAAGATGAAGGTTTGTTGTTGTTTGTTTTTGTTTTTGCATTTAGCTTTTTGTTGTTGTGAATATATTTACCAAGATGTTGTATAAATTATAGTCAGTTATTAATGAAGATACAACAACATGGTGTTGCAGTCACTGAGCGATTTAGCAGTGTTGCAGTTTGCTTACATACACATAACTACTTTGGGATTTTATGCTCTTACAGATTCTGCGTTGTTTGTGTTGTCGTTGTCGACTGCTACAAAACATGCTCCAGATAAATTGTATATTATTTAATATACACACAAGCACAGAGCACTTTGAGCATTTATCCGATTGGGTTAATATCCGTATCTTAAAGACGTTTTGTTTTGTTTGGTTTTGTTTTGTTTCTAAAGATTCATCTGTCCATCTGACTGTCCGGGCAGGTTGGTGTTAAGTTAAGTTAGGTTTTTCTGTTTGTTTTTGTTTTTTTTTTTATATATAAATTTAGTTTCTTTCGATATCTTATAGTGATTAATGAATGTTTTACCATAACATCGCGTAAAAAAACGATATGTTGTGCATAAAAAAAAAAGAAAAAACGAAAACGGCAATTATATTGTTGCTTCTTTGGCAGTTATCATGTTGTTCTTATTGACAGGCATATTATCACATGAACGTGTTGCGATTTAATGACTTACATTGACTACAAAAGTACGAGTGCACTCGTGCATTTGCTTCATTCATTAATTCAGTAGTATGAATAATGATTATTTTGAATTGAATGTGTGTAAACAGGACCTTCATTTAACACTTTCAATGATTTTTAATCAACAGTTCTCTGCTGTTGTATTATTGATCTTAATATTTGTAGTGGTCTAGTTTTTTTTAAGCTAAAAATTAACTGTTTCGACCTATTTAAATATTCCAAAGGCTTTTACTATTATTATTATTATTTTTTTATAAATTGTATAATTTAATTTTTTTTCAATAGGATTTTCTGTAAAGACTTTGAATTGCAAAATTTTATATTAAAAGCCTTGATCAACAGGAATAAGTGCATGTTTTCCAGTTGTAGTTCATTGATGTCCAAGCCATAATGGATTTAGCCGAAATTTAAGCAAATTTATACATTAAAAAAATGCCAAGCTTCACTGCGCTAAATAGGAGCATGTCTTTTAGAAGAGTTTTTTTCATATTATGCTTCAGAATTCTAGTAGACATTTCGGATTTCTTTTTAATTTATTTACACGTCAATATTTGACTGTTAGATTGAAGCACATCCTCAAGATAAAATGCAAAAGTTTATGAAATGATGACGATTAGAAATTGAGAGTGGCACCCAGAAAAAAAACATTTTTCAATATGGTCACCATGGTAATTTTACAAATAAATAAATAAAAATAAATAAATAAAATGATTGTCACATTTAACCATAACATGTTTAAATCGTTCATCTTTAACAAACTAATTAGAATACTGACAGTGAAAATAAAAAAAATCGGTCATTAAGTTACCAAATACAAATAACTACCTTTTTTCCCTCGCAAAAATAGCTTTAGCTTAAGGAGGAATATATTTGGCTCAAATAAATATAAGAGTTATTATCTGAAGAGATTTTGTGGTTACAATCGAAACTTGTCGGGGCAACCTGTCCGTGTAACCTGGGTTCGATTACCAGTTCAGTCAAGAATGAAAAATTATCAATAAATTTTAATTAAATCCATGTTGTAAATTCCTTTCTTCATAAAAATAAGTTAATGAAAATTAAAATTGATGAACTTAAGCCTGATAAAAAATAATGAAATTTGGCTTAAAAACCAAAACAGTTCAATAAAATAACCGCAATACTAATTAAAAATATTGAAAATCCGCGAAATCAGTTCAATATTCCCCTAGCCGCTATACATGTGCCCTACCCAGTTAAGGGTCTTAATTCGATAAGATTGAGTTTAAATATTCTAATGGCCGTTTTCTCATTGTATCGACAAACAGTCTGTTACTTAATGTCGACATAAATTTGTTAGACCAATAAAGTGTCCGGTAACGATTTTGGTTTTCTCAATATACCGACAAAAAACTTTGTTTTTAGTTGGCATCCCCTCTGTAAATGTATGTAAAAGTAGGGTGTGAGCTGATTAAATCCATCTGTATGACAAATAAACGGCAAAAAAAAATAATTGGCAAATGAGGGACGGTTAGCTTTGCGACAGAATAGAAGCAAATGAGACATTGAGAAAACCAAATTTCTTTAATGTGCAGTTTTTCGTTGGGAAAAAAGATAATCGCCTTATGAGAAAATGGCAATCAGTGAATGAAATTTGCCTGTTTTTCAAAGTCAACAAAATCAACCTTTTATTTCACCTAGTGCCCATATAAATATGCTGCTGGAACAACGCCAAATGAACTAAATATGACTCATACAGTTCCTAAATATAAGAAGAATTTAATATTAAAAATCAGCCAAATCGGTAAATTTTTTACCTGGCCGAATTTAGGGTTTTGGGACGATGCGGCTCATAAGTGGATAAAATTGAGTTTAAATTTAACATTCTAATACGTCAAAAACGATTTCTGTAGATGAAGGGTTAAAAAGACTTCACTGAAAAGAAAAATCAATCCATCCGTACTCAAATCAATCCGAACCGGTATTAATAGTACGGTGAGTACGGATTTTCTTGAATGAGATACAGAAAGATTGATTCAAGTACGGATTTTCAATCGCAAAATACTTAAATTATCCAAATTCAATCCTGATTTCGTACTTGAAATAATCCGAAAATGAAATTGATTTAAGAAAAACTAAAATTGAATCAATCTCAAAATGCGCTTGATTCAAGTATTATAAAATTGCTTTAATCCGAATTCGTACTTAAAAAAATCCGAAAATGAGATTGATTTAAGTTAAACTAAGATTGAGTCAATCTCAAAATGCGCTTGATTCAAGTATTATAAAGTGGATTTTATCCCGAATTAGAAAGAAAAAAATATTATGATTGATGTTCTTATTTGTAAGGTAAGGTGTAACAGAATGCCCGATATGGTTTTTGCTTTAGAAATCTTATCCACATATTTTACCAAAAATATAAACTAAATGAGAAGCAAGAGTTAAATTTACTTTTAAGCCCTTCGTGGTACACTTGGGTCTGGCCAAACCTTTTTTTAATGTGTGTAGAAAATTAAAACATGCGTATGCCGGAGGGTTAAACACAACGAAAAGTTTAACCTTTTTTTAATTGAATTAAAAAGATTGTACTTATTTGCAGAAATTCCGGGATTGATTTTCGAAATTAATCCCATTTAGAATTGTTTTGATTAAGTTTTAATGTGATTCGTACTTGAATGTTTGAGTACGACTCGTTCTTAAAGTTATCATAAAAAACTTGATTTATCCCGAGTGTTTTTCTTTCTGTGGCAAATAAAAATAATTCCGATACTAAAGGTTGTATCGATAGTTTTTATTTAATAATATTAACTATTAATAGTTTTGCTGCTCTAAGATCCCCTTCACCAGAGCAATGTTTAAATGCATTATTTGAAAGGATGGCAATAGATTTAAGAAAACAGAACTTATGTCAAACTTGCAATGCATATTTAGAGCAGTGTTAACACCAACAAAATTAAAATTTACACTTGAGATTAACCAAAATTACCTGTTTTAAATGAAATTACACCTGGGGGCAAATTATGGCAGTCGTGATCGAATACTTTTTCACTTCGAAAACTATTTTTTTTTCTTATTCTTCCTGTCAATTTTATTTTTTTAGTGTTGTAAACCATTTATTTGAGTTTTCGCAACATTAAAAAAAATATTTACGATTCGTTCAGTATCGACTGAAATAAAAGTGCTTTGGAATCGAATGAGTATTCGATCACAACTGCCATTATTTGCCCCATGATATCAAATTAACGTTTAACAGTAGAAGTCGCCTATTTGCACACCGGTTATTGGAATTTAACGGTTGAATAAGCATCATTTGAGTATTGAGTCAATTACAAAAATTATTTCATCAAAACTAATTTTGCTAAATTTTGATAAAAGTTAAATTGTTTTGCCATGACGCTGATGATATAAAGCGAGCTTATCTTATTAGGACTGTAAATACATATAAGCAAGTTTTAAGAGCACTATTAAGGCCCGTTTATCGCCCGTATAAAAAGTGTTTCATTATTACAACTTTACTTTAACCTACCAGGTAGGATGAACCTTAGTCTACTTTATCTCTCACTTTAGGTTTAAGTACAGTTTTAATAATGGAACACTTTTTATAAGACCGTTTAAAGTCTACTTTTAGCTATCGGTTAGTTGCGAAAACGGGCCTAAAATTGCAAATTTACCAGGTTATTTTTAATTTGAATGCCTTTCTCCAACAATTTTTGCGTTTGAAATCACTTTTAAGTTCAACTTTATTTAAATCTAACGGCCCATGCCGACTTCATTGATTATCAAGCTTTTGTAAATCCATATTAAGCAATGAAAATGTTTTCTTAAAAAAAAACTGGTGAGAACACTGGTTGAGAAGAATGTCCATTTTTTGAATCTACAATATCTAAAATCGTATAAATTTTATAACTGAAACATTTGTCGTTAAGTAGTCAAAATTCCTTAGTTAACGATGACTGTCGTCAAGAACTATTCTGTAATGAAATTTTAACAATTTTTATCGGTAAACAATATCGATAGCTAATGACAAGAAAAAAGTTCTTGTTAAATAATAACGATAATAAATGTCTGTTAAAAGATTACAAATATATGTGACCTTCACCGAGAAAAGGGAACAAGTGTGTGAAAATGAAGTTCTGAGAAAAACGCATTTCATCTTTTCCTACACCCTTTAAGATACCAGAATCCACTTTTAAGTCCAAACCGGTTTTTTGACACACTAGGTCCCCTTTCTCTGAGGAGGTCACATATAGTAAACAAGCCAATTTTGAATGCAAAAAAAAGTAAAAAAGTGTAGCCGAAGAAAGGCCCCAACATAAACCGAAGTATTTGGGACCCATGGGAAATCATGTTTCCGCCAGCAAGAGTATGTTGTGAGGCTTGGATTCACATAAGAGTTTTCAATGCCACATATTTTCTAAATAGCTACTGCTATTAATATGATTATTACTATGAGATGACATAGAATCTATTATAAGTTTCTTTTGTTAAGCTATTTTCAGGATTGTGTATTTGAGTCAAATATGGACCGATTCCAATTTAATTTGCAATTCTCATTTAGGTTGCAATTAAATGTTGTTGGGCCTAATTAAACCGAAATACCTACACAAAAAACAAGGCGGTTTTTGGCCACAAAACCCCTATTCCGGAAAGAACTTTGCGCACAAGGTTAGCTTAAACAGATCATCAGCCAGCCGGATTGAAGGACGGGCCTCGTTAAATCGATTCCGAGTCACTCGGGATACTAACATGTGGGGTAGAATCTAAAATTAAATGTGTAACACACATAAGCACAAACACATATATTTTATACTCTCCACATACAGTAGGGTGGGTGTAAAAAGTATGAGCAGAATGTTGTGCTAGAGTGGCTTTCACTACATATATTGGAATAACTTAAAACCGGTCGACCATATTCAGTAAAAAAAAATCCGAAACTCGGCAACAATATTATCTTTAAGCCGTGCTTACACTGTTTTTTAATTTGCCCTGTAGTTTCAGAGATATCGTAGAATTTTTGAAGAAACAATTTACTGAGAACACTGAATATCGATGTCCATACAAAAATAACTTTTTTTCCTCTTTGCATGGAAATCGATATTTAGTTTTCTCAGTAAATTGTGAATAAAATTAAAAATTGTGCACCGATTTCAATGAAACAAACCTCATTTCATTCGAAATTATGTTAAGCTAAATGTTTTTAGACCAAAACTTTGATGTTTGTCGCGTTTTTTTTATGAATTTTTAAAAAACAAAAATTGTTTGTTTGTTCAAAATGTCCCTATAGTTTCTTCATAAATTCTACGATATCTCTGAAACTACAGGGCAAATTTAAAAAAAAAGTAAGCACGGCTTAATTTTTTTTGCAGCATAGTGCAATCTGTACGATGCCGACCAATTACACAGTGCAACAAAATTCGAGTCATCGCCGGCAGTCTCACCCTGCAAATAAGAGGACCAGTCCAAACACGCCCACAAGGGACTAGGACTAGTCCAAAAGTAACCCAAACGTTTGGAAAAAACATGGTCTATTTAACATTACGATGTCCTAGGGCAGGACCATATAACCCAGCTTTGGACTACAAAGGAGTAGTTTTAAAACTACTCCATGGTATACTCAAGAGGATTAGTTTTGAAGTCGTTTAAAAACGAAAGCACGTCGTTAATAAACGAAGACATGTCGTCTCACTACAAACACTTTTTAACAATGACATGGTCTATGCTTGCATTACATCGGACCAGTCCATTTAATCAAATTGGATCAGGTGGTCCAATAATATTTGCAGGGCAATACTTGAAACTCGAAATGAAACTAGACCACTGGTAGAGCAAATCTGCTAAATGGTTTTGAAAAATTAGCTCTGGTTCCCGAATTATCAGCCCCTAAAGGTTTTGCATTTTTTGAAAAGGCGTTTGGTAAAAGTCAAAAAAAATATACTAAAAGTACTTCTGAGCTAAAAGACTGTTTGAGATGTCTTCAGAAGAATAGTATGGCGATTATTTTCTTAGAATATATTAACCCTCTAACAGTTATTTTAAAGCGTAATTTTTGCCCTTTTTTTAACTTCCACACAAAAGTATACTAAAACGGTACTTTAGAGGGTTAAAATGTTCGACGAATATTTTCTGCATTTAGTTTCACCAGGGGTCTTCTAAGATCAAAAAATCGTGCAATGTATGTAGAACTGGTATTGAGCTGGTTTTTTTATATTGCACAGTGTTATCTATTCGAATAATTAAATTTGCATTAAAATTACATCGATTTGGTTTTGCATATTGTTGCATATTTTGGTGAAAATGCATATTTAGGTTTTAAATGCATATTTTTGCATATTTTGAAATTTTTGAGTAATTTTTTCTTATATTTCAATATTATCAAAACAATTCTTAAAAATTTTTTTTTGATACACAAAAACAAATTTGAAAATCAAAAAACTAATTGCTTTAAATACAAAATTTTCAAGATTTCGACAAAAGATCCCTCTATTTTAAATCGATGCACCACCTTACATGGTTAAGTCTTCGAATCAGCTCAAAATATTTTATTCAAAACTATTAGAAGATACTTGCGTGGCACATGGGCGACGTGGTGCAGAGGAAATTAGAAGCCAAATCGATATTATTGAAATTTTTAATAAAATGTGTCCTTTTGTTACCCTTTCACCGCAGCCAGTATTACCCTGGCAACAAAAAAAAAACATTAAGTAATTGAAAAAAGTTATTCAGGAATTTGTTTATAAGAGAAGAAAAATATTAATTTAATTAACATAAGAAGTCAATTATCATTTGTTTTTTCCAACTACGGATTAATTGGTGAAGCAATAACTAAATTTGAGGGATTAAGTTCACTTAATATTCAAGTCAAATTAATAAATATTGCAGAAACTTAACAATGTGGGAGAAAGAATAGCCCGACAAATCAAAAAAATTCAAAAAGTTTTTAAAGAAAAATTAAGGAATTCAAAAAATTAAATAAATTTCAAATAATAATTAGTATTGTATTTATTTTGTTGAACTGTTTATGGTTTTTAATCCAAATTTTGATATTTCAATTGGGCTAAAGTTCATTAAATTTAATTTTCATTAAATTATTTTTATGAAGAAAGGAATTTTACAACATGAAGTTAAATAAAATTTTTCAATCTTGAAGTGGGATCTGAAAATAATTTTTTTTCAAAATGCGTTGGCATTCTTCAAGTGCAAGACAAAGTTTTACTTTTATTAAAACAGTACTTTTTATATTTAAACAAACAACAATTTATATTTGTTATTTAAGTTTTATAAAGAAATTTGAATAACAATAGGCTGAAGTTTTTATATTTTTCCTTGTTAAAAAACAGTTCCTTATGAAAAGTTTTGAGGTTTTTAGTGCATTTTTTCGACTTTTTAGTGCATGAAAATCTGATCCCTAATTATAACCCTCAAAGTGGCAACACTGATTAAGATTCATCTTAAAAATTCTATAAATACAAATAATATTAAATATGTTTTATATTTTTTTGATATTCTATTTTAATTAACATTATTCATATTATATTTTCTATATGGCCACAGTTGTCTCCCTTTTGAAGCATCAGCTTGATGAATTTAATTTGTTCATACTCTTATTTGGTCATCCGTTGAAATTAAAATAATTATGAAGGATCCTTTTCACTGGCTGATGGGCAGAGTTATTAAC
This sequence comes from Pollenia labialis, assembly GCA_949318255.1. Taxonomy (NCBI): domain Eukaryota; kingdom Metazoa; phylum Arthropoda; class Insecta; order Diptera; family Polleniidae; genus Pollenia; species Pollenia labialis. The sequence goes on along the minus strand of OX439141.1, from coordinate 68,375,207 downwards.
GTAGTTCAATCATACCAGTGTCATTATCTATTTATAAATTGGAAGAAAAGTGGTCATTAATTCCATATTTAGTGTAACTAAAATGATAAATTTTTACCAACCCTAAAAATACTGGCTCTTAAATAAATCGATTTTTAAGTGGCAACTAAGACAGACAAAACACGAAGATGGTGACGGTGATGGTGACAGCGATGGGAGTGGGAGAGTGATTCAGTGAAAATTGTTATTCGTTAATTAACATTAAAAAATAGTTTAAGCTTTCAATTAAATATCCCTGCCTCCCTGGCATAAGTTTGACATGTTAAAAAAAAAAAATCTTGTTGTTGTTGTTTAATGTTTGCATAATTGCTTGTAGGTATTAAAATTGAAGAAAATCAATTAAGTAGCTGGATGGTGGACAGCAGAAGATGAAGCTATAGGAGAAGAAAAAGATTCATTATTTATGCAAAAATTCATTTGTTTATTTATACAACTCGATTCAGGTTGAGTCGGATTGGGTTGGTTGGTTTGTTGGTGTGTACGCTGATTGGTCGTGTGCCTTTCGGATAGTTTTCATGGAATTTATTTTAGAGACGTTTTTGGAATGATGCTGTTCACGCATTCAACAATGTGTTGCATAGCAAATGGAATTGCATGCCAATTTTTATGCGAACATTCTCGTAGTGCAATCTCAGCGCAAGCATTTTAAGTCAAAGCTGCTGCTGCTGCAGCTGCTGCATCATTTTATTTTCTTCCAAATACGATCGAAAGCAGAAAAATACATTTAGCTCATTTATTTAGTTATTTATGTATGTTTTTCTGTCTGTCCGACTGTCAGTGCATCCATCCGTCTGTATGTCTGTCATGTTACGAATGCACGGATTGCTGGTCACATGCATTGTTAGTAGAAGGAGTTGCATTAATGTATGCGTGGTGTTTGAATAAAGCGTGACTCAAAGTTGTGAAATGATATTGTTTGTTGTACACCTTAAAACAAATTGTTTGATACCTCAACCTGCTGACAACAGCAGCAACAACAACGAAAGCAATCGCGATCGGAAATAGCATCGACGAAAGAGCACAAACTCTTGCACACATTAAAACGCAACGAAATTCTATGGTTAATTGTTAGCTGATGATTAAGTTGTAACTCACAGCTTCCATTGTCAACTTTTAGCGTTCAGACGTATTTGTTGATGATGTGTTGCTGCCGCTGCTGCTGATGCTGCATCTCATTGCCTTGGCCATGGTCGTATATTAACGTGCCATATTGGTAATTTGGCCTGTTTGTAATGCAATGTAGACTCAATTAATTTTTTTTGAAATAAATTTTATTTTCCTTTGCCCATGGGGAGATTTTTTTTTTTTTTTTTTGTTAAAAATGTATTCAAACCATAAAAATATAAAAATTCCTTGGAATCATCATTGTCAACGTCATAATGATGGCCATAATGTCAATATGTGTTCTGTGAGAGAAACAAAATTGAATATAAAGTTTAGGCAATCAGACATCGTAACATACATACATACTTACATAAATACATATTAATATTAGTATGAATTATCAGTATGTATGCGAGAATGTTTGCAAGTATGACGAGTAGTCAGAGTTAGTTAGTATTCATCAATGTCAATCAGTATTAATGATGCAAACAATTAAATATAATAAATACAAGTTAATTTTTTTTTTGAGTTGTATTTGGGTTTTTTTTTAAATTATAAATAATTTATAACATTCTTTTGCGTTCTTCATCTCATTGGATCTTTTTTCATTTCAGTTGAAATTTCTGCATTTTATTGCATTGACAAATTTTGGCCCATACAGATTATGGGCATATCAGAGGAAGTCAAACTGGAGGAATTACCACAAGAAGCCAAACTAGCTCATCAGGATGCCATTCCTGACCGTTCGGTCTCATGTATTGTGACAACTGGTGCCAGTGGCGGTACCAACAGTCCAATTTCCGATACCAACAGCGATTGTGAATTGGATGATTATGCCCCGAAAAGGAAGCAACGTCGTTATCGTACTACATTTACAAGTTTTCAGTTGGAGGAACTGGAAAAGGCTTTTTCACGAACCCACTATCCGGATGTGTTTACGAGGCAAGTTTATTTAAATTTTTATTACTCCGAATTTTAATATACTACAAATGTTTTGGCACTTGGATACACAGAAAAAAAATTCTAGTTTTCTTAAAAAATATTTTTTTTAAACATTGAGTGTTTTTGTATGTACGTCTTATAAATGAGCCCATGTTCAAAACAGCTAACAGAACTCTTGCTAGTTATTCCCGTAATTTCTACAAAAAGAAATCTAGCTGTGCATAGAAATCTATGTTGTAAAAGCTGCCATATTTTAAAGGAAAACTGAGGGTAAAAATACGTAGGCAAAATAAACGTTGAAATAGGTATACGTGCGAACACGGCCAGTTTCTTTTTGTAGAAATTACGGGCGTCAGATATACAAAAAAAATGTTGTCTCTCAAATTTGTACGCTCTTTTTTGAATTTCTAGTTGCAAGTTGTTCAAGAAAGTGAACACGATTTATACGATGTCTTTTTAGACATGTCTAACAAACACGTTTATTTTGTTTGTAGTCGATAGGGTTGGAGAACAAAAAGGGGTTGCCAGCGTATGTACGCTTCTACGTCCGCGCCAGCTATTGTACTGTTTGTATAAAATATTAAACGTTTTCATTTGACAACAAATGTACGTCGTTCGCATCTACGTTCATACGTAGTGGCGCAATTGTGTTCCTACGGTAACTAGGATTGGACAAGTGGGCGTGGCACTTTCCACACAAAGACATTCGAGATTGGTGTATGTCTGGAGAACAACAAGAGCTAGAACTTCAAAATTAGTTGCAAGCATCAAAGTTATCGATACACAACATCCGACAAAATTCAATTAACGTTTAAAATTTGAAGCTTTTTAACAAAAACTATGAAAATCCCATGAGAGTCGAATTTAAAAATAATTAATTTTAACATAAATAATAGCAAAACCAGCTGTTAATCTAGTAATGCACTCATGCCTCTTTAATTAAAATGAGTGTTGAACAAGTAGTATTTTATTCTTTTTAAGAAAAAGAATGTCATGAGAAAAGTGCGAGTTGCACTTTTAAAATAATACATATTTTTCAGAAAAGAACAAAAACAATTTAAAAGGCAGAACAAAACAGAATGTAACTCAGAAAAAACGTTATTATATTCCCTGATACATACAATAATGTATGTATGTTTTGATGATTGTTCATTAATGGTTTTTTTTTATAAAAAATAATTTTGCATTTTAAGTGTGAAATTTATTTGTTATATTTATGTTTTACACTCAACACTTATGTGTATTTAGCGTGCTAAATATTGAATGCAATGTTTAGCGATTTTCAACATTAAATTTTCTTTGAATTCCAATAAGCGTTAAAAACACTGATTTTCAATAATTAAAGTCAGTTGCTGTGAAAATAATTTTGCGCAAAAAAATATTAAATAAAAGTAAAACAAACGAAAACCAAAAAGTTTCTAATCCATAACCAAAAACCACAATACAACACAAATTACACATTCAGGTAAGCAAAAGTTTGGTCGTTTAGTGTTGGGGCTGCCAACATACTTCTAGGCCGGTGAGCCGTTGCACGGCGTAATACAGATGAGCTTCAGTAACTAGTTGTCATTAGTTTTCAACTACTTCCTGAGACGCATCTGTGCTAGCATGCCATTCAGGTAACTCAATACTGCATTCTCACATTGGCTGCATTCAAACGGTTGCTTAAAATACATTTCCAGGCAGCACTTGGTCAAAGACCGGAAGTCGTGAGCTGCTTGGGAATTTCAAACAGAGGAATCTCTTCTTGCTATCGCCAAGTGGATAACAGACAGAGAGCTTTAATCCTCAGTGAAAACCCCCGTTCCCCATCTATGGTACGTTTAAATGGTAAAGTAAGCCGCCCTTTTACAACAGCAATTGGCGTCCGACAATGCTGTATATTAAACCCCACATTATTTCTTCTGCTTGTGAACAGTGTAATGGAAGAGACTAACACGAAGGCGCCGTTTGGCTTTCGATGGAATATGGCAGAGTACCTAAACGACATAGATTACGCTGATAATGTTTGTCTAATGGCTCACGGATGTGGGAATATTGAAGCCGGGGAGTGCCCCGGTAGGCTAGCTAGTAGAGATCTAGTCTATCAACCCCGGGGTCGCGGGTTCGATTCTCGCCAGAGACTCTGGTTTCTTTCCTGCAGACAAGCGTAAAGCTTCGCGGGGATTAGCGTAGGGAATAAAAAAAAAAAAAAAAAAAAAACAAGGAGTCTCACCGAAAGCGCCCGAAAAGTAGGTTTGAGAATAAACTTTCAAAAGACAAAACTTATTCGTAAAGGTACCCTTATAACGATTCCTCTTAAAGTGGAAAATATAATTATTGATGATGTGGAATCATTTAACTACCTTGGATGCAAGATAACCAAAGATGGCGGGTCTGAAGCTGATATTTCTGATAGGATTAATAAAGCTCGCGTTGCTTTCTTCAAGTTGCACAAAGTATGGCGGGCAAACAACATCTCAAAGAAGACAAAACTACGTACAGTTAATTGCAGCGTAAAATCTGTGCTGCTATATGGCTGTACAACATGGAGCTTTACAAAACTTGCACTCAAAAAGATACAAACATTTATTAATCGATGTTTGAGGAAGATCCTTGATATATATTGGCTGAATTGGATCTCAAATGAAGCGCTGTGGCAAAATGCAAATTGCTGCCTAGTCGAGTTAGGTATACGTGGACGCAAGTGGACATGGATCGGTCGTAAATATTCTCAGAAGACCACCTACTGAAATCGATAGAGTGGGTCTTGAGTGGAGCCTTTAAGGCCAAAGACGTCAAGGAAGATCACGATGCACCAAAAAAGAATATGAATCAGCACGTACAACCTTGAATCTGGTTAAATCACTGGCCGTAGACAGAAGGAAATGACGAGAATTCGTTTAATTCGTATATTTAAGTAAATAAAGGACAAATATCTATGAAAGTTAGGTCGATTCTGAGGGCGAGGGTTGAAAATAGAGGCTAAATTAGAAGACCCGTATTGCGGCGTTTGTTTATGCGCAAACACAAGAAAGAAATTATTAATAAAAAACTAATTGCTGGCATAACAAGTACTTTACGCAGATGCAAAAAAGAATATTATTTAACTCTCAGTTATAACGGGGGGTAAAATATGGAACAAATTTGCCATGTATTATTCCAACATATTTAGAAAGGAACCCGGTTACTTCTCACATTTTTGCGTATATTTTTAGAATAGAACAAAAACTTGCCCTACCATCAGTATTGTCAGAAAAGAAAACCCCATACGTTTTGTTAAAAATAATTCATTCCTGCAGCTCAAGTGGTATCGTAACTAGTGGTGGTTTTTATTGTTATCCATATTAAACTACAGATGGGAACAAAAGTGTTGCACGGTGCCCCGTTAGACAAGTTAGAAGTGAGGTAGTCTATCTGTGCGACGCTTACGGATTCGATGCTAGTCTGGTCTCTGGTCTGTTTCACTACAACGGCCTAAAGGTCTACGTTAATATTGCTCGGCTAATTAAGATAGAATATATTTTTTATAATTATAAATATTTGTAGCATTTGCTTAATAAAAAAAAATAATAGATTTATTTTAGTAAATTATTTTGTAAATCGTTCGTTAAGCGGAAGGCATTAGTTGGATTGGAAAAAGGTTTCGAGTCAAAATGCATACGCTTTTTAATAGAAAAACAATTACACAATGAATGTTTATTATTATTATTATTATTATTATTATTATTATTATTATTATTATTATTATTATTAAATATTTTTTTTAACTTAAAAATTTTCTTTAGTAACGAACAATTTTCACACACTGAATTGAAATCATTTCAACTTTTTTTAAAGTTCGTTTCTTCAGTCTTTCGTTTTCTTGTTTTCAAAGATTTTAATTAAATTCAATTAAAATTGTAAAAAGAAAATAGCATGACATTCAATTAGACGAATAATCCAATTTATGTTTTGTGCTGTTTTCGTTTTTTTATTTTATTTTCTGAATATTAATTTTAAACCCAAACATAAACATAAACGCAAACAACCATAATAATTAAGGCTTATCCAAGAAATATCAAGGCTAAAACAGACAATCTTTAACAAAGCAGATACGAACAAACGTACTTACATGCATTTAGACAAATAAACTGAATACGAAACGTTTTAAGCTCTTAGATATGTATTTATGTATATGTGTATGTATGCATGTACATTTTTGAAGCTCAATTACTTTTTTTTAAATTAAAATCGTCGCATTATTATTATGATTATGATTTGCCGGTAATCATAACAACGGCAGCAGCAAAACAAAAACAACAACAACAACAATAACAGCAGCGACGATATCAAAAGCAATGAAAATTGCTTTGTATTGGAATGAAATCTTGGCTGGCCCAAGTCAAATCTGTTAAATTTTATGCTCAACTTCTTTCGAAATGTTCATTCGCACAACTCGACTCAATGCAACCCAACACATCACCATCAACATCAACAACTGCAACTGCAACTACGAATACAACTCACAAGTTTTACTGCGAGTACGTTTCATTATTTTTCAATTTATTTACGTGAATGAATGTTTATGTATGTGAATTGTTGTCGGTCTGTCTGTCTGTCTGTCTGTCTGTAATAATTTTAATGTAATTACTATAATTTTTATAATGAATTTCCATGTTTTCTATAATTGAATTTATTTTTAATAAATTTTTACAATGTGATTGGATTTGCCGACGCGGTTGTTGTTGGCGTTGCCATTTCAGTGTTAGTGCTGTTGCAGCTGCCGCAGCTTCCACCTTCAACGCTACCACAGTTGATTATTATTTTGTTGTTGCCGTTGTCGTCATTTAATTTTCCTTAAGGTTTTTTTTCTCCCATTGCGAAGTGAAGGCGTCTGTTGTGGCCGAAAGTGTGCGGAGAGTGTGTGCGGTTGATATTAGAGGTGCATAAAAGTATGTACTTGAAATGGGAATATTAGTGGTTTTAATATGGTTACTTACTGGCGGGCCCGATGACTGAGAGGGTGCTGGCCAAATGTTTTCTTATTATTTAAAAGTGATTTTAAGAGGTGTAATTTAATGTGTTGGCTTAAAAAATACAAATTCTATTTAATTGATTGCAAGTCGCTTAAGAAAAAAAAAAACAAAATGCTCAATTCACAACCAAGAAAATCTTGTGGTTGTAATTTTTTCAAACAATTTGCGGTTTTTATAATCATGATTATACATTAATTTAATTTAATAAAAAAATACATTAAATATAAATAATTTATATCTGCATATGAAGGTTTACAAGCAAGTCACGGTTTTAATTTAATTAAATGATAGAATATCTTTCTTATGAGGGAGTTAAGAGTTCGAAAAGCAGCAGGATATCAAGATTCAATTAAATCTTAAACATTTTACTAAAGCCAATTGCAAATCTTTGTATTTTCCAACTCAAAGAAATTAATGTGAATATTTGCTTAGGAGTTTAAGGAAAATTAGTACAGCTTCTAAATGTATGATGCACAATTTAATTTAATTTTGGCACAATTAAAAAAATTCTTTAAACTTTTGATATTTCATTATTATTTCAATAAAATGTGTAATAGTCACAATCTTTATAAAATTAATTGCATTTAGTTAATACTAAATTTTCGTTGATTTTATGAAACAATTCATTAACTGCGGGCTAATGAAACATTCTTCATTAATCCAATGAAACATAACGTAGGTTGAATTTTAATGTTATTTGTTGTTGTATGTAGAAGATATGCATGCCAAATTTATCACAGAAATAATTATGAAGAATGGTTTCTAATTTAATTTAAAAAAATCAAATGTTGCTCAAGTTAAAGCATTCTAATTTGTGTTCTGGAAATCTAGAGAATTTTTTTAAGTTTGGCAATTTTTGCCTTAAAATTTATCCAATTTTTGCCAATTGTAATATTGCTTTAAACGGCCTTAGAAAATACGTGTTAAGAAGTGTTAAACAATAAGGGGTTTCAGACGGTAATCATAAAGTCATAGATCTTGAAATAATAACACAAAAATATGACTGTTGTGAGAACCCCTCATAATTTAGATTTCTGCGGGGTAGTTATAACAAAACAAAAAACACAGCATAAAAGGACCGTTTTTGTTTAAAACACAACGACAATTGCATTAAACTATTGTAAAATGTTTGAATAGTGTGACAATATGTCTTAAAAGCATACCGTTTGAATCCCCAACTATGTACTTTGAATTATACGGACTTAATCTTTTTGTTTAACATTTTGATGGGCTTTTGCTTGCTAATTTTTGACTTTGATTTTTTCTTATGATTTTTTTTAATGGTCTTAAACAACAAGATACATTATATATGTATATTCAAATTCAGCTCCTCAAACTTTACTACGATGTTTTATCATTTGGTCCGGAGCAATTAGCACAACCAGCTAGTAATTTAGGTCCATAATCCGGCAATATTGTACACTCACCTTTTAAAAAATTTCAACAGCATCTGTTTATAACACCAACAGCTCTTAGATATAATCCTCCCTAAGGCCGAACTCTCCCACAAGTTGTGAAAAATTAGCCCTTTAGTAGAATTTTCAGGATCTCCCTTTCCACGACTTTGGGAAGTAAAACACAACCACCACGTGATCGCCAAAAGTATATTTATAACGGAAAAGCGAAACTTTCACAAAGTCAATCTTCTAAAACGACTGTTCAAATGTAATTGAGATAGCTTTTACTTCAAGAAGCGTACTAACTGAGGATTCAACCAATAATCAGTTCGGTGCCAGCTCACCTGGATTTATTGATATTCGTGGTACCAGATATAAAATCTGGTCAGCCGCGAACGCAAGTCATTGCTTGAGATCTGTCAATTTTGGATTTTTGCCGAAACCCAAATATTGACTGCACCTGATTTACTTGGAGGCCGCAACACTAAAAGCTGAAATATTCTCAAGATAATCCCTAAAAGAACTGCGGGGATATTATTTTAGTTCCAATCAACACAATTTATAATTCAATTTTAAATTTGGTAAAAAGTTTGGAAAATTTTCAATAAATTTTAATTCATTTCTTGTTTTAAAAATTTCTTTCTCCATAAAATACTTTAATGAAAATTAAATTTAACGATCTTTAGCTTGATTAAAATAGAACAGTTCAACAAAATAACCGCAATACTAATAATTGTTAAAGGTAAGGCACGAGCTCTATGTTTACATTTGTCCTTCAAATTGTGCTGAAAAAGGTCAACGAGAAAAAAGAATGACAAAAAAATGAAAAAACAAAAAAATGTACCTTGGACTTTATGAAGAATTCTTGACAAAAGGTACGAAAAATGAGAAGTAAGGAAAAACATGTTAAATCAATTAAAAACAATTTGGTTTAAAGATTGATGTGAGACTATTGACTGCCAGCAGTCGTCGATGGCAGCGAGTGTTAAACGGCAAATCCATCTGAAGATATCGAGTGGTTGCGATTGAAACATGTTAGGGTAACCTGTCCGTAAACGCCTGGGTTCGATCCTCAGGTCAGTCAAGAATGAAAAATTATCAATAAATTTTAATTAAATTCATGTTGTGAAATTCCTTTCTTCATAAAAATAATTTATTGAAAATTAAATTTGGTGAACTTAAGCCTAATTAAAATATCAAAATTTGGATTAAAAATATTAAAACTTTGATTACGGTTTCGAAAAAAAGTGTTAAATATCTCTAAGATAGCAAAAGGTATTAAATTGGAGTTTCTTATTTAAAAAAAAAATCCACCATTAGCTAAGATTTGTCAGCCAGAAAACCAAAGCTTTTGTCTATTATAAAGACATTAAAAATTAGGCCCACTATTTTTATAATTAATTAAACTAAATTATACTCTAATGATGCCCTCCTAATCAAGAGAAAAATATTCAAAACAGACCTACAACTAAACATCTGGGTTTCTTTCTACAAAAATAATTTTACAGAGAATTTCATAAGGATTTGATATGGAATTCTAAAATAGTTTTGAACACTGCGTGTCTTTCCCTCTTATCATGTTACCATTGCTTGTTATCTGCTCTTGATACGCATTTTTAATTTACCATCCATTTATTCATTTGTCCATACAAAATGAGCTGATCCACAGACTTTCATAACTCTGCTATCTGGTCAGTATCTCATGATCAGATTAGTGGCATTGTAACCAACTTGCAGCGTCTACTGCTGCTGCTGCTGCTGCTTTTTTCCAAAGATACAAATGATAATTGTGTTAATTTACATAAAAGCACATAAATTGGCTTCCTGCTGGTGCGTTGAATTTGTTTAATTAATTAAAAAAAAATAAAAAAAAGAGTATATACTTTGTTTTAGCCTTCTTTACGATTTTATTGGTGTTTTCTTGAGTTTTTTGAAATGAATTTTTGTTGTTGGAGTTTTGAATTTAATTTCGTGTGTAGGTTGGCTGGTTGTTTGGTTGGTCTGGCATGAAATTAAAATACTTTAATATGTTTTTAAATATTTTATGCTCTTTGATTTTTACGTTTTGTGTTTTAGTCGTCTGTTTTAATTTGGTGTTTTTATACGATTTTAAATTGGTTTTGTGTTAACAAGTTTTCAAATTGATAACAATAGATTAATGTTGATTAAAACATCATTAGAAACAGAAATCGATTTTATCACATAATAATATTTTGGTTTTTACATGATGATAAAAACAAAAAAAAACTCGCATTGCCAGGTAGACTTCGGTTTTAAAGTCATAAATAAATTTAAAATGTTTTTTAAGAATTTTCAATTTATAAAAAAAATTTTAAATGATTTTCATAGTTACCAAGTATTTAATGGACGACACTGGCCCACACACACATACATACATATGTATGTATGTACGAACATATAATTTTTTATAAGTCATGTCTGTAAAATATCAAAAGACTTTAGAAACAAACATGTTACATATCTGTATGCATGCTTACATATGTATGTGTGTATATGTATCTACTTTCGCTTTTCGGTTCTTATTGTTGATGTCGTTGAAGTTGTGCACTCCATAGCAACAATAACAGCCGACAACACAAAACTTATTCCGACATAAAATAAAGAAATTTGAAATTTGCTTCTAACGATCTGTATGGCCATTTGTTAATTTGTACCAAGCTTTAAGCTCGTAAATGTCTTTATTACGTACCCAATAATTTTTCTTTTCTTTTTTTTGTGTATTTTTGCTTCACTTTAATTTGTTTCGTGAAATTTTGTGCCAAAGGAATTAGTATCTTGATCTAAATTTATTGCTTTTTAACTATTCGCCTTTTATTTAGCAGGTAAATATTATTTAAGTCTTATGTAATTAGAAATTAATTATTTTGCTAAAAAGTTACAAGTCAATAAAAACTGTAAAAAACAATTTTAAATAAAAAAAATTTCCCGCTTTAATCGACATGCGAAAAATGGAAATTTAAAAAACAAGCGTTATCTTAAAGTATAGAAAAACCCGTCTTTGGAACTTGTTGAAAATCCGAATCGATCGCCTAACCTAAATTAAACAGTTAATCGCACAAAAACTTTGCGAATCTTGTCTGACCCAGGCTTAATGACATGATCACTTTGGACACTCCAACAGCTTTGTTTCTGATTACATCTCCTGATTGACAAATCTCAAGTAACTAAAGTTAGTGCAATAAATCAGCTGATTTAAAAGAACCACTTGATCCATTATTATTCTCTGCCACCTTGACTTTGCGCCCTCCATTTAAACAAATTATCTTTCACCAAACGCCAATACTGTCGATAACAATTCTTATAATTAAACAATAATCGATAACTTCCTTGTCTGGACAGAATTTGCAAAAACTAAAAATAAACCGTAAGCAAAAAAAAAAAAAAACGTTAAATTAAAAAGTGAAAAGATTTATTGATTTAATTAATGTTCAATTAATAAAACATACAATTGTTCAAATATTTTTTTCCATTTCGTATACGAATGGGCTTCTAAATTGAACAATAAATAAAACACGTTTTATGCAAACAAACGAAATAAATTATAAATAAAAATTAATTAAAAAGCAACAAAAACAACAACAATAACGAAATAATAAATAACTGTATTTCAGCCGGCTGCCACAAATTAAATTAAAACCAGATTCCGCTGACGTTTTATTATCTCAACACTTTTTTTATTTTTGTTGTATTTTTGTAAAAATTTTAAAAGCGTTTCGGAAGATGTGAATGTTCATGAGTCCCCTTTGTGGTTGTTTAAGAGAGACAGAGGGACCGAAAGACAGCGAAACCACTAGACAAACAGCCAGTTAGAGGGGAAGTCGAATTAATAAATGATGGTGTTCAAAAAACCATTTGATTTAATTAACTCTGAATGCAATTACAAATATAAACAGACGAAAGCAAAAAAAAAATAAACAATAATAAAACAAACTTAATAATAAATAAATTAATTAATTATAGCGGCGTATGTTAATGAAAACATTTTGTTTTTTTTTTTACTCAATTGCAGAGAGGAACTGGCCATGAAAATTGGATTGACTGAAGCACGCATTCAGGTGAGTTTTTTTTTTTTGTAACTTGAATTAATTGTTAAACAAAGTAATAGTTAAAGTAAAATATATTTAGCAAAAATAAAATGTTGCTGCTGTAAAACAAATCATGTTAGTACAACTAAAAATTAACAAAAACTTTTCTTTAATTTATTTTGTCGAAAATGAAAAGTGTTGTAATACGACATTCGAAAAGTATCCAAACTAAAATGGATACTTTTCGAATTAGACTTCAGATGATATCTAAGATGATTTTATGTTGGGAAAAAAAATCCCGCGAATTGCCTGCAATTATATTTTCAGTCAAGAAATTTCGACGCAACTTTTACGCATCTTAACATAATTTAAGAGGATGGACTTGTTACCAGCAGTAAAAGTATGCAGAATAGAAAATGTATAAATATACAGGGGTGTGCTGGAAATCGCAAACGCAAAACGCAAGAATTTGAAAGTGGTTTTAAATAAACTTTAAACCTAATTCTTATAATTTTTGGTTTAAAATCCTGTTTTATAGGGAAATATTTGTTTAATATTTGTCATAAAATTCTTTTATTACAGAAATCTTATTAAAAAACGACGTTTAAAATTCTTGCGTTTTACGTTTGCGATTTCCAGCACACCCCTGATTTATATTTTAAAAACGTTTGCAACGACCATATTATAACTTCATTGCCCCATGTTGAACATTATTAAACTGAAACGTCAAATCTTCTGATTTCAAGTAATTCCTCTCCACAATTTCTTGACTTCACCACTCGGACCGTACAACTTATGAAGGCCAACATCACAGATTACTAAACAGATATGTCACGAGACGAAAGATTTTGCGTTCTTTGCTGTCTCTTTCTTCGAAAGCTGCCCTTTTTGCATTTCTCTTTGCATCATCTCTTATGCCGCAATAGAATAAACACAAATTTGTTTTTTTTTTGTTTTTTCTAAACCCACTTACAACTACATTTAGAGTTGACAAAAAATCAACCAATTGTAGTCGGGGCTGTAAGAAAAGATAAACTCACTGTTTATTGTTGATGTTGTTTTGTTTAAGCTTTGATATTATTACAAGTAGAACTGTTGCTATAATTCTTATACGTTTAACAGTTTTATTTGGTTTAATATCTTTAGCTTTTCTATAATCTTTGGAAGAAGTTTCCTGACGATCTGGCCTAAGCAACCAGTCAAATGCGCACAGGAAAAGCTTATCCCGTCAACAATAAATTTCAGTTTCTCAATATTATGAAATGGGAATTTAGCACATTTGAAAGAGGCCTTCTTGTTAACAAATTTATTAAGTTGAGATTTATTTGAAATATTACTTTATTAATTTTTTTTTGTTGAAATAATGCATTTGTTTAACGTGGTTTGTGTTTTGTTATTTTTGTTTTGATCACACCATTTGTGCTGATTGTTGCGGCCTGTTTTTACACATTTCCACTTCACTACCTAGACAAGCTTTCTGTCTCTTTCTTCACTTTTAACATATTGAGCTATTTGCTGCGCACAGCTTCTTGAAATTGGGTAATGCACTAACAAATAGAATCTGAGAATTTATTTCTCATGGTGAGTACATTTATTATAAAAATGTTCATATTATTCGAATGTGTATTCTAAGTCAAATTACAATCCTCAAAAGCTTTTATACTTTAAGAGTCTTATTCCTTCAATATTTTCCAGGAATATTTTGTATGCACTATCAGAATTTTTTGTTTGTATATTTCTGTTACGAGGCTTACTTAAGCTATCCTTTGGCTAGCAATGAAGTAAACTGTAAAGAAAATGTATACAACTATTAGATACCAGTACAATGTAATGCATTTTCTTAACCAACAATATAAAATATTTGCTTAAAAAAATTTAAAATAAAATATAATTTTTTTTATAAAAAATTGCTCTCCTAAAATAAATAAATAAATAAATTTTATGAAATATGACAGTTGGCATTTTAATCAACAAGCTGATGAATAGTTTTAACCGTCAGGTATTTCTTTAGGAGGGTTGCCCGCGTGAATGATGCTGCGGCTAAAAGGTAGTTTTATATGAAACTTACATACGTTTTTATGATTGCATTTCAAGATCAACTAAAACTCATAGTTTATTTACAACTAAATTAAATTAACTTAATGCACTTTTAAGCATTTCATACGGTTTCAAATCGAATTCAACATTAATTAGTTAAAACCTGACGTAAATACTATAAATAATTAATATTTTAAACAATAATAAAAAAACAAGAAAACACAAGTTCAGAAAGGAGAAACAATAAATAATCAACTAATTGATTAGGGTTTCTCGTGTAAGTGCTTATTTACACACATTAGTACCCATGTTCTGTAGCTTTGGTGAGAACTTCTCGCATCGAGAAGATTTGAAATAAAATATTCCATCGTTTCTCGAAAAGTGAGAAAAAAGTGTGTCTGTTACTCATGTCGAAAACTAGGAAAAGAGAAAACGTCGTCGAGTTATAAATGCTATAATATTCCACTTGAAGTCAATGTAAAGTTGCCGCCGTAGAGAAGGCCAGTCACTAATATCGTTGACGGCGAAGAAAATTTACTAAACTTTCAAAATTTTTCAACGACGGCGGCGAAAATACAACCGTCGGCTAAACCAAATAATGTAAAGTGTGACTTTAATGTTTGTTGATTACATAATGGCTTTGAAAACATTTGCATATTTTCCAAAAAATGTTAAAAGCAAAATAATTTAACAATGAAAAATCAACCAAGAACATATTACTTACCTCTCCCTTCTAATTACACTGCGCCAGTTGCAAAATTAGACAAGCCGGGCACTTGGCGTTTTAACATGATTCGGGACGCTCTTGTTTTCGAGATATACCGTTATTTCGAAAATGGGGGAGGTTGCACAACATATATTCGCGTTACTCAAAAACGGTTTAGTTTATTGAAATAACTAAAAAAAACCGAAATTCCGCAATTAAATTTCCTTTAAAAATTTTTTTTAATGTGAGCAGTCGTTTTAGAAACATAATTTTTTTTTTGAAAAAAAATAATTTTTTATCAAAATTTCGAAATTTTTGTTTTTTAAAAATTACAACAGTTTTGCAAATAAATCTCAACTTAATAAATTTTGTTTATTCTATTGCGACATAAAAGATGATGCAAAGAGAAATGAAAAAAGGGCAGCTTTAGAAGAAAGAGACAACAAGAAACGGAAAATCTTCCGCCTCGTGACATATCTGTTTAGTAATCTGTGTTAAGTAAGAAAAACAGTTGTATGTTTCTAGACGCGAGAGTTACAAAACATGGGCACAGGTTTCAGTAGTCAAGTCTTGAGTATTAAGAAGAGAGAAGGCAACAGAATGGAAAGGGGCACGGACTTGACCGTACTCGTTATTGTTATTTTTATTTTATTTGTATAATTCGTAAAATTCTACAAGGGTTTTAGTGTAAAAGAAAAAGAAAAAGACAATTGACGAAACAAACTGTTTGTGTATAAACATAAACGCAAAAACTAATCAGATAAACCTGATGCGTGTAAAGCATTAACTGGAAAATTTACATCTGAGGGGAACTTAAGCCGACAAGCATACATTTACAGCAGTGTTGGACATATTCTTCGGTAAATCGGGTTATTATTTATTTCCCTCCTAAAAACTAATGTCACAATTGCCCAAATTGTGATAGGGGTATATTCGATACCTGATCTTTGTCTAAAGCTAAGAAGACTCTTTTCCAACTGTAGATGACTGAAAAAGTTAAACAAAATGGTTACATTCACTACTTATAGCGTGTTTTTTCTAGAGAAAACAGTCTTATCTGCGACCTACTATGATAAAATGTCACATTAACCAAAATTTTAAGCTGCTTTTAAGACTTTTTCCCCTAGTATCCACGTTCAACTGATAAAAAAAAAATGGCTTGCCTATGAAAAGAAAAATATACGCATCATCCAGTGTTGTTGGATGTGACGATTTTTCGTCATTTTGCCATTGTTTTCGAAAAAATACAGTAAATTGACGATTGACGATTTTTTTTACTAAAAGAACTTGTGTTATGACGATTCTCTGTCATCAATAAAACAATTACAAGAAATATCTACAATTATAAACGTAGCATACATTTTTCGAAAAACAAAAGTTATTGGAAATTAAAAAAAAATTCCTCCATCACAAAACAGGTGGCTTTCATTAGAAGCATCAGTAGTTTGAATTCTAAAATTATATGAATGCCATCGATATACCCAAAAGTCCCGATTTGCGTCGCTTTTAAAAAATTGGTTAAATCCGCTTTGGGTTTTTTGATTCCGATCTGCGTCGATACATACGATTGCATTTTTACACTGAAGTCATAATCACACGTGAAGAATTTTTCTATCTGCGTGTAAAAATGCGAATTCCCATTTAATTCTTTTAGGTTAGTTATTCTAAGCATAGTTGTGTGTTAGGAGTTAAAAAGTTAGTTCTTAACAAGAAGTTGTGTGGAAAAATAAGTGCAAAGAAAAGAAAATGTATTAGTTTGGAACTGAACTTGGATACAATAAAACGTTTCAAGTCGGGTGCGAAGGCTGTTGAAATAGACAGATCCCTTGGCTTAGCACCTTCAACAGTAAAACCATTTGCAACAGATACAGCGATTAAAATTAATCATTTAAAAATAGCTCGAGTTAATAGCAAGAGATTCTATTTTTTATTTAATAATTTTGTGAATATAAATAAATGGAATAAATAAATTTTTGTGAAAATATATTTTTTCTTATGTGTTTCTTTTCAAATGAAAAATATATTTTTATACCCCCGTATTCACAAACGATTATTAAATTTAACAAACGATTATTAAGGATAATTTGCATAGTAAATTTGTTCTTTAAACCTTTATTAAATTTGAAAAATTTTTGTAAATACAGGCAATAATATCTAAGCCCACTTGCTGAAATAAATAGAATACACCGTTACCATGTCACTTTTTTTTTGTCAGAAATAGAATTTCTTGCTAAAAATTTATATTTTTTTAACCAATCAATAAAAAATCAGTGCAATAAATTGCCTCAGATTTGTAAAATTTTACAATTTGACGGTTTTGTTAAATGTTCGTGACGATTTTGACGAATTTTGTTAAAATTTTTGACGAATTTTTAAGAAAAAAGCATAACAACCCTGACTACATCTCCAAATTTTTAACTTGTTTGTACACTTTGGTTTTCGTAAGATTTTTTTGCGAGAATATACTTGGCTAAAAAGTCATAAGTCCATTTTTTCTGCCTTATCATTAAAATTTTCCTTGTCTGTTAGGATAATAAAATTGGATCTCCTTAAAACATTTTCGAGATTTTTCAAAAATATTCAATTTTAAGACGCGAAAGATAAAAAACTAACCGCTCCATATCTCAAAACTAGTAAAATGGAGATGTGTCTTTCTTTCTTAGAGAAGGGCAGTATATACCAGTGATGTTATTCACTTTTTTGAAAAGTCCTTACGCAGCCAAAAAAAACCCTATTTTTCCCATCTCGTTATTAAAAATTGTCTCTACAAAAATCTCTACAATTTGTATACGGCAAAATATGAATACAAATAAAACCATCTGTATTAATGTAGACACATTTTATGTAAAGTTGTTCCCAACAAGCATTTGGGTGATCATTTTTTGTAAAAATCACCTAAATTCAACAAATGGGTTGCTTGATACTATGAATTTGGTATAAAATTGGTGATTAGAGAAAATTTTTAATTGTTTCTGTGTTTAAACTTTAAAAATTTATAAGTTAAGGAAAAACGTTTTTGGCGATGTGTGTTAGTCATAGAAATCTGGACAATTCTTTTAGTATACTGATCGACCCAGAATCACTTTTTAAGTGATCTAAAATTGTCCATCCGTCCGTATTTGCAGGTTCATTGTTCATGGTAACCTTGTGCGCAATGCATTTGTTGCATAAAATGTTGATCAAATTTGGTAAATACATTTACATTGTACTAAGGACGAAGTGAGAATCGATCTATAATTTCACATATCACCCATAAAAACATTTTTCCAAATTAAAATCTTTGTGTCCGTTAACCATCTTAACAGCTTGTTGTTAAGATTAAATTCGCCCCAAAAATATTTCCAAATTAAATTCTTTTAAGATCAGTTCACATTTTCCAAAGTTTCCATTAATATACCTTTTATAGCTTTAACTTCCTTTATAAAGTTAACAGAAATAAACAATTTAGAAATGCCTTTAAGTCAAAAAATAATTTAATAAAAAAAACTCTGATATAAATTGTAACCATCGTTTCCAAAAAGGGTAACATCTCGAAAATTCGTCTGTAAATACATTGGAATTTGGGCTTTCCGGATTAAAATTTTAGGATTGTTTTTATTTCATGGAACTGTTATTAAATTGATGTATATTTTGTTTTCAAAAAAGCAATTTTTTAATTTTTTGGGGCATATTTTCCAGTCTTCGAAGCGCCATTCAAAGAAAGGCTCGAAAAAATAATATCCCTCCGAGCAGTGGCTAATTGGCTTAGATCGAAAAATGATTGAGTTATACTGGGTCAAATCTAAAATTTTTGTAACATTTTTACGTTTTCCAACAATAATAATTGGTGAAAACCTTCGGCTCTGGATGGCGGCTTAAAGAGAAGTATTACATCCAAAATCACAAATGTACCGTTATCTTTTAAACATGACATGTAGCATTTAAACGATATATAATCAGTTATATATCAATATGAGAGAAAGCTTACCCACCATGATTAAAATTCACACTTACCCATTTTATACTCACTTAACCTGCGTTTCTTAATTAAAATTTACTTAAAGTTTTAATAAAAATAATGTGCGTTGGCGACAAAACAATTTCGACTTCGATGAATCGATCCATAAAGTACCAATTAAAGATTTCAATTGGCTAGATAATCATCCCAATCTCATTTAAGAGGCAGTCGTCATAAGCAAAAAGCGGTTCCATAATTCTACAACTTGTGAACATTAAAACTATTAAGTTTACAAAAAATGTTTTATCTATTGCAAACCCTTTTGGCTACAACATAAAAAAAAAACTTGCAAATGCAACAACTAAAGCCAGACCGCAATACACGAATGAAGATAATTAAATTCATGGAAAATAATTAAATAACAATTTACAAACAAATTAAATTAGTTTTTTCTTGTGGCTGGTTTTTCATTAATTTTTATTTCATTATTTTGTAATTAACCGTAATGGCAGAATTTAATTAAAATTTTGTTTTTGTTTTTCAAGGTGTGGTTTCAAAATCGACGTGCCAAATGGCGTAAACAAGAAAAGGTCGGACCGCAATCGCATCCATATAATCCGTACTTACCCAGTGGACCCGGTTCCATACAAACTGTTGTGGGTTCGGCACTACCGCCAAATCCCTTTACGCATTTAGGCTTTGCTAATTTACGCAAACCCTTCGATGGTCCAGCAAATATAGCAGCTTTTCGTTATCCGCACCTGGCTGGTGCGCCCATGTTGCCGACGGGTTATTTCAATCAATTTCAAAGGTAAATAAAAGTAGTTTTTTTTTAAAAAAAGGGTGAAATTACTGACAGTCTTGTTGTTGCCGTTGTTTTTGTTTTAATAGAGCACCGCCACATATGTTGCCACCTGGAATGGCTTCAATGTATTCACCTTCAACATCATTCCAGTCTTTATTGGCTAATATGACCGCTGTACAGCGACCACCACCGATGCAAGTTAAACCTCCCATGCATATTGGCTCCCCGGATTTGCACTCCCCCAATAATTTAATAGCTTCACCACCTACATCCCCCTCTTCAGTAACATCACAGACGGGACAAACTATACCACCACAATCCCAACACTCTCCCGGTCTAAGTTTGCCATCAATGGCAACTCTTCAATCAATACCTCCGGCCGTAGCAGCTCCACCACCACCCAATGTACCCCAGCCGGCTGTAGTGATGTCACACCATTCCCCCCAACATCAGGCCGGGACCCAACAAACGAATGCCATACGTTCCTCAACTCCACCAGAAGATCGTCGTTCATCCTCAATTGCGGCATTACGCCTAAAGGCTCGTGAACATGAACTTAAACTCGAAATGCTGCGGCAAAATGGCCACAGTGACGTTCTCAGCTAATAACCCCAAGCCATTCATACAGACGCGAGCGACTCTGCTTGCAGTTGTTGCGTGAAATACTTATTTATTTATTAAAAATAAATTAGTTGCTAAATGACTTCTCACTTGCACTAACAACCCTTCGATAATGATTCTTTTCTTTATAAGTTTTCGATAAGCAAGTGCTAAATAGGAAAAAAATAAGTTGCATAATTAAAAAAAAATTAAACTATAGAATTAAATTTAATTTCATGTTATGAGTAGTGGTAATGTAATTATTGTAATTAAATCAAGTATACGATTTTCAATCATCTCTGGCTCTGATATCTAAATTGGCGAAAGATTTAAATAATTATTTATTCCTAAATGCACAGATGATAACTATTCAAATTTAAGTTAGACTTTTAAGCTTGAGTGTTATTAATTTCATATTTATTGTAGTGGAAATGGTTCATAACGTACGAGTACACTACATAAATATCCTCAATCAATAGTTCTTATCAACATTTGTATTTCATAGTCATAGACATAACACATACATACAAATATATTTTAAACTTTAATATTAGAATTTTGATAATTATTTTTTTTTTTTTTATAAAAAATCTGTTTAAATTATTTTTCAAGAAATTTAATGAATGAATAGTATGCAATATCAAAGACTTTATTTATATAAAAAATAAATGTTTTGTGATATTCACAAAAGAAAATTTTTAAATTTCAATGTTTGTGTAATTCAAATCGTTTGGAAAGAAAAAATTCGACGAAAATCAAGTAAGTAAATAAACTGTTCGCGTATGTGTTGTAAGTCTTTTGTGTTTATAATTTGCATCCATTTAAAATAATGTTTGCATCTTAAGTCTTTTGTTTTATTTTTTTTTTTCTTTCAGTAGTTTTCATAAGTTTTCTTCGTTTCTAGGCGCTGTGTGTAAATCTTTCAGCTGGCTTTTATTTCTTAATTTCATTTCCACGTTTCAGTCAATTAGCCACATTAGAGCCGGCGTTTATGCGCTTAAGATAATTTTTACTCTGCTCTACTTTACTCGACTCAACTCAACTCAACTCCATTCTCAACCATAAAATAAAACATACAAACATGTTTAAACGATGATATTCCAGTCTACATATTTTCATAATTTTCTTGTCCGTTTTATTTCTGCTCTCCATATGATTACAAAGGCGCCAACAAAATTCTTAAATTTAAAAACAAATCAGTAAAAAAATCAAAAAAAAAACAAAGAAACTTTAAAACATTTAGGGCCATTTCACATGTGTTTGGTCTTCAATAAAAATAAAAATTACACTCCAGTGACATTGTGTAGAAAATATTGAAAATGTTTAAATTTTTATGAATGGAAGATTCTTTAATGTTAAGAGCATAAAAGAAATTTCTTTTTTTTTAGAAATTGGATTGGAATTTTGTTCGATTTATAAGTTTGAAATATAAAAGGCTCTAGTGGCTTATTTCACCAAATTTTGGTCCAATATCAATTTATGTTTAAATGTGTATGAAAAACTATATTTAAATATGAATGGAAAAAAATTTTTGAAAAAGAACATTAACGTGTTCAAAAGTTACTTTACGAAATATCGTATTTGGAAAAGTTTTTTTATTTACATAAAATAAAATTACAACCAGGGTTGGCCTGGTGTGAAAGTACAGGGTGGCCCAAAATTGCCGAAGGGGCTTGAATTTCTTATAACTTTTTTATTATATTTTTTTCTTTTCTTTTTAATATTTTGAAATTAAAATAGAGCAGTTCTCAATTGGACACCGTGCCCAAATAGTTTATTTTTCAAATCAATCATAATTTTATTCATAATTTAATTATGAGCGATGGAGCCCATTTCCTATTAAGTGGGTTCGTTAAGCCTAGTACTCTGTTCAAATTTGTGAAAAATGTTGAGCAACATTAATTATTTCACACGAAAATTTTAACATGTATCAATGTTACCTATTATGCGAGTTTGTACAATTTGACGTTTTTATTCCTGCAAAGTATGCGACATTGTTTTGCGTATGTAAACAAACCCCACATGTATTTAACTAAAAATATTTTTTTTAATATAAAATTTAACAAAGAAGAAAGTAAATATGGATTAAGAACTGTTACCGGTTGTGTTATTTTCATTTTAATTTTTTATTTCTTATTTAATAATCAGCTCAGCCACAGCCACAGCGCACACTGCAAGGGACATAATGGCTATTTTACGGGACATCTTTGGTGAACGAATTATTTCGCGTGCAAGTGATTTTAATTGGCCCCGCGTTCAGCGGATTTAAGCGCACCAGACTGTTTTCTTTGGGGTTATTTGAAAGGAAAATGTGTTGGAAAGAGCACGAATTTGCGACGCAGCAAATGGCCACTACTTGCGAGGTATTTTTTTCACAACTAAACTAAAAATATTCCTCAGTTATAAACTGTATTAAAAACAAAATATTAATAATTATTTCTTAAATAAAAAGTTATAATGAATTTAAGCCCCTTCGTTAATTTTGGGCCACCCTGTATAATGCTCTTTAATACATGGTCAACAAAACATTTCTTTTACTTTAATATTTTTAGAAAATATTTCAGCTAGATAGCCTAAATATATTTTTTAAAGACATAAATGCGTTATGTATGCTATCGATGGCTGGCTGGATTTTTCCAATTAGTATGTCGCGACCTTAGGACAACAAGGTTCTATTTGAACCTAAACTACATGTAAAATATAACTTTTTTGTCTTAATCATATTGATTTCAATAATTTTACTAGAATCAAGAATTACTTGCAAAGTATTTTGAAATAATTTTTCAATGTGTACCTGTTAAGTGCCTGAACGCCGGTTTCGAGCAAAGGATATGTTTGCTTAAATTACATTTAAAATAAAAACAATATTTTAAAATTAGTTTTTGTTTGATATCTAAGTAAAGCGAATGAATTCTTCTTTCGAAAATAGATGAACCGGCCAGGCCATAAGTCTATTTGAGTAACTGGCAAGGCGGCATGAAATAACTCCCCACGAAACAGGCCCCCCCTAACCACCAATTCAGCTTTAGAACAGAACACGGCACAATTGAACAAGCCCATCGAATAGTAAGAGCCATAAGCCTTTGAAGAAAGAAAATTTTGTTCTGCTCTCTTCATCGATGTTTCTCAAGCTTTCGAAAAAGTCTGGCATGAAGGCTTGTTATATAAATTGAAGCAAAATTTACCAGCAAACACACACGAGCTGTTAGAAAGCTACTTAGTCGATCGTCAATTTATTATTAAAGAAGGAAATTTCTTAAGTTCACCTCAGCCAATTGGTGCAGCATCCTGGGGCCTCTATTAAACTTATTCCCCTATTGCGGTTCTCCACTCAACTCAGTTTGGTCGTGTGAGAGTCAACCCAACTTAAGCGCAACCAAACTCATTTTTGGTATTGATTCTCAAATGTTTTTAGTTGAGTTTGCTATAAAGTTGCCAACTTAAAATATCGATTTGCCAACTTTAAATTTAACGTTTGACAAGTGAAAATTTTATAAAATTAAATAATTTTTTAAACTAAAAGTATTTTTAGTTGTTGCGTTGAAAAAATGTATTTATAATGGATATTAGTGTCGATTTATTTTATGATTATGAAAATGAAAATGAAAACTCTTGTACAGATGTGCTACGTAGAAGAAGAACAATTCGTGATGATTCCAACCCTCTTGAACTACCTAATGCCAAGTATGAACTTCTTAAGTAACGTAACTAAATAATAATCTGAAATTTGTAGATTTGAAAGTAATTTCCGACTAAAGTAGGAAGCGTTTTGTTATTTGCTGGATGAAATTAAAGGTCATTTAAAAACACCTGTTCCCGTAGTGGCTATTCCTTCTATATTAAAGTTATGAGTAGCTCAATCTTCAATTTCACCTGCAATCTCTGGGTGTTTTTCATTAGAATAACTAGCCTCTCAAATTGTACTTTAGTCGTAATTTTCAAAGATCTACGAATGTATTAAATGCAGTGAAATTCTAATATACAGTATAATAAATCTTTCTACTTACGGTTTTACCAGTGTCATTTTTTGCTTTTAAAATTAAAGTCAACTGAAACTGAAAACAACTCAACTAATTTTTAGCAGTTGTGTATTTATAACGTTTCTGTAGACCAAACTTTTACAAAGTTGAAAACGACAATACCAAGAAAAAGCCAGATACACAACTGAAAAGCCAACTGCCAGTCGAGTTGAGAATGGCAATGCGAATTTACCAAAGACAACCAAACTGTTACAAAAGTGGAGAACCGCAGTAGGGGCATTATTTTATACATCGGACATGCCAACAAACAACTACACCCGAACTTGAATATTTGCAGACGATGAAGCTTTTTTAAGCGTCCACGAAAATCGTTATGAAGCGTCTCGTTACTTACAGGATCATATATTTCAACTAGAAATATGGCTAAGACAATGGAGGACAATGGTAAATAAGCAAAAATACGTACATATACCATTCACCCTGCGCCGGGAATCTTGCTCCTATAAATACCCTTTTTATGGCACTTTTTCGAAATTTTCAACGGCAACCCTGGCCACAGAAATATGAGTTTTTTTGGCAAATTAAGTAAATAAAAATAAAATATTTACCATTTTTATTATTCGAATGTATTCAATGAATCAAATTTAAATATCCATCAATATTTCAAATGGCTCAGAAGTAGGCTTGTATGTATGTAGATGGCCATACGCAAACGACCCAGATGATCTTTTGTGCAGCATATGTATCTTAATATGTCAGATTTAGGCTACGTATAAAGACTATTACCCTGCCTGATGAAAGATCATGAATTTCATTTAGGCTTACCATATGTCCCCTGAAAAATTCCCACCTAGAATTTTCATACGGGACAAAAATCCCGGGAAATTTGTGCGGGTATTTTTTTTAATTTAATAATGGCAACTTTACTGCTGAAGTAATTGTAAATTGTAAATAAGTTCTGTTCAGCGTTTGAAAAACCGCAGTCAAAGTAGGAAAACTGCCATTTCTTCTACTTCTTCATTTGCCATTGACAAAAAAAAAACTGTTGCTTTTACTTCAGATTCATCAAATCGCTGGCTTAACATGTAAAGGCTCTAAGTCCACTTTTTTAAGAAATTGAGATTTCAATGCAGTAATGTGCAATAAGTAAAAATACATTGTTTACAAAGAAAAAATTACAGTTATCTCATTTTTTGTTATTGTTTTGTAGTGATGAGCAAGAGCGCTAAGTCCAATTTATCACAAGAAAAAGCTCTAAGTCCCAATTAAAAGTACAGTTTAACCATTTCTCTCAAACTGTTTCATCACATGTATTTTGATTGTTTTTTGTCTCTCCTGTAAAATTTTAAAATATGGACTTAGAGCCTTTACATGTTAATCCAGAGAAATGTAAACAGTCGCTGTCAAACCAACTCAAAAAGTGAAAAAGTTTTTAACGCATTCTGAGTTTTAGATTGGCTTTAATTCAATTTTCTCTTTTGTTTGGTTTTTGAATCACTTTAGTCTAGCACAGCTCCTTCTAATCGTTATCATCTGCTCTTAGGAAAAAAGTCTATGAAATACACGAAATAAATATTTTTCAATTTAACATAAAGAAAAGCTACAGTGTCCTATACAAGAGAGTTTGAGCCAAACGCCAAATAGATGTCAACTCATAACCGATATTACGATAAAAAGTTGTTGCCACTTGCTTCAAAAATTCAATGATTTTATATGCAGACCAACTGCATAAAAGATTTGAGATGTTATTTATAAAGAAAACACTTAATCGATTCAAAGAAAATGTTTGTGTATTGACCGTTACATTTGCTTTCACAATTGTTTTGGGATGATTTTTACGAAAAGAGAAGTCAACAAAGAGTGAGTGCAGTATAATCCGGTAAATTACCCACGCTTAAATGCCATTTACGCTTATTTACCATGAGTTTTAAATCCACTTTTTTTTCTTCCATTTTTCAAACAAATATTAACGTTTTATTACCCTACGCTTAATTACCCAATTCGGGTAATTGCCTATAAAATTAAACTTTCAAAACCAAATTACACCTAAATTTCATTCATTTAATTGACTCAGTACTATTTGACAACAACAACAACGAAGTTTACATGTTAATAATTTGAAAATATGCACTAAAATTTTTTTTTAAAAAATATGCCCAAGAAAAAAAAATATGGCTTTTTTCAAAGCAAAATGTTCGGCAACATAATATTTGCATTAAAATAAACTGATGTTACGTTATGAGGTTAATATTTACATAAGAGTTATTTGTGCTGAATACTATCTAGATACAGGGATTAAAGAAAAGGTTACTAAATTTTAAATTATTTTAACATTTAAAAGAATTAAATAGCTTGAATATTTTAGGGATTGATATTTTTAAGGAAGCTGTACAGATATTTTGGGCCAAATTTAATCTTAATACGAACATGATTAAATTGTTTGTGGACATAAAGAAAGAAGTTTGCATGGGGACTATGTGATATTATAGACCGATTCTAACAATTTGCATAGGTTTCGTTCTTATGACAGTTAAAACGTACCTGCCAAAATTTATAAAATTATCTAAAAACTGCTACTTTCAGCTTCTGCACAAGGTTTACATAGACAGACAACCAGCGAGATGGACGGACGGACACGAAAAGATCACTTTAAAAAGGGTTTTTGATTCGATCGGCTCACTAAACGATGCGTCCAGATTTTTTTTCATACATCAAAGTTAAGGTATCTTGTAAAAAAAACGTTTAATTACCAACCTGAGGGATTTAAACGTATTCGCTTTATTACTTCAATGAGGTAATTAAGCGTAATGCTTACTCCGCATAATTACCCAACATTATAAATATTTTTGTCGATGTAATTATCCGTGGAATACTGTATAGGATTTGGAAGCACTATTATCTACCCTCTAAAACAATTAAAATAATCGTAAGATGTAATTAATTATTATGACGATTGTTTAAATTTTGACCTGGGATCCTACGAAAAGGTTCAAAATGAGAATTTTAAGCATAATTCTTACCAGAAAGTTATAAATGACTAAATATTCACCCAAATCTTCTTTCAAATAAAACAACTTTTTTGTAATAGATTTACGGGTTTAACCCATTTTATCATTTCTGGTTCAAAATTAAACCAAAATTAAAAATTACATAGGAAAATATTACTGCAGAAAATTTTGTGAATATCAAAAAATATTTAGTTGATACTCTTTATTTGTTTATTTTAATTAATAACACAAATTTTTTAATTGAAATACACTTTTATTATTTTTTTGGCATTCGTACTAAATTGCATTGGTTTATCCGTTGGGGTCATAAATAAACCAACTTACACCTCATTTTTAAAAGATATATTAGGATTCGGACTCAGATAACAAAACACTAAACAACTTTTCTAATATTAACATGATTAGAAAATTTAAAAGCGATTCCAATAAAGTTGGATCAATAAAACATCTCTACAGAGTCAAGAGGTACAAATTTGTGTAGTAAAATATTCATATTTTATCTAATATCCGTGTTAATTTTAAATGTAGAAAAAATTGCAACATTTTCTTCGCCCTGCCGTGTCAGCTTATTTTAAAAGTTTAATTGCAAAGCTGAATACATCCATCCGTGAGTATTTAATCAAATCAAGTCAAATTAAAATATTAACGAGTTGGAAAAAAACAACAGACACGTTATTGTTTAATGCAATTTTAATTAAATTGGATTAAATGCTAAGTAACAAGAAAACAAATACAGCAAAGCAGATAATTACTTAATTACTAATTTTAATTGATTAATACTTAGTTTGTAATTAAGAATCGATTTATAATTAAATAAATATGCGCAAGTTATAATTAAAGTAGTTTCAAATTACACTTCAACAGGTTTTGGAAAAGATGTTTATTGAACTTTATAAAAACTTGAACAACAGTATTCATAAAGTGTATGAAATATTTATTTAGCAGAATTTGTTTACGCCAAGATTTAATTAACAAGTAACAAATCATAACCATTCGACTCTACAGCCCTGGGTGCTTTTTGACTTTCTCCATAACTCTCTTCTATTGCTTTCTATTTCCGGTAAGGGCGTGCCGATTCCTTATAGCCATTGCTCGCATATCTTTGTTAATGTAGTCAATAAGGCGCTCACGTAGGCAACGTTTATTCCTTGGAGCCTGTGGGGTGTAGTTGAGATTGAGCTTTTATGCCAGGGTACTAATTCTGGCAGTCGGGATCGAAAACTTTTTCGATTCGAAAGCAATTTTATTTCTAAATCTTTCTGTCGATACTGAACGAATCGAAATGATTTTGTCGGTGTTATGAAAACTCAAATAAATGCTTTAGAACAATGAAAAAATAATTTTGATTGTTTAGTATCGACTGGAAGATTTCGAAATAAAATTGCTTTAGAATCGAAAAATTATTGGACTACGACTGTCAGAATTATCCCTCAGATTCTGAACGATCCGTAGTACATGGCCTACCCTGCAGATAATATTGGACTACGTGATCCATTTTGATGAAATGGACTACTCCCTGGACTGGTCCAATGTTATGCAAGCATGCACCATGTCAATGTTAAAAAGTGTTTGTGGGGAGACGACATGTCTTGGTTTTTTAACGAAATGTTTTCGTTTTTAAACGAAGTTAAAACTAATCCTCTGGAGTAGTTTCAAAACTAGTCCACTGGAATATGTATGAACATGGAGTATTTTTATGTCTACTCCGCTGTATTGCAAAAATGGGTTATATGATCCACTCCTAGGACATCGAAATGTTAAATACACCACCTTTTAATCATATATTTGGAGTATTTTTGGACAACTCTTTACATGCACGTATGGACTAGTCTCGGTATCTGCAGGGTATCTATCCACGTCTTTTTTTTCACTACTTCACCATGATTTTGCTGTTACAGTTTTGCATTGCACCCCAGGATATAATCACCTCATTAATTTCTTCTCATTCAGAATATTCGTCTAAAAAGGTTATTTTTAAAATTCTTTGGAACTCTTCCTCAGAATTCGGAAGGAAACAAACTTCTGATTCAAAAGTGACTGTAGGCCTTTAAATAGTAAAGTAAATTCTTAGCGTTCAGGTCCTTGATAAAAGTGTTACTTGTAATATTTTATTATATTCAAAATAGCATTTGTTTGCTTAAACAATACGATCATGAATGCAGTTTTTGGCACTGTAATCGTTGCCCAAGTACTCAAACTTGTATTACTTTTTAAAACGCTAATCGCATATTTTTTTGTAATTTCCTTTACTAATCCCGCGAAGCTCTTCGCCTGTCTGCAGGAAAGACACCAGTCTCTGGCGGGAATCGAACCCGCAACCCCGGCGCTGATAGACTAGCCTATCGGGGTACTTGATATCCTGCGGCCTTCTTCTTTCAGCGATGACAGACAGTATAAAATATTTGGTTTCTGATAGGTCTACCCCCAGTCCTAACTCCTTTTATGCTGCTTGTATAATTGTAGATAGATCTTCCAGATATCGCCCTTTTCAAGCTAAACTCGCAAGTCTTTAGCATACGCGATTGTCATCCCTGACAAAATAAACACAAAACAGGTTTGTCCCAATTTACAATGTGATAGACAGCAGGCAGACAGACGAAGTTGGTGGTAAGTGGGCGACGCTGTATGCGTGACATACTTTACTTTTTTCCGCTCTCGCCTTCAAACTTCGTCTGTCTGCCTGCCTTTCTCTTCCACATTGAAAATTGGGACTATCAAAAAGGTTTTTTCAAATATTTTTTGCTTTAACGGACAAGTTCTATTTGTGTGCTTTTGTTTTTATACCCACCATTTAAAACATGGCGGGTATACTGACATTGTCATTCTATTTCTTAAACACCGAAACAATCCTCAACGATCGTATAAAATATTTATACATGATCTGTATCCTTTCCAAGACGGTCAAGCCATGTACGTACATCAGTTGAAAGCGCAATAGAATTTGCAATACAAAACTTGTTAAATTTGGTAAAAAATGATTTTTGGACGATGAATTTGTTTTGAATTGAAAATAAAGATAATTATCGATCCATTACAAAGTGCAAGACGAAATCCTTATCGAAACTAACAAACCCCCATTTGATTGAAATCATTACAAAAAAATGTATTATTTTAAACACAAATATGATTCTAATCAATTTTAAATTGATATGAATAACATTTTTATGTTTCAAAAAATAGAATTTGGGAATTATTTCTTTTTTATAAGCTATTTTATTTATAAAAATTTAATAAATCATTTTAAAAAATTGGGGGAAAAAAATTACTTTTATCCTGTTTTTCGAGAATGATTTTGCAAGATGTTTTTGTGTTTGACAAAAATTTGGTACCTCAATTTATGAAGTGTCAACACGGAACCTACAATTGGTTCCAGAAGAGAAAATGCATATCAATAAGAAAAACTCTTAAGAGAAACTTTGTTCGATTTAAGTTTGTTGTTGTGGTTAAAAAATCTGGTTAGAAAAATAATAATTCGCTGTATGCAGCTTTTAGTTTGAGGTACAGGGGTCTAATCACGGCATTGATTAAAGTTTTTTATTTTGGTATTATGACACTCGATATCGAATGAAATGTATCGTAATTTGCGATGATAGCATTCGATATTGAGTAACCAAAGACATTACATCTCCCGAATTTTCATTCGATACGTCCGTGTCTATAGTATACAGAAAAATACGATAACTTACTCGAACCGAATGCGGTGATTAGACCCCAGCCAATATAAGCTAATTTTACTATTTAAAAAGTTGATGTTTGGAAGTAAAAGTTACTTTAATTCTATTGAAAATGACAAAAAAAAAACAAATGCAGTAATCACACTGTAAATTTTTCCTTAAACAATAAATATATCGGTATTTGTTACTCCCTAATCTTAAGTTCTTTTGCAGAAAAAACTTCAAGCTCGAAATTCATTTTCTAAATCAATACAAAACAAATATTTTGTTTTGATAAGCAAAAACAAATTTTTTACAGTTATACAGTTTTGTTTGTGTTTTCCATTTATCTTCCACAATTCGACGCGTATTCCAGAATATCCATCAATAAATGTATTTTATTTAAGTAACTCGCAACGCCATCTCATTGCTTACAAATACAAATTAAAAACTTTATCGTTGTTGGTGCGTAACCTTTCCTAACGCCAGCGAAAAAGTAAAAACTTATTTCTTAAGGCCGTTAACACTATCCCACAAAATCTTAAGTGTTTCACGAATATACTTTCCCGATGTGATTTTTATTTGAAAATTTTCAAAAAAAAAAACCACAACAACTTATAATGTCAGGGTAGCATTTGCGTAAATTACTTAAGACTTTGTGGGATAGTGTATAACGACCTTTGTAGTGTCACTAATAAGTAGATGCCAACCTTTTTAATATTTGCCATGCCTTTATATTTTAGTGTACATACAAGTGTTCGAAAACAAACAGTACATTATTTAGCGTTCGGCTCACACACCCAAGAACGATATCTATTTTTTTAGTGATTGTGTATGTAGACGAACACAATCCGTAACTATTTTCAAGAAAGAGCCGAACATTATATAGTGTTCTGTTCTTCATTAAAAAACAGAACAATTGTATATATTAGTAAAATTACAAAACTATTTTTTATGGAAATTTGTTAAGTGTTTAGTGCATATTTTATGCGCAATAATGCTGTTTCAAACAATTTTTTTAATTGTTCCTAGTGATTTGCCTTAATTTGAAATAAAAATTATAAAGTTTGTGTGTATATTTGCAAATATGAAACCATACACACAAACCTCAAAATATTTTAAAGTTTTAAACAAATTTTTTAATTGTTTCAATTAACTATGTCGATTGAAAAAAATATTTTGATTTGTGCTTACGTTTTATGTAGCCTCTTTTGCTGGTGGTCACATTTCAATTAAACCTATTGATTGAAACTAAACAGCATGAAAGCTCAAAATTACAAATGTACGGAATTAAATAAATAGTACAAATTAGGTTAAATGGGCAGCCGTCACGACGACGACTCACTTGGGTCCTTATAGCGGTCCCTTTGTGATAACCATAGCCAGTGGCAGGAGTCAGCCAGTATCCACCAGACTATTCCCCAGAGGTCACTGCAGCCTCGAACCACCCCGACTCCCTGCAGAACAGGGAGATCGATTTCAGTCCCACATTGAACATATCGTCCAGACATGGCTAAACCTAATGCTACCCAGACCGGGGCATTGGCAGAGAAAGTGAAACACCGTCTCCTCCTCCTCCTCATCATGACAACTCCTACAGTAATCATTATACGCAAGACCCATCCTCCTAGCATCCGGTCCCTGCCGAGACCGAGTAGTACACGCGTTATCGCCGCATCATAGCCAGGCCATAGAGCCCTGGCCGTCAAGCAGGTATGCTCCCCCTGCCATCTCCCCTGAGCCCTTCTGTACGACTCTCGTCTGATGTAAGTTGGTTTTCCATTTTGTCTGTGTGGAACGAACAACGAATTATTCGCAACGAATATTCGTCGTCAGAAATAGAACAAATTGGTATGTGGGTCAATTTAAAAAAAACGCAATTTTTGTGTCCCCGTACTTTACTATTTAAGGTAAAAAAAAAAAACCAAAAAAAAACAAAAATGTCACAGTGATCAGCGAGGAATATGTAACAAAAAAACGTAATTCTCAAATTTGTATGTTTGTTTTTTTGTTTATTCAGAATGGTGTCCCTCTGACTCCTTCCATACAAAAGCATGTGTCCCCCGTTAGAATTTTTAGTTAACAAAATAAAATAAAACCAAGAAAAAAGTAAATATGCAACATTTAATAACAGTTTTCGAATTATTGCGTTTCTTTCTTGTGTTTTGATTTGTTATAGTCGTCAAAACTAAATTAGTGCGAATTTGGCGTTGCAAACAAAGGTTGGCCCCACAATTTGCATTGAGCGTCACTTTTTTATAATTCAAGTAATATTACTAGTTTTCAATTTTCATTTAAATAAAGTAAAAAAAGTAAGGAAAGTACAAACTTAAATTATTACAAAAGTGAAAAAGCGAAAAAAAATCAATTAGAAAAAGTGTGCATTTGCGTAGTTTTTGTGAACACCATGGTAAGGGCGCGATAAAATTTCATGAGCGTCACGCTAATTTTTTTAATAGTGAATATATTAAATGTAAAAAATTTAAGTTGACAATAATTGTTTACATGGTTTCAACTCATTTTTTTATAATTTGTGAAGTTGAGAAAAAAATTGCCTACGAAAAAATCCAAAATAGGCAAACATTTCATGAGCATCACTTTTGATATACATATATTGCTTCATACCTTAAAATGCTTAATTTTGCTTTTTTTTTTATTTACAAGAGTAAAACAACAAAATTAACGGCGGTTGAAAGAGCACGATGATATCGAGAGAAAATAAAGCTCGATAAAGCGCGTAATGGCGAATGTCAAAGAAAGAAGAAAGAAAGAAAGGTATAATCGAGATTCACCATATAATTACAAAATCCAGAGGTGAATTGATTTACAGATCTCGCTCGTGCTTTTGCAATTTAAACCTCTGGGGGACCGGCAACTTATGCAACTGCCACAAACTTAATTCGAAAGTGCTAAAACTGAATGAGAATGAGAAAAACAAAACCGTTTGTCATTTCATAAAGAATTCGAATGAAAATTTATAAATTAAATTAAGTTAAGTTATTGTTTTGCGTCAAATCTTTACATATGTGTATGTATAAGTTTCTTCAAGAATTACTTCCTTTTTTCCATTTTTGTTAAAGACATCAAAGAATATGCACATGCTTAGTTTTGTATGAAAATTTTTGTTTTTTGAAGAATTTTTGTTTATTTTTATTAAATTTTTGTAAAAGAATAAACTTTTTTTCGTTAAACTTTAAATAAGGCATTATTTCTTGTTTACGTGCAACAAAATCTCTTGATCGTCACAAAATATCTTGAGCGTCACACTTGGATTTTTTTCCTTAAAACGCTTATAATTGCAGTTTTTTTAAATACATTGTTACAAGCCTATTACTTTGCAAGTAACCTCTAAGTTCAAGTCTTTTTTCAACAAAAATTTACATATTTTCATCTTAAAATTTTAAAATGACTAGTCACTTTAAAAAAAAAATTAAAAATCAAAGTGAATCGTGATTTTGTGTTTATAATCGAAAAGGTGATTTTCACAAAAGTCAATCTTGAGAAACAAAAGAACATCGTAGTAAGCTTGAATTTCAAATATTTTTGCATTTTTAGCGATTTCTTATACATATTTGGAGTGTGACGCTCAAGATCGAAATTATAGAAAACCTAAAAAAAATCAAAAAATATTGATTTTTTTGAGAGCCTAAAAGTACCACCGGATTCTTCATCAATTTCTACACAAATTTGCCACTCTTACAGGCGAATTGAAAAAACTTTAAAAATAAGCAAAAAAAAACTCGATGTGTACGTTTTTTTTTGAAAAATTGCAAACTTTTAAACAAACACTAAAATTTAATTCAAATCGCTAAATGGGTTAAAAAATACCAAAATGTCGGAAAATAACAAAAAAAAATTTGCAAAAATTGCGAAAATATGTTTTATTTATATTTTTTGGCTTGAGGTATGTTTCATTATTTATTATTTTTATTAATTCCAATATTTCGGCCAACTTTGACGGTCATCTTCAGGGAAATAAATAGTTATGATTTAATGCAGCGTTGTCCGATGTTATCGATTTAAGTTTTATTCACTGAAAAGGTCTACACACAGAATAAAAAACAAATTCGCAAAGACTTTTAATGTGTCAAACAAGCCATTAAATTGATTAAAACTATAAACAATGGCAACAATTCGGTAAAAATTGCTAAGTTAGCGGAAATTAACAAATATTTGCTAACAGCGGAATGATAGAAAAGTTAAATATTTATTATAAATCATTAAATCTGTAAAGAATCAGAAAACTTACAGGAACAAATTGCTTTTATCGCGAACATGGCTGAAGTAACGCGAAAAATTGCATTTCGATTTGAGATCGTAAATCGAAATGCAGAACACCAAAAATGCTGAAGTAATCCAGTTTCGAGTGGATTCGAATTCTAGAACACACTGTAACGGACCAACCATTAAAGTTTCGAACTGTAGAGACTGCTACCTGATTTTCCGGCCGTGCTCAGGGATATTGGGATAGGTTCTTGTCACTAACAATTCAAATTAAGATCTATTACAATTTAAGTGTAGGTAGCTTCCAAAATCGACAAAATAAGTTAAATTACACGAAAAACCAAATAAACCCGAATTGAAACAAAGCGAAGAGATATAGATGTTGCCAACTCTCCATTGTTCTTCACCCTCGCTACCAATGCTATTTTGTTAAATTTTAAAATGAATAGCCCGAAATGTACCACCTAGTTTACACCCTTAACCGTTCATGATTATAATAAAAATGAAATTCAATTAATCATGGTAATTAAATTTAACAAAATTTTATTAAAATAATCAACTTTTTAAAATTAACTCGTAATAAAAGTGTTAGATGTATTTTACTGAATAATGTAATTATATAAATACATTTACTCAAAATCATTGTAACGCATATTTGACTTTTAACTCAAATATCATATGTAGAGTAAAAACAAAACAACACAAGTGATTGAACGTGTAGTAAAATTTATATGAAATGCACTCAGTTTTTTGAGGGTTTTTTATATAAATTTTACTACTCGTTCAATTACTTGTGTTGTGAAAACAGCATATTAATGAATTCTTGAGTAAATGTTAAAATTCTTAAATAAATAAAAACAAAATAAATAAAAAAAAAACTTCACACTCAAATTAAAGGTGTGTAATTATATGATTGTATGTGATATGTTAATGTAAATGAAAAAAAATGTTAACCAATAAAAAGAAAATCTTAATTTAAAAATAATTAAAAGAATACAAGAATAGTTAGGGAGCGTCTGATAAATTATGAATTAAGATTAAATATGGCAGGAAGTTTAACGTTAGATATTGGTAAAAATTAAGATATCAAAAAAAAGACGATTAGTGTAATTAAGGGGTTAGCTTGTGTTTTTGTATTATACTATCAGGCACGTATATTTGAGGCTCAAAGCCAACTATGGATTTATTCCTTTTTCGCCTGTCGCAGACCTCGCCGTTATTGAACGGAACTTTAAACTGTGGACTGGAAGGTAACCCAAAACTAAGCCTAATCCCTCCGATATATATTTTCTTAGGTTCTGGTCTCCGGAGGGTTGGGATACAGCACCAAAAAAAATATTATCAATGCTTCCGATACCTTTCAACTTATTTTTAAACGTTTAAATATTAGGGTAAAATCCCTTAAGCACTATATACAAAATGCCAATTATAAAATTATGATTTCCTTTTCTCCAATGTCCTATTTTTTCCTTTTCATAGAAGTACGTGTGTACCAAGGCCCATCTATCAGGTCTGCTTACTTGTACAAAAACAAAAAACGATTCTTTTTAGTTGTCAAAAATTTACTACCACATATACAAAGCAAAAGGAAAAAACGTTTATGTGTGGCATACCAAAAAGCAAAATGTAGACAACTTTTGACAACTAAAAAGAACATAAACAATGATCATCAGGCTTCTTGCGCAGACCTTTTCAATGGGCCTTGGTGTGTACGTATTCAAATTTTATTTTAATAATCAAATATTTTATTAATGATAAAAAAAGTATAAAAATTTTGAATAAAGAAAATTCCTGGCTAACTAAATTATATATTTTATTTTTCATATAAATTATGAGCTGAGTCAAGCCTTTTTTTTTTAGTTGGAAAAGTTAACAAACAAATAAATTACAAAGAAATTTTAATAAAACCAAGCTTATTGCTTCTTAAAAAAGATGGAAATGGATGCGGTACCTTTGACGAATTTACGAAACGAATTCTTGCTGACAAATTCGTCGTACTATGCGAAGTTCGCCTTTCGTCCCAGTTGTGTTGACACCATAAGACAGAAGTTTTAAAGAGCACCTTTGACATATTTGTAAGCCATTTTATATCAAATTTTCGAAAATAGCATATCGCCAATATTTATTTTTTTTCAATCTTTCTCTTGCCTCTTACTTTTTAACACAAACGTACTCCCCATTATTTAAAGGAAAATTTATTTTAAATAAGATATTTTAAAAGACTTATACTTTTAAATCATCTTAAAATACCACAATATATACATAATTGTAATAAACGCTACTTTTTGAAATATTTATTTTTGTTTCAGATTGATTACATTGTAGCTGTTGCTGATTGTAACTCTTAAATCGGTTGCAACCTGTGTTAATTTGATTCAAATTTACTCAGCGTATAATGACTATAATTTTATTAATGGAATTTCGTGTTGTCGGTAATTGAATTTAGTTTCATTAAATGCCATAATATTCTTTCCTTCCTTGCAACACTTTTACGGCAACACCATTTCCAATAAGAATATGAAAACAATAAAAGTGATTTTTTTTTTAAAAAGTTTGATTTTACGTAATTTCAACTTTTGAGATTTTAGCCCCCGTATTAATAAACGATTATTAAATTTAACAAACGTTTATTAAAGCAAATTTTTATAAAAATTTTTTTGTAAATCTTTTTTAAATTTAAAAAAATTTTATAAATACGGGCGTAGATGTTTTATAAAACTAAAACAAAATTATAATATGCTCTTATGTTCAATTTATGACTCTTTAATTATATGAGACCTTCTCGGGTTTTAACTAAAAAACGGTGTAGAATAAGATGAAATGCGTTTTTCTCAAAACTCCATTTTCACACACTGGTCCCTTTTCTCGGAGAAGGTCACAAATATGAATTTTATATAAAATTTAATTATATTTAAATACAGTTGGATCTTTTTCCAGTGTTATTTAAAATGTCTTATTTATTTAAGATAAAAGTATAGTAGCACTACCAAATATCAAAAAAAACTATCATAAAAAAGTATATTTATTTACAAGATGGTTTAAACAAAACAGCTGACTGTTTTTGCTTTGCCCGTTGTTGTTGTATTGCTAAGTAATACACAATGGAAACGTAACTTCGTCAAGGTTAACTCTTTGCAAGTTTTTTGATGAGAAGGGAAGAGAATATGCTACTATTCTTTCCCCTCTCACCAATAAACTCAGACTTTCTGAAAGAAAACTTTCATAGTGTGCACTAAGGTGGTTCGAAAAAACAAAGCTAAGCCAGTCACTCCCTAGGATTAAAGATAAGTTGAAAAAGTATTCCAGAAAAAAATTTTTGAATTTGACAAGAAAGCCCTTCTAATACTTTTCATGTCTAGGTTTTTATTTGCACACTTTTATGCCACGCCCCATTTTTTCTTTTGCACAATATTATAAATATTATATTAAACCAGGTAGATCAACATACAAAAACAGGAAAATTCCATTAGACAGAATGAAATTTTATATTAAAAAGTATTCATAATTATAAAGAAGAGTTTTTGCCATCCCCCCCAAAATGCAATACTTTTTGTTTGTTACTTAATTCTGGCTTCTTCTGCAAAACTTAGTGACATTCAGCGTTAAAGCACCTTTCTGGTACCTGGTAAAAAGCGAACTGCAGTCCACACATGGATTCGACAATTAAAATTGTATATCTTTCGCCTTACCCGCGTGACCATTTCGCTTTACTTTCTTTAACTACTTTCTTTAATCTGATTCAGTTAAAAGGAAATTCTTACTCACTGCACAAATTGTTTTCTTTAAGAAAAACTGGAAAATAATTTGTATGACGAAATTTTCTTAAAAAAAACTGAAAAAAATGTGTATGACGAAAACTTGTTTTCATTGCTTATAAACCTGCAGTAATACTCGGGTGGGTATTGGCAAACGATGTACATACAAACATTTGGTAAGGAGAAGGTTAATATAAACACCCTAAAAATATACTACTGGCAATGAGTGCGGATCCTAATCCTTCAGTACGAAAGACCCACTTAATTCACTTAATTTCGCAGAATTCTTGCAGAAGCCAAAATTAAGGAACACGTGCAAAAAATTGGACATTAGGGGAAAAGGATCCGAGTTGTTATAAGTGGCGCCCTGAATTAGATGTCGGATTAAAAAGTCACCAAACACAAAAATGAAGCCATAGTTAATAATGATATGCGAAACAATAAAATTGGACTTTGAACGTCGGCGCTAATAAAAAAAAAACAAAAAGTTCAATGTATTATGTATAAGTAAAGAAAAGTGGGCCTAATTTTCGGTAGTGACATAAAAGTGAGTACATTGATGGCTAGAAGTACAAAGTTTCAGAAGGGCTTTCTTGCCATGTGCAAAAAATTGGACATTAGGGTGCCACGTTCTGAGATGGAAGAAATTGATGTCGGATTAAAATGTCACCAAAGGCAAAATTTAAGCCATAGACGAGCCATGAATAACGATATGCAATATGTTATGATCGCACTTCAAATGGCGACGCAGTATACAAAAAACTAAAAGGGCGGTATCCAGAGGCGTGGCAAAAAATAAAAAAATTTGTTCTGGAATTCTTTTCAACTAATCTTTAATCTTAGGGAGTGTGTGGCTCAACTTTTTTTTGTATGGGGACCAAACCACTCTAGTGTGCACCCACATTTAAATAAGTTTAATTTAAGTTTTTAGTAAAAAATAGAATTTTGTATTTAATACGATTTTACGGCCGCGGGCGGCAATAGCATTGCCATTGTGAAAATGTTAGCAATGTTTACAAAACTGTTGATACAAAAAAAAAATACACATCACAAAATTAAGACTTGGTTTACTTGAAAAAAAACCGCTCGGCAAAGTTGAATTTGTTCATCTTTTGTTTTAAGCCGCGTGAAGTAGACTTTGCCGTTCACAAAAAAAAATTGAGTGCCCCGGTAGACTAGCTGGTAGCGAGCTAGTCTATCAGCGCCAGGGTTGCGGTTCGATTCCCGCCAGAGACACTGGTTTCTTTCCTGCAGACAAGCATAAAGCTTCGCGGGATAAGCTTAGGAAATTAAAAAAAAAAACTTAACAGAATAAATTTAAAAGAAATTACAACTGAAGAGGATGAAAACTAATTTGATAAGTAAATTCTTATTATGTTCAAAAAAATGTTTTTTTTTTTATATAGATTGAACATTTTTAACAGCTTTTTCAAGATTTGCCGCTTTTATTTGCCTTTCAAAAAAATTTTAAGCGAAAATCTTAACAGCTGATCGCCTAAAAAATATTGAAATTTATAATGAATTATTTTCAATGAAACAAATTGTGTTCCCATTTTAATTTCTAAACAAAAAATTATGGTTTTATTGAAGAGATTTCTCATCAGTATATTGCGACATAATTGCATAATAGACATCAATTTCAACTCTATTAGAATTTACAAAAATCATTTTAAATTGTTTGAGATTTTTCAAAATTACCATTGGAAACTGTCAAGCAGTCATGTACAAAAGATGAATAATGAACGTGTGTATCTACAGAGGTATACACATATTTGTTGTATGAGTAAAATAACAACTTCAAGTCATTCACGGTTACAATGCCTGCCCGTTCTGGAAATAGAAACTTAGCATGGCATGTTGCTCTTCTTAGATGTATGGCGGAATTAAAGTGTTGTCCGTAATGACTAATCAGTAAATATTATATTTTACATATATTAAATAATTTAATGAAGTAAATTTTAATGAAATTACTTTTAAAGTAATTTTTGTTGATGTTTTTGTGCCGAAAACAAAAAATCTTATTCTCAGTTTGTTTCTTAAGTCTTTTGTTTTAAAACATGTGAGAAGATTGTTTACTGTGTCGATGTTGGTTGTTCAATAAGATCTTCGGACATTTAAAAAGCAATTGACTTGAATTTTTTTTACAACTAATTAATGAAATTAGAGGTCAACTTAATTTTTTATTAGCAAATAAATTTGGTCATAAACTTTTTTGATATTAAGAACGCGTTTGCATGTATTTGAAATAAATCATAGAGGGTTTGATTTTGCCTGATGTAATTTTAATATCATATAGAGAATTTAAAAATTTGAATCTGGCGCCAATATTTCAAGTGTGTTATAATCTTAACAAGAAAAACTAAATGGCCAAAAAGAAAAAAATGGCCTGAAAAAATAAACTGAAAAATATCTTACGTTTCTATATCTACTCCAGTCTGAGTGTGGAGCAAAATGAATAAAATAAGACTTCATTAATTTGTGCACAGGACACACTCACTCATCTGCAGTAAGTTAGTTTAACATTTTTGTTTTCATATAATCAAAACAACCAAACACACACAAAAGACAAGCAGGAACACAAATTCAATTCAATTCCAGGCATTATTCAACAAAAAAAATTAACAACATGATGGCAACAGGCAGTATATAATTTTTCATCATATTCTTCCATAAATATAAAAACACAATCCATTCCATTCCATTTCACATATCAAGAGTGTCGCTGTTATAATGCCCACACTTTTGTGTTAACATAAACATTTATGAGAAATTTGTTTATATGTTTTTTTTTTTGTGTGGTGCCCTTTTAAAGCAGGGCCACCATCAGCCACAGATCAGCAGCAAACCGAAGAATTGAGCGTTGGGAAACAAACTTGCCATTTTGAAAGGGACAAAATCATGAATAACATACGCAAGAAAGCCAAGACATAATTTTTTGGTATACTTACGCTCGACATTTATTTTTTTAGTGTCTCGTCTGCTACTGATTACAAAAAGGCCAACAGATTCAGTCAGTACACACACTAAAAACTCGAAATGAATGAAATATAAAATAAAAACGGAAGAGAACATCTTATGAAATAAAACAAATCCATTAGGGTGGCATGTCCAGGCCACGTTACGACATTAAAACAACATGATTAGGGCGAAATTGAATTAAGATTATTTAATGTATAACTTAAATTTAAAGTGTTTTTGTGCAAAAAATGAACATTATTTAAAAAATAATTATTAAAAATTATTATACTTGATTATAAAGTACAAAATATATTAATGCCAACAGATGTATGCCAACTTGTTACAATCATGAATGTATTGATTGATTAATTTGTGGCATTTTAATATTTATCCCTTCGTGCTTGATTCTTATTTGTAAAAAAACCAAATTTGCTTTTTAGTTACAAAACAAACAAACAACGTCCGTCGGTGTGGCTGTTCCAAATTTCAAGTCAGTGTTATGAAGTTTGTTTTATTTATGATCGATTTATCGGCCACGTTCTGGAAATCGAAATCAAGTTAAAATTAAATTGTTGGAGATTTTATTTTCAATTTTATATAATTTGCCTTTGCTTGACTCGAAGTATGATGTTCATTAAAGGTAAAAATTTTATGAACTTTAAAAATCGGATAATTTTTAAGGTTTGTTTGATTTTCAAGTCGTTTTCTAGAAAATTACCAATGAATAATTAAAATATTTTGAAGAAATTTTGTTATAACATGAACTTTCATATAAAACTTTTCAATCGATAATCGTACAAAGGTAAACAAAAAAGTGAAAGACTTTGGTAGTCATGTGTTCGCTCCAAAATTTATGTTGTTGTATATCAAAAACAATCAGCTAAGTTAATATTGAAATGCAAAGCGAGGACGCAAGGATTAATATTGTGGTGATTCGTACTAAGTCGAATCATTTATTAAGTCTTGTTAGCACAAATATCCATTAATTTTCCAAACTCGAACGTTAACATTAATGAAGTATTCGTTGGCCTGTTATACCGAACTAGTTCGTTAAAATCTTTATATAATGTTCGTTCAGTTTACGAAACCTTAATAAAATGTTATCCCCACGCATACAATCTACATTTGATTTGTCGGCTCAACGAACTCGTACGTTGAAGTCAAAAAAGTTTAATTGGGGTAACGTAACGTTTGTTAAATTTGTTTTTAAAACAGTGTTCGTTTATCATTTTAGCATTTTCAATCTGGTTCTTCCTAAAAAATATTATTTAAACAAATACAAAAATGCAGTGTAACATTAAAAATATTGTCGTGTCTGTAAAAAATACAATATCAAATTGAATAAAAGTGAAAAAGGACATTTGTGAGTTAAACTCGGTTCAGATTTGCTATATGTGTAAAATAAAATTAAGTGTAGTGGATTTGCTAATTTAGATCAGCTTCAAGTGGTTCATTGGCGTCCAAATTAACAAAGGAAGCACCAACTTTGTAAAAAGTAAGTACTACAATAAATTTCAAGCATTTTCATAAAATAGGAAAAAATATAAAATAAAAAATAAAGAAACACATTTGAATTACGAGTATTCTTAATTTTATTGATGGTTACAGTATTTAACTATGGGGGGTATAATTTTGCGAGAGGAAGTTTAAAAAAATAGTTCATTTAGACAATGTTCTGTGTCAACAAATTTGTAAAACAAAATTGCTCGTTAACTTAACGTAAAGGTTCACTAAGCTAACGAAAAAGATTATTGAATTAAAAAATTCTTTCATTAAATTATAATTTTAAATTTATGATCATTTTTCGTTATACATTTCAACAAACAGTTCATTAAATTATTAAAATAAAACCTTTTAAAGCATGGTCATTCATTGTTGCAACGAACAAATTGGACGAAAATTAATAAATTTTTCGTTTGCATAACGTACATTTTCATTGACTCCACGCACCTTTTTGGTTCAGTGTATGGAAAAGATTTTTTAAACCACCCGTTTCATCACCAAAAAGTAAGAGTTACGATATTTTTTCAGCGGGTAGATATGCATCGATTTTTATCAAAACGCGAAAAAAATTAAAATTTTTAGTTAATACCCTCTTGTTTATCAAGTGCGATATATAAAATAGTTATAGCAGTTATGTACCAGATTTTATGTTCACACAAGGACAAAACAAACGGACAGACATGATCCAAGCAATTGAGAAAGTAGGTTTGAGTTGATCGGCTTATTAAAAGCTGGGTCTAGAACTAATATTTTTAAGCCCAACGAACGTGTAGGGCATAGTAGCCTTACTGCAACCAATGACTAAAATATACGGACCACAATTTGCAAAAAATACTTGAAAAGTGTTAAAGTTTAAACCAAATTTAATTTTAAGGTTTGTATGTGATGAGATTTGTGGCCATTGTGGTCCCAACTAATGTTACTGACATCAACATACTTTTATTATATCCGATTAATGTAA
This sequence comes from Pollenia labialis, assembly GCA_949318255.1. NCBI lineage: Eukaryota > Metazoa > Arthropoda > Insecta > Diptera > Polleniidae > Pollenia > Pollenia labialis. The sequence goes on along the minus strand of OX439141.1, from coordinate 68,330,555 downwards.
ACGTATTTTAAAGAAACATTTTACATTTTTTGTGATTCATCATCGTTAAGGCGAGTCAACAAATATTGTAGATGTATTTCGAAAGTGGGTGGTCGGTCTATAGTTAATACAAGAAACATAAACTTGAAAAATACTATAAAATTAGCAAATTTTTTAATTAATCATAAATTTGGCAAATAATCGAATTTAAATATTTCTTCTGCAGACATAAAGATAGACTATCAATGTCTTTTTTAGAAATTAAATTATCATGTTTAATGTGATTTGCAAATCGTCTTGGCATTATCATTCACAAAAGCAGCTTAAAAAATTCAATTCAGTAAAACATACCAAGGGATGGATGAGAAATCGACTAAAGAAAAACTAATTATTAAGTTGGATAAGAAAAAACAAATTCATAATTAAAGATATTTAAACAGCCCACGGCAATGTCAATAATTATTAATGGCATTAAATTGTTACGATGTTTAATTAATTCAAATACACCACAAACACAACTGACCTCTCTAGTAAAACTATTTATGCACCAACAACGACATCATAATCATCCTATTCAGCTGAACAGACGACGCTGACTGACCACCGTTCATAATAATGATGATAAACAAAAGATAGCTAAACAATCGGACACACAGATACGATCTAACAAACATCCCTACGCAAACATGCTAGAGCAGATAAAAATGATAAAATACAAGCCGTAACCCAGTAAGCAATTTTTATGTAAATTGATAGCGTAATTTCTAGCCTTATAAAACTGTGGCAAGCCAATCACCGCAAGACAAAAAGATGCGACTGTAAATGCCAAAGGTAAAAATAAAATTTTACAAGGCGACCCCACAAAATATGCTCGGGACTGCCTGGCAAAAATACTTTACTTATGCCCGTAATTCCTACAAAAAGAAATCTAGCTGTGCATAGAAATCTATGGTGTAAAAGCTGCCAAATTTTATAGGAAAACTGAAGGTAAAAACACGTAGGCAAAATAAACGTTGAAATAGGTAAAGATAACTGTTAGGTACGAACACGACCTGCTTTCTTTTTGTAAAAATTACGGGCATTAGTGGTTTCCAGCGTAATTTTGTTGAACTACTGTTTTTTCTTAGACCCTACATTCCAATGGCATCTTAATAAACAAAGTCAATAAACATTTGATTATTATGTAATTGCGATCAGTTTCGCACTTTGCTTAAGCAAATGACAGTTTAAAAAAATTTAACAAAAAGTTTTCTTTAGTTCAACATGGCTTGACACTTACGATTAACCCTACGGTCAATAACCGGGTACCCGGGTAACTTTTTCAACTTAAAAATGCTCGCAATTCTTTCACAATGAAGATATGGTGATGAAACTCCAAATCGTCGCTATTAAGGACTTAAAAAACATTATTAAAGAAAAAACATAAGATATATATAGCCAGATCTTTGTCTAAAATCGTTTAACATTCGACACCTACGCGAGTCAATGACCGAGTACCGCGGTACCTAAAAGGGCAGTAGCGCTACTTTTATAAACCGGCCTACATGCATCTGCAAGAGCAACATTCAAATGCTTTTAGTATTTAAATGCAACGAACATTTAAAAAAAGCACCGTTATCAAAGAACAACAAAAAATTGCTATGTGTATACTCTAGCGACTTATTTTGATAGCTACAAATGGCTTTGCGACAAAAGACAAGGTAACGATTAAAAAAAAATTTAACTAATTTGATTATTTTTATATACGTAAATTTATCAATGGCTTATTTTGCAACACTATCCAAATGTGATTGAACTTAAAACCATATTTTCTAATATAAAAGTGCAAAAATCTACAAAGGGGTACCGGGGTACCCGGTTATTGACTAACGTATATTTTTTTGACCGTAGGGTTAACATGTATTCGTCTTAATGTTTCTTTATATATTTGTGTTTTACTTTATTTTAACTTCTACTTTTGTGGCTTTTGTGACTTGCTTACGTTTATGAGACTGAATTTTAACGTTCTTCGTGCCATTTTTGGTTTTACTTGTTATTTCTATCTTTTTTTTATCACTAATAAAAAAAATTCTTAGCGCATATCATTCTATTTTAAGTGCATTTTTTAGGCGCATAAAACGCGATTTTAACTGCATAAAAGTTCGGGCCCTGGTTATAAGCATTGTTTTTAGTGTCGGGAATGGGCTAAAATATAATTGGCGTCCAACGTTAAAAAAACGAAATCGTAGATTTGAAAAACACACAGATTTGTGGAAAATTAGTTGGAAAAAAGAAATCATAAGATTTTATAAAGAACTAAAAATTGTACCTCAACTTTTACGAAGAAAAAAGGAGCCCTGAATTACGTAATATTGTGTAATATTTTAATCACACTTTAACCATTTTTTTTTAATAAAATTTTTTTTTCTTTAAATTAAATTTTGGCCAACATAGTTTTGGAATTTAAACTAATAATCGGAATTAAATTTTATAATTTGGGAAATTTTCTATGCGATCTTTGCTAATTTCCCAAACGTTTATGGACAGTCAAGAAGTTCTCAGACGAACAAAAAAACATTCAGCCAGGATAAGAGCCTTGGTAATTTCTGAAGGGGAAGTAGCAAACACAGTAGGAAATAGAAAAAGCATGGACCCAGCAAATTTAAGAACGCTTTTGGATACTGCCATTGAACAGTCTGTTCAATGAAATAGGGAAGAATTTGGAGCCACTATCAATGATTTGACTGCAAGAGGTAGTAGCTTACAACCACCGTCCGTGGTCGAAGAATATAGGGAAATAGAAATCACACCAGGTGTGCAGTGTGACGAAACCTAAGATATAGTCAAGTCGGTCTCTGAGTTAAGGGGTGAACCGCAAAGATATGTTTCTTGGCGCCAAGCCGCCATCACAGTGCACAAGCTATTCGTAGCTTATCAGGGAAGTTCTAAATATAACAAAGCGGTAGGGATCCTGAGAAATAAAGTCGTTGGAAGCGCGGACGCTGCACTGAGCGCCTACAATACGGTTCTTAATTTTAATGCCATTATAGCTAGACTAGATTTTACTTATATGGACAGAATTCCATATTTACATTAGAGGATGAACTCTCTAAACTCAAGCAAGGTCAGAAATCAATTGTTCAGTTCTACGATGAAGTAGAACGGAAACTAACCGCTATTGTCAATAAAGTTATAATGTCCAATGAAGGCGATTGTGCTTTAATTAAGTCACTTAATCAAAAATACAGAAACGACGCACTGCGAGTTTTTGTCTCTGGCCTCAAAAATCCTTTATGCGATACACTATTCTCTTGTAAGCCCTCTGATTTACCGACTGCGTTGGCTTTAGCCCAATATCATTATCAAAACCGATACCACTTCGCAGCTTTTTATAATCATGGTCTAAATAGGGCTCTATAAAACTCTCTGGCCCCACTACCCCCAAGGCAAAGCCAACAAAATGTTAGGCAAAGCCTTTTCAATCAGCAACCGACCCACCCACAAGCCACTTCAAGCTACTTTGGAAAACAAAATGTGCAAGATTTTCAAAATCGCAAATTCCCCAGCCAGTCGATACCGACGTAAGCATCCGAAGCGGTATTAATGGTACGGTGAGAACGGTTTTCTTGAATCAAGTACAGAAAGAATTATTCAAATGCGGATTTTCAATCGCAAAATACTTAAATTATCCATATTTAGTCCCGAATTCTTACTTGAAATAATCCGAAAAGGAGTTTCACTTTTGTTGTATTCCGCTCTTTGCTTACAGAAGAATTCTTCGAAGTCGCGAATTTTTTGTGGGTACTACGACTTCGGCTCCGGTACAAAAACCTTAATTCGAATCTACAGCTTAGACTCCACAGCCATGTTTTCAACATGCCTACACAAAATGTATTATTATCAAAAGGTTATGGCAACACGGCTTGTTGGTATATTTTAGTTTTAAATATCCTCATCAGAATTTTGCTGCTGAAGCTTAGCCAGCTCGATCCATAAATGGCTGAGATATGAGCAAAAAAAAAACTTTTTAAAAAAGTACCACAATGTTGAAAAAAGCACTCCTTTGCTTGGTGGTCAGTACCATCTAAATATTTCAATTTTCCATCACTGCCCATAACATTAAAACACAGAATATAAAACAGAATACCCAATTTAAACAGTTGTTAATTAATTTTTTGAATCCCAAGAAAAACTTGGATAACTAATATGAGTCATTCCATGTCAAACCGTACGATTTTTGCTAAAAATTGACTTTGATGTCTCCGATGTCTTTCAAAATTTGAGAACGAAGTCTTCATTAAAAAATATTTTACACGTGTTTCGGGAAAAAAATTAAAAATTTTTTTTTAAAAAGTTATTTGCATTTGAAAATCGTCAAAATCGTGAAAAATCTTCCGACATGACAACATTTAAACTAATGTTTTTATAAAACTAGTGAATGGATTTTGAAGTTCAATACCTTATTTTAAAGGTATTTGACCCTTCTTTTTAATTTTTATAAATTAATTTTTTTTTTTTATTAAAATTTAGTTTTTTTTACTTAATTTCATTTTTCCACAATCTTCGAACAAGTCGAAAAATCTGAAAACAATATTTTCTTAAAGGTTAATATATTCTTAACATTCCCTCAAAATTTCAGAGTGGAGGTCGAATGGATTCTATTTTTTTACGATATTTTTCCATTGCAGCACCACAAAAAAATTACATTTTGTATATAAACATTTTATTTTCAAGCATGTTAACGAAAATGTCAACGCATGTATGTATGTGTGTATGTATTAAAAAACACACAAAATTTGATACTTAAGTAAATCCCAGCAAAAACTCGGTAATAGGTTGGTATTACGGAACACGTTAAACTGCTTACCCTCGTATTTCTTTATAACTAAAATGTAACCACTTACTCGTAATATAATACCTAACTACCCATTAGTAATAACGAATTCACATGTTTCAATATTTGTATGGTACACTCAGTTCGTTTCTTTAAAAAATTTAATAAAATTATAATTATAATTATAAAATTAAGGTTTTTGGGTTAAGCAAGCCTGAATTTTTTATAAAAATATTTAAATTCAGCAAGCGGTTTGAAAGTAAAAAGTGTATTTATTTTTTTAAAACATAACTAAAAGTTAAATAACAAGCAATTTTAATTTTTATAAACATTTTTTATAGAAAACTCAGCTGCAAATGATGTAGTATGAACTTTAATTTGTCTCTCTTGGTACGGAATAAACGCATGGTAGCCAAAAGTACCTGGTATCATTTTTGCTTTAGTAAACCGTTCTTTAAGTTTTTTCTCCTGCTCATTATATTGTTCCGTACTAAAAAATTTCGCAATTTATGTTTTTAACATTTTGTTTAACTTATTGATAAAAAGTAGTCGAGGTATTGATTGGATTGTCAATTTTGGTCAAACTGGCTCGGGCTGCTAATCTTTTAATTGTGCCTCCAAGCCCATCGCAAGGGCCCTTTCCGTGCGAAGTTGCAAAGAAGTGCCACTCTGCTTTTATAGCGAAATCATCTTCGTGAAATGCAAGATTAAATATTTACTTAAGTATCAAATTTTGTGTGTTTTTGAATACATACATACACACATACATACATGCGTTGACATTTTCGTTAACATGCTTGAAAATAAAAGTGCTGCAATGGAAAAAAATCGTAAAAAATAGAATCCATCCGACCTCCACTCTGAAATTTTGAGGGAATGTTAAGAATATATGAACCTTTAAGAAAATATTTTTTTTAAGATTTTTCGACTTGTTCGAAGATTGTGGAAAACAGAAATTAAGTAAAAAAACCAAATTTTATTAATAAAAAAAAATTAAGTTATAAAAAATAATATATTTTTTAAAAAGAAGGTTCAAATACTTTTAAAATAAGGTATTGAACTTCAAAATCCATTCACTAGTTTTATAAAAACATTAGTTTAAATGTTGTCATGTCGGAAGATTTTTCACGATTTTGACGATTTTCAAATGCAAATAACTTTTTAAAAACACGTGTAAAATATTTTTTTTTGTTTAATACGTCTGGCAAATTTAAAGAAAATCGGAAGAGGTGGTGTAAAAAAGGTGTTCGGTCTGACATGGAATGACTCATATGCATGTGGCGGTGTAAATAAAATGAACTGGCAAAATAAAATAAAGTTTTTTGTTTTTATTTTGGTTTTTTCTTTACCCACTTACAACTACTTTTAGAGTTGACAAAAATCAACCAATTGTAGTGGGGACTGTAAGAAAATATCAACTCACTGTTTATTATTGTTGTATTTGTTTAAGCTTTGATATTGTTTTACTTGTAAACTGAGGTTTATAATTCTTATTCGCTTAACAGTTGTTATTATTAGGTTTTCTAAAATCTCAAAAATTACATTTGTATTCAAAGCTTAATCCTAATTCATATGTAATTTGATAAAGTGAATCGTAATCAATAAAAAAGTCAATTTCGAATTTCTGAATGCTACGTTGTTTTGCATTTTACCCTTTCTACCTGTGGTTAAAGGTAAAAAGAGAATTATGATCATATGTTACATTGACCAAGGAGAAGGAGTGAAAGGGGGCGTATATTAGGCAGCACTTGAGAGGCAATTATAAGCCGCTAGCATCACCGTCTGTACTTATTTATAAACATGTGCTTATCTACTCAAAGATGCTGTGAGAAATAAAAACTGAAAACAAATAAAAAATTAATTGTAAACATGAACGTGGATTCAATTGCATTTGTTGGACTAGTAAGTTTAATTGTTGTCCCGTGTCTTGTTAACCAAAAAAAGAAATTTGTAATAAAGTGGCAAAAATTAAACTAAAAATGTACCAAATATTATCTTTTGGCGGCTTTTTACTTAAAAAATCTTTACGCTATTTTTCAACTGAAATTTCTTTTTCAACAGCTGTCATCTGTGACATTATTTCGGCAACTGGCACCTCAACTATGGTTAAGTTGCCATATATACTCGACCCATTGGTTTATTTTTTTTACTGAAAATTGCTTGTGGGGAATATACAGTAGTACTACGCAACCTGTGTGATTTACTCAAGATGGTTAATAAATTTTTATTAAAGAGTCAAATTATTGTATTACTAGTATGTTTTAGGTTTTTTCCATTTCTTTTTATTGTTTTTAATCGAATGTATTTCGGTGTCATCAAAGCCTTAGAAATTTGAATATAAAAGAAAAGAAAACAGAGAAGTGCGTGAAGGTTGGGCAAAGATAATAAAAATCTATATATTTAATTTAATTAATTAATGATGAATTAAAAGCTAAGCTTGGAATAAAATTACACAGTTTTACGAATATCGACAAATAAGAACGTTATCGTAACAATAATAAAAAAACTAAAATTTGTTGTCGTTTTCAATATAAATATATGAAAGAAATGTTCTTGTCGACATCGTGAGCCAGGCAGTAAATAAATGATCATTAATCTTAAGAAGGTTCGTTAAATTCTAAAGGCTAAGAATGATAATCCAAGAATGATTTTCGAAAAACCAATGCACCCACAAAGAGTGACTGTTTGGTGCGGTTTATGGGCGGTCGGCATCATCGGGCCGTATTTTTTCCAAAAATGAGGCCAGTCAGGCAGTTACTGTGAATGGTGTTCGCTATCGTGAGATGATAACGAACTTTTTATGGCCCGAATTAGAAGATATGGATGTGGACGATATGTGGTTTTAACACGACGGTGACACTTGCCCACAGCTAACGAAACAATTGCTCTTTTGCGCGACAAATTCTATGGCCGTGTTATCTCACGTGGTGCCGATGTCAATTGGCCGCCAAGATCATGCGATTTGACACCGTTGGACTTCTTTCTTTGGGGTTATTTGAAAGACAAGGTGTACGTCGATAAGCCAGCAACAATTCAAGAGGTAAAGGATGAGATATTTCAGCACATTAACGGCATAGAACTTCAATTATGCCTCAGCGTCATCGAAAATTTGGACCATCGGATGGTGGTATGCCGCCGAGGTCGCGGCGGATATTTGGCCAATATATTGTTCAATATATAATTGAACCATACCAATATTATCATAATAAAAAGAAATGACAATAATTTCCTAAATAATTTGTGTTTTATTCAAAATCAAAACGGCCCTTAACATTTAACCAGCCTTTTCATACTTTGAAAACGTTAACTTCTTTATCTGGATTAGTATACATCAATTAATTCAAGTACCGGATAACTGCGGTGGTGTGCCACAGTAGTTATGTCATTAAAAAGGAGCAACCATTCTTAAAACATACAAATTATTTCTTAGCCGATGAAGTTCATATAGGAGATTTAAAAATTAAATTTTTATGAAATGTTATTCGGTTCTTTGCTCAATTCTTAAGCTCTGGACATACTTAACAATTATATGACGCCACACACGTAACCACTATTTTTCTCAAACATTTGTTTGAGTTTACAAAATATTTTTTGCATCAAAAAACATTTAAAAGTTTATAAATTACAAGTTCTTTTATTAATTACATTTCTTTTTAAGAAATTGTGTTTTCTTAGTCAATTTTTTTTTCAAATATTTGTTAAATGTCAAAGCAATTCATACGCCGATTTGGCTGATTTTAAATTGAAAAACTTTTGAAAGCAGAACCCATTAATATATGATTTAGTTTAGCCTCCAAAAGGTAACTACAACACACAGAAAAAAATACCAATTTAAATTTAATACGGAAAAATGTTGATTGAGAATCATAGTAAATTTCTGCAAAAGTATGCCCTTTATTTAAATTTATCATTATTTCATATTAATTTTAAATGAAATATATTAAAATAATCTTAAATCACGTTTATTTAATATTATTAACTGTTAAAATAAATAAAAAAAATATTAACATAAAAATAAATATGGATTCAATATTAAATCCATTAAAAACCCTGTTTTATATTCAAATCAAAAGTTTATCTTGTTAAATTAACATGCATACATAGTTAAGTATGTTAATTTTTTTATTTTCATTCCTAAAATATGTTATAAAAAGAAGACAATTCCCGTATTCTTTTAATTAAAATTATTTGGTTAAATAGTACATCAAGTTTTCAAAGTAGAATGATGACGAAAACCATATCGGGCCATTCTGCTGATTGATGTGTTAACAAAGGAGAATACAAAATAAGTGAAACATGTGTTACAGGGGTAAGTATATTGAATTATTCTTAAATAAATGCATATGTTGTCTCTGAAGCTTCTTCACATACAAACCAATTTGATTCTACATGAAATTCACGTTGTTTTAACTTGAAATAACTTTCATTCAACGTGATTCGGATTGTTATTTCAATATAAATCACATTTTGCTCTAACTTTACTGCAATGTCAAATTAACGTGAATTATAGTTACTTTAAAAGAAAAAAATGTTGTTCACAAGCAATTATAAAATCAGGTTGAATTAACATGAAACACGTATGAAGCAAAATCAACACCGAAAAATGTTAAATCAACCTTGTTTTCGACGTTTTTAACTTTTCTGTGTGAACCATATTATTGTTGCCCATAATCATGTGCATTTGTATTGTGGCCATAATACAAAAGTACAATTAAAAATATGTTTCTAACACCAAATAAATCGTTTATCCTGAAAATTCACAATAGAGAAGGGGGTATACAGCGTTTGTGCTTATGTGTGAAACAACTTAAAATATTGGTCCTAGACCCACGAATGCCGTAATTTGCATTCAAGAATTCTGGACATTATTTGATCAAATTTAATACATAGTTTCCCATTGCTTCAAGGACTAAACCTATTTAAAAAATTGATAATCGGTCTATAATTTCACACAGCCCCTATTCAAGCTTCTTTTTGAAATAGTGTATTAGCGCCCATAATCCACCTTAACAATTATTGTGTTGATATTTTGATTCAATTGGGTCCAAACTTATTTTATTGGAATCTAAATCATCTTACGAAATTTTATTGGAATCGTTTTATATTTGACCACAGCTCCTATACGATAGGACGATAGCCAATTTGTCGCATCATTGTGTAGATTGGTCTAGAATTAAGCATAGGTCATATACAAATCCTCTTCCTAAAATCTCTTGAAGACAAAAAAAATCTCGTATAGATTCGACACCAAGAACTTTTACGTGAACCTTAACCTATACGCTCTGCTCTGCCTTCATCTTCTATTTCAGTGATTGCTTGGGTGCGCGTCATTGCTTGTGCAAAAACTTTTTGTTTGATTCAGCAAAATTATTTGTTTGAAATTTATATGAATTTCAGTAAACTTTTTGTTTGATTCAGTTAAAATTTTTGTTTGAAAAAATCAGTGTTTTTTTCAGTTAACAAAATGCAAATAAATTGTTTGAATATGCGAATTTGTTTATAGGACCGATTTCAGACAAAAAATGTTTTGATTCTACAAATTTTTTGTTTGAATTGGAAAAATAATTTTTTCGGTGTAATTTCATAATTTCTCTAAAATTATTTTTAAATACTGTAGTGTAGGGTACCAATTGGTCAAGCTGGAGCGACTATACTTTCTGACATGATTTTCTTAGTGTTTACAAATATTCCTCTACTAAATTTAATTTTGTTAATGTTACAATATTCAGATCAGATTATGCTTAGACAGATTTTAAGAGGTCCACAAAGGATAATACAAAAAATAAATATTTTTAAAAATTCTAAACTTCTTTTGTCACTAATATTCACTAACATTAGAGGGACGGGGGAAAAATTCGCAAAAAGAACCCCTGATCTAGATTTTACTACATAAAGGGGACTTGTACGATAAACACAAACCAATATTTGGTCCAAGCTAACAATTTAATGGTTGATTTAGTTAAAATCAAATGCAAGCAAAAAAAAAACAACTCAATCAAGAAAAAGTTATTGACTGGCACGAGTTGTTCTGAATTTAATTAACCAACCAACATATTGAATTTTGGTTTTGTTTAAAACTTCACTTGGCTAAATTTAATTAGTAGTCACACAGCAGTCACCCACTGTGCTTTTCAAGTCCTTGCAGCATTTTATTCAATTATAAATAAATACAAAATTATGCAAGTTTAGAGTAGGAAAAATTTCAGAAATTACAATCGAATAATCGGTACTCAAGAAAATAAAGCAAGCAAATATAAATTGCTAATAAATGTAAACCACAATGGAAAGCCTGCAAAGTTCATATTGTATGTGAGTTAGTTAAATTGCAATATCAAACTGCCAGAAGAGTTCAATCAAGGCAAATTTATGTTACTACAACAATACACTGTTCGAAATGTCAATAATTTTGTAAACCAAAGCAAACAACTCGAGGTGTCAAAGCCACGTAATATTAATTCGCCTTGAGTTCAATTATATGCTAAACTTAATCGAATAATCGATTGAACTAAATATCCATAATTAAAATACATGATGGAGTCATGTTATCTGCTCAAGTTTTTCGTTTTTTAATTTACTCGTACGAAAGTCTGTTTTGGTGATTTGTACAAACATTTAAAAGTCAAGCATTTTGGTTTGTTCTTTATGCTGAAAGGAACAAGACCTAAATTACAATTAAATTGTAGAAAAAAGGAATCGACGATTTAACCAACATGTTGTACTTGCTGTTAGTGCGTGTGTATGTCGAGCGAAAGTAGTATGAACCAGCGAACGAACGAAGAAACGGTAGCAACTGCCACAGTAGTCGAAACGTGGTGAACAATTATCAAAACAAGTTAATTACTGCCCGGCACAATATGCGAAGATCACAAGCTATCGACGATTTTATACAGCCAGTGATGAAACATTTTTGTTTTTCTTTCTGTGATCACGCAAATTGTATGTACGATCTCAATGAAGTAAGTGGTCTGACGATGAGATTGAAACACGCATTCTTTGCTTGGGCAGCACACGTCTTTCGATGCTTTATATTGCTGCATATTTATGAATTATTTATATTTGCTTGACTTTTGATCAACGAATCTAAAAGAAAAAAAGAATTAAATGAACTGAAAAAGATCTTTTTCGTTAAATTATTTGACAGTTTTTCAATAAACATAAATAATAAACACATACTAACACAAAAAAAAGAAAATAACCAAAGAATAAACTACAAAATGATTTAGAAAGTTGTTGGAGTTAATTTTAATGAATATTTAATTAACAACGAAAGTAGGCGTCGCCCGTGCACATGGAGCCAAACTTGATTTTATTCTTCCAATCACAGCTTGAGAAATGAAAAAGAAAATTTATTCCAAATATTAAGTATAATGATTATAATAATATTAATTAATAAGAACAAATTTATAACTCCTATTTATTGATTAAATTAAGGGCGAAGTTGTATTAATTTAAATTCAAAAGAGCATCTAAAAAAACATTGCTCAAACAGTAAATAATAGGTCTGTTTGTTTACTCTGCAGTTTTTTTTTTAAGTAACATTTGATTTTTTATCACTGCAGATTTTGAAATGTAACTTCTTAAAGTCGATTAAGTTCTGAAGGGCGATTCTGTAATAAATTTTAACAATAGATGTCATTCTTAAAAAATTTACTTGAAATTTCTGTTAAGTAAGCGACAACTTTTTTAATGTCGTTCATTTATTGTTAAATATTGAAAAAATAAAAAAATTTTAGCTTAAAGAAAAAATATATCTCGTCTAAGTTTTAATAATTTAATTATTTTCCTCTTTGTTCTATTCGTTATTTTGCCATTTTTTTGACAGTGATACCACTTGACGTTAATTTGTATCTGTTTTTAAAAAACAATTTACATTTTCGCATATTCGTTAGGGCAAACAACAAAACAGTTTGACAATTTTAACAACTGCTCTTATTTTTAAAAGTAACAGAAACTCACTAAACGAATCTGTTATAACCCTAGAGGGAAGCGAACTGTCACCAAAGTAGTCCCGTGATAGGTCTTTGGTTGTAGAGACCGGTTCTAGTTCTAACACTTTATATGAATAAGACTTTTAAATGGGGTTGTCATTGGAGGGAGTCAGTTGCCACCATTTGAGCAGTCACAGATCTATTCTCAATGAACGTTCTTAGTGTCAGTTACTTAAATGTAGTATTATTTCAATACAAGGTACACACAGAAAGAAATCAAGTTAAAAACTTAGAAAACAAGGTTGATTTAAAATTGTTCGGTGGTGATTTTGCTTCATGTTAACTCAACCTAATTTTGCAATAACTTGCAAAAAATATTTGTTTCTTTTAAAAAACCTATAATTCATGTACATTTTTACATTGCAGTAAAGTTAGAGCAAAATGCCATTTATATTGAAATAACAATCCGAATCACGTCGAATTAAAATAAATTAAATTGGTTTGAGTGTGTTATAACAGTGAAGAAGCTTCAGAGACAACATATGCATCTATTTAAGAATAATTCAAAACACTTACCCCTGTAACGCATGTTTCACTTATTTTGTATTCTCCTTTGTCAACAGAAGCATCAGCAGAGTCGCCCGATATGGTTTTCGTCATTATTCTACTTGGAAAACTTAATGTACTACTAAACTAATGGTGTTTTCTTTTCTACAAAAAATTTGCCTTTTTTTAAAAAAAAATCAATTTGGTGTCTTTTTCTTAAAAATTTTGCTCCCGAAAAGGGTGGCTTGTTTTATTCTAAAAAACTCCTGCTTTGCGGGAGCAAAATTTTTAAGAAACAGACGCCAAATTGCATTTTTTTTAAAAAAAGGCACATTTTTTTGTAGAAAAGAAAACACCATAAATAATTTTAATTAAAAGAATATGGGAATTGTCTTATTTGTATAACATATTTTAAACATGAAAATAAAAAAATTTACATACTTAAGTATGTTTGATTGTTAATTTAACAAGATAAATTTTTGATTTAATTATAAAACAGGTTTTTATGGATTCAATATAGAACAATGTTATTTAAACAGTGAATAATATTAAATAAACGTGATTTAAGGTTATTTTAATATTTTTCATTTGAAATTAATATGAAATAATATTGGTATTTTTTCTGTGTGTAGTGTTTATTTCTATTAAACAAGTCCTAGAATTAAATTCAAGAACCAAATTTTAGAAAGTACAAAGAAATGTGTCATAGCACCGTTGAAGACTTTTTCTACCTTTTTGTGCTTCATAAACCAGTAAAGGGATTGGTTCTTCTTTCACTGGTTATGAGTCTTTTCTTTTTGTACTTGCTCTATTTACACAAATCGCAGGACCAGTCTGTTGGACCAATTGACAAAAATTTCCCGCAGGGAAGTTATGTGCCAATCTCTAAAAACTTACCTCGCAGAATTTAAGTGCCAGTTCACACACGTCAAGTTTGACTTTTCAATTCTTGATCTTTAAGGAGAGAAGGGAAAAGAGAATGTCATTTCTTTTCCCCTCTCTCCTAAGAACTCAGGAATTTATGAGTCAAACTTGACGTTGCTATCCGCTAGTCCGCTAGTTCCATAGAAAATTTGGCGCATGACAATAAAGTGTTTTAAAAGTCTTAAGCCAAGAGTACACGGAATTGAAAGCCTCATGGGCATGTGGCCATGACGTAATTTTGACGTCATAAGAAAGCTGCAATGATCATTGTGTGTGTTATACCTACATTTTCCTGGGGATCGGCATCTGCAAAATGTTGTCTATTACTTATCAAAGGTTTTTTCGGGAATACAAAATTTATTATTAATACGATTTCCGTATGACGTGCTAAATTCCCAGTTTTTCATATTTGATAAATACACTGAAATTTATTGTTGAGGGAAAGCTAGCTTCTATGCGCATTTCACTGGTTGCTTAGGCCAGCTCATCAGGAAACCTTTTCCAAAAATTTTAGAAAAGCCAAAAATATTATACAAATAAAACTCTAAAGCGAATAAGAATTATAAACACTCAAAGTCTTACTTTTAACAATATCAAAGCCAAAACAAAACACCAACAATAAACAGTTATTTTATCTTTTCTTACATTCCCCTACAATTGGTCGGGTTCGTTCCGACTCGAATTGTAGTTGTAAGTGGGTAAAAAGAAAAAACAAAATTAAAAAACAAACTGCTTTACTCCACTGTCTTCGTAAGAAAACAACAAAAAAAACCAATTTGCCAATTCAGTTTTTTGCACGGGCACATGCAAGTATGTATATTATCAAAGTTATTTTCGGGAATACAAAATTTATTATTAATACGATTTCCGTATTACTGTTTTACTGTTAACGGTAAAAAAATACGGGACGGGCGTTAAGATACGTTAAATAAAATTAAATTTATTTGAGATCCACCGCAGATGTCTCCTTTTATGGCGTTAATAATAAATGCCACACACAGCATAATGCAACGGCTTTTAAATTGAGGTAGTTTAATATGATGATCAGAGTATGTGGGTAGATTTAAGGCTCAGTTAGGCGAACGTTGCTGTACCGTATCTGTACTGTATCAATCAGCTGTTCGCTTTTTGTTAAATGAAAAGCAATATAAAAACTTACCGTTGTAACGTACCATTCTGTATAATATAGAATTTGATACCGTTGTTACGTGACATTTCGTCGTTCGCAAGTTATTGTTTTCTATATGACAAAAATGTTTTTTTGGTAAATCGCTGTTAAAGTTTAGTTGTTAGTTACAAAAAACTGAACCGAAAAGTTGTCGCAACCTTCTTACCAAGGAAAATTCTAGAGTTTCTGGTTTTTTTTTTTGGTAAAAACATTTCAGTCATTGGAGAAGCTTCTAAGAGTAATAAGCGTTAAAAAAAACTCTGTTCTGTATGTACTTATTTACGAAACGCTTATTATTTTATAGCAAAACGTAAAAAATTATTGTGAGAAATGAAAAACAATGTGTTTTCACGCAACAAAAACTTTATTTCATATAATATTCACCCCTATTATGAAAGTCGACGGCACCTGAACATTCATTTTATTTTCTGAGTCGTTATTGACAATAATCGATTACTATTGACAGTCAATTGAAAAGTCGACATCGAGTAGTTTTGTCTATGTTTTAGTCAACAGGAAATTTTGCGACGACTCAAATGAAAGTTAAAGAAAATTTAAATGAAATGTAAACATATTTACTGAATACGTTTTAAATAAAAACTGCAAATTTAAAAGAAGTTATTGAAACAAATTTTATTAGTTAATTTAACGCGAAAATTCGGAAAAGCTTGCTAAAATAGCGAAAATTCGCGAACATTTTTAATTTATAAAAAAAGCAATAAAATTCACTTAAAGTCCCTAAAACTATAAGGAATGGCAAAACTTTGGTAGAAATTGCAAAATTAGCGGAAATTTGCAAAAAATTCCTCCCAGCGACATGATAGCAAAGTCTAATATTAATTAAAAATCGTTAAAGCTGTAAAGAATCAGAAAACTTAATGGAAAACCCGCTTCTATCGCGAACATGGCTAAAATTCGCGGAAATTGCAAACTTGGAAACAAACCCTAAATTGATTTGAAATCGCTAAATCGGCTAAAAAAAAAACAAAATGTCGGGAAATAACAAAAAATATTTTTATACAAAAATAGCGAATATTCGCAAAAAATTTTTAATATTTCAAGCAAGCCATAAAATTTATTAAAAGTCCCTAAAACTATAAGGAATAGCAAAAATTCGGTAAAAATTTGCTAACAGCGGCATAATAGAAAAGTCTTGTATGTATTTATTAACCAACGTTAAGGCTATAAAGAATCAGGAAACTTACAGTAAAAATATCTCATATCGAAAACATGGCAAAAATTAGCGAAAATATTCAAAATTGGAAACAAACTCTTAACTTTATTTTAAAAAGCTTAATCGGAACTACTTGAAGTACTTTCGAAACTAACAAACCCCCATTTAGGATTTGCTAGTCTAGCGAAAATTGCAAAAATTCGGTTAATTTGCAAAAATAGCGATCATTTTTAATATTTCAAACAAGCCATTGATTGAAAGTCGCTAAAACTATTAGGAAGTGTAAAAATTCGGTAAAAATTTTTAAATTAGCGGAAATTAGCAAAAATTTGCAAACAGCGGCTATTTATTAAAAATCGTTAAAGCTCTAAGGAACCACAGGAAAAAATCGCTCATATCGCGAACATGGCTAAAATTCGCAAAAAATTGCAAACTTGGAAAAAGACCGTAAAAATTATTTGAAATTGCTAATCGCTTAAAAAACTAATTTTTCGAATATATAAATTTTTTTTTTTGCAAAAATAGCGTAAATTCGCAAAAATTTTTAATACTTCAAGCAAACCATAAAATTGATTTGAAGTCATTAAATCTACAAGGAATGGCAAAAATACGGTCAAAATTACTAAATTAGCGGAAATTCGCAAAAATTTGCTAACAGCGGCATGATAGGAAAGTCGACCACTTATTTTTTGTGAAGAAAAGAAAACACTATTAGTGATTTCCATGAGCTGCATCTAAAATGTAATATTTATAATGAATGTTATAAATACAAACACACAAATTTTTTCATATTGCAAAATTGATGTAAATAATGTGAATTTTAAAGATGTGAATGTGGCTTTTATTTGCCAAAATATTTGTTTGTTTTTTTTCCAAAAATAACTACGAATTTAAAAATAAACAATGAAAAATATTTTGCATACTTAAATACCTGACGTTAAGATAGGACATAGCATTATACGTTACTGAATAAAATGTTAAATATTTTTAACAATTTAAATTATGTTAAAATTGAATAGGGAATCGCACTTCTGATGTGACAACAATTTAAATTTAATGTCGACGACGACTTACATAATAGGGGTGATTGACTTCATTTTAAATTAAATCTTATAGTTATGTTTTTATAAATACACTTAGGCAATACTTGGTAATTTCTTAAAACAAGGTAAGTTTCGTCTATAAAATAAGAAAAAAAATTAATCAAATTAATTTGACTTCGATTTTTAATTTAAGCTTGTTTTAAAAAAACTCACACTGCTCATAAAAATATTTTAAATATAATAAAGGTTTACAAAACAAATTTTGTATGAGAATTTCCTAAATAAATGTCTGTTAGATTTAATAATCGTTTATGAATACGGGGAAAAGTTTAAAAAAAATATGTTTTGAAGTTGTATTAAACAAATTATTGTAGTAGCCACATCATTAAGCGATTAAAAGTTATATAAACTTCTCACATCATTAATTTCATTTCGATGATACCAGGTATCTTATTTCTGAAGATGTTCAACAAATAAATTGTTTGGAGTTAAAAAAAGCAATTGATAACAACAAAAAATATCAAGAAACTATCATTTAACCCGCTACTTCGTTGTGGAACCAAAAAGCTAAAGAGAGAAGTATCAAATTTCCCGTATTTCGTATTTTGGGTTCTATTTTTTCCCCCCATTAAAGTATCAAAAATTTCAGTATAGTTTAGTACGAATATGTCAAAGAATGGAGAAAAATAGTTACGATTTTCACCCCTTATTTTTTTGATAAGTTTCGAATGTGGTATTAACTTTGTTTCTATGTTTATTGGTTCAAAAGATAGATGGGGTGTCAAAAATGTACCAAAATTCAGGTTTTACCCGTTTACTCCCTAATAGGGCCGAATTTCCAACAAGTACCACACACCTTTCCGCTTTTTTTCTAAAGAACCACGATAAGTATTACATTTTTTTTGTATCTCTTTTAGTTTTGGAGATATAAGGTTACCGAATTTTCCCGTTTTTACTCTTTTTCACCCCCTAACGCTACAATTTTATACAAAAATCTAATTTAACATAATCGTTTGTGTTCACACCATCCCACAAAGTATGAAATAAAATGCAACCCTGATCCAATGAAAAGTATTATTGTTTAGAAAATTTTCAAAAAACGGTGAAGTCGGGATGTCAAACTTTTTTTTATAATATTTGTCATTTTCGTGACACATTGCATTCACACTATCACACTTTGTCATATTCCCAACAAACACGGAGGTTTGATTTCAAATTGAAAATGATTTGAAATCAAACGTTTTCTTAAACGACAAACGTTTGATAATGATTTGAAAATCATTTGAAAATCATAGCGTTCTCAACAAAAAGGGGAAATTATTTTCATATTGAAAAATGCCTTTATTTTCAACTTGCTTTCAAACGTAATTCTCAAATGTTTTTTAAATGTGGACTATAATACAATGTGGAATATAAATAAAACTATTTAATTTTTTTAATTTAAATTAATTGTTTATTTAAATCCACCATAGCTAAAAGCTGAAATAGTGTTCTTTCCGTCCTCTAATTCTTGGAAAGGCAAAATACTTGGCTCCCTTTTATTTTGAGGATTGTAGCACCGCGATCGTTCAACAAACTTTCTTCACTTTCCCGTTTTATTATTTTTCTTTTTTTTCGTATTTTTAATCATTGTAATTTCTCACAAATAATTTTTATTTTTCACAAAAAAAAAACTGTTCACTTTATATTTAAATTTATTTTTAATAGTAAAAGACATGTAACCATAAAGTAAAAAAATGTAACTTTAATCGCCATTTTTAATGCTTACATTTATTTTTCGCTTTAGTATTGCCAAGTTTATTTTTGATTTGATTTTAACATTTGACATCAAATTGATAAAAAATTTGTTATCAAATGTTTATTTTCAAATCATTATCAATTTGAATTTAAATGTTAAGTCAAACAATTGAAAAACGTTTGAGAATTGCGTTTGATGTCAAATGATAAAGTCATTTCATATCAAAGGTTAATATAAAGTATAATAGTGTAAACTAGCATTAAGCGAAGGTTAATTTACAACTATCCTATTTTGCAACACAACAAGTAACAAGTAACAACATTCATTGATAACATCGATTAGAAATCACGCGGACCTAAGTCGGACGTTTCATCTTTTGATGCTCAACTTCTTTTCAATTCCCTTTTAAAGATGCCAATATCTTTACACGCAGCAATCGGTTTCAACTTTTTTCGGTACAAAACAACAACAATTTTATTAATAGCGAATCAAAGAGAAAAAGAAAAGAAAAGAAAAAAAATTAACATGCATCCATCGTTGTGCATATACCAACGAATAAAAACACAAAGCGTACTGACAGAGTACAGGCATCTCCGTACTAACCCCCTTTCTTCTTTCTTCTTTCACCTAAAAACATAAGAGTTAAGCATCAAAAGATTGAACGTGTGAAAGCAGACTAATTCAAAATTAAAGGTTTTTTTTTTTTTTTTTTTTGCCAACTGCAATGTGAAGTCACAATAGGGAAATATAAAACAAAAACAGACAATGCAAAGAGTTTCATATAGAACAAAATTAAAAATTATTTTTTTATTTAGTGCTTTTGCTCCGTTTTTGTTCTATATGCACGGTTTTTTGTATATAGAACACAATACGTTACGAAACTTGTCACTGAAGTGTTGTATAGCACAAAGTCAATATCTCATATTTCATAAAACTATAAATGATACGAGCAAACAGATGACACAGATCGACAGATCTCTAAAAGTTTACCTAAAAATCAATCATCTCAATTTTTTATATTTTACGGTATAGAACTAGGGATGCCAAGTGGGACCATGTTTTTTAAAACCCGGGGATTCGGGATTTTTTATTCAAAAAAACGGGATCCCGGGACAGAGCGGGATTTTTCGGGATTTCATATATAAAGGCCAATTTTTAAAATTCATATACATATTTATAGTAAAATGTTTATGTATAAGTATTGAAACAAATAAATTCATGAAGAATATTAAACTCATTACAAAATAAAACAGTTTAATTTATTCTCTTAAAGTAATATGGAAGAATTATGTATTAAAACTTATGTTTTAAATAACTTCTTAAACAAATTAATGGCGTCTGATAATCGATACCTTATTTTATTGAAAACATATGCTGCCGTCGAAAACAGTGTTCGCATTAAACACTTCTGGGTGGTATCGTAAATAAATAGCTACATATATGATATACGACAATATTTAGTAATTAATAATATATGGAAATATAAATTTAATAAAATAAGCTTAAACAAATATGTGCCAAAAGACCTTTGGTAGAATCCCAAACTTGCATTGTGCGTGCGCAGTTTAATTATTATTCACTTAGATAAAAGACTATACCGAACTTTATCTTCTGATTTTTTTTCTGTGGTACAAAATGGATTGCATGTAACATTTTTTCACTTGCGACTTCTTTTTGTAACCAGTTAAAAATTAGATTCATTGCCAGTATGATTTAATATTAAATTTTTTAAGTTATTTTTAACAGGGTGACTCATGTTTATTTAAATATAGTTGTATTTAATAAAAAAAAAATACCACATATTTACTAAACCCAAAATCTCGGGATTTTTACACAAACAATTCCGGGATTCGAGACTTAAATTTTTAGAATAATCCCGGGATTTCGGTATTCGGGATTGGCATCCCGATATAGAGCACAATAACTTGCGAACGGCTATTTGTAAAACAGTGATGCTTCACTCTTGTGTTGTGTGTAAAATAACAAACTGATATAATATAGGCTGTAGGGATGATATTGTACAAGGGAAACACAAAATATTACCATAAACAAGGCTGTCAGATAAATTTGTGACAAAATCGTCAATTTCCTGAGAAAAAATAAAAAAATCGTCTTTCTCGTTTTGAAATATCGTCAAAATTTAGTTTTTTTTACAATTTTTGTTCGATTTTTATAAAAAAAAACAATCAAACAAAAACATAACTGCTTCATATCCAGCTAGAATTTTTAATCGTGGAAGACCTACTGCAAGTCTCATGAATAGCGTTTTTGATCGTCGACGAGTGCATTTTTTAATCGAAGAAGATTCTTAACACAGAAGAAACTCTAACACAAGCTTATTGCTCTCTTATGTTCTGCCAAAAATCAACGAAAGACGCTTACTTTAATCATTTTGGGAATAGTCTGAGATGTGGGGGAAGATGTCTAAAACTGACATGAGTTGCTCTTCTAACATGAGGTTATAAAGGCGTTGTTAAAACATTTGCATTAACAACCGTGTTATAACATGAGAAAAACTCCAACATGATGAGTCTATACTTAACACTAACATCATTTTAGTGTTAATGTTAGGCATTTTATGTTAGTTGTAGACTGTGTTTAAGGAGTATTATATGTTAAAAAAGAGCCAGTCGGTCCATTATTTCACTTGGTCCTCCCACTCGAATTTAAGGTTTTGGTACGATTTTTAATGCAGCTGTTTCACTTTCAATTGCTGTTTTATTTAAATTGACATGACTCAAAATTTCCTCTACATTGGCAGAAAACTGCGGTAACGGTTTATTGTTTTAATTTCATAAGAAATGCATTAAAAAATCACGACCATCGAGAATAAAATTGAAAAGCGAAAGCATAATTCAAAAATTTAACAGTTTTTTCCTATTAGATTTCGCTTTTCCCCATAAATTTTTTAGGGGAAAAAAACTTTTTCTGTGCTGCTTATATCTTAACATAAGTATAAAAACATTAAAAGTTTTCTTTTTTTCGGGGACTGAAAAAATCGTCACTTTTTAGAAAAAAATCAGGAAATCGGCACTTTGCTAGTTTCGAAACAAAAATCGTCAAAATGACGATAAATCGTCATATCTAGCAACCATAACGTTGAACGATTTTTTTTAACCTGGGTAGGTACAGCACAAAAATGGTAGATTTTTTTATTATTTATAAAAAAAAAATATATAAAAAATAATAACGATTTTTGAAAAAATGTATTAAATAAGTTTTTTTTTTTGTATGAAAAAATTAAAATTACGTGACAAAATCTCAACAAAGTCGTGAAATGTTTAAAAAAAATAACTTGAAGAGAGCAAAATTTAACAAAATCATAATATTTGCAATGGGCCTTGAAATTTTGTCCCCTGTGACTCTGTCATTTTTTTAATACATAATCCGTTTAAAATTTTTAAAAATATTTGCATTTCAGTCACATCATCTTTTTTAAAAACACAAATAATGGTTATTTTGGAATATCTCAAAAAGTGTTCTATTTTTGAAAATTCTGACTTCATATTCGAATTTAGCGAAAAATTTCACATAAAGATTAGGTGTCAAATTCATTTGGTCAAAAAACTGTCACGTAGTGTTATCTTAAAATGGCAAAATAAGTAAAAAAGCCGATATTGCAAAAATAGCCAAAAAAAAAATGCCGATATTGCCAAAATACTCAAAAAAAGCCTTAACAAATATTGACCATTTCCCTTGTTTTTTTATGATCGGAATTTGTGTGCAATCAAAAACATTCTTTCTTGTAAACCAAAAAAAAGCATTTGCTTTTGTATTATGCCAAATGATTCATTTTAGCTTATAGTTCTATCTGGCCTGTTCTGTTTAACCACTAATATTCTTAATTTTTTTATTACTCTTAATTTGATTTAATTTTTGATTTATAAAGTACATTTAAGATATAATTTTTCAGGTCACCTTTCCTAGCATAAAGCTTCGTACAGACGATGGAAAGATCTTACAATATTGTCATTATAAATTGCCTAAAAAGGTCTTGCAACTGTGTGAACATTGTAAGCTCATTTTTATTTGGCAGGTGTGTATAAGTAATGCATCTGACAATGGTACCATTGTCAGAAAAATGACAACATTGTAAGATCCGACCACCGTCTGTACGAAGCTTAAGCTAACAGTTTGTGGTTCGACTTAAAACGTCTTTGCCGATTAATTTTTTGGTTGCTTATCGATTTTTATTGATTTTTTGAGTGTAAAAGATTATTTTACTTGTATGTATGTATGTAAAAATCTGTCAGTGTGTAAGATAAACAAATAAAGTGAATAAATAGAAGGATGAAATATGTACGATTTTAATTAATGAAATTTAAAGTTTATTTAAAAAATTAAAGCACAATAGGGAGTGAGACCGCCCATATCCGCAGTTTGCGTGCAAAGCATGCACATTCGTTATAAGTAGTGTGTGTGTGTGTGTGTGTGTGTGTGTGTGCGACGGCGTATGTTGGTGTTTCCCATTACTGTTGTAATGGCTTCGTGTGTATTTGTAGCGAACAAGGAGTCCAAATACCCAGAGTTACTAACTAACTGGTCATTGTTTGATAGATATGGCGCTTTTTGTTGTTGTTGTTAATTCTCATTCCAGAGCAACAAAAAAAACTTGCGACCACAAGCATTTGTCTTGGCGCAAACTTAAAAAGTAGGTGTTGCCACAATAAGAAGCTATTGAGCATATCAGTTTACAAGCTTTACAAGATCATGGCGATTGCAATCATGATTTTTTTCTGCTCTTTCCACACATCCATTCGAACTCTTTCATACTCACACGAACAGAAGTGGATGAGTAAAAGAAGAGGTAATCGTGAATTAATTTACAGTTTGTTTGATTTGAGGAGTTGAATTTTTATATTATTTTTAAAATTTTTTAATTAATTCAACATATCTTCAAGTGGTTTATTTAAGCTCCCGTATTGAAATATGACTCCTCGAGTTGGTAGAAAATCTTTTGCAACACGATATGCCTCCATTTCGTAGCAATGTCTGTACGAAGAAGAGGAAGATCTCTGGCAAAACATGAGGGCGTTTCTTTAATTCTACACCCATTTAATTAAAGTTAAGGATGAGATGAAGCCCAAGCAGCCAAAAGTTTAATACTGCTGTTAGTAAAGAAGTTGGCTAAAATTGCATTAAATCAAATTCATTATAAAATGTTTGCCGTTTTTGCAAAACTGTTGCCAGTATTAGATGGATGAAAGGACGAATAAAAATGTATGAGTTGTAGAAAAATATTCATTGCTGAAAAGTATTTATTTGATCAGGTGCATGTAACGTCAGAACGTTAATTTCATCGCTAACTTTTTAAACATTTACAAATGTTCTTCTCGAATAATTCATTAAGATAAAATTTCAAAATATTTAATAGTTCCTAATCTTCCAACATCTTTAATTTTTATTTCTTGATTTTATGCTTCACTACAGTGCAGAAAGTGCACCATGATTTTTTCCTAATGTTTGTAACTTTTTTTGAGGAGATCTAAGCATGTCCGTCTGTCTCATTTTTGTTTGTAAATGTAAACTCTGTTTATAATTTTAACCAATTTGTCGGACAAAAACTTCTGAAAATAGTGAAAATAAGTCAATGATTTGAGCCCGCCGCCAAGCAAACGAACCCTTTGCTTTGCTTTAAAATGCATATATCATATTTAATAAGGCACAACTGGAAAAAGCGCTTATCGTACAACTAAATTTTATGATAGTTGTAGTTTTTTTGTCAGGAAACAAATTTTATTATAGATTCTCTTTTCCATAAAGTTTCTGGAATACATCAAAGAAATGATTTATTACAATTTCAAGCGAATTTGAGTGAAAAAAATAACGGTGGTGATATAAAAATATTCCTTTTTTTGAGAAAACAAAAACGATTTCTACCACAAAAAAATAAAAATCAAAAATTTTAAAATGATATTTCCGATATGTTCTTGTGGACGCTTATTTTCTTTGAAAGTTTAAAAATAATAATTGTTTCTGGTCCCTTAAAATAAATTTTATTCAAGCCCAAGGCCCATTGAAAAGGTCTGCGCAAGAAGCCTGATGATCATTGTTTATGTTCTTTTTTAGTTGTCAAAAGTTGTTTAAATGTGCATGTGTACGTTTATGGTATGCGACACATACACGTTTTTTCCTTTTGCTTTGTATATGTGGTAGTAAATTTTTGACAACTAAAAAGAATCGTTTTTTGTTTTTGTACAAGTAAGCAGACCTGATAGATGGGCCTTGTTCAAGCCAAAGTACCTCCACCTGTAGTGTAGGTTATAAAAATAACCATAACCCCTTTTCCCGTAAAGTTTTTGCTATGCTTTTATTTGAAAATTAGACTGTTGAAATTTCCTTTTTAGTTGTATTACAATTTCGATCGGTATCGAATGCGATAACTTGCTCACTGATTTTTTTAACCGTTTACCAGAGCCGTAAAATATTTCTTGTGCATGGCTGCATTTTTTAATTGCATTCAAAATCCGATTGTATGATTTGAATTTGAAATATTGAAATCAACGCGATAAACAAATACTGAATCAATTATGAAATGAGTTCATATATAATTTGATTGCAGTCAGAATTAAAACAGAATTAAGATTCTTCTTCTAGAAACTCTGATAATTCTGAATTGCCAACAGTGCCAACTCTTGTTTACAACCGTCGTTGAGAAACGAAGTAACTACATTTTAGTGAAGTATTAAATATAATTGACAAAGGTGTTGCAATAGCTGGTGCAGAGTTTTTCAAAAGACAACTTGATATGCCATCTTCACCACACGACTGTGAGGATTTGAAGTTTTTTAGACATTTTAAAATGTGTGTAGTGTCAAGTAGTGGGAATGGCATTGTTTGAATAGAGTGTACATTAAATGGATAAGTTTTATCAACATCATATTCGGCGTAAGAGAAAGTAGATGCAAAAAATAAGCGAATAAGTTGCTAATTTCCTATTCATTGCTTGACTCTGTACTTAAATATTTTATAACTCTTGGGGTGCCATAAATTTTCCTTTTTGAGTTAACAAAGGTTAAGAACGATCTCGGATTCTGATTCATACAACGTTTTATTTTGGTTAAATAGTTTTTGTACAGTTGAGCATTCATCAGATTGCATTCATCAGATTGTATTTGGAATACATTCATCCATATATTGGTACACGGTTTCATAAAATATTTTAATCATTTTATCAACAGAATTCGGCAAACCATTTGGTATGGATAATAGTTGACGCCAATTAGTATTGTATAAAAGATTATTAAAGTTAACGTAGTTTGTACTTTGGAAACAGAACTTTATTTCCATTTAGGTAACATTCTTAGCGCAATTAAAATCTTGAATATTATGCCATGCTTCCACGGTACGTGCTTGGCTCTCTCTACACACAAAATATCCCTCTTCTCCAATTTTTATCGCAAGTTTATCTCATCTAGCTGTAAAAATCGATTGTTTCAGAGTTGTCAACTCGGTGCGTTTCGCACCTTTTTGGTGCTTTTTTAATTTTGTTCTGTGATAACGATAATGATGAAAATATTTACTTTATTAATTTGGTTCGAGCCCAGATTGAGTCAAGAATGAAAAATTATCAATAAAAATTTTAATTAATTTTCATGTTGTAAAATTCCTTTCTTCATAAAAATAATTTAATGAAAATTAAATTTAATGAACTTAAGCCTAATTAAAAATATTAAAAATTTGGATTAAAAACCATAAATAGTTCAATAAAATAACCACAATACTAATAATTATATATATATTGTTGATCTCTTTTTAAAAAGTTTTAAACAAGATTTATTAAATTAATTTTCAAAAATGTATCAACTTGTACAAATGAATGCAAACATAAATATGTATATATTTTATGTAAAAAAAAAAATTTATCTAGTACATATGAACAGCGTTACCGTTCAAAATTTTCAAAAATGGGCACAAAAAGGTGATTTTCAAAAAAAAGTGTCACAAAAAGGGGAAATCTGAGAAAAAAAAGGAGCAACTTTGAAAACAGATATCTGCTAGTTGTCTGTCCATGTTAACCTTGTGCGCAAAGCAAAATTTGCAATCTTTTAGACAATTTGATCAAGTAAATAAAAACTTTTTTCCAAACTAGACTCTTTTTGCCCATAAACTATTTAATTTATTTGGTATTTAGATTAAATTCGCCCCAAAAATATTTTACTGTAAATTAAATTCTTTTTGAATCGGTTCACATTTGGCCAAAGCTCTCATCTATAACCAGCTTAAAGTTCCTTTAAAATGTTAACATTAATAAATAATTGATAATTTAGTTACCATCTCTAAAATCTCTTTTAGATAAAAGATCTTATATGGATGTTAATATCTAGATAATATTCGGTTCCAAATAGGGTAAAATCTCGAAAATTCTTCTTTAAATACTATTGTGTATGGGATATTTTTTTTTTAGGATTATTTTTATTAATTGGAACTCTATTTTGTTTTCAAATTAGCAATTTTTGATCTTTTTGGGGCATATTTTTAACAATTTTTAGGGCATATTTTCAAGTTTTTACTGCATATTTAATGCGCATAAAACCCGTTTTTAGTGCATATTTCTGGGGGTCTACTCTCTAAAGCGATGAGAAAACATTTTCGATGCGAGAGCGAAATGCCAACTTGGTACTCTCTATCACTTTCGCAAAATGTTCTAAAAATTAAGCAATAGTGGCAATAAAAATTAAAGATGGCGCGGATTTACAGTAATGAAATGCCAAAGTGTGTAAAAAAATTTGAAATTGAAAAATTTAAATAAAATAAAGTGATTATTTAGAAAAGAAAAAAATTAAAAGATGCGAAAGACACATGCGCAAACCAGTCGCTAGATTTGCTACAATATTCTTTCGCATCGAAATAGAGAGTAGCCCCTTGGTTTCCATGATAAGTAGTATAATATTGCCAGTATAAAAAATATTTGGTTCAAAAAGGGGCACAAAAAACTACAAAATGATACAAAAGGGGTTTTTAAACTAAGGGGCCAAAAAAGTGGCACTGCAGTCAAAAAGGGACAAAAATGCGACTTTAGTCGCATTACGGTAACGCTGCATATGAATACCGTGTAGAATTCAACAAGGTAAACTCGTCGCTACAACAATTACAACTCTAACAAAAATAAAAGGAATTTTGTTAGTTTAACAAATCCAATTTGTCAAAATAGTTGTCTACAAAAAGTGTGATGAAAACGTAAATAATAAGTGAAATAAATTTTATTGATTTTTTTTTTGTATATTAATTTGTGGTTTTCAAGATTTTGAAGATATAAGAACAATTTAAAGGGAATAACTAAAATATAAGCTATTGAAAAACAAGTAAGTATACACACTTTGTAATCAATTTTAATAAAAGTTTCATACAAAATAAGTTTTAATATTTGTAATTAAAACAAACAAATTAAAAAGAACATTTTCGACAAATTGGATGTAACAGCTGCCGAGCAGTTGCTCTAACCCTGCGGCCACACGGTCAAGATTTTCTTGATGGTTTTTTACATATACTGTTTGTCAAAATTTACATAAATTGAAAGCTGTAGCGTAGGCTGCACTCAATTTGAAAGCAGTTTACTTTCAAGATGCCATCAAGAAAACAATTTATAAAGACAAACTCGTGATCAGCTGTTAAATTGAAAGTAAAATTGCAAAACAAATGGAAAGGTGAAATTGAAAGCAATATCGTGGTCAATTTAAAATGTGTGAGTGTGTTAGTAAAAAAGTGAGAGTGTATTGCAAATTGAATGGAATTGAAAGGCAAAACTTGATCGTGTGGCCACCAAGTAAAGAGTTTACCTTGGAATTCGCCTTAAATGAATACAAACTAATTTGTGTAGTTTTTTGTGTTTGTTAAGTTTTATTTTCTTCTTTCGAAAAACTCTGAACTGTAAATAATGTTTTATTGCTATCGCGAAAAAATATATCGAAATATTTCAAGGGTTGTTAACTTTATCAAACTATTAAATTTTCTAAGCGGTATTTAATTGTAAAAAATGCATTAATATGCAAAGATTTTTTCAAAATAATATTTCAATATCTATATATTGATGTATCGGTATTTTAAATATCGGCTATTTTATCGATTATTTTTTTTAAATATCGATAATTAATTTCAATTGTGGTGTGGTAACGATCTTTGGGCAGTTTAACTGGATCAACACGATTTACTGAGCATTCAATAGTTACATTTACAAATATCAGATCAAACTATTTTTCAAAAATGTTAAAGGACCCATTTATTTGGTGTTGACAGAGATTTGAAATAATACAAAGGCATATTAAGGTTCCTTAAATTACAGTCGGAGACCTGCCATAAAGCAGTACTGACTTTACATTGCTGTTGAATACTTTAACTGTTGTAGATACTGCAATGTTAGCTGTCCTCCAGAACTTATTCAAGATTCCAAAAGCATAATTAGCCTTAGTTAGTATGTTTTGGATATCTTCGCTACAACCACCGGAAGTAGAATTAATACTGCCCAAGTAGCAAAAGGTTGTGAGATGTTAAAGCTGCTTTCCCCATTAGAGAAAAGCGAAAGCTTATCGTTACTTTGAAACGAATTGATTTAGATTTTTCTGCATTTAATTTGGCATTTCTCAATTTCAGGTCAACTCAATTTGAACCATGGAAAGATACACAATCGAGCAACGCGTTAAAGTTATTCAGGCTAATTATGAAAATGGGCGTTCAAATCAAAATGCATATCGTGCACTTCTTGATTTTTTCGGTCAAGTTAATGATGAGGCAGATTTTCACCTCAGTGGATTCGTCAATAAGCCGAGTTGCCGCATTTCGGCGATTGATAATCCAAGAGTCATTGTCGAAAAATCAATGCACCCACAAAGAATGAATGTTTGATGCGGCTTATGGGCTGGCGGCATCATCGAACCGTATAGAACCTCAATTATGCCTAAGCGTTTCGAAAATTTGGACCATCGGATGGAGGTGTGCTGCCGAACCAAACCAATATTATCATAATAAAAAGAAATGACAATAGTTTCCTAAATAATTTGCGTTTTATTCAAAATAAAAATCGGCCCTTTAAATTTAACCTTCCTTTATAATTAGTCCTGCATTCATACCTTTAGCTGTGATGCTATTTTACATTCGTTGCATGTCTTGCTGTGTGTAAATTTGAACGTTTCATATTTTGATGACCAACTTATTTTAAATTCCCTCTTAAAGATGCATATGGAGCAAATTTTGCATACAAACATAACAAAATTATACTTTACTATTGCTTTGCGCCATTCGAATAATGAACACCGTAGGTCAAAATAAACCGTCACAATAGTTAAAATTTATTTGACACAATGTGAAATTTGAGATGAATATGGAGCCCACAACAAAACTCCAAAATTCCATTTTCCAAAATAAAATTATTAGTATATGAAAAATTTTACGAATTTCGAATCAAATTTAAAAATTCAGTAAGAGACATACAATTTCAAAACGTAGCAATAATAAAATCAGCATCCCTAAAATGTTTAAAAACGCCGCATAATGTGTTTAAACAAAAGTTAAATGTATTAACATCGGTAACTATTTCAAATGAAAAGAAAAAAGATATCAAAGATTTGCTAATATTCCTTCCATCT
Source organism: Pollenia labialis (assembly GCA_949318255.1). Lineage (NCBI taxonomy): Eukaryota > Metazoa > Arthropoda > Insecta > Diptera > Polleniidae > Pollenia > Pollenia labialis. The sequence goes on along the minus strand of OX439141.1, from coordinate 68,299,660 downwards.
GAAGATAAAGAATATTTCAAAAATTTACTAAGAATTTAAGTACAAACTATTTACATAAAGTTTTCAGTTTTTGATACTTTTATATTTATACATATACTAGCTTAACCCGGTGCGCTTCGCTACACTGCTTTAACCACTTTATCGGTTGAGAGATATTTAATATATGCATCCTATGGAAGGTAGTTCCCCCCTGCGCCTACCCGCTTTATTTTTATTTTCAAAGTGAAGTATACCATAAGAGTGACTTCTACAAAGTTTGAACTTTCTCACTATAACAGTTTTTAAGATATTCTATATTAAACATTGGCGTCCTATGGTGGGTAACACTTCCCCCGCTGCTATTTTATTTCAATTTTGGGGCTCAGAAAATCCTACTACCAAAAGTTCAACAAATGGCTTGCAGCGGCTCTTAATAATATTTCTATCTATGAGGGGTACTGCTCCTCCTCTGGCTACCCCGCCCATTTCTATATTGAAATTTATAGTTTACCAAATTAGTAGCTTTAAATACGTTTGAAGACTCTCCCTTTAATAGTTCTTCAGTTGAGCGATATTTAATGTATGCATCCTATGGGAGGTATTTCCCCCCCTGCGCCTATCCGCTTTATTTTTATTTTCAAAAGTGTAGTATACCATAAGAGTGACTTCTAGAAAGTTTGAACATTCTCACTATCACAGTTCTTAAGATATGCGATATTAAACATTGGCGTCCTATGATGGGCATCACTTCCTCCGCTGCTATTTTATTCCAATTTTGGGGCTCAGAAGATCCTACTACCAAAAAATCAACAAAATGCGTGCAGTTGCTCTTATTTATATGTCTTCTATGAGGGGTACTGCTGCTCCCCTGTCTACCCCGCACATTTTTATATTGAAATTAATAGTTTACTATAATAGTGGCTTTAACCACGTTTGAAGACTCTCCCTTTAATAGTTCTTCAGTTGAGCGATATTTAATGTATGCATCCTATGGGAGGTATTTCCCCCCCTGCACCTACCTGCTTTATTTTTATTTTCAAAAGTGAAGTATACCATAAGAGTGACTTCTAGAAAGTTTGAACATTCTCACTATTACAGTTCTTAAGATATGCGATGGTAAACATTGGCGTCCTATGGGGAAAACCACTTCCCCCGCTGCTACTTTATTTCAATTTCGGGGCTCAGCAGATCCTACTACCAAAAGTTCCACAAAATGCGTGCAGTGGCTCTTATTTATATTTCTATCTATGAGGGGTACTGCTCCTCCCCTGTTTACCCCGCCCATTTTTATACTGAAATTTATAGTTTGCCATAGTAGTAGCTTTAACCACGTTTGAAGACGCCCCCTTAAATAGTTCTTCAGTTAAGCGATATTTAATATATGCATCCTATGGGAGGTTTTCCCCCCCCCCTCCCCTACCCGCTTTATTTTTATTTTCAAAAGTGTAGTATACCATAAGAGTGACTTCCACAAAGCTTGAACATTCTCACTATAACAGTTCATAAGATATGCGATATTAAGCATTGGCGTCCTATGGAGGGAACCACTTCCCCCGCTGCTATTTTATTTCAATTTTGGGGCTCAGAAGATCCTACTACAAAAAGTTCAGCAAAATGCGTCCAGCGGCTCTTAAGATATGCGATAATTAATATTGGCATCCTATGGGGGTACCAATTCCCCTGCCCCTATCGAAAAAATAAGTAGCCTATTTTATTTTTAGGGCTCACGTGATGTTACTGTAAAAATTTCAGGAAAATCGGTTCAGTAGTTTCGGAGTCTATAAGCCAACAAACAAACACACAAACAAACAAACAAACATACAAACATTTTTCATTTTTATATATATAGAAGAAGAAGATAGAAGATAGTTTACTCAAAAAAAGCTGTAGTTTTAGACTTAAGTACAAAATCTGTTACCTATTATACTTTTTTTTAATCATAACAGTAGAACTGTTATTTTGTTATATTGCTAATAAAATAAAAATATTGCAAAATTTAAAAACCATAATATTTTTTCTTTCCAAATTATGTTGCATCTGCAGTTTGGGGCTTATAGGAGAGAGTTTAGCAATTATCACCATTCTAAAACATACCAACCTGTCCTTATCAATCTTTATTAACTATCAACTTCATTGTTTTTGCCATAGACTTACTTTGCTCCACGTCAAAGAAAACATCATAATACAAAATAAAATTTGGTATGGAGCACAAAACAACAAAATGTTATTGTAGAAAAACCATTAAAACTTTGGATTTATTGCATGTAAATTCATGAAAATGTATAGTTTTGTTAAAAACATACGGAGCAATCAATTAGGAGCGTTTAAAAAAAATCTATCGAGTAGTTTTTGAGAAAATTGATTGTAAACCTATTTTATCGTTTTTCTCAAAACCGACTTGATGGCTTATAGGCTAAAACAATAATAACCTGACGATATGTAAAATGCAAACCCATTCATGGCCCAACTAGTAGGTCTGCGCGCAACTACAACAATCCAACAATAGAAAAAACAACACGCATTTTGTTTGTGTGAAATATGATAAAGATGTCAAGAACAAAAGCAATTGTTTGTGTAAAAAATGGTAGAAATGTCAAAAGCAATTGCTACAAAAACAATTGCACGTAAAAAACACAACTGGACCATGAACCCATTCTATTGTGAAATTTCTGTTTAGCTGCTGTGCGAATTTAATTGCTGAAAATGCTGTTTTCTCAGAAATCGATTAAAATTTTGAAATTTTGTTTTAAATGTTAGTTAAACGAGTCACTTTTGTGCTCGCGTTCTAAAAACAGGCAGTAAATGTCGAAATGAGGCATGAAAACATGATATTGTTTTTTAATGTTGTTTTTGCCTTTTGCTACATTTCTCGAATTTTCGATAAAAAAATGCAGCTGGAAAATGTCAAAAATTTGTTTTTTAGTATTATAATTTTCTGAAGAACTATGAATTATATAACAAGGAATAATTTTTCTGAAGATTACTTGACGGAATTTCCCATAGTTTGACAGCCATGGACAAAAAATGGTGATTACAGACATAAAATATTAAATTTTTTTTATTTTTCGCGCACTGAATGCAGGTTTTTCGGATTAGCTTGCTTTACGCCAGGAATAAATCAAGTGTTAGCCAAAATATATATGGGGCCGTAAAATCCGAACTGCATTTAAACTAGCAAAACTCAGATAGGGGTGTAGGCAACAGATGAGCAACATAATTTTTACTTATAATTTAAATACTTTAAACTTAAAAATAATTTATAATCTATATACATACTTTCGACTTTTGAAATTTAAAAAAATGAAATTTGTAAAATAATAAATGAGTTTGAGAAAAAATAAATTTTGAAAAAGGAAACCAAGGCCCATTGAAAAGGTCTGCGCCAGAAGCCTGATGATCATTGCTTATGTTCTTTTTAGTTGTCAAAAGTTGTTTACATGTGAATGTATACGTTTATGGTATGCCACACATACACGTTTTTTCCTTTTGCTTTGTATATGCGGTAGTAAATTTTTGACAACTAAAAAGAATCGAATTTTATTTTTGTACAAGTAAGCAGACCTGATAGATGGGCCTTGAAGGAAACCATCAAAACTACAATTTGATTCAAATAATTGTTAATTGATTTTTGTTTCAGGGGTTTGTTAGTTTCAGAAGTACTTCGTTAAATTCAACACGAATTTAAGTTGTCTTCTACACGATGTCTTCAAAAATGTTGCACTGTGTAAATTATTAAATTAAAAAACCATAAGTTACACACCTACATGGTTTTGAATTATCAGTAGTATAATTTACATAATTTGTGTATGGAATATTAATAAATTTAAATGTGTACATGTTTTACGATGTTCGTTTTTTCGTTATTCATGTTATCGTTTAAAATCTAATACAAACTTTTAAATTAATTTTAAAAATCTCTCCTTCATCGTGGATAAAAATTTCCTTAGAAAATCTAAAACTTTAAATAAAATATGTGAAATACAAAACCGAATTTAAAAGTGTTTATCTGTTTACGATATATTTACACGCTTATTTAAACTGGTTATTTTACAGTCGATCTTCTCTATAGTGAACTTCTCAATTATTAATTGATTTTAAAAACAACGATTTTTTGTTTCAAATTTAGTGTATTTTAATCTTGTTAAAATTAATTTCCATTAAGTGAATTTATCTCTACAATGAATAAATTTTTCAAATATAAATTTAACTTATAAGCATGTCTGTCTTTATTTATAAAATTTCAAAAAAAAGTGGGATTCTCAAAATTAAAAAAAGTAACAATTTTAATAGCAGCCGCCATGTTCATTAAACGAAAATGTCGCACCAAAGCACACTGGTTAATTCCTGCCACAAATGATTTTTTTTTCAATTTCAATTAAATTTTGATGACGGATTATAGCGTACACCTCAAACACCCAACTCATTTTTTAATAGGGCAGTTGGATAACTAATAGTTATGTAGCTGTAACATAGTTATGTTGATGTAACATCTCAACAAAGACGGAGGTTTATTTTCAAATTAAAAGTAATTTGAAATCGAACTTTTTCTCAAACGACAAACGGTTATTTATGATTTGAAAATCATACACTTACAATATTCTGTACGTAAAATTAATTGAATTTGTAATATAAAATAAATGAAAATTCAGTTAAAAACCGGTCTACTTATTATTCAAACCCATGTTCCGTAAAAACAAATACATTTTCAGTTGTTTTATTAAATTCAGTAATTTTCGTTTAATCCACAAAAGAGTCGAATTTCTAAAAAACACCTGTCAGCTTGTTTTTCTAATGAGAGAGAGAACATTATTGTTTATTTTCCCTGTTACACCTGTTTTACTTTTGTTGTACTGACCTCGTTTGTTTGCAGATGAACTCACAATCATAAGATACCACCCAAGGCGAATTCATAACAGGTAAGTGCAACTCTACAACTACAAAAAGCCCCATGTATTTTGTTTTTGTAATTTAATGGTTAGCTGTCAAAATTTTGTATTGCAAATTAAAATTATCACTTTTTTATAAAAGAAATTATTAAATTCACTTCAATAATTCGCAGTTTTGAAATTTTTTTATTATAAAAATAATATTTTTAGCGCTTTTCAATCAACTTCTTCTCAAAACAAAATCATATTTTGACGTTTCACCACTTTTTTTTAATTCGCCGTGGAAACAGCTGATGAACGGCTGACGAGATGAGTTTGCCTGTTTGAATTCGCCTTGATACCAGCAGCATGACCGATATGATTTCGCAATTATTTTACTTTAAAAATTTGATGTATTTAACTAAATCATTTTAACAAATAGAAAATGGAAATTTGTTATCCAAAACAAGCACATCATTTTTTAAAGATAAGTAAAAACTTATTTTTGGTAGTTAAATTACATAAAATAACTGAATATTCCTTTGTTTTTACCGAATTTGTAGTTAATTTTTTGACAGTTAATTTATATAAAATAACTGAAAATTTATTTGCTTTTAAGGAATTCGCGGATGAATTTTTAACAGTAAAAAAATTAAATGAACTATTCGTTACCTCAAATTACATTTTCATTTAATTTTACATAAAGAAGAATTTTACTCAATCAACGGACAATATTAACTGCAACTGAAAATACGTATTAATATGCACTTAGTTTTTTAAATAAATGTTAGAATCAGTTAAAAATAAATTCGCTTGGAATTTTAAATGTTTCTGTATTTAAAAATGACCGAACGGAATACTTCTTAAATAAACTACAATCCGTTACTGTAATAATATTGTGAGTGTAGCATTCTCCACAAAAATGGGAATTTATTTTCAAATTGAGAAATACATTTATTTTCCACTTGATTTCATACGTTATTCTCAAATGTGGATTTTAATACAATGTGGAACATAAAGGAAAAAATTTTTTTTAATTTAATTCATTTTTATTTAAATAAATTGGGATATAAACATTCGGCACCATAGCTTAAAGATTAAATAGTGTTCTTTCCGTCCTCTAATTCTTGGAAAGACAAAATACTTGGCTCCTTTTTGTTTTGAGGATTGTCATGACGTAGCACCGCGATCGTACAACAAACTTATATTTTTTTTACTTTAACGTTTTCTTTTTATTCACATTCGTTCACTTTGTAATTATTTTTTTACTCACAAAAAAAAATTTTTTTAAGGGCGAATTCACTTCACGTTCAAACACGAAGTTAAACTTTATCATTTGACATGAATCGCAATTCTCAAACGTTTTTCAATTGTTTGATTTAACATTTAAGTTCAAATTGAAAATGATTTCAAAATAAGCATTTTATACCAAATGTTTTATCAATTTGATGTGCCCCTTTAATTAAAATTAGTGTTGAACATGTAGCATTTTTTTTAGTTTTAAAGTTAACATCATCAGAAAAGAACGCTTTACGCTTTTAAAATAACACATGTTTTTCAGAAAAGAACATAATAAAATGTAAAAGGCAGAATAAATGCAGAATTTAACTCAGAAAAGAAAACGCCATTAAGTTACCGTCCAAAAAAATACATCTAAACTTAAATTTACCACATCTTTGAATTGGCAAACGTTTTCAGCATAATACATCATTGCTTTCAACCACGTCTCCCATCTGGTTATTATAGGCTGAAGAGGAAGACATTAATCCGGATAATTCTTTTTATATGCGGCAACACGCGAAGTTGCTTTACAAAATATTTTCCCCATTAGAAATCAATAAATAAATATCATCGAAGTTGTCCTTTACCTCTTCTGCGGAAGGGTGCATGTTAAAATAAAGCAATTAAAACAAGCTATTTCAAAATATGCAATATCAGCAATATATGCAAAAATATGCATTCAAAGCAAAATATGCAAAAATATGCACTAACAAATCGATGCCATTTTACTGCAAATTTCTTGATTCGCAAAGATATTTTGTATACGGAAATCTCAGACTGACGAGAACAAATATGCATTTTCATAAAAATCCGGGCCGTGATTATTATAAATTATTTGACCATCCAATATTTTAGTTTATTAATTTCGCGCTTTTGGTCAGTTATTTCTTTTTTCAGGATAATACTTTTAAAAAAACCTGACCACAAACTCGGAAACCCATTAAAAACAAAAGCACTTTCACAATTAATTAGCAATACAATTTTTTAGATTTTTTTTCTCGAAATGTTCAATTTCAACACGTCACTATAAAAGTACCGATACATATTTGACATTTATTTTTTGCTTAGTGATCTAGGTACACTTTAAGCGAGTAGTTTTAGTTTTCACGGTACTACCATATTTTGCCCCTATGTGCGTCGATTTTATTGCGAATGAGAATGGGGTTTCGAAAAATGTTATCATAAAATGCGTGCCTGGGGGCTACCGCGTACTTCGATTCGAAAATTAAAACTTTTCGATAGCAATTTTCGATTCGAAAGTTTAAACGTACTGCGTAACTCATTCGAAACGATGACAGAGTTGTATTTTTAAACAAATGGGAAATTTGATTAAAAATAAGTAGCCCTGCTATTAAAATACCAAAATGGACGAAAGTATCCCAAAACAAAACAAATAATAAATAGTATTTAATGTGTGAAAAATATTATAATTGTGTTTTTTAATAAAAATCTATTGTATTTCCCTGTGGTTTAAAGAGTCACCAGAAAAAGCCAACCATTACTTTATACTGCTTTTTATTTGTAATTGTAATTTTTTTTTAATATTTTTTAAAATTTCAAGACCACAAATATTAAAAGATATTCAATAATAACATTAGCAAACATTTATTTTATACCAAATCTAATATTATTCGGTTTAATTTGTTTGTTTTACACTTTTATTTATCTTGAACTTTTTCATTTGAACTTTGTCACTAACCAAATAGCTTTCGAAAAATTTCCTAACGCTTTTTACACACCTGACGCTTGTTTTCGTTATACAGAGTTCGAGTTTCGAAAGGGATTTTTCCCTCTGATCGTTTTCCTTTTTGGTCTGCAGTGCAAACGTGAATATGTACATGCATAAAAAAAATGCTAAAACACGAACTGTGTTAAATTGTCACAACTTGGTTGCATTCACATGCAGGCTTGCCAGAAGAATTCAAATTAAAAGCCCAACAAAAAAAGTTCTAAATTTTTCTACAGTTGAAAACAAAGGTGCTAGTTTTTTTAATATGGATTTTTATGACTATAATAAAAACTTCACAAAGTTTTAAATATTTATTTTGCTTAATATAAAAACTTTTTTACTGTTACAATAAAATATATGTATTTTAAATAAAGTTGTTTAAAACCATGGTAGAATAAGTAAAAGGTAGGTTCATTAGGGAGAGTTGTCATTATTTACCCATGTAATGTCAAATAAATTTAATTTAATTTTTGGCACTTGTCTTAATTGTTTTCCTTATTTTCTTTTGTTTGACGTTATATGGGTTTTCAAATTCAAGTTCAGTATCGATTGAAATTATATTGCTTTCGAATCTAAAAAGAATTCGAACACGACTGCCCTGCTTTCATTCTAGGTCTCAGTTTACTCAAGGCGAATTGACTAGAAGGTGGGGCAAGTCAACATATGGTGTTTTTTTTTTGTGGTCGACTTGTCAACGTTTTTATACAAACTAGTTTTTTTATGTAAACAAACCTTTTTCACAAGCAATATTTTTGACAATCCGACCACAGAAGCAGTGTTGCTGTAGAATTGACCTCACCTTCTACTCAATTCGCCTTGAATTTACTTTTTATTAAGTATTGTTTCTTCTTTGTACACTATAAAGATGCAAAAACAGTATGCGCCAAAGTTGCAAAAAAAAACACACAGAAAAAAATTAAGTTAAAAACGTCGAAAACAAGGTTGATTTAAAATTTTTCGGTGTTGATTTTGCTTCATACGTTTTTCATGTTAATTCAACCTGATTTTACAATTACTTGCGAACAACATTTTTTTCTTTTAAAATAACTATAATTCATTTTAATTTAACATTGCAGTAAAGTTAGAGCAAAATGTCATTTATATTGAAAAAACAATCCGAATCACGTTGAATGAAAGTTATTTCATGTTGAAGCAACGTGAATTTCATGTAGAAACTAATTGGTTTGATTGTGTTATAACAGTGTGAAGAAGCTTCAGAGACAACATATGCATTTTTTTAAGAATAATTCAAAACACTTACCCCTGTAACACATGTTTTACTTATTTTGTAGTCGCTTTTGTTAACAGATCAATCAGCAGAATGGCCCGATATGGTTTTCTCCATCATTCTACTTTGAAAACTTGATGTACTATTTAACGAAATAATTTCAATTTAAAGAATACGGGAATTGTCTTCTTTTTATAACATATTTTAAGAATGAAAATAAAAAAATTAACATACTTAACTATGTATGCAGTTAATTTAACAAGATAAACTTTTGGTTTTAATAGAAAACAGGTTTTTATGGATTCAATATTGAATCCGTATTTATTTATATTTTAATATTTTTTTTTTATTTTTTTTAACAGTGAATAATATTAAATAAACGTGATTAAAGATAATATTAATATTTTTCATTTAAAATTAATATAAAATGATAATAAATTTAAACAAAGGTCACACTTTTGCAGAAATTTACTATGATTCTCAATCAACATTTTTCCATATTGATTTTACATTGGTATTTTTTTCTGTGTGAAGGAGCATGTAGGGATGATAAATGGCATTTTAGAAATTGTACTTTACTCAGTAAAAAATTGTACTTTTTTGACCCCCATTGTACTTTAACCCAAAAAAAAAGTTTTTACAAGCCAAAAGATTTAAAAAATTATCATTTTGCGACATTTAAGCAATTTTGAAACACTATATTCCTCTTTTCGCTTTATTTTGTTTTACACATTTTTCCTAGTCTATAGAAACACTTTTGCCGAAAACAAATAAAATTCTAAATGGATTCCGTGATATAATTGCATGTTTTGCGGAAAAATCAAGCTTAAGCCAAAATATACATGATGCTACAAAATCCAAACAGCAGTTTTACTAGTAAACCCCAATTTAGGTTTTATTAGTTTCGATTATTGCTTCGGGAAATTTGCACACGATGACTTCAAAAATGTTGTACTGTGTTGTGGAACCGAGTGAAATAACGTTTAACCGAGTAAGAAGAAATCGATTTCTTCGCTTTGTTTTTGCATATTTTGGTATAAAAAAATCCGTTCCACATTCGTCCGCGAATATATCTTCGGCAATTCCGTTGATAGTTATCTGAAAACATTAGTTAATTAATTTCATTTCTCCAACCCTAAACCAAGAACTTTAAATGTTAAAGTGGTTGAAATTTCTTAATGGTGCTAAATATTACATTGGAGTACTTCAGTACTTTCGCAATGCTAATAGTACTGAAAAAAGTACAATTGTACTAACTTTGTCATCCCTGGTATATGTACATTTGAATTTTTCCTGATACACTTAATAAAGAATTGATACTTTCCTTGAATCGATTATGTGAGTTTTTAAGTAGTTTTAGGATTTAAACAAAGTGCTAAAAGTGCTAAATAATTATAAAAATATGCTAAATCAGAAAAAAAATGTGCTAAACTGGCAAGCCTGATCACAAGTCTTTTAAATCTCGAAATTAAATTTGTATTCTTAGTTACCGTAGGAGCACAATTGCACCGTATGAACGTAGTAGCGTACGACGTAGATACGTTGTCAAATTAAAACTGATATTATTTTATAGAAAGGCACACAATAGCTAGCGTAAACGTTAACGCGTATATACATACATACGTCGTACGCCGACATAGATCCAATTCTGTTGCATACGTCGGCTGCGACCGAATTGTCATAGAAAAAAAATTAAAAATATCAAATGGAATTTTTTATTTTACTGGTTTACAAATTCCTAAATTTACTTTACTTTTTTTACAAAGTAACTAGAGTTTAACAAAATTTCTCCGTATGAGTTACTTGGTAAGTGAAGTTTTTGCTGTTTATGTTCTAAAACTTTGATTTAAATTTCCTCATTAACTCTAACTGAATTCACAATAACAGAAGCAAAGTTAATACAATATACACATATCTGATTCGATGTGAACTCGTTTGTACGGTTCTTGCTTCGTAACAATGTTAAAGTTATAAAATTGATTTTTCATCTGCCTTCGCAAATATCCGCAAGGAATTTTGTTTTTACTTCTTGCTACATCTTGGCTCTTAAAAGAAAAACTTATAAATAAAATTCATTCAACGTTATTAACAGGGGCGTTGCTGTAATTAAACTTAACTTTAAACAAATTTTAATTACTTGCAACAATCAATCAATATGCTTGTTTAAAAGACGAGTGTTTTTATTTTCATAAGGACAAACAGTTTACACATGACTGAATTAGGACGGCTTTGAGATCACCTACAATTTATTCAATCCCTTTGAATTGAAGGCCGCTTAAAAAAATATTAAACTATCAAAACGATCCATACTTAAGTGAGGAACAGAATAACGTTACGAATAGCGCTGCATTCTGTCAAAAGTTAAAAACGGCAGTTTCAAAGTAGTGTAATCAGCATACGTAGTTGCGGTAATCGTTGCAGTTGAATTTGAAGCGCAAAATTCGAACTTTTGAATTTTGTTGCGCTACGATTATTCGTCAGATTCAGCTCCTACTACATACAAGAAAGCTTTTGGGTAAAGGCTCAGTTAGCCGGGAGTAACAGTAACTTAACCCTACCGTAAAAAAGTAAGACCTATCTATTTCTTACAGATTGAGACGTAACATCTCACTGCTAACTATAATCGTTCTAATTGTTTTGCATTCAACAAAATGAAGCAACTGATTTGCAACATTACTGTTACTCCCGGCTAACTGAGCCTTAAGTGTATGTGATTTCGGTGCAATACCGAAAAACAACTACATACTTAAATCCTATTTCTAAAAAATTTAACTTAATTGCTCATGTAGGGTGTTAAAAAAAAATTTTTAATCAACTTATACTCACACATATCAACAACATCCGTTATGAAATGTACCCAATAACAACTTAAACTCTGGTAATACGTAAGACGGATAGATGAATTCAGCATAAGATGGCAATACAAGAAGAACGAACGTACGTTTAGAGATAAATTAGGAAGAAAAAGCAATTAATAAAAATGTAAATTCAATTAAATTTATATGACAAGGAGCTGTCAAAAGATCTCAAATTAAAAATAACTAAAGCGACATGTTGATGTCAGTGAGAAGCAGAGGATGAGCGAAAAAACGGGAAATAACAATTAAAAAATAACTTTTATTTTATTCGAAATAGTTTATGTATAAAGCAATTCGGTCGGCCGAATTGTTCGGTCCATAGCAACTTTAATTTCTTGAATTTGTTTTTAAACTGATAATGAAACTAATGTGTTATTTAGGACCTGATTTAAAACCCCGGATTAGTAAAAATCAAATGTTTGGTTAGTACAAAGGCTGAATACCAGCATTTCAGCGTTATTTCGTCAGATCATTATTGGTTTGACCTACCGACAATTTGAAAAAAAATTAGTAAGGTATGGGATATATATTTTAAATACCCTATTTCTGAATCCAAAACCTGTTTGACGAAATTTGTATGGTTTCTTAGATATTAAGCATTAATTATGCTCTCGATTAACTATTGTAAAGATTATTAGGTATTGTTTTGCTCTACTGATTTGCTCTACACTGTTTGGCAAATTCTGCGAATTCCTGATACAAAAACGTACAAAATAAATTTTACTCTTGCTTTGCTCTATTGCTGTAAGAAAAACAAGTAGTTAAGCGAGAGGAAAATAAAATGCTTCACTGCTATAAGAAAAAAAGTAGTAAATGCAAGAGCAAAATAAAATGTCAACAACTCAAAACACAGCACTTAGCAGACGTATGCAGCACAAAAAGCTACTTTGTAAAAATTAATTTAGAAAAATGGGTATGTGGCACAAAAAAATGATTTTCACATTCAATAAAATACTATTTACTCCTAAGAAAAATTCAAGAAAGTTCACAAAATTTTTCATTTTTCTTCAAACATATCGTCGGCTTAATATGCAAACCTGCTAAATACACTTTTTAGGTAAATTGAGATTTTGATGCCGTGTGGTAGAGAAAGATACGCCTTGTCGACCAGCATGTACTTTTTTCAATTTGAGTCTTGAAGTGTGTAAACCAACTATATTTTTTTGGTTCCTCTCAAGCTGCAAATATGAAATATCGAAAGTTTTTTGTCTCTTCTGTAAACTGTGCTGAAAGGAAGGTAGCAGAATTGCATATTAAGCCGACGATATTTCAGAAAAAGTGGTGAAAATACAAAAACAAATTTAACGGGCTTATTTTCAAAAAGATTGATTGTCGATTGTCTCCACTACGACTTTTTGGAGTATTCGCCAAACCAACAATAAGCTGGCGATTAATTATAGTTACAGCGACAGTAGGATTAAGGTGTGCCTTTCAAAGTCATGGATATGATGTGATGAGTCTTTCTACAAACATCATTCCAAGATTTTTGGTTATGAACTATTAAGCGAAAAGATAACCGAGGAAAAATAAAAAATATTGCTAAATCAAAAAATTTGACGATTGTCACTTGAGCATTCACTACATATTTAAAATTTGATAAGGAATTTTTGGATCTTTCGAATAACTCAAAAGAAAAGGACAAATCGCTTTCAGTTATCCTAACCAGTTTGGGATTGAAATTCGCCAAAATCAGTTCAGTAGGATAAGAGTTATGAATCCAAATGTTGGACCACCACCCTAGAAAATTATTAATATTTTAACAAAAATAATGGCATAATGCATTTGTTCCAATTTTCCAATTAACCATAGGCCCCGTTTAAGCCTACTTTCGGAAAAAGTTTATATATACATATGTACATATTATATATATATATATATTAGTTCCTTTAGTTCCTATAAGGAGCATAGGGCCTCAACAAAAGATTTCCAATCGTTCTTAATTTCATTCCAGCTTTTTTTCTACTCGCGAAGCCTCTATGTCTAACCCTCCTCTGCTTCTACTACCCTGCGGGCTCCAATCAATTTCATTTCGGATTACATCTCCTGGTGGTCTTCGTAAAGCGTGGCCAATCCATCGCCGTTTCCTTATTAAAGCTTAGAAATGTATTTGGCTTTAGATCTGTGGTTAGACCAGTAGATTTTTAGTATTCTTCTTAGGCATTTGTTGCCGAAAACTTGCAAAGTCCTTACGTCTTTAGCAGCCATATTCCACGTTTCACAGCTACAAAGGACCACAGACTTCACACACAAATTGAAACTTGTTATCTTAGTGCGATTGGAGAATGATGTTGATTTCCACACACTGTTAAATTGGCCGAAAGCTTGCCGAGCTCTCATTGTGCGATTTTAAACATCAACAGAAGAGCCTCCAGTCGATGTTATGATGCTACCCAAGTAGCAAAAGTGATAAATGCCCTGTAGTTGGATGTTTTGCAGAGAAATTAGCCGGTTGAATATTGTATATACTCGCATTACCTTCTTTACCATTTGAAGACTTTGCACCATGTCAGAGGGACTGTTTTTTAGGAGGCATATGTCGTCGGCATAGTCAAGACTGCCCAGGCGGCCACCTCAACCCCATGTTATGCCCCTCTTTTTGTCCGCCAGCTTTAGTAGAGACCTTATCGCTAACTGAGTTCTGGTGGAGTATACGACAATTTCCGTTTTTGTATTGTTCTTGGATAATCGCTATGATTTTCCTAGGTACGTCTTACAAGTGAGGGCCTTCCAAAATGGTAGTGCGGAAAAATGTGTCAAAAACTGTCTCAAAGTCAATAAAGACCAGGTAAAGGTGGATCTCCATTCCACTGATTGCTCAATTTTTATGCGGAGGCTGTTTATATGCTCTACACAGGATTTGAGCTCTGAATCCAGCTTGTTCGCAACGAAGCTCTTTGTCGACGGATTCAGCAAGTCTCATGTTGATAATGTTTGCTATTACCTTGTTTATCATACTTAGAGGTGTGATCCCCCCCAGCTGTTACAATACGTGAGATCACCTTTCTTAGGAATGTTAGTGATCAAACCCTCTTTCAGTTCGTCGAAAACTTCGTTATTATCCCAGAGTCAATGCATCGCATTCTTTAGTAGGAAGGTACTTGTTTGGGGTCTGTTTTAACAGCTCTGGGTTGATGTTGTTAGGCCCTGACGCCTTGTGTTGCTTAAGGGCACAAATGGCGTTTGCTAATGAATTATGTTTTGAAAAAAGCTTTTGCATGTAACACTTTAAAAAGAATTGAATTCACACTGTCAAATTTCGTTGATTTTCAGGCCATAATTTATCATAAGCCTAGTTTTTTTCATACAATATTCTGGGATCTGCCATATTTTTCGGGACGAAAATCCCGCAAAATTTGTAAAGGAATTCCCAGGATTTTTTACTTATTTATGGCAACTGCATAAAAAGATTTTTAGATGAGCATTTATTTAAAAAGTGCCCAGTGATTATATACTATTCTTTTGAATGTAGAAAGAGAACGTGTTTTCTTATTGGCAGGCCTCTTATTGATTAAAATTAGAAATAGGCTGGCAAACGATTCGGTAAATGCTTAAAAATATCGTTGAACTTTTGTTAAATCCAACAACAAAATACACGGAGTTTTCGTTAGATTTCATAAAAGTGCTAAGTTATTTCGCTAGACCATTTGCACCAAACACTGAATTCAACGATTTGACAAGACTGAAATATTTGTATCGCAAAATTTTTCTAAAAATTATTAAGCCGAACTGTTCGGTTGAACCCAAATTAGTTCGCTGTGGAATATATGTAGCTGGAGCAGAAGGTTTTCTTTCGCAGTGATCTACTAAAAGGTGGTCAAGATTTTGCAGCCGCAGCAGTGAAGAATGAACAATTAAACAAGCAACACTTGTTGTTAATCGAACATTTAGGGAATACATATTGTATGTACATACATTGAACAAGTATTCATTCGACCACCATAAAAGTGAAAATTACATTTTTTTAAATTTTAATTCTGCGGCTACTCGTAGTTTGGCTACTCTATATCAAAATAATTTCATCTATCCATCAAAATTCAAAGTTCTTACGCCCTGCATACCAACATACATACATAACAAAGGATTTGTTAGCGGTGGCATGCAACAGTTGGATTTTTTAAATTGCTGCAAGCAACTGCAGTTCGAACAATATGGTAAGTTAATGCAATAACGCACGATCAAATTAAAAATTACGCGCCAATTTGCCTGTAGCGTCGTCCACCTCAAACTGGTTGTGCGGTACATTGCTTTTGCGTTCGCCTTCATCAGCAAGTTTTTATTTGGTATGTATTTGTTAAGGAAAAAGCTGTAAAACACCATAGGGTAGCGACCAACACTGCTAGATAATTATAGTGAATTGTAGGGTGGAGCTGTTAATATCGCGTAATCATCTTTATAGTCAACAGTATTAAAAACAACACCAAAAACAATAAATAAAAAAAAAGCAACAACAAACATTAAAACCGGTGTTTGTATTTAAAACTTTAATTTTCTCAAAGAAGAATAAAAAGAAGCCTTTAATACGATATTTTCTTCTTTATGTTCCTGTTTGTTGCCATTCCATTTGCAACAGTGGTAGAGCTTCCGCTGTTCTTTCAACAAACTAATCGATTTTTTCTCATCGATTTTATAATGATTTGTAGTTTAATTTTTATGCTAATGATAATTGCCTTAAATTAAATTGATATCCTGATTACATTTATAACTGTGGAATACTTGTAATGAGTTTTGATGGTAAAGTTTGATTAAATAGTCTGAAATTTACATTAAATGTTGGTTTTTATAAATTACAACTATTACAAAACAACGTGTGTAACTTTTGCACACTGTTTATCAGATAGCGAACAGATACTGAATTAAAATATAAGTGTACTTTTTAAAAATTTTAGATACAAATACACAGGGTGGCTCAAAATTACCGAAGGGGTTTGAATTGCTTATACATTTTTTAATTATAATTTTTTTTCTTTTCTTTTCAGTATTTTGTAAAGAAGACTTGGGGAATTTAAAATGGAGCAGTACTCAATTGAACAACGTGCCCAATTTGTTGAGCTTTATTTTTCAAATCAGCGATCCATTGTTTTGACTCAGCGTAATTGTGACTCAGTAATTTAAATTGGCCTTCGCGTTCACCGGATTTAACCGCCCCAGACGGTTTTTTTGGGGGTTATTTGAAAGGAAAAGTCTTCATTAATAAGCCTAGAAGTAATTAATCAAGTAATTAAAAAGCAATATACGCGACGAAATAAACAACATAACACATGAAGTTTTGCGAAAGGTTATAGAAAATGTGTTGGAAAAAGCACGAATTTGCGAAGCAGAAAATGGTCACCACTTGCGAGATATTATTTTTCATAACTAAACAAAAAATATTCCCCATTTATAAACTGTATTAAAAAAAATATTAATAATTGTTTCTTAAAAAAAAGTTTAAAACCGGTCTACTTATTTTTAATTTATTTTTAACGAAAAGTTCTTTTAATTTTTAGTGTCAAAAATTCAACCCCATCCATGTTCAGTAAAAACAAATAAATCTTCATTTTTTTTTATATAAATTAAATATCAAAAAATTAACTGAATATTCCGTAAAAATAAAGAAATATTCAGTTGTTTTATTAAATTCAGTAATTTTCGTTTACTCCACAAAAGAGCCGAATTTCTAAAAAAAAACACCAGACAAACACCTGTCCGCTTGTTTTTCTAAAGAGAGAGAGAGAACATTATTGTTTACTTACCCTGTTACACACGCTTGTTTTACTTTTGTTGTACTCACCTCGTTTGTTTACAGAAGAACTCACAATCATAACCAGTGTTACCGTCGGATATTTTCAATAAGTACCAAGAAAAGGGGATATCTAAAAAAAAAGTGGCACCGAAAAGGGGATTTTTATAAAAAAAGTGGCACAACTTTTCAAATTAAAATAAGTACACCACATTATGTATTTTTACGTTTTTTTTCTATTGATTATAATTTTAAATAACATTTTATAAATGGTATAAAAACATAACAAAAAAACATATGTGTAGTAATTATATGCACTAAAAAACAATTGATCGTATTACAATAGACATACATACTTATGGCTCATTTGTTGCAAAAATTAAAATAAATATTTTTCTCGAGAAGTTATTTTTATAAAATATTTTCTTTAATAAATAGAAACTGGGAATTATTTCCTTCCGAAGGTTACTTTATATTACATTCAATATTTTTTATTTTTCGAATTATTAGACACCAGCAGAATGTAATGCATTTTCTGGCCCGCTACGGCCTTCGTCAGCATTCTTTGTGAATATAATATAAAGTAACCTTCGGAAGGAAATAATTCCCAGTTTCTATTTGTTAAAATTGTTGAGTTAAATACATTCAATTTATAAAGTATCACTATCCAGTTTGACACAAAGAATGCTGACGAAGGCCGTAGCAGGCCAGAAAATGCATTACATTCTGCTGGTGTCTAATAATTGTGAATTTTTCTTTACATACAATATACCTCATTGCTTTCCAAAGGAAAGCTAAGGTAAAATGTAACAAGAAAATACAATATGTATAACTAATAGTCTGGTAGTGTATAAAGTCATTTCTGAAAAATTGAAGGAATATGACTATTACAAAAAAGCTTTATAAAAATACATAACTGAAATTTAGATCATAGAATAAATTCGAAAAATAAAAAATATTGAATATTTTCTTTAATATTTTGGTAAATCAAAAACGTTAAACTCGTTTTCTGCCAAACATGTTTTTTTGAATTCTGACATTGTTGCAGCAATTAGAAGATATTTATGTAATTTGTTTTATTAAGTAATATATTTCTTGTACTTTTCTTTCTGAATAAATTTTCTTTGATTTATTTAAGACATTGTATTGCACAGGTTTTAAAATTTTTTTAGAAGTTTATTTGCCTATTCCACCAGATTCTTATGTTTTTTAGAATGCTATGGCCAAATATGAGTACAGTTTTCTCCCATCACGTCAGATTTATCAGAAATCCTAAACAAAAAAACGAAAATATCACTTTTTAAAATTCGTTATTGAACAATTAAGGATTCTAGTGTGATTTAATTCAAACGTTTCGTCAGAATTAACACTATTTTATTTTCCTTTATTTGTCTTTCTAGTACTTGTAACTGAAAGACTGTTTTGTAAGAAAAAAGAAATGACGTTATGTGTATGAAGACTGTAAATCAATACTATTTATTTGTAAAATTGGTCATCTTTTTATACAAAATTAAAATAATAACATAATTAATAAACTTAAAAATTAACATGAATTGACCTAAATAAAAATGCATATTAAATGGTAACTAAAAATAATGCATGCGTTGTAGTTTTGATTTCAGTTGACATAATTTAATTGTAAACAATAAAGTTCAATAAACTTAACTAAAAATAATGCATGCGTTGTAGTTTTGATTTCAGTTGACATAATTTAATTGTAAACAGTAAAGTTCAATTAACTTAACTAATAATGCATGCGTTGCAGTTTTGACGAATATAGTGACGAACAAAATTAAGTTCACATTAACAATTAAGTTTAAGTAACTTAACAGTTATATTTAATCAGTTTCGCACTTTAATACAAATAAATACACGGCATTCATACATGCTACTAAATTTAAGTGCAAGTGTTTTAATTTATTTAGTATAGGATATTTAGTTTTTATCCAAATTCGTCTATTATTGCTTCAAATTATTGGAATCAGCTTTACAAATAGAACAAAACTATACCACTCGATTTTGTTACTAATTGTGGTACAAAACATCTTCCGAAATTACAATAATTGGTGTATCTGATAAATGTGACGTGATGGGAGAAAACTGTGCTCATTTTGTCTTAAGCATTCCAAAAAATATAAGAATTAGTTAGAATGGTTAAACAAACTTTTTCAATGTGTTATTTATTAATGGTCAGTACATACATATTTTTTTACAATTAGTTGTTCTTAAAACGACTTCTATACTTTCGTAGAATGTCTTCACTTGGAACCCAATTTTCAAGCCTAGTATGGGAGTTAAAACAAAACAGAATGAAAAAAAGTATCTTTTCCTAACGTAAAAAGTATCAAAAAAGTGGCAAGAATTACAGAAAGTATCACATTTGGGTGCATTTTGTAAAAGTGGCCAAATAGTATCCAAGCAGTCGAAAAAGTGGCAAATTGCTACTTTAGTGGCACCAACGGTAACGCTGATCATAACCCTACAAGAAGACTACCGGTCATTTTACTAGTTATATGACCGGTAGTGTTGACCAATATAGTGTTAAAGTAATAGTAATTTTTTTAGTTTTTGTTATGCATTTCTTGTAGGGAAGATACCAGCAGCATGACCGATATTTGATGTATTTAACTAAATCATTTATACAAATAGAAAATGGGAATTTGTTACACAAAACAAGCACATAGTTTTTTAAAGATAAGTAAAAACTAATTTTTGGTAGTTTAATTACATAAAATAACTGAATATTCCTTTGTTTTTACGGAATTCGCGGTTGAACTTTTGACAATAAAAATTAAATTACATTTTCATTTAATTTTACTAAAGAAGAATTTAACTTAATCAACGGACAATAATAACTGCAACTGAAAATCCGTATTAATATGCACTTAGTTTGTTAAATAAATGTTAGAATCAGTTAAAAATAAATTCGCTTGGAATTTTAAATGTTTATTTATTTAAAAATTACTGAACGGAATACTTCTTAAATAAACTACAGTCCGTTTCTGTAATAATATTGTGAGTGTAGGTGTGAACATAGCTTTAGAAATTTTAAGAAATTTTAGCTTTAGGAAATTAAAGGAATTTAAAAAAAAATTTTATTTGAGATATTCTACAAAATTTATTTTAAATTAGTTTTAAATTGTTGGTGGTTGAGCATGTCTATATGAATCTGTAGACTTTAACTATATTTTTGAAAAGTTGCAAAGAAAACCTCTAATTGCAGTCTCTTAAGAACAACTTGGAACAGATTCAAGTTTTGCTTGGCGTATATTTATGCCAGGCTCGCGGACTAATTTAAGGTGATTAATAAGTCGTGACGTTGAAGCACCTTTGCAACTTATAATTTTAGGGTCTTTTAAATCAGTTCGAAATATCACCAGAGATGACATCTTTATAAAAATAAATATAATATTTAGAATATGTACTGTCAAATTGCTAGTTACTTTTTAAGCTGAAAAATTTTTTTTTTTTCAGTATTTTGAATTGTTTTTGGTTTTTGTTACAAGAATACACGCTTATATAAGCAATTTGTATTTACATTGCTCATAATGTTTTTTTGACTTTTGTTCCATTTTGTTTTGACATTTTTCCTAAAAAGTTTAAGTTAGCCAAATATTCAATTAGAAAGATACTTAAATTACAGGTACACTTATAACAAAAGTAAGGAAAACGTATATAAATCAGTGTTCGCAAATAAACAGTACATTATTTAGCGTTCGGCTCACACACCCAGAACGATATATATTTTTTTAGTGATTGTGTAGACGAACACAACCCTTAATACCGTTCGTGTCAATTTTCAAGAAAGAACCGAACATTATATAATGTTCTGTTCTTCGTTAAAAAAAACAGAACAATTGTAGTGATACTGTAGACAAACATTATATTTTAATGTTCTATAATGTTTATTGTTTTACATGCACTAACAGCGTGTGTGTGTATTGTGTATATGTTTTGTTTGTGTAAAATTATTTTGCTGGCATTTTCTTTTTTTTCGTATGTGTATTTTGTTTTTGTAAAAAAATTTTGGGTTTTCTTACCAGCCAAAGGGACGAACATTAATGAACCGAACCGAAACGAACACAATAAAGTTTGTGGATTTAAAAAAAACCGAACGGAATTCTTTTGTTGAGTTTAATAAAAACAGTATTATTTTTGTGTTCGAAAGATGACTAACAGGGAAACGTTATTTTTTTTACTAACACTATTAGCGTTTGTGTTTTCCACAAATCTACCGAACCGAACACTAAGGAACGATATTAAGTGTTTATTTTCGAACACTGATATAAATTACACATTCCTAAAATAACCGGTTTATTTTAATAATATAACAGGTTTATTTGATATTCGAAAAATGGACATTTTAAAATATTCGACTTAAAAATTAAAATAACCGGTAAAAACCATTCGAATGCTAACCGTTCGATCTCCCTAGCCAATATACTATGTTCACACTTGGGTTTTTGCGTTTAAGCATTATGTTGATTATGCTAATCAAAGCCATTCACATTACATTTGAGATGATTAAGAAAAAAAAAACAACAAACACATTTATATATCTTTAAAGTATTAAAAATGAATAAAAATACTTTAATACCAAAAGTTTTTTTTAAAAATATTAATGATGAAATTGTGAAAATTTATGAATTATTTAAGGAAAAAATATAAACATTAAAAAGAAAGAAAATATTGTAAAACCAACCATCTGCTTTTTTGTTGTTAACTCAGCTGTTGAATAACTTTATTTTGATTTCGCTTATCCGTGTAAATATGAAAAATACTTACCACACACTTTTATATATTTTTTTTTAAACACAGAAAGAATTTCATCTTTAAAATACCCGGTTTATTATTCCGCAATAATCGGCTTATTCGATATTCGATAAATGGACATTTAAAAAACCGGCTTGAGCAAAACTGAAAAAACTAGTCAAAATCAATCGAATACACGGAAAAAATTATTAGTAGTTTTTTATCAATTAAAAAAATGAAAAAGTATTTAAACTTAATTAATGTAATAATTGAATCAATTATTTTTTTTTGTTGAATGAAAATTAAAAATATAATTTTGATTTAATTAACATTTTAGTTGTTTTGAAATAACTTTTGAATTAAAATAATAATCAAATAACAAAAAATTATTTCGTTTAAAATAAAACAATTTAAGCTTGTGAAATTGTTGTTAGAAAATGTCAAAATCAATCAACACATTGTTTGAAATATCATAGTTTTTTGATAATTTTTTTAATTAAAATTCAAAATAAAATGCATTGAAAAAAAATATTCAAAATATAAAATTTTTACAATTTTTAGTAATCAATCCAAATCAACAAATGGGTTGTTTGATTCTATAAATTCAGTATAAAATTGGTGATTAGAGACAATTTTTAATTTTTTCTGTGTAATAACATTTCGATCTCATATTCTTCAACATAATACATAAAATTTTTAAAAACTTTTTAAAGAAAACTTTTAAGGATATGGAAGAATATGTGTATATATTAGGGATGCCAATCGGGACTGGTTTTCGAAAATCCCGGGATTCGGGATTACAAAAAATCAAATCCCGGGATCCCGGGAGTTTACGGGATATCGGGATTTTTCGGAATTCGGAATTTTTGAAAATTAAGAGAAAGAAGTTTATTCATAACAAATTTAAAATTCTGCTATTCAATAAATAAAGTTAAATATTACTTAAATTTGTAAAAATGTTTAATTGTGACTTTTCTTATTTAATGACTAGTTTAATAAAAAATATGATAAAAAAACAACGTACGATTTTAAACAATGTGTTACTTGATTCAATAAAAAAATAATTACCATAAAAGCTATATTTGATTCAATTACCTAAGTTCATTCAAGCAAATTAAAAAAAATAATTAATATTCTAATTGAACAACACAACATAGAAGTTGATTTATTTGTAAGATTGTATTAAAATTTTATTAAATGAATTAAAATAAATAATTTAAATTTGAATTCGAAATTAACTAAAACAAATAATTTATTTAGTTAACCATTAAAATCTTATTTAAACAAAAACACATTTTTATAACCACCACTACTTGCGGTAGGAATTATGTAGTGTATAAAATACATTACTTAATATTGTGAAATCGCGTCCTTTATTACCGTAGGTTCGATGTCAACTCTCGGAATACACTTTAATAATCTTGACCTTGTAAAGAGTAAAGTTTAAATTTTGTATTTGGTGCATTAGTGAATTGTTTTGTGCATTTCAAAAACATTTTTTTCTTTAATAAATTTTCTTGTTTAATTATTTTCCGCACTTCTCACGTTAAAATTTTTTTATTATTATTGCACATGGTTGAAAATAATAACAAAGTTAACTATTTTCTTACGGTTTTAATGACAGTATTAACAGAATTAATCAAATAAATATTAAAGATCAATATTGTGTTCCCTATCCTCTCATGGGGAATGTCATAATGAATTTCTTTTTATAAAAAAAAGGTAAAACAAAAACATTAAGTTAACAATTTCGGGATTGACAAAATCCCGAAAATCCCGGGATTAAAAAATTTAGCGAATCCCGAATCCCGGGATTTTCGGGATCGGGATTTCTGGATTGGCATCCCTAGTATTTATAAAATGAAAAATTACTGTTATCCTGTATTAAATGTTAACTTATGCGATCCATGACCTGCAATAGCATATTAAGTGAAATATTCTACCGATATTTATTATTTAAAATATAATCCGTTCTTAGTCTAAAAAATGCTTATGTGCAAATTCAATTGAATCTTAAAAATTGCGAAATTTACCTTGATCATAAAGTTTACATAGACATGTGTATTTGGATCGAATTAAATAGAAGGCGTTATGAATTGATTGTTTGCTTTATTGAAAAAGTACGTTTATTCTTTCTTGGCGTTTAAATTAATTTTTCCCGCTACGTTATTGTCCATGTGTCCCAAATAGGGTACACTCTCGAAAATGTTTCTCTGCATATTGTGGTGTAGGGTATGCCTTAATCGTCTTAATACTTTCTTAGTTTCCTTATTTAGATTTTTTCTTAGTTCTAAAATTTCAGTTTAAATACATTTTAGTATTTGTATTGAAAAGTTCTTTATTTCCAATTTTAGTACTGTCAATACGGCCAAAAGCAGATTTGATCGCTCAAAATATCATTCATGACCAGAATTCGTTCAAAATTAATTTGTTGCAAACTAAAATACAAAATTGTTTGTACGAGTCAATAATGTTTGTTACCTGATTTAAAAAAAAAATAAAAAAAAACTTATTGTTTTTGGTTTGTTTTGTTATTGTAAATTATGATCAATTTTTTTCGGACCACAAACTGTGAAATCCAATTTTGTTTATTTATATTCTGTTTCTTCACATGTTTTGTTAATTTATTGAATTTGTTTATTCCTGTCAGTATCTGGTGCTGTGTTAATGTGCGTGTCTGTGTGTATGTGTGCGTGTGTGTGCGAGAGAGAAGAGGTGATGCTACCCAGTCAGTGTTTTATGAAAAATATTATCATAAGTCTTTTTCGAATCCTCAGCACAATAAAAAATTACTTAAGTGAATTATTTTTCTGGCCATTAATAATTATTTTGGTATCCCACGTGCCAATCATGTTACAGAGCAATTTACTATGCGTTTTGTTCAGTTTGTTTGGGGTAATTTTTTTATCGTCCAACTTCGCGAAATAACATATGAACATAACGTTTGAAACCGATTTCAATTGAAAAATTTGCGATATTAATTAACAAATTAATTAAATTTGCACCAGTAAACAAATTAATAGTATCAATTAAACGTTTAATTAACTTAATTCAACGTTTAATTTACTTAATTAAACGTTTAACTCACTTGATTAAACATTTAATTTAATTGATTACATATTTAATCAAAACTGATTATATTTTTGTTTAATGCTTTAATTGGTGAAAAATGTTGGAGTATGCTTTTTTTGTGTGTTGATACACTTACTTTAGGTTTTAGTCGTCAAGTCTTGAGTTTTCAGGAGAGGGGTGCAAAGAATTGGTATTCTCTTTTCCCTTCTCTTTATTCAAATAAATTTCGATTTAATCCTAAAAAGCGCAAGTGACTAATTTATGTTAATCATGAAAAGTACTCGAATAAGACTTAGTTCAATGTTTTTTTGTAATGACCTTTCAAATGCTCGCTAGGTTTCTATGCGTTTGTGTGTAGTATGATTGTACAGTATTGAAGAGGTCCATCAAATGACTACTTAATTTATTATTGCCTCACTTTATTCTTTTACAGCTTCCTTGTACGTTGACTTTGACGCATAAAATTGCAGTCAACTATGAAAAAAAATTAAGTGAAGCAATCAATCGATCCATTCGTCGATCTCATTCTTCGGCCCCACATACAAACATAACTATAATTTGGTTTATTTTTATTTTCGAGTGTCTGCTTTTGCTTTGTTTTTGCCCCTCCTGCCCTTTTTTATTTTTTTGCTGCAGATCACTCCGGTCAATGGGCACATTTTTCTACATGATTTACACTAAAATAAATTAAAATATCATAAAAAGGGAAATTAAATTCTTTTAATTATCCCACAACTGATTCCTCCAGTAACATTGTTTTGTTATGGACACCATCATACTGAGGATGACTGTGAAGCTGATGGTGTGTGTATGTTTGTGTTTGAATTTCCAATCAAATACAACATCACCATACACACACACTTGCTAATATTAAACCTGCATTGCACGGGCTACTATTCTCATACAGGTATTTAGTCGACCAGAGTCAATTTGCCCCACTCTGAATTAAAATGAATCGTTCATTATGGAATTGAGTAGAAAAAAAGGCATAAATATTTAAATGTGTGATTTACGACAATAACCCCACAGGGTTCCAATTCACCATCGACCTTTGCTGTCGATGCTCAGTAGTGGGATGGAATCCCTCTACAATTTTTGAACTGTTTAATTATAAAATGGGCTTTTCAATCTGTGTTTGAGAGTTGTACTTTTCGTTATTGAAAAAGAATATGAATTTTTCTACTGCAGTAGAGTTTTTTTAACCCCAATCATATTCACTTTCCGGTTAATAAAGCTTCCGGTACGTAAAGCTTACTTTTAACAAAATTAATTTTCTAATAGACACAAAACCTCTTTTCTAGCAATAATAACTTATAAGTTACATAATTATACAAAATTGACTTTGCTTTAAAATCTTTTACAACCAAGAAGTTGTAAACATTTGGAAATTTATATTTACAAAGAAGTGGCTCCCGAGGTTCACTTTCAAAATCAGTTCACATAAAAAAATTTTGCCAACCTTCTTAAAATATGGTCAACTAAACAGCGCACAGTGGGATGGCTGCATACATTTTTGTGCAAAAGTTATAAGGAGTGGTCGCAGATCATTGAATTTTGGCACCCAGCATAATATTGACTAAATTAAAAAAAAAATCAATTTCATCAAAGTCGTCCACGCCTACGCAATCCAACCCGATTTTTTCGCATAACATTTTTTAATTTTGGTACATAGACCCCTTTCACACTCGGCAAGTTACTTGCGCAAGTCTCTTGCGCAACTCTTGGTTCACTTGGTAACTTTTATTAAAATCAGCAATGCCCACCGTTTTCCGCCCATGTAATCCAAATTGATTTTTTCGCAAAAAAAAACTTTTCTATTCAAGCAAAACCTTTCAAATTCAGTGCACACACTTTCTTAGCCCGGTCCGCTTTACTGCCCCCATCGAAATAAAATTAGTAAAAATTTTTAAAAAAAGATCTCGTGTATTGTTAACCAAACACCTTGTACTAAACTTTAATGATATTCCAGAAACCGTTCTACAGATATATATACAGAAATTTCAAGTGTATTCGTATGGGAGGTGTCATGCCTACTTTTCCAATTGGACCTACTTTAAAAAAGATGTTGTGTATTATTATGAAAGCTATTTGTACAAAATTGAAATATTTTCACTGTTACAGTACTCCAAATGTGTAGAAACCTTTATCGTCATTGCATGGGAGGTGCCACGCCCACTAAAAATTAAGAAATATTAATCGCCTATGTAAAGGATAATCAGAAAATTCTGTAAAAATTTTAGGAAAATCGGTTCAGTAGTTTGGGAGTGTATAGGGAACAAAATAACATACGCTTTCCCATATATGTATATAACGGGTCCGCCATCTAACTTTTTTTCAACTAGTGCTTTTTTCGTGAATGGTAACACTTAGCTCATGTCTGATTTGACAGATAATTAGTTTTATCCTTCCGCTGAACGAATATGGTTGTGTATACGCTTAAACACGCTGGGAAATATTGCGACTAGGGAATGGTAAATGGATTCCAAAAACGATTTTCGATTTTTCGATCGACCTTTTTTATTTCGGTTTTTGAAATCGATTAATCGAACCTCAAAATCGATTTCAAAGTCGTTTATGATTAATTTGGAAACTTATTCCTTAAATGTATCACAAAGAGGGATACACCATCATTTTTTGTTTGTACATTATGTATGTACATTTCACATACTAAAATTGTGTTCTTGAGTAGTCAGTCAGGCATGTCACATAAATCAATTCCGATCGAAAGTGTTTTCGTAACTTGCTTCACATAAAACGAAATCGCTTTTGATCGAAATTGATTTCTCTGACAAGCCTAAATGTATGAATAATATTTCAAAGGATTATGACAATATTTCCTGATCGGTGGCGACTGTTTCTTTCCTAAGTTACTATAAGTTAGTTTAAGACAACAAACGTTTGCATGTCGTTGATGTCGGAAAGACGCAGATTTATTTCCTTGTAATTTCGTATTTGTTAGGATAAATTACACACTTTTTGCTTTTCACTCAGCATATAACTAGATAGATTTAAATATCGCTCACACACTCGTCTGTTTCAAAATTAGCGTATTTCCACAGGAATGCCATGGTTTAATTAACCTGTTGTGTTTCTATAATGTATATGTTGATTTTCACAAAGCTGACTTACTGTGTTTGGAACTGTACGATACGTTTAGACTGTTATGTTCACTGTCCATTGATGACTTTAATTTCTGAAGAACAAGAGCCCCTATATTAAAGTTAGAGTATACCAAGGGTACTAATAGGTAAATACGTAAAACTACAACTTTAAACTTGAAAAACTGCGTAAACATACCACCTACACACGTATGTACGCACAAAAAAATCTCAAGTTTTAGTGTGCATGCCCACAATTTATCGTTTTAATTAATATTAAAATTAAAAATTGGCAAAATTTTGATAAAAATAAAAAAATCGATTTTAAAAGCCCAATAACCGATTTCAGTATAAAATCTTATACGTAAATTCGATTGCAAAAAATCGATTTTTTTACCACAAAATCGATTTTCGATTGGAATCGAAATCGATTTACCATTCCCTAGTTGCGACATTACTTTGAAAATCATGGTAATGTTGCAGAATGTGTGCGAAAATTGCGTACGGATTTTGGATGAAGATCATTTTGATCTTGGCTGGTATGTAAACAAGCAAAATTGAAAAGCCAAAACGAGTCACTGTTTGGTTTCGGATTTTGCTCCAGAGGCATAATTGGGTAATTTTTCTTAGAAAATGTGCAAGGAGTGGCCGTTACAGTCAATGGCGATCGTTATCGGGCCTTGTTGGGGCCTACGAATATTCGCGTTCGCACTTGGAAACTATAGAAAGACCGAAGATCTAATGAACAAGATTTCTACATAGAATTGAATTTGTAAAAAAAAACAATCACACCTTCTGAACTAAGAGAAAAATCAATCAATTATTTCGAATTTTTAAAGCTAACTTTTAAGGATATGGAGGTGTATTTTTTTTTTAAAAATTTTTTATTTTTTTATTTTAGTTCAAGGGAACTGAAGAAAAAAATTTTTTAAATTTTACAGAGCCTTCCCTTTTATTTGGTATTAACTTTGCTAAAAATTATTAGATAATTATATTAAAAAAAATTATTTAAAATAAGTATTCTTGAAAAATTTTAAGCTCTTTAAAAAGGACATAAGATAAAAAATCAAATACGAAGCTTGACTATGTTTTTCCTCTAGATTAAAGGCTCAGTTAGGCGAACGTTGCTGTACCGTATCTGTACTGTATCAATCAGCTGTTCGCTTTTTGTTATATGAAATGCAATACAAAAGCTCACCGAAATGTAATGTACCGTAGTTGCAACGTACCATTCTGTATAAAATAGAATTTCATACCGTTGTTACGTGACATTTGTAAAACAGTGATGGGCGGCTTGTATGTTTCTTGGAATGCGGGTATTTTTGCTCTTTTTTTTTTGGTACCTTTTTCAGTAAAGCTATGGAATTGTGACAAAACAACATTTTTTTATATTTAAATACAAATATACATATGTTAAGATATTTATGTACACATACAATGGAAATGTGAAACGTATAAAAGGCTTTAAATGGTATCAAAACCTTGTTTGGTGTAAGCACATTTACAATAAATGTATGCTTAAAATATATATGCTAAAATACAAATTTGTTTATGGTAAATCAATAATATAAATATTATTAAAATACTGTTTTAAATACCATTTAAATCACTAGGTACTTTTTCTGCACAGCGGTCACCATTTAAAAATTTTTGATTCCCATCACTGTGTGTATTGTTTTATGTATACTATTTCTTTTTGTTTACCCAGCAAATAAAATTGGACCACCTGACCCATTTTCATAAAATGGACTACTCCATGGACTGGTCCGATGTAATGCAAGCATGGAACATGTCATTGTAAAAAAGTGTTTGTAGTGAGACGACATGTCTTCGTTTTTTAACGACGTGCTTTCGTGTTTAAACGACTTCAAAACTAATCCTCTTGAGTATACCATGGAGTAGTTTTAAAACTACTCCTTAGTGGTCCAAAGGTGGGTTATATACCATGGAGTAGTTTTAAAACTACTCCTTAGTGGTCCAAAGGTGGGTTATATGATCCTCTCCTAGGACATCGTAATGTTAAATAGACCAGGTTTTTTCCATACGTTTGGGTTAC
Source organism: Pollenia labialis (assembly GCA_949318255.1). Classification (NCBI taxonomy): domain Eukaryota; kingdom Metazoa; phylum Arthropoda; class Insecta; order Diptera; family Polleniidae; genus Pollenia; species Pollenia labialis. The sequence continues at coordinate 68,269,023 of OX439141.1, read as the reverse complement.
TTTTGGACTAGTCCTGGTCCTTTGTGGACTACTCTTTACACGCGTGTTTGGACTGGTCCTATTATTTGCAGGGTATGACACGTTTTTAAATGTTCTATAAGTGCACCAACGTTCTTACAGTACGGTGCGGTACATTACGGGTACAGCAACGTTCGCCTAACTGGGCCTTAAACCATATATACAGGCGTTTCTGCCAAAAAGAAAATTTTAAATTTGTCACACAGTGTTATTTTTAAAATTGAGTTTTTATACGTGCGTGCATGGCATTTACATATTTATTTTGGTTTTTTTCTTGTTGTTAATAAATGCTTTTTTATTATAATAACATGTACATGTTTGCCTGTTGCTAAAAACAATACATCTTTAACGTAGGGAAAAGTGTAGGGATCATTTTTTAGTTGTTACTTGAGGGTTACACGATCAAGTTTTGCCTATCAAGTTTAAATACACTCACACTTTTTACCAATACACTCATACTTATAAAAATTGATACGAACTTGCCTTTAAAATTCTCTTTCCAGTGAGTGTTTCAATTTAAGTTCAAGAAAACAGCTGATTTCAAGTTTAGTGAGCAAAATTATCGTTTGCCTTTATTAATTGTTTCTTGATGACATCTTGAAAGTAAATTGCTCAAAAATTGAATGCAGCCTACGTCACAACTTAAAATTTTTGGAAATTTTGACAAACAGTATATGTAAAAGACTATCAAGAAAATCTTGATCGTTTGGCTGCACTGTTTTGAAAAAAAAGGGATTTTTTTCTTAGACACGTAGGGAATTGTTGAAATTTCTCCTGGCATCACTGATCTGAAGTAAGAATTTAAATAACACCAGAATTACAACTAAGAGAAAATACCCATGCTCCACCCACGACAATAAAAATGTATGTATACCAAATTCGGGTAATAACCCACAAAGTGGCAACACTGCAATATACCAACTACAACCACACAAGAAGATATACATATATGATAATCAAACAGAGCGATCTTGCTGGCCAATTCATCTTTCACAAATCGACTTGCTGTAGTGATTTGGCAAGCTCCACTTCAAAAGACTCTTCAGTCTGCAATGATTGTGGCATAACTTGGGACATGGGGCCCATTTTCCAGAGCTACAATTTACACATTTACAAGCAAAATAAATTTTAAATTAGATTGTGTTGCTTTTTAAACGTGTTTTACTTTTATATTTGTAATTTTAAGTTTTAAGAAATAAGCCTCTGGTAAAAACTTAGTTCTTTTGGCTGGCATACCTTCCGCCCATCATTTAATGAAATTCGGCTGCTCTCTGATAAAGCATTTTATAACATGTACTAGCAGCTTATGAACATGTACACAAGACACCTAAATTGGATTTGGGTGCTCCTGGCGCTTCTGGACACACAATGGCACCAACATTACAAATACACTCCCCATATCACTATTATTCTCATCATTACCACACCAATCACCAGTATTAAATATACACAACAACAGCAATAAACAGCCACCAGAGCATTCAGCTAACTCATCCGATCAATATATTCCTTCTAGTGATGAAAAATTCAGTACTATGGTACTTTGTTCAGTACTTTTTCATTTCAAAAATACCACGGTACCCCCACGTCAGTTTTAGTACTCTTGTAGACGTTTTGAGGAAAAATCATAATCCTTTGGAAAAAATGATTGTGCTTACGGCTGATAATTGCAATGTAATGACGGGCAATTTAGTGGTGTTCACGACAGATTGAAAGAATTGTTACCAAATTTGTTCGTAAGTCGCTTTGTATGTCATAGTTTAAACTTAGCTTCGTCTGCAGCTTATTTATGTCTACCTAAAGAAATTGAAAAATGTTTGAAGGAAATAAGTTTTTACTTTTGTAAAAGCTCAAGCCGAAAAGAACTTCAAAATTTTCAAGGCAATTTTGGAACAGATGTTCACGTAATTCTAAGGTATGTCTAAACTAGATGGCTTTCGACACAGGCTATGGTTGAAAGATTTTCGGAGCAATGGGAATCGATAACGTATTTTTTTAATTTAAATAACTTTGAAAGCGGACATAAAAATTTAAAAAAAAATTTTAAGCGTTGAAACAAAGATGTATTTTTTTTATTTGTCATACATTCCCAATTTCGTGCGTTGGCGGATTTTTCAGAAATAAGGGTAGGTTTTCGGTTAAGCAATTTAAAAATAACCGGTTAACCGGTTTTAATTCGAATACATAAAAATCAAATTAGTTTTTATAATAAAAAGTTAATTAGAATAAAAACAAAACAATTTAGGAAGGTAAGGAACCAACAAAATACATAGATATGACTTAAGGTATGTTCAGACTTAACAAATATTTTATGATAAAATAACAAAAAAGCGTGCCCAGTTAATTGATTAAACTTAAGTTTTATTTTTAACAATTTCTATATTTGCTAAACTTTATGCCTAAGATGATAATTGCATTTATGTATTATGTAGTTAAGAAACCTTTAAATAATGTTTGCTCTATAGAGCCAAACGCTTTGCAAAAGCTAACACTTCTTTAAGAAAACTAGTGGTTACGTGTAGGACGTCAAATATTTAATAGGTGTGAACATAACTTTCGAAATTTTGAAAAACTTTGGTTTTAAAAAGTTATAGGAATTTAATAAATTTATTTTTGAGATAGTTATTCTCCCAAATTTATTTTAAATGAGTTTTAATTTGTTGCTGGTTAAGCATGTCTATATGAAGCAGTAAACTTCAGCCACATTTTTGAAAAGTTGCAAACAAAACCTCATATCCAGGATTATATATTTAAATTTTGATTTGTTCGTAATAGATTAAAGAGAATGTGAACTTATTTTCTTTAATCTATTACCAAACAGTCGTAGGCGTATTTTAAATACGACAACCAAGATAAGGGTGATTCACCCTTAATATGAACATGCTTTTTGTATGAAATATCTGTCAATTCGTCAATCACAATTTAAACCCTTCCATGAGATTGTTTGATTCCTTTAATTTTGTTTTAAGTTCTTGGTAATTTAATAAATAAAACTAAAGAATCTTTCCTTGTCGTTGATTTCGCCGGTATCGTGTAGTTTTAAGCATGAAGATATGCTAGAACTACTTAAGAGTTTTTCATTCATTATTGGCAGCATATTTTAGTAAAGTATTACTTTTTGCAGTCTGTTAAAAACTACTTTGAACAGGGTCAAGTTTTACTTGGCGTATATTTATGTCAAGCTTGTAGACTAATTAAAAGTGATTAATAAGTCGTGACGTTGAAGAACCTTTGCACCATTGTATTTTAACTCAGTTCGATATTATCACCAGAGATGACATCTTTATAGGAATACTGTCAAATTGCTAATTACTTTTTAAGCTGAACTTTTTTTTGTAGTATTTTGAATTGTTTTTGGTTTTTGTTGCAGGAATACACGCTTTGCGTAATGCTCATAATGTTTTTTTGACTTTTGTTACATTTTGTTTTGACGTTTTTTATAAAAAGTTTAAGTTTGCCTTACCCTGCGGCCACACGAGAAAGTTGTTCTTGATAGTCTTTGACATATACTGCCTGTCAAAATTTACCAAAATAGAAAGCTGTGACGAAGGCTGCACTCAATTTGTAAGCAATTTACTTTCAAGATGGCATCCAGAACACAATTTTGTAAAGACAAGGATGTAATCAGCTGTTAAATTGAAAGTAAAATTGTCATACAAATGAAAAGGTGAAATTGAAAGCCATCTCGTGGTCAATTTAAAAAGTGTGTGTGTGTTAGTAAAAAGGTGAGAAAGGCAAAACTTGATCGTGTGGCCACCAAGTAATACTCAATTAGAAAAATACTTAAATTCCGGCTACATTTATAACAAAAGTAAGCAAACCGTATATAAATTACACATTACTAAAATAACCGGTTTATTTTACTAAAATAACCGATTTATTCGATATTCGAAAAATGGAAATTTTAAAATATTCGACTTGGGCAAAACTAAAATAACCGGTTAAAACCGGTCGAATACTATTCGATCGATCTCCCTACAATTTATATAAAACAATCCTTAAGGACGCGAAATCAACACCATCCTGTCGGAAATCTTTTTTTACAGATCCTTAGGCCGGTTTGTTTTATTGAAATTGTATTGGCAATCGAATTGTCATATTTCAAAAACATTCTTATTTAGGTAGCTCAGTAATTGTTATACGACTCTTACAGAGATTTGCAAAAGGTTAATTCCAAGATTAAAAGTCGAGAGTATCAAAAAATTAATAAAAAAAAAGTAGTAAATAAAAAAATGTAAGTAGATATTTTTGTAACTAGTCAGAAAATCGTTAATGTTTATATCAAAAATTAAATTTTTTTTAAGCTTCTTAACCAAAATAGTTTATATATTTTTAATAAAATTAATTAGTTTTTTAATTTTATGTATTTTTGTTTAATATTTGTTTGTTTTTCAATAAAAAATATGTTTGAAAAAAGTACCAAAATATTGAAAAAAGTACTCCTTTGCTTAGAGGTCAGTACCATCTCGATTTATCCATTTTCCATCACTGATTCCATCTCCATACTAGAGCTGGTGCACTGAGAACACCAGCTCGAGTGTGTATTTCTGTATGAGAATATTGGGCAATAGGTGAATTAAAAAAAGCGCCAGCGATTGGATGAAAATATACGAGCCCTTAATAAGATGAAGCCAATACCCAGACTTTTTATTGTCCATATGATCTACATAAGTATATATGTACATGCACATACACGTACATATTAATGTAAATTAACATGTGCTTGCGTATGGGTTTGTTCATATGAATAAGTGACCGGCTGCTGGGTTATTGGATGAGTTGGTTGGTTGGGATCTTTTGTAAATTTGTTGTTTGTTCAAGCAATTATTCAGTTTGTTTTTCTACTCTTTCGGATGTCTCTTGATAAGAATTTATTACTTTTTTCAATATTTTAAATGTTCTTTTTTTATGCATTTGTTTTTGTTTTTTGTTTGTTTTTCTGCTGTCCGTCCGCCTGCCTCACTGCGCGTCTGTTTCAAAATTTATTTATTTGACGGCCAATTCGCTTATAGAATTCAATAAAAAAATTTAATTTCTACATTAAATTCAACATATTGGAATCGCGTTGTTTAACCGTTTCTTAATTACATTTTCAAAATTTTAACAACAACAACAACAACAGTCTTCTACGTCAAATTTAAAGCAACTAAATTAAAAATACAATTTATGGAGTGGACTTTTAATTAAATTTCGAATTGTTCTGACCTGACCCTTGTTAAAATGGTTCATGCACATCAGGGACATGACATTTTGTTAATGGTCTATATTATGGGCTGTATTGGATTTGGATTAAAATATTTCTTTAACGATCGCGAAAAACCAAAAACAAAGTTTTTAATATTTTTCCATGCCCTACACAGTTTTAACTTGGGAGATTTAAAATTTGCAAGAAATTCAAAAAGTTACATTCCAAATGCACATATTTTAACAGAGTATCCAGATCTCGAATACATTTAAGTCTTAAATATAGAGCTTAATTCAGAGCTTGAATCCTTGGTAACCTTTAAAATTTGTATGTAGAAGTTATTGCTCAAATAGGTTTGCTTTTTAGTGCTAATTAATCAGTGCATGTTAAACTCTCGTTTTGGTTTAAAATGTGTTTAAATCAGCAAAAATAATAAAATGTTATAATTTAACCCATCACTACACTCATAAATTTGGGCGTTTAAACTACCATTACAGCTAGTGTTTTTCATACGGGATTTCCCGGGATCCCGAACATTTTTCGGAAAAAAAATACCGGGAATTCCCGGAATTTTTTTGTATTTAATTTTTCTGCTGATATAATTGAAAATAAGTTGTGTTATGAAAAAGATCTTATTCGTTAGGCAAAATGGTCTTAAGTCAAAAAACGCATTTAGAGTTTGTGATTGGCTTCAATTCAATATTGTTTCCTTTTAGTTTAATTTAAATCACTTAAGTCTAGCAAAACTCCTTCTAAGCGTTATCATCTGCTATTAGGAAAAAAGTCTATGAAATACACCAAATATAATATATAATAAAATCTTTTTACCCACTTACAACTACAATTCGAGTCGGAAAGAACCCAACCAATTGTAGGGGAATGTAAGAAAAGATAAACTCACTTTTTATTGTTGGTGTTTTGTTTTGGCTTTGATATTGTTACAAGTAAGACTTTGAGTGTTTATAATTCTTATTCGCTTAAGGGTTTTATTTGTATAATATTTTTGGCCTTCCTAAAATCTTTGGAAAAGGTTTCCTGATGAGCTGGCCTAAGCAACCAGTGAAATGCGCATAGAAGCTAGCTTTCCCTCAGCAAAAAATTTCAGTGTATTTATCAAATATGAAAAACTGGGAATTTAGCACGTCATACGGAAATCGTATTAATAATAAATTTTGTATTCCCGAAAATAACTTTGATAATAAATATTTTTCAATTTAACATAACGAAAACCTACAGTTTCTGACTTAAGACATTTTTGCCAAACGCCAAAAAGTTGTCAATTCAAATCCGATAAGTAAGGCAATGTTTTATGTTAAATGCTCTGAATGTCGAAAGAAGAAGAGTAAAAATGTACAGTGCACATTGAAAACAGATCACCTAAAACTAATTTTGCTATTACTTCCTCAAAAATCCTAAAAAATAATTGAAATTTTGCCCATGTGTACTTTGGAACATATAGATCTTAAGGCGCCATTAAGACCTTTCCTCTTTGCCACAGAAATAAAAATGTTGAATGCATTTATAAACTTATTTAATTGATCTAAAGAAATGTTATTTGTTCAAATAAATTAAATAAAATAAAATTTTGCATCGATTTGCATTGAGCGGGAATTCCCGGGACCCCAGGAAATCGAAAAATAAATCCCGCTTTCCCGGGAAATAAAAAAGTCCGGGAAAAGAAAAACTCTAATTACAGCCCAAAGGAATTTTAAAACATTTTTCGAAGTGCCGCCACAATATTCACCCCTATCGTGAATAAAAATTCCTTGGGAGTTTTTTCCCTTTTTCCATTTTTCAATTGTAAACGGTGATTATTCTTCAAACTGCTTAAAAATATATGGAGAACTGATGTGCAGTTGATAAGTAAAACCTATAAATAAATTTAAGTTTAGTCCAACTAAACCAGCTTTTAAACATTCACTGACTTATTAGCCACTAGAGTTTTAAATACATGGGTGCTCAGGGTTAGGCAAAATACAGGCGTTTTTGAATTTAAAACACAAAATACATTTAAGTGGTGCAGCAAAAAAACAAAATATACTTAAGTCGTGTATTTAAAGTTCGAAATACAAAATATTATATTCAGGTTAGCAGCAGCCCCTGGGTCGTTAACGGCTCATGCACTTCAAATATAATTTTTAAGTTTTTTTATTGTACAATTATATCACCAATGCGTAGATTATAAGTGCAATAATCTGTTAAATGTGTTGGCAACACTGTACAACGATGTTTAGCTTACATATATGTTTACCTTTTTATGAATGAAAGTTGCGCCATATATTCATTAAAACGATTGTGCCACTTATTGCATAATATAGGACAAAATGGAAAAAATGTGGCGAACAACATGTACAATAATATTGTAAAGTGTATGGGGCGCTTAAGAGATATTATTGGGTATTGCAAAAAAAATTATTCAGCAAAACAAATATTTTTATTTGTAAACACTGGACCATACTCTTAATTAAAATAATGTATACTTGAAACTTAAACCGCCTTTGAATTCGTGTAAACACCATTGCTCTAAAGTATACTTTAGAAAAAGTCGACTTTATTTTTGACTATGATTATGAGTCATTTCACAGAGTACAATTCCGTTCGGAATGATTCCGTTCGATACCGAAGAAAATATAGATAGAAAGTGTATTTTGGTAGTTGTTTGGCCTTTTAGATACGGAAAATAGGGAAAACTCCTATTCCGTTTATGAAAACAAAAATGGTTTAATTCCCCTGCAAATATTATTGGACCACCTGATCCAATTTCATGAAATGGACTACTCCATGGACTGATCCGATGTAATGCAAGCATGGACCATGTCATTGTTAAAAAGTGTTTGTAGTGAGACGACATGTCTTCGTTTTTTAACGACATGTTTTCGTTTTTAAACGAAGTTAAAACTAATCCTCTTGTGTACACAATGGAGTAGTTTTAAAACTACTCCTTTGTAGTCCAAAGATGGGTTATATGGTCCTGCCCTAGGACATCGTAATGTTAAATGGACCATGTTTTTTCCATACGTTTGGGTTACTTTTGGACTAGTCCTAGTCCCTTGTGGGCTACTCTTTACACGCGTGTTTGGACTGGTCCTATTATTTGCAGGGTCCTATTAGGTATTCCATGTTAAATACCTTTAGATATGTGACAGCACTCTAACATGTCAAATGAATTAATAAAAGAACAAAATATGGAGTTCATAAAAAGGAATAATTTTTATGAACTTTCTTTACAGGCTAGTTTTCAAAATTTGTTTTACAGGATATACCCGAATAAGAATTGAGAATAAATAAAATACGTGATCGAGTAAAATTCTTCATAAGTTTTGTGTTTGCGATTACCGCATTCCAAGGCGAATTCAAACAGGTAAACTCATCTCTACAACTACAAAAAGCCCCATGTACTTTGTTTATACAATTTTCTGGTTGGTTGTCAAAATTTTTTTATTGCAAATTAAAATTATCACTTTTTTATAAAAGAAATTAATAAATTCACTTCAATCATTCGCAGTTTTGAAATTTTTTTATTATAAAAATAATATTTTTAACACTTTTCATTCAACTTCTTCTCAAAACAAAATCATATTTTGACGTTTCACCATATTTTTTAATTCGCCGTAGAAACAGCTGATGAACGGCTGACGAGATGAGTTTACCTGTTTGAATTCGCCTTGCCGCATTCGTTATCAAACAAGTAGAATCAAAATTGCAGATAAAAGCATATGATAACGAGTGTGTACCCTGCAAATAATAGGACTAGTCCAAATACGCGTGTAAAATGTAGCCCACAAGGGGCTAGGAATACTCCAAAAGTAACTTAAACGTATGGAAAAAACATGGTATATATAACATTACAATGTCCTAGGGCAGGACCATATAACCCAGCTTTGGATTACAAAGGAGTAGTCTTAAAACTACTCCATTGTATACACAAGAGAATTAGTTTTAAGTATGTTTAAAAACGAAAACATGTCGTTAAAAAACGAAGAAATGTCGTCTCACTACAAACACTTTTTAACAATGGCATGGTCCATGCTTGCACAACATCGGACCAGTCCATGGAGTAGTCCATTTAATCAAAATGGATCAGGGGTCCAATATTATTTGAAGGGTATGAATGCACGCATACACATATAAACTTTAATAAAAATTTTATGGATTACATACATATTTTGAATAAAGAGATGGCGATGAGATTGACATCATGGTGTCAGAAGTGGCAGTCGCCCAAGGCGAATTCATAAAGTTGATATTTTCGAGGCATCTGCTTATTGTTTATTTCCTTGTGTGTATACTGAATGTCAAGCGTTGTTTACATTTTGTGAAAAAATTTGTTAAAATTTAAAATTCAATAAAAATCTAAATACTTGAAAAAAAACTTATTTAAATTTTATAAAACAAACAAAGTGAACATAAAATATAAACACAAGGATTTTAAAAGGCGTAAGGAATAAGTGGAGCCACAATAAATTTCCAATACAGGAAAAATATTTACCTTCCAAAGCAATTGTTTATATTTCATAAACAAAAAAAATCCCTTTTTCATATTTTCAACAAATAATTTTGACATTCACTCTAACATTTTACAAAAATAAAATACATACACAGTATTTTTAAAAAAAAGGGATAGCTAGCATGATGCGGTCACCTGTATGAATTCGCCTTGCAGTCGCCAAATAAAATAAAAGCTGAATAAAAATAAATAAAATAAAAAGAAATTTAGACTAATATCAAAAACGTAAATTAATAAATACAAAAAGTCAAAACTTAACAAACGTGTTTAACCATTGCAAGGGCATTAGTTAAACAAACAAAAGTGTAAAATTACAGTGCATACATATATACCTACATATGTAAGTATATAACAGCAAAGACATAGATGGTTTTGATTGTGGAATATTCAGCAAAAGCTTGATCCTTAAAAGCAAGTTGTCACAATTTCTCTTTGAATTTTCCTTCTTCGTTCAAACACAAAATCAAAATGCCGGACGAAGCCCAAACGCATGTTAAAGCTGAAGCGGGGCAGTTTTTCGCAACAAATATGACGCATATTAATTTAAAATCGAGCAACATGGCGAAATAGTGGAAATTGTGGTTTACCCAATTCAAGCTGTTTTTAAGAGCCTCAAAATTTGAAAGTCAGGCCAATCAGCGAAAAGTAGCTGTGTTGTTGCACCACATGGGCAGTGAAACTATTGAAATTTTCAACTCGTTTAACGAGGACGGAGACAAAATAACGTGCAAGAATATTTTACCCCAAAGAAAAACATTGTAATGGAGCGGCATTTGTTTTGTACGTGCAAACAGATGCCTAACCAAAGTATTGATACATATATCACAACTCTACAAAACCTCAGCTAAAATTGTGAATTTGGATTAATTCGTGAGGAATTAGTAAGAGATCTATTTATCTGTGGTTTATCGCCACAGTTGGCAGGAATCCAAGAAAGATTACTGGCTGAGGGTGCGATTACATTAAGTAAGGCGATAAGTATTGCAAAAAGCATAACGGCTGCAAGGAAGTTGAACCAGTAATCAATGTTATTCAAAGGAGAAATTTTAGGACTGTTAGCAACAACAATAACAAACAACAAGGTAATTGTAATCGATGTGGCCAACTCCATAAAAATTGGTGTCCAGCCGAAAATGTAAATTGCCATGAGTGTGGATAACGAGGACATTTTGCAAAGATGTGCTTTTTCAAAAGAAAATTTATAAAACACGTGTGTGGCAATGAGGAAAATGGCGATGATGACAATGGGAAAGAAGAAGAAGGCGCAAACTCATTTATTGGGACTCTCTCTAAATCAGCAAAAACTACAACAGAGTGGAAGATAGAGGTAAAAACTAACGGTAACAAATTGCTATGTCAAATAGATACAGGTGCTCAGGCTAATATTTACCGTATTCACAAAACCCCTTGTATCGTTGTATCAATTGTATGTTGTATTAAAATACATAGTTCAATATTGGTTTTTAATACAACATACAATAGATACAACGATACAAGGGATTTTGTGAATACGGCAATTATTTCATTTAAGACCGCTCAATTTTTTAATATCAGACATATTTTGAAAAAAACAAATGTGAACATTTATACAATCAGTGGTGAAAGAATGTAAAAATATAATAGGCCTAGCATCTACTGTACAAATAAATTTAATCAAAAATGTGAATTTTATAACAGTAAATAGTATTATTGAAAAATATTCAGATGTTTTTTGTGGACTTGGTCTCTTACATGGTAAATGTGGTTTTAAAGTGAGAGATCCTGGTGTAGACCCGCCAAGAAAAATTCCTTTTCAATTGTATGGAAAATTGAAAACTGAATTGACCAGAATGATTGACTTATGTACATAGGTGTTGTTAGAAAAGTTAGTGAGACAACAAAGTGGGTAAATTCTATAGCTCTGATTACTAAACCCAATGGAAATTTACGCTTGTGCTTAGATCCAAGAAATTTGAATAGGGCACTATTGAGGCCTCACTTTCCATTTCCGAATGTTGAAGACTGTAAGGCAAGACTGCAGGGATCTAAATATTTTCCATCTTTGGATGCTAACAGTGGGTTTTGGGATGATACCTTTAGATGATGAATCATCCAAGCTTGGTACATTCAACACCCCGTTCGGTCGGTATAGGTTCTTACGATTACCGTTCGGTATAAATGTGGCTCCGGAAATTTTCCATTCCGAAATGATTAGATTATTTGGTAATATCTCTGGATTGATTATCTATATAGATTACTTTCTGATTCACTTGTGGAGAAACACTTGTTTTAAATTTACTTGTTTAAAATTATTTTTAAATTTTTGTATTTTTCATTTTTAATCAAACTTTCATTGATTTAATAATTTAATTTTTTCATTTTTTGATTATTCTAATTTTAATTTTTGTTAATAAAAGAACTAATTTTATTAAAATATTTTTATATAAATAAATGTGTTTAATTAGCATCACATTTAATTGGTGACCTCGCGTTTTTTTCAACTCTTTTTTAAAAAATCTAAAATGTCTTCTCCGCAAAGAACATTAAGTCAAGCTCAGACATCTAGTGCTGAAGGTGCTCCTAGTCTACACGTTGCTGCTTCAAGTATACACAAGCTACCACCTTTTTGGAAAGAAAACCCCAAGCTCTGGTTTATGCAGATTGAATCAATATTCAGCATTTCTGGAATTACTCGAGATGACACAAAATTTCAGTACGTTATTGCTAATATGGATTCAAATTTTCTGCCACACGTTTCGGATATATTGGAATTGCCTCCCGCTGATGGTATCAGTAAGTACCAAGCTGTTAAAGATCGTCTAATTCAAACATTTTCGGAATCTCAAGATTCTAAGCTCCGTCGACTTTTGAAAAGTCATCAGTTAGGCGACCAAAAGCCTTCACATTTTCTTCAAGTGATGAGAAATCTTGCTTCTGGCCAACTCAATGATTCGTTACTCAAAACTCTTTTTTTGGAACAACTTCCTGAAGATGTCAGATCTATTTTGGTTATAAGCCAAGTCACTGATGTTTCCGCTTTAGCTCTTCAGGCCGATAAAATTATGAGCCTTCGACCACCGCAAATTTTTGAAAACAGCTGTGTACCTGGTAATGCTTATTTATCTATTATTTGTCAAAAGATCGATGCATTAGTGAAGAAATTTACCAATTTTTCACGTAGTCGCAGTACTGAGCGAAATGTAAGCCAAAACACTTCTGGTAAGTCAAGAAACCGTAGTAAATCCCGCAATAAAGAGTGGTGTTGGTACCACAATAGATTTGCTGAGAAAGCATTAAAATGTATCAAACCATGCTCATTTTCAAAAAACTAAAGAATCATTCGAATATTGCGACAATTTCGGATGTGCAAGTTTCCTCGTCGCTTATTTGTAAAAGATAATAACTCAAATAAATGTTTCCTTGTTGATACTGTTGCAGACGTATCAGTCATCCCTCGGAGCTTTTTAATTCATATCAAATTTGAAAATATTGGAATCAAAATTTTTGCCGCAAACGGTTCTCAAATTCAGACTTATGGCACTAAAATCATGCACCTTGATTTAGGTCTTCGTAGAAATTTTTCATGGAACTTCGTTATTGCAGATGTCTCTAAACCTATTATTGGTTCAAATTTTCTAAAATATTACCATCTTCTCCCAGATCTCAATAAAAAAGCATTAATTGATGGTACAACATTATTACATGTTCCTGGAAAACTTTTAAAATCGCCATCTTTGGAAATTAAAGTGTTAGTTCACAATGACAGTGTTTACAATAAACTTTTATTGAACTATCCAGATATATATCAAGTAACAGCATTTCCTGGAATTAAAAGTCAACACTACATCTATCATCACATAGAAACAACAGGACCGCCCGTGTATGCTAAAGCACGTCGTTTAGAACCAAATCGTCTTCAAGCTGCTAAGAACGATTTTGAATTTTTGCTTCAACTTGGCATAATAAGACCTTCTAAAAGTAACTGGTCCAACCCGCTTCACATGGTTCCTAAAAAAACTGGTGAGTGGAGATGTGTAGGTGATTGTAGGTATTTAAATAAAATAACTATACCAGATCGTTATCCTATACCATTTATCACTGATGCCAACGTAAATATTGCTGGTTGTTCTGTATTTTCAAAATTGGATATTGTTCGTGCATTCTATCAAATTCCGGTTTATCCTGCTGACATACCTAAAACTGCTGTAATAACCCCTTTTGGATTATACGAATTTCTTAAGATGCCATTTGGATTTAGAAATGCTGCTCAAAGTTTTCAACGGGTAATGGATGAAGTCCTTCGTGGCTTACCTTTTGTTTTCGTCTACATTGATGATGTTCTAGTTTTTTCAAAATCAACTTCTGAACATCTTGAGCACCTTAAGATTATATTTGTTCGATTCCAAGAATATGGTATTGTATTAAATCAAGGTAAATGTAGTTTTGGTAAAAGTGAAATTGATTTTCTTGGATTTAAATTATCTTCTGATGGTCTTCGTCCCACTCAAAGTAAAATAGAATCTATAAAAAAACTTCCCTAAGCCTAGGACAATAAAAGAATTAAGACGTTTTCTAGCAATGATTAATTTCTATAGACGTTTTTTACCCAATGCAGTTAAAGAACAAGCACCGCTAAATAATCTGCTGAAAAACTCAGTTAAAAATGATAAACGCCATGTGATTTTGTGTCCCGAAATTGAAGAATCCTTTGAAAACTGTAAATTAAGTCTATCTAACTCTACTCTCTTATTCCATCCGATAAGTAATGCCGAGTTAGTTATTAAAGTTGATGCTTCTGATTTTGCAATCGGTGCCGTTTTGGAACAAAAAGTTGATAATGAATTACAACCATTATCATTCTTTACAAAAAAGTTGTCAGAAACGGAAAGGAAATATTGTACCTACGACAGGGAGTTATTGGGAATTTATTCTGCTGTTAAATATTTTCGTGATTTTATAGAAGGTCGTGAATTTTCAGTACATACTGACCACAAACCACTTACCTTTGCGTTTTCTCAAAAGCCCGAAAAAGCAAGTCCTCGTCAACTACGACAATTAAACTTCATTGGACAATTTACTACAAATTTCGTTCATATTAAAGGCTCTGAAAACGTTGTTGCTGATGCCTTTTCACGTATCGAATCAATATCTCTTCTTGATTATGATGAACTTTCAAAATTACAGAAGAATGATATGGAGCTAAAAAACCTTTTACAAGAAAAGAATTCACTAAATTTACAACTAATGTCTATTCCTGGTACAAAATTAAAAATATTTTGTGATAATGCAAATAATAATATTTCAAGGCCCTATATACCTAAAGAGCTGAGGAAGTCGATTTTCAACGGATTACATAATCTGTCTCATCCTGGTGCTAAAGTTTCAACTAAACTCGTTTCTGAACGTTATGTTTGGCCATTTATGAAACGCGATTGTAAAAATTGGGCGAAAATTTGTCAAGCTTGTCAGCAATCAAAAATTTCTCTTCATATTAAAAGCCCCATTGGACACTTTCCTTTAGTTTCTCGTCGTTTTGCGGAAATTCATATTGATTTGGTTGGTCCTCTTCCTCCATCAAATAATCAATGTTTTTTGTTAACTTGTGTGGATCGATTTTCACGCTGGATGGAAGCTTTTCTAATACCAAATAGTTCATCAGATACTATTTGTGAAACGTTTTTGAATGGATGGGTATCAAGATTTGGTTCTCCTGATGTTATTCACACCGATAGAGGACGTCAATTCACATCAAATAATTTTCGCAGTTTAGCTCAATTTTTAGGAACAAGAATCAAATATTCTACATCCTATCATCCACAATCGAATGGGTTAGTTGAACGATTACATAGAACGCTAAAAGCTTCAATCTCTTGTCATGAGGAATCTCAATGGACTAAAGTATTGCCGTTAGTTTTACTGGGCTTACGATCATCGACTTAAGATTCAATTAATCTTTCCCCCGCTGAAATGGTTTATGGTGAAATTCTTCATCTTCCTGGGCAATTTTTCAATAATTCTAGAAGCTTGTTAAACAGTAACGATTTTGTAACTCATTTGCAGACTATTATCTCAAGAATCAAACCAACATCTTGTTCTAACAATTCTAAAACATCAATTTTTATTAACAAGAATTTAGAACAAAGCTCCCACGTTTGGATAAGAAATGATAAAGTATTAAAACCACTTCAACACAAATTTCATGGTCCTTATAAAGTCATAAAGAAATTTGATAAATACTTTACTCTACAAATTGGAAACAAGACAGATAATGTGTCAATTGATCGTTTAAAACCGGCCTTTCTCGAACTAAATAATCTAAACACTGAAGATAGCATGGATAAAAAGGTTGCTGCTTATTTTACCAAACAAGATATTAAAACTGTATCGTTTTCACTAGGAGGGGGGTAATGTGGAGAAACACATGTTTTAAATTTACTTGTTTAAAATTATTTTTAAATTTTTGTATTTTTCATTTTTAATCAAACTTTCATTGATTTAATAATTTAATTTTTTCATTTTTTGATTATTCTAATTTTAATTTTTGTTAATAAAAGAACTTATTTTATTAAAATATTTTTATATAAATAAATGTGTTTAATTAACATCACACACTCATCTTCCATGGAAGAACATATTAAAATTTTGGAGACTATTCTTCAGAGGGCAAAGGAAGTGGGAATGAAATTCAATAAGGCGAAATGTTAAATATTTCGGACTGAAGTAAAATTTTTGGGTCATGTTTTTAGTAAATCAGGAGTAGGTCCTGATCAAGAAAAGATAAAATCTATCATAGATATGCCCAAACCGGGTAATGCAAAGGAATTACAGAGGTTTTTAGGAATGCTAAACTATTTAGGTCTTTTATTGCAAATTTTGCGGTAAAAAACAAAAATTTAAGGGAATTATTAAAAAAGAAATTCAGTGGCATTGGTCATTAAAACACGATCAGGAGTTTGAAAATCTTAAATGTGAGATAACCAAATACACAGTACTAACTGATTTTGATCCAAATAAAAAATTAACATTAACTGCTGACGCCTCTGAATTCGCACTTGGCGCTGCAATTATGCACGATAAGCATCCTATAGCATATGCATCAGTTGCATTGACAGAGACGCAAAGAAATTATGCACAGATAAAAAAGGAACTTTTTTCCATACTCTTCGGCTGTACAAAGTTGCACCGATATATTTATGGGTCAGGAATATCGGTGGAAACTGACCATAAACCTTAAGTTAGTCTGTTCAACAAGCCACTTTACAAGATACCTCCAAGACTCCAGCGGTTAATGCTCAGGTTACAGAGCTATGATCTCGTAGTTGAATATAAGCCAGGAAAATATTTGCAGGTGGCGGACACTTTGTCAAGATCTCCTTTGCAGGACGCTGCGTGGACTGAGATGGATGAAGAGATATCTTTTCATTGCAATTTTGTGTCATCTCACTTACAAATACCGTTTGATATTGATATTGAAAACAACATACAAAGAACGACAAAACTTTCGAAAAAATTGTGGAATATGTTAGGAAGGGATGGCCAAGATATAAGAAGGATGTTGATTTAGAGGCGATGCCTTATAATAACATTAGAAATGATATTTATATCTTGAATGATATGCTGATGAAGGAGCATCAAATAATAATTCCAAGGAGTTTGCGGGGTATTAGATTGGGGAAACTTCATGAGGGTCATATGGGAATAGAAAGATGTAGGAATTTGGCCAGACAATTTGCTTATTGGCTCAATATCAATAATGATATTGAAAACTTAATTTGAAATTGTGAGATATGTAGGCGACATCAGAACTCCAATGTCAAAACTGAGATGCTTCTACATGAAATTACAGACATTCCATGGTTCAAAATTGCTGCTGATTTATTTGAATTTAAGGGAAAACGAATCTTCTTATAGTTGAATATTATTCAAAGTATATTGAAATAGAAATGCTTAATTTAGGATATAAAAGTTCGCAAGTAATCCTGAAATTGAAATCCATTTTTTGCTAGACACGGCATACCTCTTATTTTGATTACGGACAATGGACCTCCATTTAATTCTAGGGAATTCAGTCAGAATTTGGGAATTATTTGTGTACACAACTTTTTGTGCGCTAAACAACTCCGCAAAAGATACAATTTGTTGGGCACTAAAATAAAAAAAAATTTTAAATGTTCGCGCACAAGCCAACTAACACATTGAACAAATCACAAGAAATTGCAAATTTTATTTTGTCTTCAATTTAATTTATAATTCGGTTCACTGTTTTGCAAACCATGCTTTGGCATATTCCCATCAAGTAGTCATATCCTACGGGATGTTGGAAACCTTGACTTGGTGGAAATGCGGTACACATATTTCGTTCGAAGCATAAATGGGAAAAAATTAAATTAAAGGCCTCTTTTGAAATTAATAAATCTAAAATACTAAACATAAAAAATTTTTAAAAGTACAATTGAGTGATGCAATATACTTACTTACATACATATTAGCCTGCAATGACAATGGATCAAAACAACCTCCAATTATTTTCTAATACGTACTACATATATTATAATCGCCAAGGCCAATTCATACCAGGTGGCCTTAGTTTGCTACGTAAGCAACTGCTGATAAGTAACCATATCCCTGCAGATAATATTGGACTTCGTGATCCATTTTGATGAAATGGACTACTCCCTGGACTGGTCCAATGTTATTTAAGCCTGGACCATGTCAATGTTAAAAAGTGTTTGTGGTGCGACGACATGTCTGCATTTTTTAACGAAATGTTTTCGTTTTTAAACGAAGCTAAAACTAATCCTCTGGAATATACCATGGAGTAGTTTCAAAACTAGTCCACTAGAGTATTGTAAAGGATTTGATCAAAATGCCCTTTGTTTTGAGAATCAAAGTCACTTTTTTGAAGTTAAAATTAATTCTGATTTATTTACACAAATATGCTAGCTTAAGCTGTGTTCACATTATGTGTATTTGTCATGTGGATTATCACTTTTTCACATGTTAAATATGTACATATCGGCTGAACCCCTTCAAACACTATCATGTGTTATTTCTCTGTGTACAGTACACATAACAATTTTGATTTAGAACGTGTTCTATTTTCAAGTGACAAAGCATCTGACATCAGCTGTTTTTTATTAACAAAATTGTTTGTGGCGGCAAAAATTAATTGAAATTGTAATACATATATATTAAAATAGTAAATAAATAATAAAAGAGATAAAAAATACACTAATTAATTAATAAAAATGTTTTTTTTTTATTTTTGATAGGTTATGTCAAATGTACGTTACATACCATTATGTGAACATGTAAATTACAAAACTTATGTAAAACTCAAATTTTGGCATACACATGAAAACACATGTGGGTAGAAAAGTGACATTCCATATGACAAATACACATAATGTGAACATAGCTTTATATACTAAATTTATTCTATAGGTCAGCATTAATTTGGGCTACAAACAAATCACTAATTGATTTGCTGTTCCCGTGAGAATTTGTGATGAATCAAAATTCCAAGGCACGTGAAAGACTTCAATGCGACAATAATAAAAAAAAGGAATTAAATTTAGGATTCATATTACAAGTCGTTCGCATGCCACACAGTATTACAATTTTATTTCACACAGTATTTGATACAAAAAATTTGAATGCTCATTAGTGCTGACCAACATAAAATTAAAAGAAGTTCGTTGGCTTAACATACTTAAATGTAAACAATTAATGATACAGTGCTTGCTTTAAGTATGCATTAGGGATGCCAAGTGGGACCAGGATTCTTGAATCCCGGGATTCGGGATTTTTTATTAAAAAAAACGGGATCCCGGGACGGATCGGGATTTCATATTTAAACGCCAATTTTTTAAATTCATATACATTTTTATAATAAAATGTTTATGTATAAGTATTAAAACAAATTAATTCATGAAGAATATTAAATTCATTACATAATAAAACAGTTTAATGTATTCTTTTAAAGTAATATGGAAAAATGATGTATTAAAACTTACATATATTTTAAAAAGCTTTTAAAACAAATTAATGGCGTCTGATAATCGATACCTTATTTTATTGCAAACTTATGCTGCCGACGTAAAAAATAGCTACATATATGCTATATGACAATATTTAATTTATTTTATATCAAATATATACATTTGTAAGTATTAATCTAATAAAATCAACTTAAGCAAATGTGTCAAAAGACCTTTTGTAGAATTCCCTAAAGTTTTTAACACCTTTTTGCACAACTTGCATTATGCGTGCGCAGTTCTATTATCATTCACTTAAAAAAAAAGACCACACAGAACTTTTTCTTCTGATTTCATTTCTGTGGTACAAAATGCATTGCATGTAACATTTATTCACTTGGGACTTATTTTTAACCAGTTAAAAAATAAATTCATTGCCAGTATGATTTAATATTATATTTTTGAACTTATTTTTAACAGGGTCACTCACGTTTATTTAAATATAAATAATAACTTAAATTTTTAGAATAATCCCGGGATTTCGGTATTCGGGATTTCGGGATTGGCATATCTAGTATGCATACACTACAGTATGCATGAACATGAAGTAGTTTTAAGACTACCCCGCTGTAATGCAAAACAGGGTTATATGGTCCATTCCTAGGACATCGTAATGTAAAATAGAACACCTTTTAACCATATATTTGGAGTATTTTTGGAGTACTCCTACCCCTTTATGGACTATTTTTTACATGCATATATGGGCTAGTCTCGTTATCTGCAGGGATGTCAAAATGGGGAATCTTTCATAAATTCTATAAATTTCACTTAGAAATTAAAACGTTTTTAAATTATTACATTTTATAACAAATTGAGACAGAACCACGAGTCTGCAATAGAAGGCTATCTAAACAGCCTAGATGCCACAAAAAACTCTAATTATAGCTTATGGAAGGCTGTACGGCATATGAAATGCCCTATAACCCAAGAATCTCCATTAAGACTGGAAAACCGCACTTGGGCCAAAAACACAGATGAAAAATTAAACGCTTTCGCGGGTCACCTTGAGAAAGTTTTCACGCCACATGATACACATACTTGTTCCAGTCGTCCAATCATTCCTAATAAGGTAAACCATCCATTAAAATTTAACATAACTCAAGTAAAATCTGCAATAGAAAAAGTGAATATAAGAAAATCTCCCGGACCTGACCGCATCACAGGGTCAATGATAAGAAACTTACCATCGACTGCTTCCAGAATCTTGCTGCTCATTTTTAACGCTATATTAAGAGTCGGATACTTCCCATCCTCATGGAAGAGGTCTATAATTGTTATGATTCCCAAGCCAGGAAAAGATGCTAGCCAGGTTGCGTCGTACAGACCGATAAGCTTATTATCAATTCTATCGAAGCTTTTCGAAAAAATATTCATTTTAAGTATAACTCCTCATCTAAATGAACACGACATCATCCCGGATCACCAGTTCGGATTCAGAGCGAAACATGGTACAATAGAACAAGTGCATAGAATTGTCACCTTATTAGATCGGCGTTTGAGAAAAAGCAATACTGCTCAGCCCTGTTTATAGACATTTCCCAAGCATTTGACAAAGTTTGGCATGATGGGCTACTCATCAAAATAACACGAATGCTTCCTCAAAACACTCACAAGCTTCTGGAGAGCTATCTAACAGGCAGAACATTCATAGTAAGGTCGCAAGATAAATACTCCCCCCTCAAGAAAATTACTGCTGGTGTCCCCCAAGGCAGCATATTAGGACCGCTTCTATATATAATATACACAGCGGATATGCCAACAAACCTGAGCACGCACACCTCTACATTTGCAGACGACACAGCATTTATTAGTGTTAACCATGACCCAAAAGTCGCATCGCAAAATCTGCAGTCCCACATCAATGAATTAGAGGCATGGCTAGAAAAATGGAGAATAAAGGTTAACCCGGCTAAATGTGCTCACTTAACTTTCACGCTCAGAAGACAAACGTGCCCAGCAGTAAAAATAAATAACATCACTGTTCCGGTAGAAAACCATGTTAAGTACTTGGGAATTCATATAGATAGACGCTTGACCTGGTCTCGTCATATTGAAGCGAAAATAACGGCTATGAAACTTAAAGCAGCTCAACTACATTGGCTTCTCGGTGGAAACTCAAACTTGTCTTTAGACAACAAAATTCTTTTATACAAGTCCATCATAAAACCAATATGGACATATGGCATCCAATTATGGGGTACTGCATGCGCATCTAACATCCAAAAGCTTCAAAGAAGACAGTCTAGAATATTACGACAAATTGTCTGCGCCCCATGGTATATACGTAATGATATTATCCACAGAGATCTCAACGTCCCCACTATCCAGGAGGAAATTAAAAAATATTCAGTAAGCTACATCGATAAACTAATGGCCCACCCTAACTACCTCGCTCGGGGTCTGCTTCAGTTCGAAGGTCACCAGAGGCTAAAAAGAACCGATACTTTGAGCCTAACTAGAAGACAGTTTTAAAATTTGAATACAGCAGTTAGTGGTTACACTTTTAACAACTAATAAACAATAAGTAGAATTAAGATTTGAATACATATTGTAAATTTCGATAAGAAAGATTCAATAATAAAAATAAAAAAAAAAAAAATAAAAATTTAAAAAAAAAAAAAAAAAAAAAAAATAACTCACAATTTAAAATTAAAAACAAAATGGAATGTTTGCTTGAATTGTTTACTACAGTGTTGTATTATTTTGACACAACGTTAAAGTATTTTACAGTCTTGTATCAGATGAAAAGAATCAGTAGAAATCAATACCACCGAAAAACTCACACTCTCATACCAAGCCAAGATCAAGTGGAGTTGGTTACTATGATCGAAAGTGGTCTTCGATGCGATGATCAATCAACTCGAAGCCACATGGTGATTGGGTAATATCGGCAAGATATCAAAGTAGGGCTCGGAATCTCACCTTTTTTTTAATTTCCTAAGCTCATCCTGCGAAGCTCTATGCTTGTCTGCAGGGAAGAAACAGAGTCTCTGGCGGGAATCGAACCCGCAACCTCGGCACTGATGGACTAGCTCGCTACCAGCTAGCCTACCGGGGCACTCTGTGTACAGTGATATCCTCTAACTGAAACTTTTGAAACAGCAATTATGAAGAATTTCTATGAAACTGAACAGCATATTATCCATTATTTCTCACGGTGACTTCGTCATACTTATGAATGGTTTAATGCATAAGTGGGCTCAGACAAACAGGTCGTGAAAAATGAATAAGGAAGCATGCCATCGGAAGAATGACTGAAAATTGTAACCTTTTTATCAAATATGTAACACCAATAACCTGGTGATTGGAGGAACATTTTGCCTCACAAAAATTGCAGATAATGCGACCGATACTCACATTGTCATAAGAAGACGTCCGGACCAAACGGGGAACCGACAGTCAACTCGTTTACGACGCATCTGTTGAGCACAGAAATACATAACAAAAAAGTTCGCTGGAAAACAACTTTTCAATCACCAAACCACTCCAAACCCCCCAGGGCGAGATAAAATCCTCCACAAAAGACAAACTTGAAATACGGAGAAATAATTACATTAATATGCTCTTATTAGTATTGTGGTCATTTAATTGAACTGTTTATGGTTTTTATTCCAAGTTTTAATATATTTCAATCCAGGCTTGCCACCTTTTTAAATTGCCAAAACGGGCCACCAATAAAAACTCATAAAAAATTTCAAACAAATTCGTTTAAATTTGCTCTTGTTTTCGAGACATACCGTTATTTCGAAAATGAAGCAGGCTGGTATATTGAAATTACTAAAAAAACAAGTAAGAGTGCTATATTCGGCTGTGCCGAGTCTTATATACCCTTCACCATTGTGCGAGCAGAATACAAGCAATTAGACAGAAACTAAATAAAACTGGTAAATATTTTTTTTTAAATAAGAGACAACCGGTTTTGAACTTCGCTTTTCGTAAGGGCCCAGAATATATATACTTTATAGGGTGTAGGATCAATATTGTAGGAATTACAGTTATACATATATACCTTTTTTACCTTCGGTGAAGGGTATAAAAAGAGTAATTTTCGGGAAGTTAGGGGTCTAATCACCCCTGCATACGATAGACACTGGCGTATCGAATGAAAACTCGATAAATGTAATGTCGAGTTACTCGATGTCGAATGGTATTATTTCAAATTCAATACATTTCATTCGATATCGAGTTTCAAGATACCAAAATAAATAATTTCGATGGATTTTGCTCGATATCGTATGCGGTGATTAGACCCCAGTATTTCGGTTATAACTCATACAAATTTCCGACATTTTGGTATATAAGTCATATACATAGGGCATATGGCAGCCCTAAAATTTAGGTTTTTATAAAAATGTTGATGTTTTTTAGCCCATTTTTGGAGAAATTTGCTCATAAATTACCCATTGTCTAACCGATTTGATATTTTTAAATAGGAAGAATTTTACCATTTACTTAAGTTATATTTATTTATAAACATTTATATATACTTGTATACATATATTTTAACAAAGTTAATTATAAAAAGAGTAATTTTTGGAGATTCAGTATTTCGGTTGTAACTCTGCCATTTTATAACCGATTTGGCAGATTTATATACCGACGTGTTGAAGAAGAAATTTACCATTTACTTTGGTTATAAAACTTGGACTCGGGGAGATCTATGGTTCCCGAAAGTGGGTATTTAAAAAAAAAAAATTTATTTTGGTCATAACTTTTTTGTATCTGAACCGATTTTCCCGAGTTTTTTATAAAATATGTTCTACTTAAAATTTCCGATATTTTGATATATAAGTCATACCCATACGACATATGGCAGCCCTAAAATTTAGGTTTTTATACAATTTTTAATTTTTTTTGTACGGGAGGTACCACGCCCACTTCCCCAATCCCGCCCACATTTTGTAGGATGGTGTGTATTAGCAACCTAAATGTGGGTACCTAATTTGGAAGCTTTGGCTTTTGCCGTTCTCAAGATATACAGAAATAAAAAAAATACAACAACAACAAGGGTTTTTTGGAAAAATTTAGAGGTAGTCGTGGTTTTTTGCTCATATCTCCGTCATTTTTGGACCGATCTGGCTGAATTTCAATAGCAAACTTGAACGGAGTATATGTGACATAAATATACATCAATCTAGTCCAGATCATTTCTGGGGTTTTCGGAAAACCCATTTCAACATACACACGGACAGACGGACAACCGGATTTGAACTTCGCTTTTCATAAGGACCCAAAATATATATACTTTATAGGGTGTAGGATCAATATTGTGGAACATACAAACGGAATGACAAAGTTATATATACCCTCTTACCTTCGGTGAAGGGTATAAAAACCAGAACTCCGAAATAAAATTACCTTTAAGCAAAGAAAAGATCATATTTTAGCAACATTTCGAAATTTTTGTTTGTTAAAAATTCGAAAATGCAGCAATGCTTCTTACTTTTCCACTTCTTAGGGCGGCTCCCATACAAATATTGCATTTTATGAAATTCTTATATTAATAAAAGTGTTTGCTCTTTTGTGAAAAAATCAAATGTTGTTAGCAGATTTTAATCATTTATGACTTGTTTGTGTTTTATATGTCTGGAAAAAATTAGTAGCATATCACTGCATTTTCTAAATTAACTAAATTAAATTAAAAATTAACAAAAAGCCTCTCAAATGCATTGAAAAAAATCAAAGCAATAGCAAAAAACATTTGATTCTGTTTCGCACTTTGCTAAAGCAAAAGTCAGATTCATTAAACTTAACAAAAAGTTTCCTTAAGTTTAATATGGTTTGACTCATATGATTAACATGTATTCGCATAATTGCTTAAGGCTAGATTACACCATCTCACAAGTCTAGTGTATTCCATAATACTTTGTGAGATAGAAATCTAATGATTTTTGCTGCGACTGTCAAAAAATATAATTTAGCATGACAGTTTGTGTTCACACCATCACACACAATATAAACACTCACACATCATGAATCAAAAAAACAAGATTGCGCACTCAGCCGTACAAAAAAATTCTACTGCGCATCTACGTCATCATAGACTAAGTATGAGTGTTTTTTGAAAAAAATTTAAGACACATACAAATGCACATACACAAAATCTATTGTTTCGTCACACACAAAAATAACGGACCTGCGCAATGCGCAATCTTGTTTCTTTGATTCATGCTCCCGCATGAAATAAAATGCAACCCTGATCCAATGAAAAGTATTACAGCCGTATTCATAAACATTTTAAACATCATTTCAAATCTGTTTTAAGAAAAAATCGTAAAAATTTTATTCATAAAATAATATTGCCTTAAAAATCCCATTTTAAACCTTGTGTAAATAAACGAATTTTAAAATTGGTTCGACCCTTGTTTAAACCTATTTTAAAATGAAATTTTTGCTTTTTTCTGTTTGTTTATGGTCTTTTTAAACATTTTTGCGAGAAATTTTCATTCAATAGATATATTATAATGGTTTATACATTAATAATAAAATTAAATTCAAAAATATGTAAGTTTGTATGTACATTATAAATATATTTTTCAATTTCACAAATTAAAGCTAAAAAAAAATAATTAATTGTAAAAATGAACTAGTGATGCGTAAACAATCAAAACAAATAAAATAAAACTCGTTATTTGAATACTTTTTTTATCAGCAATTAAATCATCATCTTAATTGCACTTTTACTAAATAATTTTTGAACTCTGTTTATTTTGTTAAATAAAAGAAAAACTATCGTACAATTATTCATTTATAAAAAGCAATTTTTTTCTCACACACGACAAAAAAAATTGTAGACACGAGTACGAATATGAATTAATAACCACTGGTTTGCATCATTCCCTACAAGAAATGCATAACCAAAACAAAAAAAATTACTATTACTAAAACACTATATTGGTCAACACTACCGGTCATATAACTAGTAAAATGACAAATAAAAGAGATAGTGTTGCCACCTTCCAATCAAAAAATAGCGTAAAACGTTTATTAGTTAAAATGCTGATTATGAATATGAAGTTAGAAAAAAGCTTTTTAAGGCTTAAAATGTTTTTTAACTAAAATGTAGCTAAAACGTGAATTCAGTTTTTTTTATGAATACGCACGCAAAGAAAAAACATGGTTGATACAATCACAATCGCAAACTATCATTAATGTTTGTGGTTATGATTGTGTCAGACACGTCTTAAGTAACAATATATGTTCAGACATAATGTCTCAAAAATATTATTATGTTCAGACTATTTAAACATGTTAAATGATTCTCACAAATAAAACCAATTACAATTAATTTCAAAAATGTATTCTTTATAAAAATGGCATACACATAACTTTGTATTATAGGTTTATACATACACGGAATGGCTTATATTAAAAAATTAAATACATACATTTATGCACATATGTATATATATACAGTTTTTTAAAAAATTTATTATTATTAGTTGTTATATATTAACGTACATATGTATAAATGTAAGTACTCACTTTTCTCGAAGGCAATATATCCCCACAATAAGGCAATATATCCCCACACAATGCCCTGATAGTGCAGATATTTTAAATCTGGTAAGGTCAATAAGAGCCCCAGGAACTGATAATATAGCCACTTAAACGCTTATAGCTAATTCCCAGACCTTTTGCTTACCATTAAACAAAATTTGTGGGATACCCTTGAACTGGATACGCAAAGTCAACGTAAACTTTTATCCTTTAACGCCCTATGTTCACACTGAACTTTATTTAAGTATTTATGGTGTTCAGAAATGTAATTCTATTTAAGTTTAGATAAATAAAGGACACATATATATATATATATTACCAAACAGTCGCAAGTGTATTCTAAATTCGCCAACCACGAACACATTCTAAAAAAAAGTTACCGCACAGACTGCAAGAATTATAGAGGCATAACAATTCTTAGTGCAGTAAAAGATTATAGTGCATATAACTCTGTGCTAGAATTTGACACTTATTTTTTGAGACAAGTCTGGACCTGGCGTTGAATATAATTGGGATACGCTAAGCCCAATGGTGCTAACTGTTTTTTTTTAGGTAGCTCTTGTTTTCGAGACATACGTCATTCCGAAAAAGGACTAGGTTGCACACACTTATTCGCGTAACTTAAAGACGGTTTAGTTTTTTGAAATTATTAAAAAACCTCAATTAGATTTTTTTTATCTCCATTTCTTAGGGGGGCTCCCATACAAATATTGCGTTTTATAAAATTCTTAAATTAATTAAAATTGTTCGTCTTTTGTCAATAAAATCAAAAGTTGTTAACATATTTTAATCATTTATTAGCTTGATGTGCTTGCAACTTCGGTCAAAAGGCCAGGTGCCCAGCATGTCTGTTTTTTTAATTAGCACAGTGTAACAATACAATAAATATCTCTGACGCTGTATTAGGAGATATTAGATCTGAGCAAGCATGTCTTCGTCCCCAAGAGTCTTGTGTAGACCAAATCAATAGCCTACGAACAGTAGCTGAACAGTCCACTGAATTGCGCTCTTCCATTTATACGGTCTTTATCTATTTTGAAAAAGCATTCGATAACTTTAACCACAATGCTATAGGGCGCTGCAAAGGGCTTCCACCAAAAATAAAAATAATAGCGGTTTTCACCCTTTGTATTAAGTGTACAACTCAGGGGTCTAATCACCGCATACGATATCGAGCAAAATTTATCGAAATTATTGATTTTGGTATCATGAATCTCGATATAGAATGAAATTTATTGAATTTGAAATAATAGCATTCGATATAGAGTAACTCGACATTACATTTCTAGAGTTTTCATTCGATACGTCAGTGTCTATCGTATGCAAAAACATTCGATAGTTTATTCGATACGATAGTATCGAATGCTATTCCTAAAATGATTTTATAATACAAAGCATTGTTACGGCACGGTTTGTCAGCGAGGTTTCCAACTAGCTCATGCGTGGTTCTCAGGTGGTTCCAACCCTTCTCGCTAACAGCGTAACCGAACGAGAAAGTAATTGCAGGAAACAAAAAAAACACCGGATAAAAAAAAACAACAACAAACACTACCACATTAAACAAGTTTTAGAGACAGATGTAAGTCTCCATTCTGCCCTCCCAACCTAGTCGTAGAAGTATCCACTTCCTCTTCTTATCTACGACCCTATTTCCGATTCGACCTCTTCCAAACTTACCAATCCATTATTTCCTTTCCCCTCAAATTATTAAGCCAACATATTTTTTTTCTGTAATTTAACTTTATAAAAATATCATTCTTTTATTTATAATATTATTTAAACCTAAATTAAATTTAATAAACTACAAATCAAAACTCTAATATAAAAAAAATGATTACAACAAAAATATAATATTGAATAAAAATTTAATTAAAAATCTAATTAAAACAAAACTTAAAATCGTTCTTTCTTTTATTTATTTCCCTTTCCAAAAATAGAAGTTTTCTTTTTTTTTCTAACTTTTCAGAATTTCGGTTCTTTTAACAGGTTTGTATATACATATGTATCTATATCTCTTTTTATTTTATGTTTTCTTACCATTACTTTACTTGTCGATTTGGACACCACTGTTTTTCTTTTCTATACTCTTAGAACTTACACTATGGAGGCGTATATATCACAACTTATCTTTCGAAGACAAACCTAGCCAACCTAAAAGAGCTCTCTGAGGTCACTTTCTTCTCTGTCACTTTACAGAATAAAAAAAACCCGATTTTTTCCTACAGTTCTAAAAATATACAAAAAAAAACGTTTCCTTCTGTCTTTAAGAGATATAAATTTACAATCAAAATATATAATTTATTTATGGCTTACTAACACCTATCACCTCAACAAAAAAAATTAAAACCTAAAACTAACTTAATTTATTTGTTCCTTTTTTTTATATATTTATTTTTTCATTTAATTTGTTTTTTTTTCTATTGATTGATTTTTTCAGTTTTTGTTTTTTTCCACGTTGCCTCACGATTGTCTTCGCCCTGGAAATGAGACTTAATTTCCTGGCTTATTTGGCAAAATTTTCTTTTAATTTAAGCGGCATATAAATAAACAAATGCATAAATACATCTAGGTTAAGCACCTGGTTTTACTTTGTTTGTTTTTGTAGTCCGGAAAATAATATGGTTTATATAATCTTCCCTCAATTATCTTTATATGGGGTTCGCACCGTGATAGCTAAATTGGCATTTCCCTCTTTTTTTTATTATTTCCAAATTGTCCACAACACTATGGTATATGTATGTACGTATTTACACAAAAATAAAACGGTTACCTGGCTATACTCCTGTTGTTGTTTGGGAAAAGTACATCACCTTAATCCAGTAAATAGATTCCCGAGGAAATAGCCAGCTAGGTAAAAAGAATGTAATAACATTTTTTTATTACATTGAACCATCTAAACACCATTCAACAAATTTTTATTTATTGCAGTTATTTATTTTTATTGCTACAGTGGTTTTTATAAAAGTTTCAGATTTTTACATCTTCATTTTGCACATTTGTATTAAAATTTATTTATTTAAAGTTTTAATAAATCACCAATATTGTTTTGAATATAACCTTTATAGCAATAAATATAATCAACTTCACAAACTTAAAACTTGTTTGTTGAATACGCACTAAACTTGGCACTAACTTACGTTTTATTATTATATTTTCTTATGTTGTCCTTAATGTTTTTCTTCACCGACTTGGAATAATTTCACCAACTACAGGCAACTGGTATGTATCCTGCCTTACTAAAAATTCTTATTAATTCCAACTTCACTATACACACTCTTACTTTTTTCCGGTTGATTGTATCACTTTAAAATTTTGTCCACTAATAAATCTATTACTCTCATTTCGCCTGTTTAAATACTTGCTCATATTTACCCTTATGGCGGAATTTTCCCAAGATCTTTGTTTCGATTCCACTCTCTACTAAATTCCTTTTACAAAACTATGTACAAACCAAATATTTCTCTTGGCGCCTCTCATCTCAAAACCAACAAATAAAACTATCTACTTTTAGAATTGCGCGTTTCTGCCTCTACATATGTACATATATTCAATCCTTTTCTTGGCGCCTTTAAGATTCACAAAAAAAAACTACCTATGTACACAATTTTTTTTTTTTTTATAAACTTGCGCGCTTTCAATATTCATATAGAAATTCAATTTTTATTAAAAATCTTTATTTAAATCCCGCGGCTTACTTATTAACCAACAAACAAAAAAAACTTCCAACTTGGCGAAAACCCCATATCCCATAGCATTACCTACTCACTCATCAGGAGTTCATAAAAACTCGCAAGTGTTTTACATTCATTCATAAATTTGAATACAAAATATATTTTGAAAATTAATTTTCATTATGAATGGGAACTACAGCTCTGCAATTTTACTCTAGCTACCTGCGTTACCAACTCAATGTGTGTCTTACGTCAAACGCGATTCTACACGGCCTTTTTAAACACGCCCTTTACATACACAGCTTATTGTATTTTTGGTCTACCATTGAAACACATGTAAGTAAAATTTTTATTATTAATTTTCTATTTTCCCTATTTTTTCATGTTCCAGAGACTTTATGACTATTTCAAAGGATACTAGATAGGAAGCGGCACGTAAGTATGGAAAGGTATCGTTCCCATACTCATTTTTGTTCACACAGACTAATTTGTAATTTCATCTTCTTTTTCAGCCTACACCTAACAAAAACAAACATTGAAACTTGCCACAAAAAAACATAAAAACTCAACCAAAAAACTAACATCTAATTAACTAACAAAAAAAAACAAGAAAATACTAATCCAAATACCAAAAAACTACTAACACAGCATATTTTTACACCGAGACTCGGGCAGGAGGTGGTGTCTCCGCTGGCCGCAAGCCCCTCTCCACAAAATCCATTGGGACCAGGGCAGGAGTGGTGGCTCCATACCAATAGGGCCCTCCCCATTTGAAATATCATAAATATGAGGGATTGGAGGTCAAAGTTACATGTCGGCCTTCTCCCGAAAGTGGTTTTCCTAAGGCCCCTCCACGAAAAATTTTTTTCGGGCCGTACCATAGCGTATCCTAGGGAATCCGAGGCTATTACGCGCGTTGTTGTGTTTTCCTTTTCCCAACAACTACGCAAGCTTTCCGTGTGCCCTACCTTGTTGAGACATTACTCTAATAATTCGCAATAAGGCTGAATGAGCCGATTAGCCCGCAACAAAACTCCGATGTCGCAAACGCCAGGATGAGGGAACGGTGTGCGGCTTAAGACTCCATTAAAACCCAACGTGGGGAACTCCCACTCCCTGAGATAAAAGTCTCATGCTTTACCACCCTACTAGCCGGGCAATCTTAGAGGTTAATTTGAAATTATTTTCTCGGGTTTTCATATCTTAATTTTTTTATTTTCTCCTTTCCCAGGAAACCTCGCTACATTCTGCGATTCCTCTTACCTTAAATTCTCTTCCTTCGCCATAAGATTTTTTTATTATATACTTCAACAAGCCGTTTGCAATACTACGCACTCTCCCGAAGTTTTTATTCCGGGAAAAAAACTCGTAGAGGCAACCCATTTTAAACAAAATTCTTTCCTTTTACTGGATGTTCCAGTAGGGCACAAGGTGTGCTTATAAACAAAACGAACGCCCACAATTTTTAAAATTTGAGGCAAAACAAAGTAAAAAAAAATCTTAGTATGTATGTATATCTACCGCGTCAATTATATGATTCGGGTTACGCCCCTATTTGGACACGCAAGACTATACAGCCGCCGTGAATCTCTAGGAATCACTTTAAGTTAAATGATTTAGAGATGTATGAAATATATAATCAATTACATCTTACGGGAAGTATATGTTATTAAAATTTTTATATATGAATCGGTACTTTGTGATTTTTCTAATCTCTTTTCAGGTTTCATTTTCATAAAGAAAAATAAATTTTAATGACAGCACAATACAGAAGCTTAACCTATATTGCACTTACTAAAAAAGAGACTTCACAAAACAGGAAGTTATCACAGATCATGGGTAAGTTACTTAAAAAAAATATTTCAAAATACCTTTCTCTTATTGCACAGGCCCTCGCGTATGTAAAAAAACTAATCTAGTGTAAAATTCAAAACTCCTATCAGTCAAGTAGTATATTATTATAGTCACGGTTATCACAGGCTGTTATTAAAAATTTGTTTAATTACTTTTGGCGTTAATCAGTAATTTTCCTGAACTTTTTCAACTTCGATATTTACGTTAGCTGTTTGTTTAAACCTTTATATCTTTAACGTGATATGTGCCTATTGCTTTTCCCTGTAAGGTTTCTAAGTCGTACATATTATTACCAACTGGGCGGACCACTCTACATTTTAGGAATTTTCGGCAAAATTTTGAATTTCGATTTTTTGAAAAGTCGCTTAAAACTGTGTTTCTACGGTATACTTCCTGTCCGGGAACAAAAGTAACATTTCTCGCTCTCTTGTTGTACCTTTCCGCACTTTTTTCGTAGGCTTTCTTCATATTTTGTTTAATTTGCTCTCTGATAACTTCTAACTTATCGCCTCTTTTGAGCTCCAAGATTTGATGATCTGTCAGCGATTGCAATTTCCTTCCTAATTTATATTCAGCTCCACTAGAATACATGTGGTAGCCAAATAGCGCGAAAAAAGGAGTGTAACCTGTTGCTGAATGAACTGATGTTCTCAGAGCACATTCAATTTCAGACAGGTACATATCCCAATCTCTGTGGTCTTCCTTCAAGTAAGATCGAATAGCTGACAGAACTGACTGGTTTACCCTTTCACTGGCGTTGCTTTGTGGGGAGTAAACAGCAGTTTTTATATGTTGAATTTTGTAGGTTTTCATCAAATTTTCAAAACTTTTTGCAACGAACTGCGAACCATTGTCACTGTGGATGACTTCAGGGACCCCAAACTTATGAAAGATTTCTTGTACAAGAAATTCAATGACATTGCTCGTAGATGCTTCCCTCATTGCCTTTAAGAACGTAAACTTGGTAAAATGATCAACTACTATAAATATGTAGCAATTTCCACTTTTTGATCTTGGATATTTTCCCATAAAATCGACATATAACTTTTGAAACGGTCTTTCCGTTACTACTTGTTTACCGATTTCTGGTCTTAGACTTTGGTTTGTTGTTTACTTTCTTTACATATTTGGCAATTTTTAATAAACATTTTTACCTGGAATGACATTTTTGGCCAATAAAAGAATCTCTTTAATCTCTCTAAAGTTTTAGCTATCCCTCCATGAGATGTAGTTAGTGATGAATGAGCCCTTTCTATCAGTGTTTGGGTAATGTTTGTTGGAATCCAAAGTTTCCATTTACACTCGTCTTCTTCTTCTTCAAAAGACATTTTCTTAAAAACCATTCCATCATCAATTTTTAAATCGGGAAATCGTTCACTAGCATTTCTGATTTGATTTATTAATTCTAGGTATTCTTCGCTTTCAAACTCAGTCGTCTCGAAGTCAAAAATATCCTCCATACAGATTTCGCTTACACTCTCATCGGGCAATCTTGATAACATATCTGCCACAATATTATCGGATCCTTTTCGGTGCTTTATTTCAAAATCAAATGCTTGAAGTTGAAGTGACCAGCGTGCTAATCTGCCAGTAAGGTCTTTTAAGGACATAAGCCATTTTATACTCGCATGGTCAGTGACTATAGTGAATGGCATCATTTCAACATACGGCCGAAATTTTTTCACTGCCATCACTGCTGCTAAACACTCTTTCTCCGTTACACTGTAATTTTTTTGACAAGCATTTAACTTCTGCGAATAGAATGATATTGGGTGTTCTTCATTTTGATCATTTAGTTGGTACAATACTGCTCCTATACCATAGTCACAGGCATCGCATTGGATATAAAATCGCTTAGAAAAGTCAGCATGCCTTAAAACTGGAGCTGATGTTAGTGCTTTTTTCAAGTTTTCAAATGATGAAATCGCTTCAGGGGTCATGTTGAACTTCTTGCTCTTCTTTAGGGTATCTGTTAAGGGAGCTGATATCGTAGAAAAATCTTTTATAAATCTTCGATACCACCCAGCAGTGCCTAAGAAGCTTCGGACTTGTCTCGGTGTTTTGGGGGTATTTATTTCTCTAATGGCCTTAACCTTTTCAGGATCTGTTTTTAACATCCCACCGCCAATTATGAAACCGAGATACTTTAATTGCTTAAAACAAAACTGCGATTTTTTTAGTCCTATAGTAAGATTTGCGTTTTTCAAACATTTACCTACTTCTCTTAACAATTCTAGATGCTTATGAAAACTGTCTGATATTACCAGTAGGTCATCCAAATATACGAAAACGTTTTCTTTTAGTCTCTGAGGAATAACCTTGTCCATTAATCGGCATAGTCTTTGCGCAGCGTTGCAGAGACCAAAAGGCATGACGCGGAACTGATAAAGTGGCCGACCTGCTACAGTAAACGCCGTGTATGGCTTGCTTTCCTCTTCTAACTCTATCTGCCAAAAAGCGAATTTAAGATCTACACTACTTATAAAATATGTCTCATCTATTCGGCTTAAAATACCATCAATATTTTGTAACGGATATGCATCCTTTACTGTGAGTTTATTTAATTTCCTGGCATCTAGACAAAATCTATTTTTCTCTGGTTTTCTTACTACTGTTGTTCTGTTGCTCCATGGGCTTTCGCTTTCCTCTATCACGTTCAGTTCTAACATACGATCTATTTCTCCGTAAACTATTTCCTGTACAGCCGGAGATATGGGATAGTGTCTGTCCTTCACAGGCTCTGCCCCCTCAACTAATTTAATGGAATGTTTTTCCAGAGATGTACATCCTAAACCTTGATCTTCAAATGATGGAAACCCTATAATTACCTCATCCAATTCTTTTTGTTGAGAATCTGTTAATTCATGCGGGTCAGATTTGTGATTATCTGAAGCGTAATTTTCAATAATCTTCTCCATGTTTATTTCTGACACCCCCACTATCTCTGGAGCAAGTTCAAAATTTCTCCAAAAATCTATACCTAAATATGCCTGTTGTTCCAAATCAGGACACATATAAAATTCTATTTTACTTATTTTACTATTATATTCTACATTTATTTTTACTTTTCCTAATAATCTATGTTCCTGACCACTAGCAGTAGAGATAATCGAAAATATTGGTATTATCGATAAATCAAGCCTGTCTACGAGTTCCCTACAACCTCTTCCTAAAATACTAACAGATGCACCAGTATCAAGAAGGCCTCTTATTTTAACATCACCAATTGTAAACTCAGCGTATGGCCTGGGATCTGATAATTTTCTATCTGCCGTTTTAATTGCTTCTATGGCCATTTTTCTTAATCTTTTTCTTTCAGCAAACTTTTTTCTGAGTTTTCTTATTCTATTAGAAATGTTCGGTTTTCTGATACTGATCTCTGAGTTAAATATTCTAGCACGAGCTTCTTCATAGTTTTGTTTTCTTTCGTGTATTGTATATAAATGTCTTTGCTGGGGCATAAACCTATTAAATTTTCTTATTTCTTTG
Organism: Pollenia labialis; assembly: GCA_949318255.1. Taxonomy (NCBI): domain Eukaryota; kingdom Metazoa; phylum Arthropoda; class Insecta; order Diptera; family Polleniidae; genus Pollenia; species Pollenia labialis. The sequence continues at coordinate 68,232,783 of OX439141.1, read as the reverse complement.
ACTAAATTTATTTTCGTATTTATTCTTTCGAGTGAACATGCGGGTTTGTCGTTGAACGATGGTCCCCCGCATTCCCTTCGTTCCTGGCAAAATTTCTGTTTTTACAGTTGATACAGTTCGGTGATATAACGTCCGGTTTTCCACAGCGGTAACAAAATATCGTTCGTTCAGCTGAAGGACAATCCATGAAGACGTGGCCATTTTGTCGGCAGTTCCAGCACACGACTATGGACCTGGTCATCGGATTAGCCGAATTGCTAAATTGGACTGCTGCCACTTCGGTACATTCTGGTTCTGGCATATCGTATGATCCGGGATATTCCTCGCAAATTTCATTTACCTGTCTAGTATAGCGATTTACAGGAGCTGGCATAACCCTATTATCTTTTCTGAGGAAAGTTTTTTCAGCATCAATGCAGCTTATTCTTAACTCCTCTACTGAAGATACGTTCATCGGGTAAACAATCCTTCCAATACTTTCTCTTAAATTCTTTTTAATCATTTTAATCATTTCAGATTCCGGCATGGATATGCTTAACCGTGATCGTAGCTGAGTCATTGTGAAGAAAAAGGCATCGATTGACTCTCCAGGCTGTTGCTTCCTCTCAACCATATCCCTCATAAGTTCAAAACTAGAGCGAGTTGATTGGTATTGCTTCAGTAGAGCCAACTTCAAAGTAGACCACTCGGATACGTAGTTCGTTTTTATGAACAACCAGTACCACTTCTCAGCTGCCCCTTTTACCAATAGATGAAAATTATCTAATACTTCCTTCCATGACATTCCGTATTGATGTTGTAGACGCTCTAACCGAAAAACAAAATCTTCTACAGCTAATTTATTAGAGTCTCCATCAAACACTAGGCCCCATTTGTCGATTCGTGGTCTGTTATAGCCTCTGGGATGCTCATCACCATTCACCGATGAAGATCTAGAAGAATGAGATTGGACACCCGACATTTCCATCGGCTGTTGACCTTCTGCTGACGATGTCTTGGACATGTTTGGTAAGTTAACCTCCATTAGCCTTTTATTTTCTTGCTGAGTTTGTTGAACAATTATGCTAAGTCTACTCACGTTAGCTGTTAATTCTGCCATGGTCTTATTCATGTCGGTCATCTGTGCACTAATTCCCTGATCAACTAATTTTTTTATATTTTCGACATTTTCAATATTACTTGACCTAACCGCCTGCCTACTCGTGCTTGGCTCATGCACATTAGTTGGTCCCGCAGGTAAATTTTGTGACACAAAAGACGTAATGATGGTCTTAGATAAATCCCTGACGTTATCAGAATTTCCCTCAGCCATTTCTAAATTTACTTTCTGTTTTGACTTATACTTAGGTGTGTTCGGTTTATGTACTTTGTACAAAACGTGAGGTGTGGAACGGTTTAAATCAAATCGAACTTGCCTATGTCTTTTCCGTGATCTAATCCTGGGAGGGCTTTGGCTCATACTATAATAAGATTCGCGATATGAAAGTTTTTATGGATTGTTGTGTTTAAATTCTCGGAAGATTATGAATTTTTGGTAAATTAACGGAATAAACGTTTAAAGGACTTTGAAGAAAAAAAATATAAAATTTTTTTAAATTAGGAAGTAAAAAAAATAACTTTAAGACTGTATAAAAATAAATATTAAAATAAATAAGTTTTAAGATATGAGTATTTAGATAAATAAGTATTAAAATAAATATTCCAAGCACCTAATGTAGTTAACTAAAAAAAACACCTATTTCAATAAAAAAAACATAAAATATAAATCTTGACAATAATAAATACCTAATGACTAAATAGGACAAATAAATAATTTAAAAAAAATAAAATTAAATAAAAAAAAACATAAATCTTGATAATAATAAATACCTAATGACTAAATAGGACAAATAAATAATTTAAAAAAAAATAAAAGAATGAAATTAAGTTAATCAGAAGAACTAATTTTTTTATTTTCCGTTTTAATTCAAATTTGTATTTTAAACACAGGTTTCGGAAATAATGGACGGATTAAAGGTCTGAACGGTAAATTTTTTTTTTAGTTGTTTAATGTGGCATGAAAACCAAGTTTAAACAATGTCTTCAGGATAACTTTCAAGTGTGACTTCCCATACTTCAAACTGACATTAACCATCGCAAGGTTATGAGGAATTACTGGCAGTATCTGGTACAACTTACCCCGCAATTGTACTAATTACGAGAGGCTATCATCTACTAACTCAGGCAACACTTTATTTTATACCTGATTGGGATTTTTGAAATTTAAATCAATAATCAGTAACGGATTCAATACAATTAGAGACCTTATACGCGGACCTAAGATATTATAATTCGTCACCGTAAGTATTTATTCGAACTTTCCCATTTAACAAATAATAGAATAATTTATATACATACAACATCTCTTCTTATCATCTCCAGAGTGGCTATATAAATCATTCTATGTATGTTTCACGGGTTTCTTTGGGCTATTAAAAAAATTCTTTATTGGGCTATTATTACATGTGTTGCTGACCCTACATGTATCTTACCACATAGCTTAGGATATCCTTTTATACAATTTGTCCAAAAAAAAGGTATCCTAAGTTATTGTATTTCGATTGGGCGCCATTCTGTTACGAACCGTTTGTTCTGGCGAGGTTTCCCACTAGCTCTTCTGCATTTTTTCTCGGGGGGTTCCAACCCTCCTCACCAGCCTCGTATCCGAACATAAAAAACAACAATGAAACATAAAATACAAATCAAAACTATCACTTACCACAACTCTACCACATGAAGAATTTGGGAGACAGCTATTCGTCTCCTTTGGCCCTCCCAACCATGTCATAGAAGCATCCGCTTATCTTCTTCCTATGACCCACTATCCACTTGACCTTTCTCTCCACTTACCACTCCATCATTGCTTGTACCTTTCTAAATCAAAGACCTAACTTTTCAAATTAAAATTTACATTATTTATTATAATAGAAATTTTAATAATTAAAAATAATCTTAACAAAAATAATAACATTTACAATAATATAAAATAATATAGAAAAACACAAAACTAACACATTATACACATATACTTTTATTCCTCAATCTCAATCTGAATCTCAATTTATCTTTCACTTTGCCTTGACTCTTAAATTTATTTATATATAACTTTAACTCTTTTATTTCAATTCTCTTATATTTCTTTTATAATTAAAAAAAAAGTTTCCTTTATGTTATCATCTACCTATATCTAAAAGAGCTCTCTGAGATATAATTTCTGCACTAAATTTAATTTTTCTATTAAATTTTTATCCTTCACATATATATAAATTAATTTAAGTACAAAAGTACCGGCAAACGAGGATTAAGTGTATATATATAAACACATATAACATGCACACAAACTACTACACTTGACACTCGTTTTACAGATTTTCTTCACAATTCACAAAACTAATCTTAAATTATTGTTTTATGTTATTAAAATTTTCACATCTTAGTTAGCTAAACTAGTTTACCCCTCTGAGGGGGTTTTTTTTATCTTCAAACTATTTTTTTTTTTTACAGTACTTCGGTAATTTTTTTTTCTTTGAAGCATTTATATTTTTTTACTAATTTTTTCCTGGCCCTTTAAAAATGTTTATGTTTATGTTTATTTTTAATTTTTAATATTTTGTTTGTAAGGGTTTATTCTCTAATTACAGAAAAATTTTCTTTTCTTTTATTATTGTGTTTTCCACCATTTGCACATATAAACACTTTCTCATTTAGGTTTTCCTTTTCTTGTCCCTGGCGTTACCAAACAACACGGGAACTCAGGTTAATTGTTAAGGTGCAGATAAAAATATAAAAAAAATTTTAAAGATTACCTGGCTATTTTTCTCTGGTGTGGTGTTAAGGGAAGATTCCATTTCATCCCACGAAAATAGCCAGCTGCAAGAAATTTTAACTTTTAACACACTCTATTTATATAATTAACATATTTATTATTCTTACGTTATTCTTTTTCAAAAATCACTCAACACAATTCTTACACGAATTATTACTGTTTCACCACACACCAATATTTTATGACTGTCCTTTTTAAGTTTTGTTTTGCTTCTGACTGCATTTACCTTTGCCTGCCGTCTAAGTACTTTTAATTTATTTCTACTATTTCCAGTCCTAGCGGTTTTCATTACATTATATAAATAAAATAACTAAGTAATTATTTTACCGCCAAACAGCCATCTTTTATTTAAAGTTTAATTCTATTTATTCAAATCTTATTTAAAAGCTCTTCGTATTCAGTTCACTATTTTTAAATTAATTTTGGACCAGTCGGAGGAGTTTTGTATTTATTCCTCATGCAATTTATTTAGCCTATGAACTTTTCATTATACCAGGCAAACATGAATTCCAGTAGATGACATATTTTCATTCATAATTTTAATCTTTTTTGAATTGTGCGTAAGCAATATATAAATTTAAATATTTGAATGAAAATACAACCCTACATTCTTTTATACACTGCACTACCGACACGCTAAATACGTAACACTGCCTTAATACCCTAACACATACTTGTCAACATAAACAAATGACACGGAGGACGAACAAAACAAACAAGATAAACAAAACACATGAAAAAAAATAATTTTACTAATTTTTTTATTTTGCTTATGGAGAGGACAATGGACAACACACATTTAATACATTTAATAAAAGTAAGTAACATTTATTTATTGGACTACATTAATAATAACAAACAGAAATGTTTTTATGATTTTTAGAAAAACGTACAAAAGCAACAACACTAAGGAAAACAATTGAATAACAAACAAAAAGAAAACCAACAGACACACCAAAGAAACACAACCAAACACACATAAAAAAAACATAGAAGTTCTAAACATTAAAGACATTTCGCACATATGGTCGATTCACCCGCAACAGCATGAGTGTCTTTTTCGTTAGTATTGTAAATTAATGAAGTTGCTGAGTGAGGGAAAGAGACAGATATAGTTTTTTCAACTGTTTTATTTTGGGTTATTTAACAATCGTGTTCACAAAAGCTTTTTGTTGAATTTTTCAACCACAGCATAGTAAATTTTAGTCTAGTACATTTTGTTGTTGCAGTGTTGTAAATCTTAGTACTTTAACTAAAGCTGAAAATTTACAATTATTGTGTAAAGTCGGTTCTACTGAATGCATACGAGACCTGAAATACAACAGATTAGTATATAAATGCAATACAAGTGTTTATTAACCGCTGCCTCCGAAGAATCTTGCACCACATATGGCGTTGGCTTGGACACACCCCGCAAGCCTTATGATGATCCAGCTAAAATTGTCATTGCTCGTAATCTACAGAGTACAACAAGCAGCATAGGCCGCCCATTGTATACATGCGACGATAACTTAACAACGAAACAGTTCCAAGTGGCCTTAGCTGGAGAGAAATCGAACTACAGGCAACAAACCGTATTGGATGGAATAGATTCGTCATGGCCCTTTATTCTCAATAGGAACCACAGGACATAATATATATACACTTTTTGTGAAAGTGATTTGAAATCGCAAGAAAGGTTTTTATACCCTCTACCACAATTAGTTTTGAAGAGGGTATACTAAGTTTATCATGTGAAACTTTTTTATTGCCTATTCATCGAAGACCCCATAAAGTGTATATATATTCTGGCTCCTTGAATAATTCTAAGTCGATTTAGCCATGTCCGTCTGTTAAAAACACGCTCACTTTCGAAAAACTCAAAAAAAAAATAAACAAACTTGGTGTCAAATTGCTCGTAGTTATCCGAAGCAGTTTGGGATTGAAATCAAGCAAAATCGATCAGTAGGATCAGAGCTATGTATCAAAATGTGGAACCATCACCTTAAAAAATTTATAATTTTGTTACAAAAACAAACATAAATGGTGGATCAATGCACGGAATGATATCAAATTTTGCAAAAATTCGTTTCATTCGACTGGAAATCACGCTGTAAAATTTCGAGAAGACTTGTCCGTAATTTACCCTAGGCCCCATATAAACCCTACTCCCGGCAACTGTATAGAAGGCCTACAACCGTAATAAATAATGTTATTACAAATTTTGGTACGTCACAGTTTTATAGGACGACACTGTCAAATTTAGTAAAGATCGGTCTATGATTCACCCTAGGCCCCATATAAGCCCTGCTCCCGGAAAACAATTTAGTACGCCTGAAACAGTAACAAATCACATCTGCTTCTGTTCGACCAGCTATCGGCATCCATGTTCTCCAAACATGACTTGTTGTTTCTATGTTATGACTTTAATATTGTAAATAACACTACACCACGATTACTGGAATATAGAGATTACAAGAACATCGACTTTCAGTCGCTGGAATATAGAGATTACAAGAACATCGACTTTCAGTCGCTCGATACTGAGTTATCATCATTAAATTGGAATGATATTTTTTATATGGCTAGTGTTGGCGAACAATTAAATTTTCTACAACAAAAGTTGATCTATCTTTTTAATAAATATGTTCCTTTAAAAACAAAAGTTGTACGAAATGAGAAACCATGGTTTACAAACGAGATAAAAAATCTAATTGAGCGCAGAAATCATGCTTATAAAAGTTGGAAACGTTTCAGAATGCCTGAATTATATAGTATCTTTGAAAATGCTAGGGCTGCCGTTAACTTAAAAATCAGAATGGCTAAATCGACGTTTTATCACAATTAGTTTCAAACTTATATTGACTCTGGAAGAAAATGGAGGAAAATTCGTAAAATGGGCTTAGTAAATCGTAGGAATGTCGCTGCACAGGTCCTTGACGTGAACGAATTAAATTTTCAATTTGCAAGTGCTCCTATGCCTCAAATAAACACAAATTTTTATAATAACTTGGGCTGTAATCAAAACCAAATAACTTCCTTTCAATTTACACACGTTACTCAGGAAACTGTACTTGAAACACTTCTTCATATCAAATCTAATGCCGTTGGTTATGATGGATTGCATCCAAAGTTTATCAAGCTTACTCTTCCCTACATACTAACTCACTTAACTCATATTTTTAACACGATCATCACAACGTGTACGTTCCCGTCTGAATGGAAGCATGCTAAAATTAGTCCGATCCTGAAATCTGATAAGAGCTACCGACCAATTTCAATTTTGCCTTATTTGTCAAAAGTCTTTGAGAAATTAATACACTCGCAAATAAGCCACTACCTTTATACAAACTCCATATTAAATGACAGGCAATCTGGATTTAGACCCAAGCACAGCTGTACTACTGCTCTCATTGATGTCACGGAGGAAATAAGATGCCAAATTGATAAGCGCCTAACGATGTCATTCCTAATACTGCTTGATCACTCCAAAGCCTTTGAACAATGCATCATTCCATTCTCTGTCTTAAATTAAAGCACACGTGCAATTTCTCCTCAACAGCATTGAAACTGTTAACGTCATATCTAAGTTCCAGATGTCAAAGCGTATGCCATGAAACAAATGACTCTGATCGTTGTTTAATGCTTAGAGGTGTGCCACAGGGTTCAATACTTGGACCACTATTGTATTCTATATACGCTAATGATCTGCCTTTGCAAGTGAAACATTGTAAAATTCGAGTGTATGCTGACGACGTGCAACTCTTTATAAGCTGTAAAATATCAGACGCCGCAAATTGCATTCAACTTAACTATAAACGAAGATCTCAAACATATTTATCTTTGGGCATCTGCAAATGGCCTAAGCTTAAACCCAAAAAAATCTGTTGCTCTTTCTATTGGACCATTAAAATATATAAGCACGTGTCTACCACCAATTAAGATTATTGATATGACAATTAATTATGTTGATACTGCAAAAAATCTTGGTGTTGTTTTTAACAATCAACTTAATTGGTCAGACCATGTGAAAATAAGCTGTGGAAAAACCTTGTCTATGCTAAGGAACTTATGGATGACACAATATTATACACCGATTCACATTCGAATGTTATTAGCTAAAACGTATTTATTGCCAACACTCATGTATGGATGCGAGCTTTTTTCAAGTTGCGATTCGGTTAGTAGGCGAAGGCTCAACTTAACATACAATACTATTGCAAGATATGTATTTGGAATAAAAAGGAACCATAGCATCTCACAATTTGCGAAACAGATATGTAACATAACATTTGATAACTTATTGACTTGCCGAACTCTATTGTTTTTGCATAAGATTATATACATATAGTCAACAGCCTTCCTACCTATATGAAAGAATCATGTTCTCTACATCGAACAGAGGTTACAAGATTAACAGTATTAGGTATAACAAATCAATTTCTAATCAACACTTCTTTATTAACTCGATTCGTCTCTGGAGCCAACTACCCCTTCGAATCCAAATCATAAGCAATGCAAGACAATTTAAATCTGCCATATTTGAGTACTTCGGTTAGGATAGCCTTATTATTAACATTTACTTATTTGTTAACATATGTATATTTATTTGTGCGCAAAACTTATAGTAAAAAACTTATAGTAATTTTATTTGTCATTCTTTTTTCTTTTCTTTTCTCAATTAATTGTATTTTCATACTATTAAATATAAAATAACTTATCTACCAAATTGCTACCCAATACTGTAATATAAGACTTGTTCTTGTTGTATTGTATTGATAAATAAATAAAATATGTAATACAACTAAATTTTCATGCTTGAGGTCTTTTTTTATTTTATATAAAAAACTTAAACGTTTATTTTTAACCGTAAAGGTCGAATAAAATACATATAATATAAATAAATAAAATAAATAAATAAATAAACCACAATTAATAATGCTATCGGAATAAAATTTAATACTTCACAGTTTTATAGGACTAGAAATCACACTAATAAATTTCGTGATGATCGGTCCATAATTTAGTATAGGCCCCATATAAAGCCCACTCTGGTAAATTAATTAAAAACGCCTAAAACCGTAGCAGATATATTTATTGTGGTAACATTTCTTCCAACTTAGTTTTATATGACCAGAAAAAATGTCATGCAATTTTGTGATATACGGTCCACAATTTACCTTTGATTCCATATTTAGCAGCCTTCTGAAATTCACTGTAAACGCTAAAACTTATTTCACCGCTGTATTGAAATGTATTTTTTTTTAATACCAGATATCAATCTTCAGAATTTGGGTTCATTACTTACCATGGCTCCAATATAAATTCCCCTCCTAAAATCATTTAAGTTCGGCTCAAGCTAGTTAAAATTGCATAAACTTTTTGATTGTCGGTCAATAATTGAAAATGGGTCTAAACCGCAACCAATTGTTATGTTGGCGTCTGTTTTTATAAAAAACTAGCTTAACCCGGTGCGCTTCGCTACACTGCTTTAACCACTTTATCGGTTGAGAGATATTTAATATATGCATCCTATGGAAGGTAGTTCCCCCTGCGCCTACCCGCTTTATTTTTATTTTCAAAGTGAAGTATACCATAAGAGTGACTTCTACAAAGTTTGAACTTTCTCACTATAACAGTTTTTAAGATATCCGATATTAAAAATTGGCGTCCTATGGGGGTAACACTTCCCCCGCTGCTATTTTATTTCAATTTTGGGGCTCAGAAGATCCTACTACCAAAAGTTCAACAAATTGCTTGCAGCGGCTCTTATTAATATTTCTATCTATAAAGAGGTACTGCTCCTCCTCTGGCTACCCCGCCCATTTCTATATTGAAATTTATAGTTTACCATAATAGTAGCTTAAACTACGTTTGAAGACTATCCCTTTAATTGTTCTTCAGTTAAGCGATATTTAATATATGGATCCTATGGGAGCTTTTCCCCCCTGCGCCTACCCGATTTATTTCTATTTTCAAAAGTGTAGTATACCATAAGAGTGACTTCTGCAAATTTTGAACATTCCCACTATAACAGTTCTTAAGATATGCGATATTAAACATTGGCGTCCTATTGTGGGCACCACTTCCCCCGCTGCTATTTTATTTCAATTTTGGGGCTCAGAAGATCCTACTTCCAAAAGTTCAACAAAATGCGTGCAGTGGCTCTTATTTATATTTCTATCTATGAGGGGTACTGCTCCTCCCCTGTTTACCCCGCCCATTTTTTTACTGAAATTTATAGTTTGCCATAGTAGTAGCTTTAACCACGTTTGAAGACTCCCCCTTTAATAGTTCTTCAGTTGAGCGATATTTAATATATGCATCCTATGGGAGGTTTTTCCCCCCTGCGCCTACCCGCTTTATTTTTATTTTCAAAAGTGTAGTATACCATAAGAGTGACTTCCACAAAGTTTGAACATTCTCACTATAACAGTTCATAAGATATGCGATATTAAGCATTGGCGTCCTATCAGGGGGAACCACTTCCCCCGCTGCTATTTTATTTCAATTTGGGGGCTCATAAGATCCTATTACCAAAAGTTCAACAAAATGCGTGCAGCGTTGGGGGGTACCGATTCCCCTGCCCCTATCGAAAAAATAAGTACCCTATTTTATTTTTAGGGCTCACGTGAAGCTACTGTAAAAATTTCAGGAAAATCGGAAAACATACAAACATTTTTCATTTTTAGATATCATAAGATATCACTCCTAAAATATTTTTACTTTCGGAGGAGGATATCAAAGATTCGGCACAGCCGAATATAGCACTCTAATAACTTGTTTTTATTATGATTTTGATAGCATTGTCGCCACCACAATTCGTAGCCTTGCGTTGTACTTTATGTACATATCGCACTTTCTTCTAAAGGGGATTAATTCAAGATTGATATATTTTCAGTAGAGACAAACCACTTTTTTCTTTTTATCGGGTGTGTTCTAGAATCCGAATCCACTCGAAAGTGGATTACTTCAGCATTTTTGGTGTTCCGCATTTCACATCCACATGTTTTTATTCGTTTTCAATTAGAGTAGATATGGGTTGGTGAAAGTAAAACGAATCGACTTCTATTCTAATATGTGATAACATTTTTAACAAAAAAAATTAATTTTGCTTTTAGCTTAAAATCTTCTTAATCCAATATAATCAAAAATATATCGTTATCTAAAACGCAAAAGGCCCTAACTAACCCTAAATTTAAAATCGACTTTTTCATTGATTTTTATGTAATTATAGCTAATTTTTTTTATGTTATTTTCAGACAATTTGCTTTTTAACCGATTTAGTTATATTAAATTAGTTTTTGGGTTTGTTTAAAATTTTGCAATTTTTCGCGAAATTTAGCCATGTTCGCGATAAAAGCAATTTATAATAAATAGTAGACTTGCTATCATGCCGCTGTTAGCAATTTTTTTGCGAATTTCCGTGAATTTAGCAAGTTTTACCGAATTTTTGGCATTCCTTATAGTTTTAGGGACTTTCAATAAATTTTATGGCTGGTTTGAAATATTAAAAATTTTCGCGAATTTTCGCTATTTTTGCAATTTTTTTTATTATTTTCCGACATTTTGTTTTTTTAACCCATTTAGAGATTTCAAATAAATTTAAAAAAAATATTAGATATTGCTATCATGCTACGATTAGCAAATTAGCGATCTTAAGTTCAAAAAAAGTTGTTCGAACAAAAACTTCGAATACACAAAAACATGCGGATATGAGAACACCAATTTATTACTTATGCGGATTGAAAAAATTTTTCGTTTGCAATTCGAGTCTAAACCTAGAACATTCCCGATAATGTACTTTTAAACTACAAATGGGGATGGGGATTCAAAATACTAAAGAAACTGATCTAAGATTTTAACAGTGCGTTTATATGACCACTTTACATCGAGTTCTTGCAAAAAGTGAAAATTTAAAATGTTTGAATTGACTCTCTTTAAAAGATGCAGTGCGATATGTGTACTTCTGTTGTATTAATTACAAAAAAAAAGTTCATTTTCTTTCAGTTTTGTGTGTACATATATGTTATTTTTTATTTGCATGTCTTGTCATATTCTATTAATTATTCTTATATTGACGTACAATTCTTTATTTATTTATCAAATAGATTAAATTACGAGTGGTAACATTTAAAAAAGTGCATGCAAAAAATAAAATACAAAGAAAAATTACTAAAATAAAAAATAATTACATATAAACCATGATATCATTTAGAGACTTTATTACTATTTGTTTTCTCTATCTTCGATCCAAAGTATTTATTATAAATACTTGACTTACAGCTAATTGCAGCTGATACACAATTTGCTTTAAACCTGGTGGTCTACTCTCTATTGCGATGCGAAAGAAAATGGTAGCAAATCTAGCGATTGGTACTCTTTAATGCGTTTGCGCATTTGTCTTTCGCATCTATTAATTTTTTTCTTTTCCAAATCATCACTTTTTATTTAAACTTTCCAATTTCAAATATTTTTACATATTTTAACATTTCATTACTGTCAATCTGCGCCATCTTTTATTTTTGTTGCCAGTATTGATCCATTTTCAAAACATTTTGCGAAAGTGATAGAGAGTACAAAGTTGGCATTTAGCTTTCGCATCGAAATTGTTTTCGCATCGCAATAGAGAGTAGCCCTACAGTACGTATGTATGTAAATTTATTCTTAGATCTAATATTAATGAATACCGTTGACGATATTTCTAAGATAATCGAAAAACACAGTAAAATGACTTCGAAAACATTTGTATATAAATAATTAAGTAAATGTGACTATTTTATTTATGGCAATAAAAATATTTGTTAAAAAAAAAACAAATACATATTATGTATCTTTATTATTTCTTTCTTTCTAAAAACACAGCTTTATTTACTTATGCAGTTTTTGCGACCATATTTTATGTATTTATTCATATCGATTGTTGGAGTCAATCGTCCTGATTTGTTTTACCAAATAAAAAGATGTGCTTTTTATATCTTAAATTTTTTGCATGACATTTTTGCCAAGATATTTCACGAAAAAAGTAGGCTCCTCCCACAGTCATCGGTTGATATTAGCTTTAGAAATCCGCTTCTAAATTGTTTTGGTCTCCACCAAAAATCGAAACCAAAGTGAGGTTATCCAAAATTCTACGCATATGGTATATTGCAAAACTCGAAGTTAAACACCCTAACGCATTAGCCAATGCTATTGGCGAGATGGAAAACGCAAGAAAGGCATACAATCAAAAACGGCCTGATTGTGTTTGATCGATACCGACAATCACGCGCAAGCTACATCCCCACCAGGGTTGCCGTTTGAAAAATTTTAATCCGACCAAAGTTGGTAGCAAACCCTACCAAAATCCTTTGAAGCCGACCAAATTTTGAAATATTTAAAAACAATTATATCGTCATAAAAATGCAAAAGGGCACTGATTCTTACAACATCTTCCTTAAAGGGCCATTATTACAACTTGCCAATAGTTAAAAGTCGGATTTTGTCGGACCGATAAATAGTTTGCATTATAAAACCTTCATTTATTATGTTTTCGTCTATTAAATATTATTATTGAAAATAACAGCAATAAAAAATTAAAGTTGTAATAATGCAAAGCTATTTATCGGTCCAACAAAATCCGACTTTTAACTATTGGCAAGTTGTAATAATGGCCCTAAGAAGTCCATCTTGTATAAGAAACAGAACAGAATTCCTGAAATTCTTTTATTTATGTTATTCTTTTAGGACTTCTTTCGAAATCGATGAACAGGCTATAAGCTCACCAATAGTTCCAGTCATGGCGTGAGCGCCGTTTGTTGCCAATCCGATCAAATTTTTTATATTTAGATTTTTTAAATTTTTGTGTTTGGTAAAAAATCTATGAGATTTGCAATTGTCTGTTTTCCGTCCAATGTTCTTAATTATTTTAAAAAAAGTATAAGTTGCACATTTTTTAAACCGACCAAATTTAGGGTTGGCCTACCATCCGACCAAACCAAAAATATCCGACCAAATTTGGTCGGAAAAGACCATATTCGGCAACCTTGATCCCCACCCAGCGCAGTATTAAGGAAAATAAGATAATATAAAAAAAATAGGAAACCATTTTCTATATTGCATACTTTAAGGCTCTTTAAAAATCGTATTTATTTTAAGAGTGGGAGAACATCCATTTATTTAACCAAACAGGACAAATACATGAATATTTCTTTAAATTGTTTTAAAGCAAACTCTTTGTAACTTGTTTTAAATTTGTTCCCTTTTTAAATTGTTTTATTTTCTACTTCTTTTTCGATATTGTGACTTTAAATGCAAAGTTTTAACCCATTTTTCGCCTCACCAAGTTCCACGTTGCAGTGACTCGGTTCCCAGCACAATTTCACAACAACTCCCCTTAGATATAATTGTCATTTATAAAGAGTGAGTTCTGGTAATATAGTCACCGGTCGGCGAAAAATGGGTTAAATACATTAATAGCCAATTTCACCAAGTTCAGTTATAATAAACTATCAGTTATAACTACCTGCAACAACATATTCTTAACTGGAAGTTAAAGTAATGGTTGGTTTTAACTGAACTTTGTGAAATTGGCCGTAAAAAAATTTAACAAATGCATTTAGAAGAATTAATTAGAATGATAAAGATGTGTATTTATGTATCATTGGTTAAAGTATAGGATAGATAAATTCGAATGTAATATATAAAAAAACTTATATGTTTAATAAGTGTTAATATTATTTTTAAAAAATAAACAAAAATGAAAATCAATAAATAACAAAATTTACAAAACAAAATATTTATGAATTTATTATGAATAAATTTGTTAGTAAAAGTTTCGTTGGTTCTTCGTTTTAAAAACATTTATGTTTGTAAATGTGATTATGAGGAATAAAATTTAATTGATTTTGGGTTTTCTTTTTTTTCCATGTGTAACTAAGTTAATATTAAAGTTTTTGTGATTTTATTTTAAGTGTTGTGTATTTACAGTGAGCAAAAGTATATGCTTTTGTATATGCATAAAATTAAAGATAAATTAAACAAAATTAAAAAAGCAGTCTAATAAAAAATATAAAAATACTTAAATAATAAATTACAAGTTAGAAAAAATTCAACTAAGAACATTTGTCACAAAAAAAAAAATAATATAAATAATCTCGTTATTATAATACTTTGCAGCAATAATATAGTTCACAAATGTTTCATCATTCTTTTCTAAACTTTTTGTGTCATCTCATTTTTAAAAATACATAAATTCACAACAACATTTTGAAATGTTAAGGAACAATTTTTAATTGTTAGCAGTCGATTTGATGCACCTGAAATATTCGAAGCTTCAAATATTTATTTCACTTGTTACATTGCGAACTTTTGAATCTTCCGTTTCTCCTTCTTCCTTCATTAGTCGCCTGTCTCTTTGGTATTGTACGTATTTAAACTATCGGTGATGGCGTTAGAGTGGCTCTGGTAGCACGTGTAGGTGATTTACTAGAATGTTGTATATTAGCACCATTGCCATGAATACGGAAGAGTTCACCCACCGTTATGGCAACTTGTACAGCACCTTTGCCTTCCAGGACATCGGCTGCACAGCAAATTAAATTCTGAAATATTGCAAGATTAAAGTTTTATTATAAAAATTTCCATTTCTCTTGTTATTTTTAAATTTATTTTTTTTTTCGATTTCCTCAAAAATCTTCTTCGGGACTTTCTTTCTTTTTACTTAAAATAAGATTGTTAAATTTGAAATTGAAATTTTTTTGGCAATTAATGGAAAAAAATTAACTTTTCATTCAATTATACCAAGTCGAATTCATTAAAGGTGACAGGGCTTTAACTGTTGATAACTTTTTATAACTTTATAATTGTTGGATGTCAACATTATGTTTATTATCTTTGTTTCTGTTTTGTGTTGTTTCTGTTTTTGACATTGTACAATGATTTTACAAAAACGAATTGCTTGTGGTTTTTGTACGAGTTGTACTTGATGTATTTAGTATTATTTGATTATCTGTAATGAATTCGCCTTGAATTATACTTAACAGAAAATTAAAGATAGGAAACGAGCAAAATTTAAAATATTTAAAGACAAGCAGTTTTAATTTCCATTTCCGTCAACATATTTAATTTTATTAAAATATTATCAATAAATCTGAGCTAAACCATCTGTATCTTTTTTTAAATTTATTCTTTTCTCAAATGGAACATCTGTTACATTTTTAACATGTATCTACGTTTCTTAAAACATTTCTTGTTTCAAAATAGATGCGTTGACAAAATAAAATATTTACATAAAAAACTAAAGTGACCTTAAGTTAAGAAGAATTATAATTTTTCCAAAAAAGGTCGTTTTTAAAGTCGATAAAACTTGAATTTTATTTCGAAATGATTTCGGGCATATGAGCAATGCACCGCGTCCAATTTTGGGGTATGTCACGAAGCGTGCAAACGTGTGGATTGGTTTTGATCCATATTCAGAAATTGTGTTATTTGCAAACACGTTAAACCAACAATGAGCCGTGAGCCATAAAACTCACAAAGTCGTCTGTAAGTTGCACTATTCGATGAATAATTTTCTAACAGCCGTATTCATAATGAAAATTTGGCACAAAGTTTATTTATAATACTCAACTAAACTCTGGCTAACGAGCTGCCAAACGTTTGTCAACTTTTGAAAATCTTCAAACAATTTTTTTTTTTTTACAAGCTGCTAAGCTTAATTGGCATTCTAGTTAGCAGCTCGTTCTTTGGATAATAATTTAATTTGGATAATTTGGATTCTATTTATGATAATTTGGCAGAGTATACAGACAATGAATGTCAAAAAAAAAAAATCAGCGCAGTGTAACAATTCGTTTGACATCTAACGCTTTATTGGGCTTAAAAATGCAGTGATGCATTTACGAACAGGCCCAATAGTCTCAAGATCATCCACTGCTTCGCTCAATCCGCAGAAGTCTTAAATAGCATATATCACTAGCTGTTATGAAAATATCTTGATTTCAAACATAAAAGCACACGTGTAATATTGTGGTGTTCCTTTTATGTCTTTTTTCGGTGTGATTTTCAATTGCCGAAAGCACTGAAAAACCCAAGGTACTCAATGAGAAAAATGGAAGTATTCGTTGAATTGCAAATTCTTTTAACTGGATACCACTTCTATAACTTGCAAGCAGCTTATAAACATTTAGTTTGACATGATGGATTACTCCCGAAAATTACTAAGGAATTATGTACATTCTTAGTCATTATCTGTATTCTAATTTTTTTTGGCAACTTTTTGCAGTTATATTGCCAAGATATTATCCAAAATGGTAATACCCAAAGTCATCGGTCGATCTAAACCAAAAAAGTATTCTACAGTTTTGTTCTCGTTCAAACGTCAACACGAACCAAAAAATTCAGTAAGAAGTATGAATCGATCGCAAAATTATGATTGTAGTTGTTTATTTAAACCCTACAAATAATATTGGACCACCTGACCCATTTTGATAAAATGGACTACTCCATGGACTAGTCCGATGTAATGCAAGCATGGACCATGTCATTGTTAAAACGTGTTTGTAGTGAGACGACTTGTCTTCGTTTTTTAACGACATGTTTTCGTTTTTAAACGAAGTTTACACTAACCCTCTTGTGTATACAATGGAGTAGTTTTAAAACTACTCCGTTGTAGTCCAAAGATAGGTTATATGGTCCTGCCCTAGGACATCGTAATGTTAAATAGACCATGTTTTTTCCATACGTTTGGGTTACTTTTGGACTAGTCCTAGTCCCTTGTGGACTACTCTTTACACGCGTGTTTGGACTGGTCCTATTATTTGCAGGGAAAGTGAAGCATACGCTACAGCGTATTTCGATTCGAAAAGTAAATTTTTTCGAAAGCGATTTCCTATTTGAAAGTTAAATCGAACTGCGTAACTCATTCGACACCATGACAGAGTTGTGTTGTATTTATAAACAAATGGGAAATTTGATTAAAGTTAGTAGACCTGCTATTAAAATACCAAAATGGACGAAAGTATCCCAAAACAAAACAAATAATAAATACTATTTAATGTGTGAAAAATATTATAATTGTGTTTTTTAATAAAAATCTATTGTATTTCCCTGTGGTTTAAAGAGTCAACAGAAAAAGCCAACCATTGCTTTATACTGCTTTTTATTTGTAATTGTAATTTTTTTTTTTTAATATTTTTTAAAATTTCAAGACCACAAATATTAAAAGATTTTCAATAATAACATTAGCAAACATTTATTTTATACCAATTCTAATATTATTCGGTTTAATTTGTTTGTTTTACACTTTTATTTATCTTGAACTTTTTCATTTGCACTTTGTCACTAACCAAATAGCTTTCGAACAATTTCCTAACGCTTTTTACTCAACTGACGCTTGTTTTCGTAATACAGAGTTGGAGTTTCGAAAGGGATTTTTATTGTTCGTAATAGAGAGTTGCCGTAACGTATAAACAACTTCCGTTCATTCGAAACAAATAGTACGAAAATCGTAATACACAGTACAAATTGCTCGAATTCTGAAATTATTTCTTTTGAATCGAAATACGCGGTAACCCCCCAGGTAACTTGTACTCAGTTGCAACGACCACTCGAAATTGATGATTCAATCGCTTTTATCCAACATCAAGAAATGATTTTAATCTAAAGAGCTCATTTCAAACAGTCAGTTTGAATTCTTGTACTCGCAACGAACATGAATGTAAATATTTCTTTGGTACAATAGTAGAAAAATTCATGTTATAGGCTCGAGCCACTTGTTTTTTATGTGTTATTTACGTATGTATGTATACCTATAAGCAATATAAAGTTCTTGCTACCGCATTCGTTGTTTCTTTATATTTTTTAATAGTTAGAAATCAAACAATCCTAAAAATGTGTTGTTTTTAATATACATACATACATACATACATACATACACACATACATACATACATACATACATACATACATACATACATACATACATACATACATACATACATACATACATACATACATACATACATACATACATACATACATACATTGCGGTTAAAGATGTCCTTGGCACAGAGGCTGAAGTTCGTTCATTAACCCAAGAAGTTTTATTAGAAATAAAGGATATTGATGAGGTAACAACCAGTGAAGATGTCTACGAGGCTATTTGCAGGGTATCAGACGACTTCAAGGTATTACAGCCATCTGCAATTAAATCAATGAGGAGAGCCTATGGATCAACCCAAACAGCAACTGTTGCTTTAAGTTCGGTGTTGGCTAATATACTGATACAGACATCAAAAATACGTATAGGATGGGTGATATGTCGTATACGTAAAAAGATTTCCCCAAGAAGATGCTACCGATGCTTAAATTTCGGTCACCCAGTCAATAGATGCAAAAGCCCAAATGACTATACGAACTGCTGTATACGCTGCGGAGAAGTTGGTCACAAGATCAAAAGCTGTACTAAAAAACCAATGTGCTTGCTTTGTAAAGACAATGGATCTGATACAAACCACGTTACAGGATCGGCGGGCTGTCCGCAATATAAGAAGGCGTGCCAAAACCTTAAACATATATGAGACTGCTGCAACTAAACTTAAATCACTGTGAAGCTGCTCAGGATCTGTTAAACCAGAGTGTTCGTAACTTGGACGTGGATTTATGTATTATCAGCGAACAATATAGAAACGTTGACTTACCATGTTGGACCAGTGACGCCACTAGTTCATCTGCAATATGGGCTGTAAACAGAAGAGCTTTGGGACACATCAAAAATACCGAATGTGGTTTTGTACGCGCAACAGTCTCTGGAATATGCATATATAGCTGCTATATCCCTCCAAGATATGACATTGAGGACTACAAGAAGATCATATATTCCTTAACAAATGATGCGACCGGCAGAACATCGGTAGTGATTGCAGGAGACTTCAACGCTTGGGCTACGCAATGGGGCTGTCCGAGGACTAATGAGAGGGGCAAGATTTTGCTGGAATCATTTGCTCAGCTTGATGTGGTACTGATGAATACTGCAAATGAACACACGTATAGAAGGAATGGAGGGGGATCAACCATAGATATTGCATTTGTTAGTGAAAATATCCGAAATCGTATAAGTTGGGGTATTAGCGATTTATATACCCACAGCGACCACAGCGCTATAATTATGGACATACACGAACGTTCACTTGCTCGCACAATAGGCAACGGTGGTAACCTGCCTGGGTGGAAAGCCAACACGTTTGACCGACGGTTATTTTCCGTGTTTATGGAGGACTTGGAATTGAACGGCACTCCTGAAAATATGGCGGAGCAGTTTATAATGCATTTAACACGCACGTGCAACGCTTCCATGAGGAAAAGAAAGAGCGGGACTAACAAAGCTCCTGTTTATTGGTGGAGTGAGGAAATAGCCGAGCTTCGAAAAGACTGTATCCGCGCCAGACGATTGTATGTAAGAACTCGTGGTAGAGTGGGAAACGAACTACATCGCCAGAGTCTGAATGCAAAGAGAAAGATATTAAAGTTGGCAATACGACGAAGTAAAAGATTATGTTTCTTGGAGATCTGTGATGATATTGAAAAAAACCCCTTTGGCCTAGCATATAAGCTTGTGAGGAAGAAACTCAAGTGTTTAAGTACCCCCTCGCCTATGGAGGCTACAGCCCTAAGTAAGATAGTCACCCACCTTTTTCCAGAACAGCGAGCCCCGACATGGAACAATCAAAGACTTGAGGAGACCTTTAACTTTCCAGAGGTTACATTACCGGAAATCCAGGAGGCTGTCTCCAGATTTGAAGACAAGAAAGCTCCCGGACCTGATGGTATCCCAAACCTTGTTTTAAAGGAGGCTGTTAAATGCAGTCCTTATCAAATATTACGGTTGGTGAACTCCTGCTTGAAATATGGATCGTTCCCACCAATATGGAAGAGACAAAAACTTGTGCTCCTACCCAAGGATAGGAAACCTTTAGAGGATCCGTCATCGTACAGACCACTGTGCATGATAGATACGAGCGGCAAATTACTGGAAAGGATTATTTGTAATAGACTGGAGGAGTTCATCGTAGCTTCAGATGGGCTTTCCAAAACGCAATACGGGTTTAGGAAACAAATGTCGACAATCGATGCAATTCAAATGGTTGTGAAAATTGCGAGGAATGCAATTGAGGGCAGTAGTTGGAGAAAAGGTTCCAAGGAATACTGCGTACTTGTAACCCTGGATGTAAAAAATGCATTCAATACGGCGAACTGGGAGAATATTGTAAATGCTTTGGTACGTTTGAATACTCCTGCATACCTAGTGGAAATTATAAAGGACTATTTCCGAAAGAGAGTACTTTTATATCAAACCGACGAGGGAATGAAAGACTACACTGTAACAGGTGGAGTACCACAAGGATCAGTTCTAGGACCTTTGTTATGGAATTTAATGTATGATGGTGTCCTAAGAGTAAATCTCCCGAAAAGAGCAACAATAATCGGCTTTGCAGATGATATAGCTCTGGTGATGGTCGCAAAGTCGTTAGACGAGGCTAGGACAATTTCTGAAAGTGGTATCCAGATAGTTAAAGCATGGCTCAATTCAATGGGGTTAACACTAGCCGATCATAAGACGGAGGCCGTACTAATATCCAGTCGTAAAAAAGTGGAATATCTAACCATCGATATAGGAGGCTGTAAAATAAAAACTAAGGATTGTCTTAAGTACTTGGGTGTCATGATAGACAACCGTTTATCGTTCAAACAACATTTTGATTATGTGAGAGATAAGGCTTTAAATATATGCTCGGCATTGTGCCGGATAATGCCAAATACAAGAGGTCCCAGGTATATGAAGAGAAGGGTATTAGCAGGTGTTGTAAGAAGCGTCATTTTGTATGCGGCTCCAATATGGGCCGAATCTACAAGGTTCAAGACATACAGCGGTAAAATCAGTACTGTCTACAGACTAGCGGCACTACGGGTATGCTCAGCATATAGGACTGTGTCAGACGAGGCAGTTCTAGTAATTGCGGGGTTAATGCCCATTGATATCTTGGCTAGGAATGCAAAATGGGAATTCTTGGCTCGGCGCACATCGGGAAATGGTCCAGACGTAAATGGTTTAACTACCATGGCAGAGTGGCAAAGGAGGTGGGAAACCTCTACCAAAGGTAGATGGACGTACGCGCTGATACCTGATTTGGAAGTTTGGATCAGTAGGCGACATGGTTATTTAAATTTTTACCTGACACAATTTCTGAGCGGACACGGGTGTTTCCGTTCATACTTATATCGATTCGGACATGACAGCTCGCCGTTTTGTCCATGTTGTCCTGAGGATATGGAAGATCCTGAACATGTGTTCTTTGTGTGTCCTCGTTTTGACCTACAGAGAGCAAACCTACGGCAGCAAGTAGGAGAAAATGTAAGCTCTGGAAATATAATTCAAATCATGCTGGTTTCCCTGGAAAATTGGGAGATAGTAACCGAGTATGTTAAAGCGGTGCTCTTGGAGCTACGAAGGCAAGAAGATGTCCGAAGAAGATCTTTCGCTGGTTAGGGTTTAGTAACCATTCCCCCCCTGCGAAGTAGTACTTTTGCGGTGGTTCCGCAGGGATAGGGGGCATGTGAGACGAGGTTGTTTTAGCGTGTTAAAGTCTCGCACTCCTGGCACTACCATCTGGCCAGGGTCTTTCGATGATTTTTTCCTCGTATAAAAAAAAAAAAAAAAAAAAAAACATACATACATACATACATACATACATACATACATACATACATACATACATACATACATACATACATACATACATACATACATACATACATACATACATACATACATACATACATACATACATACATACATACATACATACATACATACATACATACATACATACATACATACATACATACATACATACATACATACATAAATATGTAGGTATTTTACATACAAAAGTCGGGGCGAAAAATTTTGAGTAAATTGTAATATATTTCGCAGGTTAGAGAAATCATGGGCTAAAGTAAAAATTTTCATACAAAAAAGTCGAATTCGGAAGATATTGGGCCTGTATAGATTTAGATTTAGCTCTTTTAAATTGCTCCCGGCTCGTAATTTTTCCGGTGAGCCCTTTTTTAAAAAAGAGCTAACACTGGCTCTATTCAAACGTGACATTAGAACGTTTGACACTTCTAACATCTATCAGTAAATACTTCCGTTTTTACCCCCTTGTTTCGTCTTTGGTTCAATTTTATATGTGTACACATTTTTTGCTTCGGTCAATAGTATAGAAAGGCTTTGGAATCAAATCATGTATTTAAAAAATGGATCAAACCAAGATCCGTCCAAAACTTTATACAAAGTGCACTCGCGGTAACTTGAGCACCGTCTAACTTGAACACCGCCTAACTTGAACAAGATTTTACGTTGACTACTCTTTAACGTGAACAAACTCAGAAAGCTCTATAATGTGAACAATTCGTTTTCACTGGTTTTCCAGGCTTGTCGACAACACTGATATACATACATACATTAAATTTGATTTTTGAAAGTTGATGGAATCCCCTTATATAAAAAATGTGTGTATCCACTAAATAAAATTTTTTTGTTTGGCAACGAAATTTTAGTTTGAGTCTTTTTCTTATGCAAAGTGGTCGGCATGAGTGTTATAAAATCTAACAGCCGTATTCATAATGAAAATTTGGCATGAAGTTAGCATCATAATGAAAATTTGGCATGAAGTTAGCACAAAGTTTATTCATCATACACTACCAAACTCTGGCTAACTAATTGCTAAGCTCTTAGCAAATCGTTAGCCAGAGTTTGGTAGTGTATGATGAATAAACTTTGTGCTAACTTCATGCCAAATTTTCATTATGATGCTAACTTCATGCCAAATTTTCATTATGAATACGGCTGTAAATGTTTAGAGTTGAAAGAAAATACAGACATTTTAGATAGTTTGCAAAAAGGAACAAGTGTGACTATTTTAGCAAAAAGGTATAATGTCGCTAAGTCAACCATATGCAGTATTAAAAAGAAAAAAGAAGCAATTTTAAAATGTGTATGGTGGATCAAAGTGACATGAGTGTAAATAAACCACACATATTTTTTCATGAAATTCGACAATCGCTAACGTGAACAATTTCGCTAACAATAACTCCCTTGGTTTTAATTAGTTCTCGTTACCGCGAGTGCACTGTATTACAATTCGATAAAAGCTTAACACTTACATTTAGTACACCATTCGGAGACTCAAAAACATAAAAAAAGTTTGGCTTGGCGCCATTTAACGATGTTGTACTGTCTTAACCAGATATATAATTTTACCCAGAGGTTCCGACAGAAACGTTAATTGCACCGACTGACTGATTTGTACTTGAATTTTTTCATTAAAGATGGAAACGACTCCATCATACATGCTGCAGCAAAATGAACATTATATCGCATTTGAAAACGACAATTGCAATAATTTTGCGAACAACGCTTCGTTCCCTTGCGGTGATCTGCAGTCATTCCAGAAAAAACTTTTACAAACATTCATGTTCGTTGCGAGTACAAGAATTCAAACTGATTGTTTTAAATGAGCTCGTTACTCCAAAATTATTCTTGTTGTTGAACCAAAACGGTTTGAATCATAACAATTCAGAGTAAATGATTGAATAAACAGGCGGGCCTCGATTTTCCGTCATCTGGTTAACCGGTAACCATGATGGCCAAAGATCAGTCTATTGTTTTTTTATTTGCAATGGTTTTAGATTGTTTGCTTCGATTAACCGAGATTGCCTCTATTATCCGTGATGGCAGTTGAAAAATATTAGACAAACAACATCACACGACTTTTTTTAAATTGTATTCTTTTCTTTGCTTAATGCCCTTTTTTGTCTCATGTTTTGAGTAGAAAATTTAATGTAAACATACCTATTTAATTTAAAAATGTAATTAAACTTCTTGAATTAATTTTTTTTTAATGTGTATGATAATGTTCACTTGTTAAATAATAAAAATATTAAAAAAAACTGTATAATCAAATTTGTTATTCGATTAACCGCGAAAATCGATTATCCGTAATGCTTCTTGTCGCGACCATCACAGATAATCGAGGCCCGACTGTACTTCAAATTTTAGTATTCGTTGCAGTTCTATGATAGGAAGCCGATTTATTTATTTATTTATTCCAAACGATGGATAAATTAGTTCTTGGCAGCAAAATTTTCCAAAAAAATATTCAAAATAAATTTGTTTTTTTTTAAAGGAATTATAAATAAAACTCTTTTTTTAGAAATGTTTGTTGTTTTTTTTTTTGTATTGTATCAAAAGTTATTTAATTCATTTATACATGGTATTCAATAGAGTTCGTTTAGATTTTTTACTTGTTGTTAAACTAATTATGTAATAAAAATAAACCGTACAAGAAATGAATGAGCGAATCATAATTTTTTGTTCACTTTGGTGTTAAGAAAAATGTGATGATTCGCTCATTCATTTCTTGCAGGGAAGGTAAGTTCAAACATAACAAATATTTGACGAAAAAAATAAAATAAAAAGCTTGACCAGGAGGATATTAACAATTTAACAATTTTTATTGATTTACCAAACATTATTCGTAAGACCCCTTTCACACTCGGCAAGTTACTTGCGCAAGTTACTTGCGCAAGTCTCTTGCGCCACTCTTGGTTTGTAAATGTCAGCGTTAAGGTCGGGGTAAGGAAAAACAATTTTGTACAGAGTTTGTTGTTGTCGGCAAGTAACTTGCGCAAGTTACTTGCCGAGTGTGAAAGGGGTCTAAGAAGAAAATTTTAAAATGTGATTTGGAACCTGTTAAATGATGTTGGATCTAGCAAAGAATTTTTTAATAAAACTAGTAGTTACGGGAAGAATGTCAAATATTTAATAGGTGTGAACACAACTTAAGAAATATTTACGTTTAAATGTATGCAGTATGCGTGAGTGTGTAGGTATAAAATTAATAATTGCATAAACATTTAATTATAATAAATGCAAATAGATGTACATATGACTTGTATACGTAGTATTTTTGTGTATAAGAAAAGTTTTTCATCTTTGTATTTCTATTCATATTAAATTAGTTTGGTTTTTGTTTGGTGTTTTATTAAGTACATGGTACAATAAATAATTTGGTAAATGATTATTTCTTGTTAATACTAATTTATATTTATTATTTTATAAGTTCTATTAAATAGGGGACAAAAATATATGCGCATTAGTTTTTTTTTAATATTTGCAAATATACAATAATTGCATTATGATTTTAAAATTGCGTTTCATTGTTTTAATAAAATATTCTGAACATTTTATTTGTTCTTAAAGACATTTGATTTTCAGTTTTTTTTTACATATTTTTGTTTTCTTTTCCAAGAAATTTAGGAATGTTAGTTAGATATTTGTTTTACTTTAAAAAAAAATGTTTTTCTTTAATATTCTATAATATGAAATCATATTGAGGCAATTGGATTGATTGGTCTTTTGGGAAATTTCGAAAAAAAAATGTATAACCTAATTAAGCAATTTCACCACATTCTAATGTTAAGATTACAACACTCAGTCTTAAGGCACTGCATTCAAATGGTTTCCTTTTTATTTTGGACAAACTATATAATTTAATTAGACTTTTTTTATTTTAATTTATTGCTTGATAAAATCTAAAATTTCAATATGATTTCATATTTATATTTTTAGGTTTTCTATAATTTCTTTAATACTACATTTCGCACTTCAGTTAATTTGTTTTAGTAAACTGTATCCCTGCTTATTTTAATATTGAAACTAAATTATCATTGATTTTAAAATATTATTTAGGAAGGAAGTTATTGTTACAAGTGTTATTGTTATTTAAAAAAATTGTTTTTATTCAACATATTATTTCATTTCTCAAAACTTTTAATATTTCTATTAACGTTTTGGCATCTAATAGATAATAATAGAATCGCAATTTCTTTTATATTTAAATAAAAAAAACAGTCCATAAATGTAAAATTGAAATGGCAAGATGAGTAAAAAACAAATTTATTTTTAACATTTCATAGTCCGGTTTTGGCACCCTATGCTCCAGTGGGAGTTAGAGGAATATATATATAGTCCGGTATAAAATGTTTTCTTAAAGACTTTTTTAAAAGTTTTAAGTTTTTTTTTTTAATTTGAATGTATGCAATGAGTATAAAAATTTTTAAAGACTATCAGACCTGTTCTGAAAATCGCGTGATTTCAAATCACATGTGCCTTTTAAAATCACACATTTGATATTTTAGTGTTCCAATTTTTTGTGTCTTTCGGTGTGATTTTCCATTGTCGAAAGCTTACCGAGAAACACAAAAACGGTATGACTTTCAGAACACCACAAAATCACACGTGTGATTTGAAATCAGTGATTTTCAGTACAGGCCCGTATGCCAGCCTACACTAATCAGGTATACGCATCCGCCCAGGTGATGATTTTTATACAAATCGCACTTGATCAACAAGAGGGTATTAACTCAAAATTGTTTTTTCACTTTTTTGAAACAATCGACTCGTTATACTCATATCTACCAGCTGTAAAAATATCTTGCAGTTTTGTCTACTTTTTGGCGTTGAAACGGTTACTTTGAAAATTCTTTTTCATATGCCTTTAATGTTTAATTAAAAATTGTTTTTATATACTGAAAATGTTCAAATTTTGAGTCAATATCCTCTTGTTGATTAAGTGCGATATATGAACTTTGTTACACTAAATGTCAAAATTTTATATAACGCCAGTATAACTCTCTCGAATGCATATGCTTTTTCAATGTGACCTGGGGATTATGTACTTCAATGTCAAATAAAAAGAAATAAATATAATTAAATTTTATTCAACATTTTTATTTTTCGAATTTATTCTATGAGCTAAATATCAGTTATGTATTTTATAAAGCTTTTTTGTAATGGTCCTATTCCTTCAATTTTTAGAAATGACTTTATACACTACCAGACTATTATATTGTAGTGTATAAAGTAATTTCTAAAAATTGAAGGAATAGGACTATTACAAAAAAGCTTTATAAAATACATAACTGAAATTTAGCTCATAGAATAAATTCGAAAAATAAAAATGTTGAATATAATATAAAGTAACCTTCGGAAGGAAATAATTCCCAGTTTCTATGATTAAATTTGTTAGTTTTTTAGAAAAAATGTACTTTAAAGGTAAAAAAAAGTGTTGTTTTGTTTATATAAATATTAAAAATTAATACAATTACCAGCCCAATTATGAATAAAAATTCCCGGGAGTTTTCTCCCTTCTCCCATTTTTCCTATGTTAATTCAATTGCAAAAATGGGAAATGGTAAATAACTCCCGGGGAATTTTTATTCATAATTGGGCTGTATATGATTTTTATTTAACAATTTAAAAACAATCTTAAGAAAAATATTTGTGTTTTCTAGTTTTAGAAGAGTTTAATTTATATTATTATTATTGTTTGTGTTATAGATGAGGTTTGAATTAAAAGTTATTAAAATGCTTTAAAAAAAATTTCAAAATGTTGCTGGTAATCTGTTTTTTTCTGCAAGTAGCTGTCCTTATACGCATTTAAATCGCTAGTATGTAACTGGTAATCTCAAAGACCATAATTTTAATAGCAAATACAGGCAATTAAGTTAAATATTATTCAATTTTTGCAAGATGTAATTATTATTCGAATTTTCTATGCAACTTTCGGACTCGGCAAGTTAGTTGCGCAAGTCGGTTTTATGTTCACAATCTCAATTTTATGTCCAAGTTTTAATTTCTTATTTGCTAAAATTTTTCGTAATTTTTTGACGTTTTTTTATTTTTCATTTTTGTCTTCATTTTAATTGTAAAAAGTGATTTGAATTGTAAAATTTGGTTTAAACAATGGAACTTGAAAAGAAAACTGTATTAAATTCTTGGGCATGAAAATGCACTGATGCTACTGAGCAAAATTAATTAATTGTTTCGTTTCAAATTGCGACAGATTTCTCCATTTTTTTATTTAATAATAATGAATTTAAAAATACAAAATCTTTGCAATAATGAAACGTACCACGAATTTAAAACAACTCACTGAAAAATAAATGAAAGAAAACGTCAAAAACAAAAAAATATATTCGTCTACAGGCAAAAAAAAAAAAAGAATTAAGGAACAAAACAGCTTGCCGAGTACAATCAAGTCTGTCAGAGACAGCTACAAATTAGCAGAGTCTGAAAGGGACCATAGTCATTGGCAGACTGTTAGTTTCCTGGTAAGTGAAAAATATTTAATTCGTAATTTGTTGGGGTTTTTAGATGGAATCTATTTATGTTTATATTTTAAGTATATAATAGTTATAAATAATTAAGCGGCAAATAGCTATGTACTTGTATTTACAAATTCAATAAACTTAATTTTAAATTAGTTCAAAAAAAACAAGCACTTTCAAGGATTTTTTTTTTAATTAAAAACCAAAAAATTTTCCGATAAGAAACTTAGTGCTGGTTCAGACTTGTCGGGTTTAGCTTAACAGGTTCTCTTTAATTCTCTCTTGAACCTGCGTGTGTATCACTCTGTGTCGTAAATTTTCTCGCTCTTTAACTAAAGCTTATGCTCATCCAGCATATTAGGAATATGAAAACATAAATTAAACTGACTGATACTTTCAAGCCCTTTCCCCCATTACATTCTCTTTTACCTTCTCTTCTAAAAACTTAAGATTTAACTAGTAAAACTTGTTTGTGAGAGCCAGCACTTAAACTATGATCACACCTTTCAAATATTTGACGTAACCAATTTTTATTTTAGCATTTGTTTGATTTTTCATAAAGTTTCTTAAATCAAAGACTGTTTTACAGTTCACGCAGGTGAGCGCATCAGGGAAAGTTATGCTGGCTGTCAATTTCTTTTTTGTTTTTGTATGGAGTTTGACATTTAGAATAGATATAACTACATACAAAAAAGGGATAACTCTCTGTCTCTCTCTCTCTCTCTCTGATGCGGTCACCTGTATAAATTCTCCTTTAATACAATTATTTAATTATTTAATAAAGTTCAGTAAAACAAAAAAATTGTTAAAAGTCTCAAAAAAATTTTGGTTTAACAATTTATTAGTCAAATATTTTTTGTCAAGTGTGAACATAAGTATGTACCTGAAGGACGTTGGTAAATTTTGTATTGTGCTTTATTTTATACAAAAGTTATTTTGTAAACATTCGAAATAAAATAAGTTTCCACAGCAGCTGCTCACTTTAATTTTGAAGACATTTTAGTAGATAAAGCATTTTAATAGCAAGATAATTAGACAAACTTTAATGGTTGTATAAGTAAAATTAAATGTTTTGTTGTTTTTTTAGAGTTTCAATAGGAAACTTTTAAGGAAAGTTAAATGGACTAAAAAAAATTTGTATAATTCAAGTCTTTGGGAGTTATAAATGCATTCGCTCGTTCTCGTTTTAAAAAAGAATGTTTAATACCTTTTCTTTAAAGGATGTATAAATTCAATAAAATTCGTTTTTACTTTTTGTAAACTATATACTAAGTGGTAAGCAGCCTCTACTAAAGTATTTTTTTTTTTTTGTAATTTTTTAAAGGTAATGCAAATTCCGTTAAGCAACATTCTTATATTCAATCTTATGGATAAATTTATAAATACATCTTATGTTTTTATGTATAATAAAAGCTATACATAAATTTAAAAATAAAAAAAAAATTAGTAATAGAAATCCACTTTAAAAACGTTTATAAATTGTTAAACGGCAATAGGGGAATGTAAGGAAAGGAAGGATTTGGTTGGCGTTAAAACAAAAATTAATACTCTCAAAAAGCTAAAATACAATTTTAATGAAAAAAATAATTATAGAATGCTTTAGCCTGGCAATGGGAAGAAGACTAACAACAAAAATGTCACAATAAAAACGCACGACAAAATGATCGTTAATGTATGAGAATCATGTTTTAATAGGAATGATGCTGCTGCCGTTGGTTTCGAAGGTCCAGCTTCTTTTAATTTAACAACATTCTTAACAAGTTTCTCATCTTCGATTACCATATTATCGTTGACGCGATAAATACTGTATATGTTTGACTTGGGCTTAATTATGCCACCATTTGGTATATTGGCATGTTCAAAGAACTCAATACGTTTCGATACAGTATTGCTGATAGTGGAAGCAGCTGTTGCTGTTGCATCTGTGGCTAGTGCTGTTATTGTGGATGACAAAGTTGATAAAGATTTTTCACATGGTTCTTCCATAGATGAAGACAAATCGTATAGTTTATATTTCACATTCGATGTATTGGCCAGAGATGGAGTTGAAGATTGAGTGTTGGATAACTGGCTGTTGATTACCTTAAGCGACAGTTCAGTTTCTTGTATTTTGTATTTCTCATCGACGATTTGGTATAAACCAGAATTTGAAGATGACGAACTATTCGCAGTAATTACATCATTATCGGTTTCTACAATTGTTTGCAACGTTGTGGAATCCATTGATGATGATGACAACAACGACGATGACGAAGAGGAGGAGGAGGAGCAATGATTACTTCCACCACTATTTCCATGATGTGTAATCAAATTTAATTTGATCTTTTGAAATGTTTTCAATTTACAATGGCGATATAGATTGCCAACACTTAATGTTGTTGTGGAAGAGCCAACATATTTTTGTTGTGATTGTTTTTGTTCATCGTTGCAGCTGCTGTGAACATTTTTTCCGTAGCAGTTGTTTGTCCGACCATTGTCATAATAGTCTTCCTTACCACCGCCACCACTATTTAAATTATTATCATAATGATCAAATCTATCATAATTGGAATTTTCAAATTCCTTCATCATCTGTTCTTTGGTGCAGGTTGCAGTTAATTTGTTTTGCTCTTCTTCTTTTATTAATTCCTCTACTTTTTTATTTTCATCTCCATTTTCGTTCTCCTCCTCTTCCTCCTCCAATAAAGACTCTTTATTTTCAAGCAACATACAACGAAGTTGTTTATTCAGATCAGGTTTTTTATTAATGTGAAAGAGGTGTTTTTTATCTTCCTCAAAATGTTGTGGCACTACTTGATGATTTTGGTATTCGTGTAATTTCATCTGGAACTCATGTTGCTGTTGCAAGTTTTTTATATTTTGATGTTGCGGATTAAAGTCCAGTGCTATTAAAGCAGCAACAGTTTTCAAAACAGCCGCTGGATTTGGCAAAATTTTACGTTGAAACTGTCGTCTTTGTTCTTCGTTATTTTTGTCATCAATTTGTGTTTCATTACAATTGTTATTGTTCCGATACATTTTGCTATTGTTGACGCTACGGTCGTTGTTGTCTTTAAAGTCATCTAATGTATTGATGTCGTCATAATCACGATCACCATCAGTTGCAGATTGGGGTATGACGTCTGCACAGGAGCAAATCAACTCCTGCAACCAACACCAAATAACAGATTTTTGTAAACCAATTTTTTATCAAAGTAAAATTTTTTTATTTTATGTAGGAAAAATGTTACAAATAATTATAATTTTTCATCTCTACATTTGAATAGCTTTAGTTTTGTTTATTATTTCGTTTTGTAAAATTTATAAAAAGGAAATTAACAATATATCGATCGATATGTCGATGCAATAGAGTCGCAATGCAGAAAAGTGAAAACGAGAAAAAGGGAAATTAAATTTTTAATTGCTTTTTCTCTATATTTACTTAGCAAAATTCATTATTTTTTTAAGAGTTATTTGAGCAAAACTCCTATGAAAATATTCAAAAAGAAAATTTTGGAAGTCAACAAAAGTGTAAGATTTTGTGTATCACTTCTAATAACTCAAAATCGACAAGTTCTGCGTGATGACTCTATTGCACTTAGGTATCGATATGTATATTTATATTATACAATATTATATGATAAAAATTAGTCAACTAATCACCCATATTGAAGTTGGCGAAGGCGAAGGCGTATTTAGAAAAAATTTTTAAATTTACGTTTTTGCAACAAATACGCAAAATACGATAACCTGTATTGGTAAACAGTGTCATATTTGCTGTAGTTTTTGCTAACCACGATATCGTTTTTAAAAACGCCTTACTTTCGCCACAAAAATACCAACCACAATAGGGCTGAATGTGTTTTAAAACGAACGAAGCTTATTAGGTCACGATAAAAATTCGAATTTCTGTTACAATATATTCGACGAAATTAAATTGACAAAAAATCTTGTAATATTTTGCTTAGTTGTCTGCAATTTAAATTGAAATTTTCAAGCTTTTAGTCCTGATTTCAGATTTTGTTTAGAATAAGATCAGAACTTTTTAGATGTTACTTCAAAGCCGTACGACTTCATCAGCCCAATTATGAATAAAAATTCCCCGGGAGTTTTCTCCCTTCTCCCATTTTTCCTATGTAAATTCAATTTTAAAATTAGGAAAAGGGAAAAAACTCCCGGGGAATTTGTATTCATAATAAGGCTGTATAACTTTTTTAAAAGTTCTACATTTTGTTTCTGTGTAGTTCCCCTTAAATATTGTTTTTAAGCCGTCTAAAATTTTTTCGATTCATATCTGATGTGTTAACTTTTAGTCTATTATGAAATCCCAACAATTTTTTGCAAAGGAACTTTCTATAGTGGAATAAAATTGAGTTATTTTTTAAATTCTCACAAATGCTTTTACTTTATAACAATTAGAATACAACTTATTATTTAAATTTGGAAAATATGTAATTCAAACCCTCTTTAAAAGTTTTTTTAATTAAGTTGTTTCTCGCAAAGAAGCCATTTAAAAGTATATTTTATTTATATAAAATATTCACGAAAACTACAACTTTTGCCAAATTTATTTCACAAAAATAATTAATAAAA
This sequence comes from Pollenia labialis, assembly GCA_949318255.1. Lineage (NCBI taxonomy): Eukaryota > Metazoa > Arthropoda > Insecta > Diptera > Polleniidae > Pollenia > Pollenia labialis. The sequence continues at coordinate 68,199,155 of OX439141.1, read as the reverse complement.
TTAAATTTGAAGAACTTTAGCCTAATTAAAATATCAAAATTTTGATGAAAAACCATAAACAGTTCAATAAAACAACCACAATACTAATTATTGTTAAAAGCTAAGGCACGAGCTCTATGTTTAAATTTGTCCTTCAAGTTGTGCTGAAAACAAGAAAAAAGAAGGACAAAAACAAGAAAAACACAAATGTACTTAGAATTCTTGACAAAAAGTACGAAAAAACAGAAGTAAAGAGAAGCATGTAAATCAATTAAAGTAGATAATCATTCAAAACAAATTTCGATCTACCAAAGGTTAAATACAATTTGGATGTTTGACTATTGACTGCCAGCCTTCGTCAATGGCGATGAGTGTAAAACGGCAAACCCCTCTGAAGAGATTGAATGGTTCCAATCGAAACATGTAAGGGAAACCTGTTCGTGAAAAACAAAATTTTGGGAAAAAAAACAAAAAAAAATTTGCAAAAATAGCGAAATTTCGCGAAAAATTGAGATATTTTAAAAAAGCCATAAAATTTATTAAAAGTGCCTAAAACTATAAGGAATGGCAAAAATTCGATAAAAATTACTAATTAGCAGAAATTCGCCAAAATTTACTTACAGCGGCATGATAGCAAAGTCTAATAATTAAGTAGGTGAGTTGCAAAACTCGTTCGTTACAAAATTAAAAATACGAGATGACAATTGATTCTAACAGTTGTTTAGGCTCTTTATAAGAAGTATTATACAAATTGTTTCAATGCATGTCCTCTTCCATGTTTTTTCAAAGGACATGACTTGATGTAATCGGAATAATTCTTCTCATAAAGCGCCAAAAGAATCGTGAGAATCATTTGCTATCTCATATTTTTAATTTTGTAACGAACGAGGTTTGCAACTCACCTACTCAATTATTAAAAACCTTTAAAACTGTTAAGAATCCAAAAACTTACAGAAAAATTGCTTCTATCGGGAACATGGCTAAAACTATTTGTCATTATTTGCTCGTACAATTTCTTTGTAATATCAAATAAATGTTTGCTCAAAAATTACTAAAATATTTGATTTTGTGTTCACACTATGTTCACATTTGACAAATATTTGTTTGCCGGCAAATACTTTTATTTGCTCAAAATCAGCTGCTATTTTATTTGACACTAAAAAATATTTTGTGTTCAACATACGTTAATGAAATATTTGATGTTTGCTACCAAATACTTCATCAGTCTGAACGTACCTTAAGAAAAACTACTACAATTACAGTTTCTTTAAGTTTAATTACAAAAGAGTTAATTTATCCCCATGCATTCGTTGGCCAAATATAATTTTTATGAGTTAATTGTTTTTTTAGTTTGTAATTATTATTTCGTATAGGTTTTATTATTTTTCTTGATAATTTAAATCAATTAACTACTTAAAGAGAAAGCAATGAATTAACACTTACTAAAAGTATATTTTTTAATATAAAAAAAACGATTATATTAAAAAGAAAACTAAAGCCATTCAATGTGTAAAAATACCACTCTAAAATAGAGGTACAACATTGTTAGTAAATTTTTTTAAGGACATGTTATAAGCAATATGGTATTTACGTTTGTATTTACATGTATGTATTTACATGTATGTATGTTAAAACGAAAAAGATAAAAAACTCACCTCATCAACACCAATTTTACGACAAGCTTCTAAAAAATTATCCACATTACGGCGACAACGAGCCATAGTTAACTTTGACTGTAAGTAAAAGAGAAAAATACTAACAGCTATTTTTTTTTTATTTTTATGGTAAAAACTCACTACTCCCGGAGATGGTACATGAATGCTGGCCACCGATCGTGGTCTTACATAATTAGCTAAATGACACAATATAACTCCATCAGTTAAAGCAGAAGCAATGTCATCCGGCAAAGTCATTTTCAAACGGGTCTCAATAATCTAAATTTTAAAGAATATTATTGATTCTGAAATTGGTTTAATAATAAAATACATACACTGCGTAATTGTGTCATCAATTCTATTTCCTCTCTCTGACGATCAAACTCTCGACGCATTGTAAAACTTAACTTCTCTGGTGGTATGTCATGATTCCAAGTAACAGTTCTGCAATAAAAAGTAAAATATATAAAAAAGAATGAAAATATTATTAGTTCTGTTGTCATATGGAAGAGTTATCACAAGTTAAAAATTTGTAAAATCTCTAATTTTTACTAAAAGAAAAAAGAGTTAACTCTTTAAGCAAAGACTCCTCGAATAAAACTTCAACAAAATTGAAAATATCGCGAAACTGCAATATTCCATATTATAGTTTAAATAAAATAAACGCAAATTTTTATTAACAAATGTAAATTTGTTCCATAACTAAAAAAAGATACGAAATCATCTATGGTTCACAATAGAGATGAGCGATCCCGTGATTTTTAAGGAACATCGTGAGTAGTGAACGTGATTTTTAAATCACTGTTATTTAAAACTGTGAATGTGATCACAACTTTATTTTTGTTCTAGGATATTTGAAAATTTTTTGTTATGGAGTTTGACAAAGAAATAAGGCAACAAAAACGATCACCTGTTTATTTGGACATACTTGAACAAATAAACATTGGATTTAAAAAAAATTCTAATAAAAAGAGAGAACAAAAAAAAGAGAGAACAAAAGAAAAATAGAAACAATTACATTGATGAGTGCAAAAAACGCTATTACCCACACAAACAGTGAAATAAATTTGTGTTTGAAACAAAATAAGAAAATAAAAACTTAGCAAGTACCTGTTACTTAACAGATTTGGTCACAACAGAGATTCGTGATTTTTCAGTAACAGTGATAAAATCACAGGTACGGAAATATCGCTCATCTCTAGTTCACAATGGCGCTGGTGTTCACAATAAAGCAAATCAATTTTTCGCAGCCACACGCATTTTCAATTACGTATTTATTATTATTTTTTAAAACATTTTGTTAACATTTTCATTCAAAACTAAACAAAATATTATAAACGTCATTTCGTCAGCTCATTATTAGTTTGGCGCATATGCCAAAAGGTCGTATTGGAGAGAAACGACAATGAAGCTGTACATTAACTTTTCTGAAAATATATCCAATATAATTTAACGGTGCCAAGAATCATTCTTAGGAAGTTCATATGCTCTAGAAAGTTCTTTATTGAGATCTTAGGTACATTTTTGTAGTTGTATGTTTTCTTGAATTTTGAACGGTTTGTTACCTATGGAACTGAACAGAGGAAAAAGGCAAAAAAAAAATCGAATTTTTTAAAGTTTTTTCCGATTTTGATTTTGAAGATGAAGTTTTTTTCGATTTCATATGTTCAAAATTTTTGTTCTTTATGGCAAAACTTTGTTTCAGAGAGTAAATAAAAATTCTGAACGGTTTGCAAGATATGAGCCTGAGAAAATTATCACTTTTTTGCAAAAATGACATCAAGCCCCAAATCTTGGGGGCCCATAAAAAAAGTGCATGACTTTTGGAAAAAATTTGGTCCTTTGTGGTAATTTTTTGTCCGTATATGGTTATTTTGTTCGTGTTGCACTGTGCAATTTAAGTCCAAAATAATTACATAAAATATTATAAGGTTTTTAGGTTATAAGCAGGGAAACCAGAAATATGCTCTAAAAAACAAGTTTTATGCGCATTAAAACTGGAAAATAAGCCCTGAAAAATGTTTAAAATATGTTCTAAAAAACCAAAAATATCTAATTGGAAGACAAAATATTCAACAATTCAATAACAATATTAGGTTAAAATTCATATAAGAGATGTTTGCGCCGAATATTATCTAGATTTACATCCATATGGGTTTTTCTTAAAGGGATTTTAGGTGCGGTCGCTAAATGACTAACAAATGTTAACATTTAAAGGAAGTGAAAGCTATTTAAGGATGGGAGCTTTTTAGGCATATGTGAAACGATTCGAATATAATTTGATTTACAGTAAAATATTTTTGGGGTGAATTTAATTTAAACACAATCATTATTAGATGGATTACTGACACAAAGAGCCTTATTTGGAAAGAAGTTTTTTACACAGACCTCGTCCATATTTGATCAAATTATCTACAAAATTGGAACTTGTACTTTGCGCACAAGGTAAGCATTAGCAGACAACCATCCAGACGGAAGGATGGACATCGTTAGATCACTTTAAAAAGTTAATTTGAGTCGATCGGTATACTAAAATATTGGTCTACATTTCTGTGTATTATACACATCTCATAACATTTGTCCTTAATGACAACCTGCTTTGTCTAAAAATTTGAAAATAAAAATTAAAAGTAGATGGCGAAATTGGAGGAACAGAAAAAAAATTTAATTTTCTGCGAAAGCTTCTATAATCATCTATAAAAATTGAGCATGTATGCCTTATAAACTTAAAATATGCTGCAAAAAGGCTCGTTTAACTAAATTATGCACAAAAATGCTGCAAATGGTAACATATGCAAAAATATGCACTAAAAAATCGATGCAAAAATACATAAAAGGATATAATACGGATAAATATATTGTGCCTGCCTTCATTGGTCGCACAAGGAAAAACATGCAATTGCATATTTATGGTTTCCCTGGTTATAAGTATTTTCACTGCAATCTCTAATGAGTGTTCTTCTAAATACAAATAAAGCAAGAGCTATTAAAAAGAAGCTTATTTTAAAGAAATCATCAATAAATCTAACACAAACCCTTTTCCATCATTGAAAATACAAAAGCCCTCTTTAAATTTATTCTTTAGGGCCATAAAAGCAATAAAGACGTCTTTAGAGTTAAATAATGTGTAATATATTGTAATATATTATTAAATGAAAATTCAATAAAAAAAAATCTTACCGATGCGCTTTGCCTGTTATTATTTTGTTGCTGTTGGTGCCAACTGGTGATTTAATACCTCCAGTCGACGATGTTGTTGTACCCATTGTCGTTGTTGTAAATTTATTATTGTTCGTTAATATGCCAACTCCAACGCCCGTAAGTACATTGCCACCACTCACTACACTGCCACCATTTAGGGTTTTCATAGGACTATTTGGTTTGACATAACCAATGCAGTCGCCATTTGTGGTGACTGTCGATAGAACATCGTTTGAAGTATGTTTTGTTAAAGACATTAGTTCGGTATTTCTGGAGGGTATAACTTTTTGTATGGGTTTCTTTGGTATAACTACAGATTCTTCGGAGCCATTGCAATTGACGACAACATTGCCTGCACCACAACCGTTAGCACTAACACAAGTGCCATTTAATGTTGCATTTGTATTATTGGCACTATTTTTCATTATAGATTTTGGCACTGGTACGCTTTGCGCATTACCATTCAAACGTATTTCCATATCTTCATTTGGCTGTGGAGATGAGGTTTCATTTGATTCATAAGCATGTTTTTGTTCCTTTAACTTGTAGACTTCTTGGCTACGTTGCTGTTTTAAAGCTTCTTTGTATTCCCTGCAAATGAATTTGAATTGGTTTTATAAAAATGTATTTAAAAAGCCTTTTTACCTATAAGTTTGTATATTTCCCAAATTCTTATTGACTTTATCGTCAGTTTTACCATTATGCTGCTGTTGAGGATGTGTGTTGTGATCGACCATGCCGTCATCTAAATCGGGTGTTGATCCACTACTCGAACTAGAATGGTTATGGCTGTAATTCAGGTGATGTTGTTGTTGTAAATGCGCTAAATTATTATCCTCTTTAGTTTTTATGGGCGAACAGCTCAAATCGCTTGTGGACTGACTTTCCATATTTAAAGGTTTAATAATAGCAGCTGTTACACTAATTGATTCATCGACTATGGTACTGGTGCTCGAAGTTAACGATGCATCCATGAGATCAGCATTTAAAAGAGATGCCTTTGATAACGGTGGTGTTGTTGGAGTCATGCGTTTAGGAGATTCATTTTTTGATTTTACTTTAAGAGCAAACAAAAATTAGATATTTAGAAATTATGTTCAGAATTTAAAAATTTTCTGCAATAACTACTTACGGGGCATATCGTGAGACCAACGTTTGTCAATACCATCACATGTACTATATCCAGAATCAACATGGTGTCTAGCAACTCGATGTGTTTCTAAAATATTACCATTGGCATTGCTGCGTGGAGCTCGTCTTAAAGTAGTGTAACCATCATAGTTTCCTCCAGCTCGGGAACCTTTTTCTTCTTTGGTTGCTTGAGTTTCTAAATACTTAAAGACGTGCACTAGACCACGAACACAAAGCTGAATTAAAAGAATGTATTCAAGTTTGAAAAATTATTGAGGTAAAAGGAAAACAATTTTTATTTTTACTATTATAATTTAAAGGCTAAAGCGCTGAGCTAACTATACTTTTATATAAAGCAGAAATCATTTATAAAAAGACCTCAACAATAGCACTTTAAATATTTTTGAAGCCTTTCTTGATGCACCTACACATATATCGATCTCTAACCGCGAAAATAACGTAAGCGCTTAAAATCAAATTTTACAGGAGAGAGTTTTTTTTTTATTTTATTTTATATAAATTTTCTATGATATTTTTCGCTTACGACAAAATTGTTCTTGCTATAAAATGGTAACAGCACCTTGACCATGTGACCATGACATTTTAGGAGATGATGCAAGTGTTGCCAATAAAGTAATTTCTTAAAAAAATTAAAATTGAAAATTATGTCGGTTACGTTATTTTCGCGGTTAAGGCCCAACCAGAACATGCATGTATTAGCTTAAGCAACTGTCAAAAATTAACGAAAAGTCTGTCAAATGCACAAGCAAATAAAAAAAGACTTTTAGGTGGCCATAATGTACTTAATATCTATTTAACCATTGTTGCATATTTGTGCAATATTTTGTTTTTTTGCGAGTACTTTAAACTAAAAGTACCAAAAAGTCCAATCGTGCATTTGTTTATTTTATGCAATTTAATTTGTAAAGAATTTAAAAATAAATAATTTGTGTCTTAAAAAAATGGAAAATAAATTAAAATATGTTAATTCGTCTTCTTTGTCCATTTTAATTTATTTCATTTTTTATTGTTATACCGTCGCCCCGCAATTATACTGTCGTATATCACAAATCCAAAAAAAAAAAGTTAAAAACGCAATATTGAAAATTGTTTCCAGCTCTATCGATCTGTGCTCTCGTAATGTTCCAACCCTCTATGTATAGCGAGATATTCTCTGTTGGCTTTGACGTACGCACCACAAAAAACAATAGAATTATTCTTATTGTGCCGTATTCACCATTTTTTTGGATATACGGCAAAAACTAAAGCAAAAATACGGAATTTATAAACCCGACATTATTGTGACGTATGTGCTCTACATTGAATACGTGCAATTTAAATAACATATTATTTCTTCACGAAAATATTTGGAGGAGGGTTTAACATTATCTAAAATGTATAGTCTTTTTCAAAAGAAACATCCTGAAAATACCACTTTACTAACATCTTTTTCAAGAATATTTAACAACAATTTTAATTTGTCATTCTTCAAACCAAAAAAAGATCAGTGTGATCGTTGTACAATGTTTAAAAATCAAGAAAAAGAAAAATTATTAAATGAAAATGTTAAAATCCAATATGAATCACACAGAAATCAAAACAGATTATTAAAACTTGAATGTGACAAAGATAGAAATACAAACATTAATCAAAACATGCTCGTGATTTGTTTTGATTTACAAAGTGTATTTACTTTGCCTAAAGGATTTTCTTCAACGTTTTATTATAAAAGAAAACTTACTGTTTTCAATATGACTGCCACTGTATGTATGAAATCAACAGAAGTGCCGAATATAACATATTGTGCTATTTGGAGCGAGGTGCACAGTGGCTGTTCAGGAAATGATATTGCCAGCTCTGTAATTAAAATTTTAGATAGAATTTTAAATGATTTTAAAGATATTGAACACCTTATATTATGGAGCGATTCAAGTGTGCCACAAAATAGAAATCAAATCATGGCCACTTCGTTGCTGCAATTCATGTATAATAACAAACAAATTAAATCTATAACCCAAAAATTTTCTGAACCTGGCCATTCCCAGATTCAAGAAGTTGATGCTGTCCATAGTTCAATTGATAGATATTTAAAATTGAAAGAGATCCATAGCTTGTTAGATTTAATCCGAAAATTAAAAAATTATAAATCACCAAAAGTGCAATTGCAAGTTATACAAATGCTCAGTTTTTAGGATCTATTCTGAAAAATCTAATAAAATGTATTTTCAATTAGTACCATTTAGCCGGATAAAACTTATTAAATATGAAAAAGAAGATTTATTTAAACTATCTTATAAGACTTTGGCAGCTGAAATGGAATATAAAACTACTACATTGAAAAAAAAAAGTTCAGGAAAGGTATAATACCAACACAAAATAATATATTTGATACAAATTTAAAAATATTAGCAGCAAAAAAAATATCTGCTGATAAAAGAAGTGATATAAAAAGCCTTTACGGTTTCTTACCAAAAATTTACGTGCAGTATTATGACTGTTTGTTAAAAAATTAATAAGACAGTTAAATAAAGTCAGTACAAATATTTTTAATATATGTACCTACTATATTTTTCTAAATTGTTATTTTTTTTATAATTTTTTTTAAGAAAAATGAATTTTTTTATTTTATTTTTATTATTGTAATAAAAAATGAATTGAAATTATTGTTTTTTATGTTTTGTTATTTACATTTTGTTTATAAATTATAAACCTCGGTACGTATAAATGTTTTCTTATGTACTTTGTTATTTCTATTATTTTGCCGTATGTAAACATTATTTTGCCTTACGTAATACAACTGCAAATAATTTCGGCATAAATGGCGTGTACGGCAGCATGGTTTTGTGCAAAAGTCCTTTTAAATAAGGATTCTGGTTCTAAACTAGTTTTTTTTTTATGTCAAAATGAACTCAATAAATGACACTATGGGTGTGTAAAATATCGATAAAAGTTTTTCGAACCAATTTTTATATATCTCGCTTCAAACTGAAAAGTTAATTTGCCAAAACTCGATTTTCGGGATGTACGTCAAAATAATTGCGGGGCGACGATACATACACAGCTGTTTTCGTACGGAATGTGCGTTCAGTTTGGCACTTTGCTTAAGCAAATGACATTTGACGAAACTTGACGAAAAGCATCATTAAGTACATTGTAGCTTTCCATATATGTTTTATATGTATTCGCACAGCTACTTAAGTTGACTTAAGCGACCTCATTCATGTTCTGGTTGGGCCTTTAGGGCTCGATATATAAAAATGAAAAATGTTTGTCTGTTTGATTGTTGGCTTATAGACTTTTAAGCTACTGAACCGATTTTCCTGAAATGTTTACAGTAACATCACGTGAGCCCCGACAATAAAATATTTTCTCGATAGGCGCAGGGGAAGTGGTACCCTCCATAGCACGCCAATGTAAAATATCGCATATCTTAAGAACTGTTATAGTGACAATGTTCAAAGCTAGTAGGAGTTAAGTCACTCTTATCGTAAACTAAACCTTTGAAAATATAAATAAAGAGGGTACGAGCAGGGGGAGCAATACCCGCCATGGGATGCATATCGAGTCTGAAGAATTTTTACAGCGAAAGTCTTCAAACATGGTTAAAGCCACTATTATGGTAAACTATAAATTTCAACATAAAAATGAGCGGGGTAGACGGAGGAGGAGAAGTGACCTTCCCCCCCCCCCCCCCCCTCCAAACGAAAATATTAAATACCGAAAATCTCAAGACTGATAAACTCACCTTTCAAAATAAAAACAAGTAAGAAAATATAGTCGGTCAAGCCCGACCATATGATACCCTACACCACAGTATTTAAAAACACATCATGCTTATGTGTCCTTATAAATATGGATTTATCTATGTTTATAAACTTCATTAAAATTGGTTGGAAAGTTTGTGAGAGGCAGAAATTGCCGCCTACCTCCCCTTGTGGTCCTATTTTTGAAAAACTGTATAACTTATGTGTCCATATAGATATGGTTCTATCTGTTTTAAATTTCATTAAAACCGGTTTGGTAGTTTCTGAGAGGAAAAAATTTCCCCCTTTCTTCCCTCGTGGTCCTACGATTCGGACCATTTTCAATAGGTTTGGTCCTTGTGCCAATAAGAACCTACGTTACATGGACTACCAGCCAGCCAGCTAGACGGAAATCGTTAGTTCGACTCAGAAAGTGATTCTGATATATTCTATATGAATCGCCATACAATTCTACTGAAAACATCTTAAATAGTATTTTAGCTCAGAAGTACATTTAGTATATTTTTTTGACTTGTACCAAACGTCTTTTTAAAAAATTCAAAAACTTTAGGGGGAAACCCGAGCTAACTTATCAAAACCCTCCAATAGTTTAGTTTCATTTCGCGTTGCAAGTATTGAGGCTGCACTGTGTTATCAAAAATGATAACATAATTTTTGATTTTTTAATGAATTTGTATCATAAATGAAATGCATGATATTCCATACCCTTCTATGTATTAAGAAATAACAGGTCTACCTCACATGCCGTAGAAGGCAAAACGGGAGGAAAGTAAGAATATAACAGTTTTTTTTTGCGAAAGTTGTATTTGTAAAAGTTAAATAGTAAATAAAAACAATAACAATTAAAAAAGTTAGAAAATCAACTTGAGAAAAAAATTCTCAAAACGGTAGGCAGCAGCCCATAGTGTGAGCTTATATATCTTCTCTACATTTATTAAGTTGAAGAACATTTCCTGTACAGAGAGACAACTAGGTAGGTGAAAAGGCCGGTGCGAAGTCTCCTTCACACCCTCACCCAGAGACCAGTATGGTCCATTGTGACGCCTCATTTAGAGATAGCTATGTAGAGATAGAATGTAGGTGAAATAAATAGAGAAAGCACAAGTCAGAATTAAAAGATAGATAGAAAATAAGGTTTTGGACTAACCCCGAGAGAAATCCTACTCAAACCAAATTCGCCCTACGTGCGGTCAGCACCCAGTCTCCTCTTGCGCAGCCAGGCCATCCCCATTACGAATCCTATCAGATTCTTAAGTCCGCAACCCGAGACATCCCTTAATTCGCCCAGGAATCTACTACCCAGCCACCTCAGCCTGCTGCCCTGCAACCTGGGACAGTGGCACAAAAAGTGTTCAATTGTCTCCAACTCCTCGGGGTCCTCACACAACCTGCACATATCCGACAAATCGGATCCCATCCTCACCGCCATCCTGCTTATCATACAGTGGCACGTGATCATTCCTATCATGGTCCTAACGCAGACTCTACTCCTGCCCAGCAGTAACCCCGATTCGGACTTCCTAAGCACCGGCCACAGCGTCCGTGATACCCGGCAATCCGTTCGATTCCCAGGCCCGATTGGTCGCGCTCAGAATCCACTACCTGATTCTTCCAAAATAGAAGCCTATTGGAGGCCTAACCGCCTCCATACAGTTAGGATCCTCCATCTCTGAGCCCTGTCTCGCCAACTCATCAGCAACCTCATTGCCGCCTTTGTCGCAGTGACCCGGCACCCAGCACAACCTCAGCAAATACTTCTCTAAGACTCCCTCCAGAGCCCTCCTACAATCATCAACTAGCTTGGAGTTCACATAACAGCCCCTTACGGCCATAAGAGCCGCCTGGCTGTCCACATATATAGTGACCTCCGAGCCCTTATCAAAGTTGTCTCTCATCAGTTCCACGGCCTTCAGACCCCCAGAACCTCCGCCTGAAAATCACTGCAGTCGTCAGGAAGCCTATATGACCTTCTAATGTTCAGATCCTCAATGTAAACCCCCGCACCCATGCCCCTCATCATCGAGCCATCAGTGAAAATAGAGAGACAACTATCTAGTGCAAAACTTGTTATACCCACCCACCAATACAGAGGGTATTATGAATTTCTGCTGATGTATGTAACACCTGAAAATATTGGGCATAGACGCAGCTCGCAATTTTGGAAATAATTTATGAAATTTGGTAATTTCCACAAGGACCAAAAGGGGTGAATCGGCCCATAATTGCACATGGCCTCCACACAAGTTACTTTACGAAAAGAGTCTTTGTGCCAATAAACCATCTTATTATTTTGGTATTTAGATTAAATTTGGTCAAAACTTATTTGCAATCAAAATCATCTCACAAATACTACTCAAGAAAATAGCTTTTAATGCCATAAGTTTCTTATAAATGTTGGAAACAACATTAAAATTGGCGACATGATTTCTATGATACCTACTATGTCATAACAAAATGTTGTGCTGATGGGCCCAAAATTAACCATATGTCGCATATAACCACCTTTCTAAAATTACTTAATTAACTATTTCACACAATCTTACGATTTATTCACACGAAAATCTGATGAAATTCTATCTGACATCAAAAAAAATGTCTGCTGCAAATGCCACACTATCCCCAAAAAAAATAAGCAAACTAAGCTACTGTTTTTGTTCTTTTATACTGTGGTGTAGATGATACCCTACATGGTCGGGCTTGATCGATTATAATTTCTTACTTGTTTTAATTATAATCTATATAACTTAACTATTAAAAATACTGGTTTAATTAATTAAACTAAAATATAAATATAGAAAAATCGAAATACATCTCATGACTCGTGATTCAGACACAAAAAATAAATCAACTTGGTTATTTAAAGTAAATTAATTATAAACTTACACTAGCAGGCGGTGAAGTCATTGGATTATTTTCAAGATTTATTTCAACCAATGTCGCCATTTGACGAATTTCAAGAGGTAGACTAGAAATACGATTGTTCGATACATCCAATGAAACCAATGTCAGACAGGTTAGTTCTAAAACAAATTCAAATTACAACTCTGATAAAAATATTATAAAATTCTATTTACCTCGAGGTAAGTACATCAATTGATTGCTACGCAAAGAAAATGAACGCAACGAACGTAATTCACCAATACGTGCCGGCAATGTTGTCAGCTGATTGTATGACGCATCCAAATCGGTCAAACGATCCATCCGTCCCAATTCATCTGGTAATGCAATCAATCGATTATTCGACACTAATAAAACTTGCAGGGGTAGGAAACACAATTCACGCGGCAATGAAGACAACTGATTGCTGCGCAGATCTAAATATGTCAAAGAAGTCAAATGTTTCACCGATTCTGGTATGCTGCGTATAGTGTTGTGGTAGAGTAGCAATGTCTCAAGAAATGAAAATGTTGTTATTTCCTCCGGCAATTCACAAAATCGATTGCGGGATAAGTCTGAAAATAATTATAAGAAAATATTTCCAATTAAAATCTTGCACAAACAAAAAATAAACAAATTTAAAAATAAAAAAAGAACTATACATATACATACATACATGTACACTAACAAGACCATTTGCTTTGTAAACATTTAAGTGCTTAATGTTAAGTGTTTGCAGCAATTATTACGGAGGTGGGGTAGAGGTAAAAGTAACAATATTTAGTGTATTGTTCTATTTCTAAATTAAAAATACATCTTGGTTCAGTGGTTGCAAAGAATTTATAATTTTAAGTGAGTGTAAAATACGTGAGGTATTTTTCTTTTTTCGTGTTTAACTTTTAAAATTTTCGATAAATATTTTTAGAGTTTCTAGTCATGGCCGTTAATAATTCATATCATTTATAAATCGTTTCGAGTATTTTTAGCAGCATAACACCACAAACATTAATACACACGACGTGCTCGTATGTATGCGTTTAGTTGATGCATGTTGCACACAATAAAGTAAATATGCATAAAATACAAAAACAAAAAAACTGTTTTTAAAAGGAAATACGAGTACATACATTAACAAATATGTACTTCATTAGGTCAATAAAAAAATACCTCAAGTTATATTTTAAGAAAATTGTCTTAATACATGTAAATTAGGATTCAAAAAACAAATATCCGCATAACCGTACAACTTTAATTCCAACTATATGTAAGTGGATAGATACATATACAGGGGTGTGCTGGAAACCGAAAACGTAAAACGCAAGAATTTGGAAGTTGTTTTTAAAAAACTTTTAATTTAATTTATTTAATTTTTGTTATTAAATACTGTTTAATAGAGAAATATTTGTCACAAAAATCTTTCGTTACAGAAATCTTACTAAAAATCGACTTTTAAGCTTCTTCCAGTTTACGTTTTCTCATTTTTGTTATTAAAAGCATAAAAAAAAGTTTTTTCAAAAATTTTACAACATTAACAAATTTATATCGTGTTTAATTTATTTATCGATTTCCTGCACAACAAGAACAAGTTTTATAATTAAAGTACAGGATTATATTGGTTTATAAGGATTGCCATATAAAAGATTTTAATAGTTAACATTAAACATTACATTAAAAAAATAAATATAATAAAAGTAATATAACAAGTTATATTAAAATAAAAATGTAATACAATATGAATATAAAAAATTAAACAAAAAATGTAGCTTAAATAGCATTTAATAAATTTAGAACGAAAATTTTGGGGTTAAGCTAAGCGAAAGTTATAAATAAAAATTTCCTAAACAGAGTTGCGTTGCTATTTGTTTGTTGGTTGTTCGGCACATAATTCCAAAGACGAACGGCTTTTATAAAAAATTGTCATTCCGACACAAGACATTTAAATCTAGGTATAATCATGTTCCTACCCCTGGTGGATCTAGCAAACTAGATAAAATTATAAATGTATTGTGGTTTTTTTGTATATACAACTGCAAAAAAATAAGCACTTTAAGAAGGTTTTGAAAATATACTCCATAAAGATCTTTTGAAAATGCAGAGACTCTTCCCCAATCCATAACATATCTTATTATGTTGTCGTACAAAACTTCTAATTGTTTCTTATGGGGGTTAGTGTTTTAAATTTAAATGGCAGAAATGCTATAAAAATATACGCAATTATTCCTGAAGTCTGACAACACCCTATTAATCCAACAACAGCCTTTATACACATGGACTAAGTGATATAACTTTGAAAATAGTAGTTGTGTTCAAAATGCAACAATAATTATTTATGCAAATATGAAGAAAATATCTATAAAGGGTGGTTAAATTTTAAGAGCCGATGTTGAATAAAATACAAATTATTAAGGAAATTATTGTCATTTCGTTTTTTTATGATAATACTGGTAGGGTTCAATTATGCATGTAACAAAATATCGGCCAAATGACCGTCGCGACCTCGGCGGCACACCTCCATCCGATGGTCCAAATTTTCAATGTCGCTGAGGCATAATTGAGGTTCTATGCTGTTAATGAGCCGAATTATCTCATTCTTTAGGTCTTGAATTGTTGCTGGCTTATCGACGTACAAATTTTTCTTTCAAATAACCTCAAAGAAAGAAGTCCAACGGTGTCAAATCACATGATCTTGGCGGCCAATTGATATCGCCACAACATCGCGCAAAAGATCCATTGTTTCGTTAGCAGTATGGCACCGTCCTATTGAAACCACATATCGTCCACATCCATATCTTCCAATTCGGGCCATAAAAAGTTCGTTATCATCTCACCATTCACAGTAACTGCCTGACCGGTATCATTTTAGGAAAAAATACGGCCCGACGATGCCGCCAGCCCATAAACTGCACCAAACAGTCACTCTTTGTGGGTGCATTGGTTTTTCGACAATAACTCTTGGATTATGATTGACGAATCCACTGAGATGAAAATGTGCCACACCACTGAAGATGAAGAGCATAATATGCATTTTGGTTTGAAAGCCCATTTTCATATATTCCGTGCATTTGTGTTTTCGGTCTTAGCGGATCGATTTAACGTGGGACCAATTTCCGGTCAACATGTTATCTTTCACTCAAGCCCGTGAATGTTTCATTTTATTTTGTTAGTTTAATATAAGAAGAAATAAAAAAGTACCAGCTTTTTTTCAATCCCTGCATGTTGAATTTATCTTGGTTCACTATTAATAACAATTCAAAAAGTACCAGTTAAAAAACTAAAAAGAACCAAAAATATCCCTCTTTCAGAATCTCAATCGCTCAGAACCCAGTATGTTTAATTTTATTTTTCTAGGTCCAATACTAACAGAAATTCAAAAAGTACCTGTTAAAAAACAAAAAAAGTACCAATATTTGTCATCTAAAAGATTATAGAAAATTCACAAATTACCACATGCAGAGCACGCACGTAAAGGTAAAAGAAAGAAATTTAATTTCCCGTATTTCCCTTTTTGATGGTTTTTTTCTCCCTATTGAAGTAACAAAATTTTCAGCCCATAGAAAAACTTTTGCAAACAAAGTACCAAAAAAATAGGTCGATTAAACGTTCGAATTTCGAAAAAGTACCAAATTTATCTTTGTATTTTTAGATAAGTTCGATAAAACGGTATAATCTTTATGTTTTTTTTTATTGGCTTAAAAGATAGATTGGGTGACGAAGAAGTTCCAAAACAGAGGTTATACCCAATTACTCCCTAAAAAAGCCGAATTTTAAAAAAGGTTATATTTTATTTTATTCTTTTAGTTTTGAATATGAGGTTTTCGAATTAACCCGTTTTACCCTTTTTTTATCCCCTCAGATTTTAATAAAATATTTTCTGTGCACTGTAACTTAATAGCTTCAAATACTGTATTTTTATACCCTTTACCACAGGTGGTGAATAGGGTATACATATATAAGTTTGTCATTCCGTTTGTAATTTCTATAATATCGATGTTAGACCCTATAAAGTATGTATATTCTGGGTCGTTATGAAAAGCGAAGTTGATTTAACGATGTCCATCTGTCCGTCTGTCTGTTGAAATGGGTTTTCCAACGACCCCATATATGATGGGGGCCAGGTTATTGTACATTTATGTCACATATGGTCCGGAATTGTTTGCTATTGAACAGGCATTGTGGGAGACCAGAATTGCCATGCTTTGATGTTCTACCTGATAAAGGACTTAAGTCGATCTTTTATTCTGCAAAAATCGAAATGGATAGAGGCTACAGTGATGTCTGGGGCGTAATGGCTTAACTCTGGCTACTGGCTCAGTGTATCACAAAGGAGCCGCTTTAAGTACCTAAGTGAGCCGTCCTCGTACCGGCTGTCTATTGAACCTTACCTAACTTAACCTAAATAAGAAAATACAAACAAACAGGAACTCTAATACTTCCCTGCGACTATTTTAGGTTAAATAGTTACATAATTCAATTACCAAATGTCTGATATTTTCCATGTAGTAATTTAATGCACCATGCAGGTAACAAGACCTCATCGAGAATAAGTACTTTTTAAGAAAAAACACAGATAATTTAAATTTAATGGGGAATGTTTATTACCATTTGAAAGAACATTCTTTGGCATTTATTTTTTGAAGATTATGTCTATCAAATGTTGGCCGTTGCTACGACGCAGATGGTCCATCCATCGAGTCCAATTGTCGATGACTCGTTAGGGCATTTCGACTTTTAATTGGCGAATGACACGCGTGATGTTTTCCTCCAAGGCCTGAATCGAAGCGGGTCTGTCCGCATAAACTTTAGACTTTACATATCCCCACACGAAAAAGTCTAACGGTGTGATATCACACGATCTTGGTGGCCAATGGACCGGAAAAAAATCGTGAAATTATGTGCTCACCGAAGTGTTCTCTCAATAAATCCATTGATTGATGCGATGTGTGGGAAGCGGCGCCGTCTTGCTGAAACCAAATGTCGCCAAGATCACGAGCTTCAATTTCAGGCATCAAATAGTCGGTTATCATGGCACGATAACGGTCGCCATTGACAATTACGATCGCACCGGCATCATTTTTAAAAAAATATGGACCGATGATTCCACTCTCAACTACGGCCGCTATATTTTCTTCACAGCGTGCTGGACGTGGTCTATTCGGTCGAATATTATCCAATAATGAATGCTGGATCCCAAAATGGGTGATGGTGTTTCAAATAGTACGCTCAGTAGGCCGAAAATGTTGACCATAAGTTGAGCGAAATGCACGAAACACATTCCTCACAGAACGTGAATTTTCGTAATAAAGTTGAACGATTTGTTAACGTTGTTCAGGCGTAAGTCTTTATATTATGAAATGCCAAACAATACTAAACAAAAAAAATAACATGACAGCATGACACGACTCACACGTGATCTGTCAAAAAAAGGCTATTGAAAAAAGTATCTCTACTTGAATCACCAATTATATAAAAAATCTTTTGATTTAAAATTAAAAAAAATATTTGAAGCAGCCCCTTGTGTGAGTGTTTCTTAATAATATTTTGTACTCTTAACCAACTGACCTAATTGAAAATTTTATTTTTAACTGGACTGTGAAAAAGTGAACACACCTTTTTTTAATTGGCAAATGGAACGGAAAGAAAAAAGCAAAAAATAGAACACAATTTAATGTTATACACTCAAATAAATTTATTAAAGTTTTATGTTAGAATGTTTTTTTTTTTTGTTAACTCTGCCATGTTGTACTTATTTTAATTAGAAAATGTTACATTTGCACAAATACAAACAAATTGTACAAATTTTCTTTTCATTTGAATGAGCAATAAATTTTTCATTCATTAAGATGACGGCACACAGTGGGTAAACAAAGATGTTTAAATACAAAGATTTAGAAAACAGAATATGTAACCTTCTCCGAGAAAAGGGAAATAGTGTGAAAATTAAGTTTTGAGAAAAACTCATTTCATCTTATTCTACACCATTTTATGTACCAGAATCCCCTTTTAAGGCCAAACCCGTTTTTTGACACACTAGGTCCCTTTTTTCGGAGAAGGTCATATATATCATAAATTATCAATTTTGAGTGTTAAGACGATAAATATCATCGTGATTAAAAAATTATAATAAAAGGAGATAAATTATGTTGTTTAGTTTTATTGCACATGCTGCATACAGAAGGGCCAAATTGGCACCATTCTGGGTAAAAAAAAATTAAAGGAAAAGCGGTCACAACAAGAAAACAACATATTTCAGCAATTGAATAAACTGATCTCGTTATTTTGAAATCGCAACAAATCGTTTAAAAAAACCCATAACTACAAAATTGCAGGAAAACACCAGTTGTGCGAGTGCAAAAGACAGACAGTCCAAGGCAAGCAACATCCAAGAGACAGCCCCAATAACTGTCAGTTCCATGACAGCAACAATTATTTTAAAATAAGTGCGTGAAAATACTTTGGAAAAGTACAAAACAAAAACATAAACGAAACAAAACAAAACGACGATGACGACGACGACAACATCATTGACTGGTACTAAAATTTTTTTCACTAACAAAGTATGTGGTTTCTTTTGTACTATGCCACATGTATGAACAAGTCTTTCCCTCTTACGGTTTGGACACAGACTTTTACTACAAATGCACTATGGGGGCAATACAAAAACAACAAACGATGGACAGACAACCGAATCAAAATCTTGTTTTCAAACAAAGATAATTTGTTGTGAATTAAATTGTTCAGCATGTTTAAATAATTTATATTTTTTTTTTCTTGAGAGTTTTTCTTATTTTAAAATTGTATCTACAAAGTGGTTTTCATGCTTTGGAAACAAGTGAGGTTCTCGTATTTGGTATTTTGGACTATAATCAGAAATAAATATTTGTAAATTAAAGTCCCCTTATTTTAAATTTCCACAAACTGTCTACATAGTTATGTATGCATGTACAGTAGAGTAGTGTGTCCCGAAAAATATGGTTAAATGATTTTGACCGAAATAACAGTTGAAAATTAATGATTTAGAAATGATTATATCTGCTGATTTATAATTTAATTATTTTTTTTTTTTTTTTACATTTTTAATTAAGATATTAACGGCCTTATTTATAAAATAGAAAACAGGTTAAATAAGGGTTTATAAAACGGATTTTGTATGAAAATTTGTTTAATAAATCTACACAGAAAAAATAACAAGAATTATTATGTAATAAATAAAAAATGTTTAAAAATATTTTTAACAGTTTTCTTAATTAAATTGTTTGTAAATTGTCACATTAACAATTTCTTTCAGTTGAAAAAATAAAATAATTTTGTGTCTAAAATTCAATATTTTTTGGATTTAATCTCGTAAAGAATTAACGATATGACTGTTATTGAAAACTAAGACAATCTCTGGGGTAAGTAAAGCTTTTATTTAAAACTTCTTATCAACATTTTAACGAGGTTTTATTTATTTTAGTTTTCAAATTATAGTTGATGATTGCGTCAAGATTCCGTTTTGTGCACATGTTTAAACCTTCAAGCGCATCCACTTCTAAGTATGTCCCTGCTAAAGTTATTTGTAATGAGATTTTTAATATATTTAAATAAAAAAATTATTTAAATCAAAATTTTTAATGCATTTACTTCTTTTTTAAGTGCAATACAGTTTTCAAAATTAATTAGCAACAATATATTTTTTTAATATGACAATTTTGTAATAAAAATTTTTATTTGATTGCCAACAAATATTTTATTTAATATTACAAACTCAATGTTAAAAATGTTTGTTGAATGGAAACAATTTTAACTAACAAAAGTATTTTTTATATTTACAAAATCGGTTGTTGGTGCCTTTTCAATTAAAACAATTAATTGTATTGACGAATATGGTATTCAATATAACAATTGATTTGTCGTAATTTTTTTCTGTGTACTATAGTGTAGGTTCTTACTTTTGTTGTATTAAAAATTGGCTTATTTATTATAAAGCTTTAATCCATTAGAGTACATTTATTAACGTAATAACTTAACAGGAATCGAAAAAAATTGTTAAAATTTCATTACAGAACGGCTGTAGGAAATATCGCCCAAAGAAAATGGCCCCAAAAAAAAAAATGAAAAATCGCCCAAACGAAGAATCGCCCAACCAAACATGAAAAATTACCCAAAAAGGTAAATACGAAATTTTGCCCAAAAAAACGAAAAAGGGCCCAAAAAGAAAATGAAAAATGACCCAAAAAGCAGAAACGAATTTTTTCCCAAAAAAAAAAATTGAAAATTACTCAATTTGCAAAAAAGTGTTTATTATTCATATAAATTTAGTTATATACAAATATAAGTGTTATGTAAAAATTTGCTTTGTGCCTTCAACAACTGTTCGGCAGTATGGACGCTATGACACTTTGCAAAGTGTCATAATGTCCACAACTTAACTTATAAGGATACCGGCTTCGCCAACTAAAGCTTCTCTGCACAGCCGGCCTGCGGCCGGGCGCAAGGACTTTCTCCTCTATGGTATAACATACACCGGCTTCGGTGTATGCCATTTTTCGGTGTAGGCCATTTTTCATATGAAATCAGGCCCAATTTTACATGCAATTTTTTTGGACGATTTTTAATTTTTGTTTTTGGGCCATTTTTCTTTGGGCGATATTTCCTACAGCCTTACAGAACAGCTCTAAAATTTTCGTTAACTAAAGAATTTTGACTAATTAACGACAAATTTTTTTTCGTTAAAAAAAATTACAGTATTTCAGTACAGCCCTAAACACTTAAATGAAACTTCTTATTTCACCAAGCTGGTACATTTAAACTCAATACATATAAGTTTCAATTGTGTAAAACTTAGCAAGGTGATCTCAATATCACAACAAAACGACAACAATAGGCAAAGCAGTAACAGTCAGCTGTTTTTGAGACCACCTTGTAAATATTTACACATTTTTATGATATTTTTTTTTTTTGTTTAGTAGTTTTTTAAATTACACTCGATCACGACTGACAGAATTAGGCCCCAGAATGGTTGTTTTTTGCCAAAAATATATCATTTGAAAAAAAAAATTTAAAAATAGTAATTCAGAATAATTAATAAAACATATATTTTTTATTTAAACAATTTATATCTTTCGAATCGAAATACGCAGTAACCCCCTGAATGGGCAGTGCAAGAGTTGATAATTAATAAATGTAGTAAAGTAAAGAGTTGATAAAGAACATAAATTCAAAATAAGATGCAGGCAGTAAATTCTCCATGGACAAGTCTTAAAATAAGGAGATACCTAAACATATCGCCCCTTTATTGCAAGATAGTCATACTTATCTACAAAAAAAATTGATCTTGGCAATATACCCGGGAAGTGCAGGGAATCCGAAATAAAAAATATAAGGGAACTCGTGGAAGATACTACAACATACAATTTGAAAAACACATTGTCCTAAAGATTACAGATGGACCTAACGAAAAGAAAAGGTTTGTAAGAAGTGGTCTGTAGTTTTAACATTTTGGAGAACTTCATTTCCGACGATGTCAAGCAAATATTTAAAAATAAAATATGAAATATTAAAGTTATGTTGTCCTAAAAATAGATAAAATCGAAGAAACTATTTACTTTAGAACTAGTGTTTTCAATTTCGGTTAACCGAAAACCCGGGTTTTGGGCAAATTTCCGGTTTTTAGGAAACCGGGGTTCCCCCGGTTAACCGTTTTTTTTTTTTATTTCTTTAAAAATCGTAAATTTTTCCTTATTTTATTGTTGGGCTCTATATTGCAGTTAAAAAGTTTTCAAGTGATACTTTGGCATTATTGAAATCTAAAGCAATCTAAAAATTAGTGTTCAACACAATTGGAAAATCAAATTGTCTACGTGAGAGGATTTCCCAAAGAAATATGACCCTTAATACACTAGTTTTATATTAACATAATGGTTGTTTTCCGAAATCTTGGGGATATATAAATTATTCGTCAAAGTCTACTACTAAAGTCTTTGCTATGCAGCTCTACAAGAGACTATTTTTATTGAAGAAAATGAAGTGTCAATTTAAATAACCTAAAAGATGACTTCAAATATTTGGAAAAATTTAACAAGAGAACGGAAAAATTAAATATGCTATATCATGCTCTTCTTACTATTAATCCGACATCAACTGTCAGTGAAAGAGTCTTCTCGGTGTCATCTTTAATAAAAACTAAATCGAATAGTAGAATGTCTCCTAAGCATTTGGACTGTATTTTGTTTTTGAATTATTACTTGCAAAAATTCACATTTGGTCTTTATAGATTTCTTTTAGTCACTATTTTTGTTTTTCTAACCACAAAGTACAAATTTTGTGTAACAAATGCCATTTTTATTTTCTAAGTCATTTGTATTGCTTTTTAAATTAAAAAGAATTGTTTCAAGGCGAATTCATGTATAGGGTAGTGGCGATACTACAACAAGTAACAACACCAAAAACACAACATTGTATTTTATTTGTTGCTTTCGTTGGTCGATATGTCAAAAACACAAGTAAGTTTTTACATTCCTCTCTCTAATTTAGAAAAAAAAGTAGCACAGCTGTGCTTTCAACGCCAACTGAAAAATTAATTCGCATTGAATTGTTTTATACGTTAAATTAATTTTGATTTTTAATGGGGGGGTTAACCGGTTTTTCGAGTTCGGGTAACCGAAAACCCGCGTTTTCAAAGTCGGTTTATTGAAAACACTATTTAAAACGCAAATTTGCTGCTTATCTCACACAAAATGTATGGAAAAAATCATTGAGGTTTAATTATATGTATGTATGTTATGCCATATTCCTCTTATTATTAAAGGAATACAGTCCCATTTTAAAATTTAATCAATTAAGTTTTTAACGATTAGTTGAGATCATACAATAAAAATTCCAAAAAAAAACTCTTGTATTTTTCAATTGGCAATGAAATAAATTGTTGAGTTTTTAATTTATATTAATAAAAAAAAATACTGTAATTAAATCGAAAAATGCTTTTGTTACAATTTTAATGCATTTATTTAACTTGACAATGAAAATACTTTTATGGTGTCATCACCTATTTTCTGAGAAAGTTTTTGCATTTAATTATTCATAATTTAATGATAATTCATATTAATATTAATGTTATTATTTTTTTAAAAAGTGAACTGAAATTTTATTTTGCAGGCTATTTATTTGTAATTATTGTACAATTTGTTAAACTTATTGCTAATAAGTACAATGATTTAACAAATTTACGCAAAATTTTTTAAGAGCATTCTCCACTAAAAGAAAAAGGCATCTGCATATTGATGATGGCCTTACATTAGAATTGTGACATCAATGTTATTACAAATGGCATCAATGAGGCAAAAAGTGACATCAATCCAATGACGAACGTCATCATAAAATGTTGTCATATTTTAAACGTCATATATGCTATGAATACAGTAACATCAATTCGATGCCACGTTCTGTGTATTATTATCAATATATTATATTAATTATCAATAAAAATTTAAATTAATTTCATGTTGTAAAAATTCCTTCCTTCATTAAAAATAATTTAATGAAAATTAAATTTGATGACCTTAAGCCTAACTAATTATTCAAATTTATTTATACTTGTGTTCGCCTGATGGTCAAAATTAAATATGAAGAAAACATAGTTCTTCTAAGTACACACAGAAAAAAATAATAATTTAAAATTAACATGGAAAAATGTTGATTGAGAATCATAGTAAATTTCTGCAAAAGTATGCCCATTATTTAAATTTAGCATTATTTCATATTAATTTTAAATGAAAAATATTAAAATAATCTTAAATCACGCTTATTTAATATTATAAATAAAAAAAATATTAATATATAAATAAATATGGATTCTATATCGAATCCATTAAAAACACTGTTTTACATTAAAATCAAAAGTTTATCTTTATTATGTTCTAAGTTCAATATTAAAGAAAATTTAAAAATGTTCACTTGCAGCACGGAAAAGTAAAAGAAAGAAATCACTTGATTCTGAACAGCTTTTATCTTTTAAACTAGCGAAAGATTTAAAGACAAAAAGAACGTGTCTAGACTACTTCCATTATTATTTCAAAACATTTTTTGGAAAATATAACTGGTAATGTAAATAAATCTCTAAAAAATATTAAAAAATCTTCTAAAAATAATTTTGCATATGGAAGGATAAAAAAATTTGCCGGTTTTCATAATAAAAAAAACTGCAATGTTGTAAATTTCCAGTGGGAACTCTTTGTTGTCCAAAAGCATTTGTATACCATGGTTTTCCTATTATTTGTTGCGATAATTGTTTTGAAGTCCATTGAAAATATTTCGATTAAGTGAATCGTAAATTTCATTATGTAATGAATGTTTTTTTTAATAACTACCCAGCCAGCAAAACACTCCGATGTTGTCCGAACAACGCATTTCTTGCAAACTTCAATTTTATAGACTTCGTTCAGATTTCTGTCAGACATTGAATGTATTGTCGTCTGGTAGCTTTCTGATTATTGTTGGTTTGACCTACCGATGATTTTAAAAACAAATTTAGTTATGTAAGTATGGCGTATATATATTTTAAATACCCCCTGATTCACGAAATTAATTATGGTTTCTGAGATATTAAGCATTCATTTTGCTCCATATCAACTATTTTAAAGTTTATTAAGTATTGTTTTGCTCTAAAAGCCACGGTTTGGCGAATGCACCAAATTCCTCATACAAAAACGTACAAAATTAATTTCACACTTGCTTTGCTTTGCTTAATTGCCGTAAGAAAAAAAGTAGTTAAACAGGGGTGTTCTGGAATTAGAAAACGCAAGAATTTGGAAGTTGATTTTAATACACTTTTAATCTAATTGTTATAATTTTTGTTATAAAATTTCGTTTAATAGAAAAATATTTGTAATAAAATTCTTTTATTACAGAGTTCTTATTAAAAACGACGTTTAAAATTCTTGCGTTTTTGGTTTAAAGAAAGAGAAAGCAATACGAATGCAGCAGAAAAGCTCTTTTTAAAAAAAAATTTAGAAGTGGCCCAAAACAATAATTTTCACTTTCAATAAAATAAGTTTGTTCATGAACGTTTAGAAACATTTAAATTTTTCTTAAAAACATATGCCAGAAGCTGTGGTTAAAATACAACAAAAATCTATCGGTTATATATTCAGAAAACTTCATTGTTGTTTTTATTTTTTTTTTATTTTTACTTTGCTATAAAATTAAAGCATTCTTATAGAAATCTGTACCATTAGCCGATTAGAATTGTACTCAATATTCTTTTATCTAGCTGTCAGAAAACAATAAGAATGTCGGTTAACACATCCGAATTTTCCATTCCTTTTTCTTTCGATTTCTGTCAGATATCTATCAGAAATGCCGGCAAAAAACCCAGATCACTTTATATATTTATGGGTCAGAAATCTGACAGAATTCGTCGGGCTGCTTTGCTGGCTGAGTACGTATGTATGTACAGGGTACATTTGATTTGAAAAATACTTTTACAAATTGGTTTTTGCTTATTTTTTAATACAAAATTTTATATTTAATAATATTTAATTATTAATTATTAGTAAAATAAACTGATAACTATTGTATAACTAAAGTATCATATGTACAATAATTGGTAAACAAATAGAATCTGGGAATTTATATAATGTTAAAGGCTAGTTTACACTATTATACTTTGTATTAATACATGTCAAAAACTCAAGTATTATGTAAAAGTCTGATAGTATGAATGCATGTGTGATGAAAATGACAAGTATTAAAGAAAAAATTTTGACATCCCATACGACTTCATCGTTTTTTGAAAAATTTTAAAACAATAATACTTTTCATTGGATCAGGGTTGCATTTTATTTTATGTGTGAGTGTTTATACTTTGAGTGATGGTGTGATTACAAACTGTCATGTTAAATTAGATTTTTTGACAGTCGCAACAAAACTCTTTAGATTTCTATCTCACAAAGTATTATGGAATACGTAAGGTTTGTGAGATAGTGTAATCTAGCCTTTAGTAACATTTATTATACAAATTTTCATATTATTCGAATGTGTATGCTAAGTCAAATTACAATTCTCAAAAGCTTTTATACTTATGAAAACTTGTATAATAATTGGTTAAGTAAAAATTTTGATCAGACCAAAAAATGGTAAATCTATTTAAATAATAAATAATAATAAAATAAAAGTAACATTTGAGGGTTTAACTAATGGTTAGGAAAAAGCTGGAAATAATATTTTATTTGCTAAACTGTTGGTATTAGCTAACTAATGATAGTAGATTTGGGCCTAAGAATACTAAATATTTAACAAAATATACGAAAATAAAAACACTTTGATGCAATTTATAAGAATATTTCGTAATATACACAAATTTTTTCGTAAATTAAAAAAAATTATTTTGTATTTTAGTAACGTGCGGTTGTAATAATACACGTACAATCACTTGTATTGTGAAAACCGCACATAAAGCATTTCATACTTTCGTACATTGTACGCAAGAATTTCGTGGTGCGAAATTACAAACGATTTCGTACAAGGTACGACAGATTTCGTGCATATATATATATATTTTTTATACTGATCACAAATGACAAATAGTGAGCGAAGTATTGCGGATCGTTTGACAATTACCTCCTACGTAAATTCTATCGGGCTTAAACAATCGCCCCACTTATGTGAAATATGTATGTATTTATATTTTTCTTTTTGAAAATCACATGTTTACATTGTAATTGAATGTTGATAATTTGTCCTAATTACACACCGCCATGGGCTACTCTTTGGTATCTTCTGTTTATGTTATAAAATTTATTCATGAAGCTAAAATATGTTTACCTTTTTTTAAATCATATATGATTACGGTGACCGTATTTTTAAAACCAAAATATAGAACACAGAAAATATAGAAAAAAAAAACAACTACAACCACAAGAGAAATGCAAAGTAAAAACTACAAAAATTTAATTTCTTTTTTCGAAAAACATTCCAATGTGCTGTTAATTATTACTTTACGTATTTTATCTCTCCTTCCGCACATGGTGGCCCTGAGTGAAGTCATCGTAGTGTTTTCATTAGAGCCCATTCTGATATGGATGGCCCTACTAAACAAACATCCGCACAAAAAGCAATTATTATTGCCTTAAAAGTGTAACCAATTAACATAATTTGCTATTTGAAACAAATGCATACGAATATTAACCTCGACAATTTTTTTTTTTTTTAAAGAATTGTTGTATTTGCGTGGAAGGCCATAAGCACCACGACCCAGAGGATCTTTTGTGCAGTAGCAAAGTTCTGTTTATGATGTGTAAAAGTAAATAATTTATAATTATTAAATAAAGTTACCTTCTAGTTAGTTGTTTATTACAATAAAACTTTAAAAATAAATTGCTACTTTAATTACAGTCACAAAAACAAACCTTGCCGCGAAAAATAAACGTAATTTTGGCAAAACCAAGATCATGGTGGAGCAACAAATTTATTGCCTACTGATTCTACACTGATTCACCCTAGGGTGTTCAGTCGATAAATTCTTGTTCGATTAATCGAACAATTTTAGACGATTAATTGTTCGAATAATTTAAAATTGCTAATTTCGATTAAAGAATTAATCGCAGAATTTATACTGATTTATCGAATAATAATAATGTAGTCAAATATACAAACCAAATGTATGTGTCTGTTGGAATTAAAAAAAAAGGTCATGTTTAGTGAGCAATTTAGATTATATTTTTGATACATTTTTCAACACAATTTAATAATTCATTTCACAAAAGAAAAAACAACAAAAGTAGGTATGATTTATATTAATTTATCGGGTATGTTTTAGAAACCGAAACGAAGTGAAATTGAAATCGTATGATATTTAAATCCAATTACTATTTACTAAATGACCGTATTTTTTTGTGGTTTTTGCAAAAATAGTAATAGTAATAAAAGAATAAAGTAGATACAAATTAATATTTTAATATACTTTCATAACAGGGTTGTTTAAAAAATTTGCTCGATTTTAAATCCTCTTCATTTTGAGTTCTAGAAAAACCCCGTATTTTTGAAGAAATTAGTTCATGCGTTTTTCTCTTTAGAATGAGTTTGGTTTAAAAATATTGTACGAATGATAAATCTAATAATGCTAAATGTAACAGGTGTCCAAAATGAATTAATGTTCTTCAACAACTTGACTAGTTTACCACTTACACAGTGACTATAGTGGTCCAATGAATAAGTATTTTAAGCAAGATACTTCCATTGATTCTCTAGATGAAATTATTTAAAGAAGCATAGCAGAGGATCGAATGTCCGTGAAAAGTTTCAGAGAAAATACAATGTTATATTGACTCTTTTAAAATCAAAGTGCCCAAAAGTTAAGCAACAATTTGGAGCTTCACTGACAAGTTTTATTTAAAAAAGATTGTTTATTTACTCAAGTACTAATTTTATCTAAAATTATAGAAAAAAATCTCGTAATTTATAAAAATTTCTGGATTTAGAATTATTCGATTAATCGATTAATTTAAAAATTTTATTTGTTTAATCGAATAAGTTAAAAATGCCAAACATCGATTAATCGTTAAATCGAACTATAATAAAACCCGATTAATTGAACACTATATTATCCTTAATTAAAGCGCAGTTTGTGGACTCATGATACCCACCACATTGATTAATGGTCAAATCCGGTCTAAGTAGGCAAGTTTCTTTGTCTGGTCCTAGTTGCATTACATAGTTGATTTTTAAGCTGCAACCATGATAGTGTGGTACACGTGCATTTCCACCATTCCCGAAATTGAAGAATCTTTTAAGATTTGTTTCCCTACAGATGGTGTTACTTTAACTATGTATGTACAGTTAATTTTTTTTAATTGCGTTACTAAATTGTTGAGTGTGAACATAAGAGCAAGTTTAAAAGAAAATGAAAAACTGACCTACGCAACTAACTTGCCGAGTCTGCAAGGGGACTTACATAAGTGAAAATAAGTTTTAATGCCTTATCACTCTCAAGAGTAGTGCGTCAAGAATCATAAATTAAATTAGCTTTTTAATGTTTGCTCATAAGCAGGGAAACCAAAATATGCAATTGCATGTTTTTTCTTGAACGAACAATGAAGGCAGAAATAATATATTTATCCGTTTAAGAGCTTTTTATGAATTTTGGCATCGATTTGTTAGTGCATATTTTACCGGTTGCAGCATTTTTTTTTTCATAAGTTAGTTAAAAGAGCTTTTTTGCAGCATTTTTTAAGTTTATAGCGCATATTTTGCCTTTTTGAGGAATATTTTGATACATGTTAAGTTTAGTTTAGATGCCTACAAGAGCTTTCGCAAAAAAAAAACATTTATTTGGGCAGTTTTGAATTTTTTGTTTTAAATATCTATCTGTAGACACAACATGTTGCTTCAATTTCGACATCTTCATTTAATTTTAACTCGAACATTGTAAGACAAAGCAGGTTGTTACTGAAGATAAATATTACTTGAAACTTTCAAATTGTATAAGCAAAAATTAGGGGAAAATCAATTATATACTTTTTGCGATGTGTGTAATACATGGAAACCTGGAACAATCTTCAGAATCACTTTTTAAAGTGATCTAACGATATCCATCCGTCCATCTGACTGGTTGTCTGTTCATGTTAACCTTGTGCGCAAAGTACAAGTTACGGTCTTGTAGATAATTTGATTTAATTTGGTAAATACATTTTAATTGTAATAAGCACTTAGTCTGTGTAACTTCTTTTCA
Organism: Pollenia labialis; assembly: GCA_949318255.1. NCBI lineage: Eukaryota > Metazoa > Arthropoda > Insecta > Diptera > Polleniidae > Pollenia > Pollenia labialis. The sequence continues at coordinate 68,168,844 of OX439141.1, read as the reverse complement.
AATTAGACTCTTTGTGTCCGCAAACTATCAGGTTATATTGTTGATATTTACATTTAATTCGCCCTTAAAAATATTTTACTGCAAATGCATATTAAATTCTTTTTGAATCAGTTCACATTTGCCCCAAGCTCCCATCCATAAATGGCTTTAACTTCCTTTAAATGTTAACTTAATAAAAAAATTTGTGACCGCCCTAAAATCGTTTTAAGACAAAAGATCTTATATGGATGTTAGTATTTGTCTTCGTTTGGGATTTACCGATTATAATTTTAGGATTGTTTTTATTAATTGGAACTGTTATTGAATTGTTTTCAATTTGGCAATTTTTGAATTTTTTTGGGGCATATTTTCAAGTTTTTTTCTGCATATTTATAAAAAAAAATCTTGCTAGCAGGAAACTTTGTTTTTAAAAAAAACTATTTATGGTTTCGAATTTGAGGCATTAAAGCCATTAAAAATATTTCACAATAGTTTAATGTAACGATCAACAAAATAGTCATAACCCTAATATATGTCTTTACAATCATCAATCATAATTTAAATCGTTTATAAGATACATTTTCAGCTAAGATGCGTTTGAATTCAAATTAATGAAAATACAAATATTGGTCAAATTAAGGATTAAAAAACAGATTGTTTAAAATATTTTGATTTTAAACAGATATAATTTATTTTGCAATTTGAAATTTTGATATTTAATTTGGCTTGAGTTAATCAGTAATTTTCATTAAATTATTTTTACTGAAGGGAGGAATTTTACAACATGAAATTAATTAAAATTTATTGAAAATTTTTTTTCTTGGCTGAGCTGAGGCTCGAACTCGGGTTGAGTTTACATTTTGAAAATAACCACATTCTCATCATCAAAAAAGCGACAGTTCAACTAAAAAATCACAATTGTTATAATTTATTTGATTTAAAAGTTTTCTGATGTTGCCGAATTCGCTTTATATTCGCATACATTTTAGCGAATGCGATTAAAATTGGTATTAACTACGATACGATTAAAAATCGTACTTAATGTAATAATTTCTTCAAATCAGGACTTGTTAGTAATTTTTTAATCTTAAAAAATTTAATGCTCTTTAAATTGAAAAAAAAAAATTATTAATAAATTATGTATAAAAATTTACAAACTAAATATAACTCTACACTACGACAGTAAAAATCTTGAAAATTTTTAATTCAATTTTGGGTTTTTGCCAATTTTGTTGTTTGTCATAATTTTTTTTATTTTTGTAATCTAAAAATTGTCATGTTGTTCTTGTAGAAAACGTGGGAAATTTAAATTGAGTAGAATTCTTTGTCATATTAAGTAAAAGCATAAAATTCATATGAAAATATTTCGCACAGTCGAAGCAGACTGGCAAAAAATTTAATTTAATAATATTGATGAAAATCCAAATCTAAAACAGACTTTTCAAGTTGTTTTTACAACTCTTTTTAATTTTCTTATTTAATTTGTTTGCTTGTTTCCCTGCAATTTATTTAATTTAAAACACAATTTTTTTTTTTTTTTTTTTCAATTTATACTGACCTAAATAATTAACTAGATTTTCTTGCATTTGCATTAATTTTTTCATTGCAATTTTTGCATATCGGATGTTGTTGGGAGCGAATCGTATTTAATTTCCTTTTTGCACTTTTCATTGTAAGTGGCATGTTCAACAGCAGCAGCAGCATGAATTTGCCTGCAGTGTTCATCATCAGTGTGTCTAGTTGCTTTATTTCTTTTAAACATGATGATGAGGAAGAGGTTCAATGGAGTTAATGATGATGCTGATGTTTTGTTTTCTTAAAACAAAAAATAGGTTTCAGATTTTACAAGACCAATAAATTGTCGATGTGATGATAAAATTTTTTTACGACCAGGATAAATTGGAACATTAAACTTGTTTGTATTTCCAAACTCATTCAAAAGTCATTTTGGCTGTGTGTTCGTCTAACAGTTAGTTGAATTTGTTAATAGTACTGCATTAATCTATAAGAAGTTTCAATTACACTTTCTTAATTTTTTTTTTTTTGTTTTATTTTTTCGAAAATTGTTATTAAGAAATATTCATTTTTCGAGCTGAATGAGTAGTAGTTTCCTTAAATTTCATCTTGGAACAGCACACAGTTTATTCAACCGACCAGCCAAAGTTTATTCAACCGGTTTTATTCACTCAGTTGGTTGTTTTAGCTTTCAGCTGTTGTTTAAATATTAATTCTCATGTTTTTCCATACTTTAGAACCAGGGTACACGTTGATATTTAGTGCAAGTGGTAAAAAAAATAAATACAAAAACTAAAATGTTGTAAGTAAAAGAAACTCTTGCCATCACAATGGATTGATGGGTATAGTAGGTACATTTTATATTTATAATTCTTCTTATACTTTAACTTAAGCACTAGTTTAAGTATTTTGTAACCTGTCTTCAAATGTTAATGTTTTAAATGGATTCTTTTAATATCGCAGAAATGAATAACCACTTGAAGCCCTAAAAGAACAGCGTTTTACCTTATTTATTGTAATACATAAGTTTCTAAAGCTTTTTTTTTTTTGTTATATGTATATAACATTGGGATGTTTAAAAGGTTAAAAGTTATGTTATTATGTATTACATACACACATATCTTCATCTAAAATGCAAAATAACGTAACATAACTTTTAATAAGTTTACAGGAGAAACAAAAAAAATTGTTAAATCGAAAATATGTGAGATATAAAAGCAAAGCTTTATGTATATATAAGCTTTAAATTCGATAAAGTTTTATATTTATTGGTATTTTTTAAGTAATGTGCGTTACGTTATTTTAATATGTAATTTTCTGAATCAAAAAAACGTTTCATCAATAAAAGTATGTTTGTATTTAATTGAACAAACATTTAATGAAATAATTAAACAATTCTGCAAAATTATAACTTATTATTAGAAATATTATAACATATTCTTTATATATAAAAAGAAGAGTACAATTTGATGTAACCACTAACTGTAAAAACGGTTCGACCTATTTTAACCAACATTTCAGGGTACGTTGGGGATAGCCTGTAAATGGTTTATGTGAAGTTTGCACCAGTGGTTCCGGAGATATGGCATTTAGATTTTCCTATATATTCCCATACAAATATCAACAAAATGCCCATTAATTTTCCATATTATGACTTTTAATTGTCACTTGAAAAGTTATCAAACGATGTATCGTAATGTCTTATGTGTACAATGACAATCGGAATAGGTCGTAAAGTATATATCATATCGCTAGCGGTCGTAAAATAGGGCAAAACGGGTAAAAGCTCCCCCTCCCTATATCTTCTTAACTAATGAACCGATTTTCTTAAAATTTGGCAAGCAGACACTGTAACATCTGGCAGAAGGATTATAAACTCGGGCCTGGGGGATCATGTGATAAGGAGGAGGGTTACCAGGGGGACACCACAAGGGGGGTTCTATCTACTGTGGTTGCTTGCTGTCAACGGGATTCTTAGGTCATTTGATTCCATGGGTAGGAAAGTTGTTGCCTATGCGGACGACATAGTTCTGCTGGTCAGGGGAAAATTTTTGTCCACGATCGGGGAAATTATGCAGGTGATGCTAGGCGAACTCTCGGCTTGGGCAAAGGATAGGGGACTGGGTGTTAACCCTGTGAAGACTGAGCTGGTGCTATTTACCAGAAGGTATAGGATAGAGGAATTTAGGAGGCCAGTGCTAGATGGCGTCGAGTTACCTCTATCGGACGGAGCAAAGTATTTGGGTAACTTTCTGGACTGCAAACTGTCTTGAAAGAGAAATACTCAGGAAAGGATGAGAAGGGGACTCAATGCATACTACAAATGCAGGAACTCCATTGGTAAGAACTGGGGTCTGAGGCCGGATATGGTAAACTGGATTTACACATCGGTTGTTAGGCCTATACTTACCTATGGATGCACTGTTTGGTGGGGTGCGTTGGGAGTGGATAGCTATAGGAAGATGCTCAGCAAGGTTCAAAGAAGTACATCTCTTGGCATCACAGGCGCAAGGAGAAGCCCTCCGCAGGCAGCGCTGGACATCCTACTATATCTGTCCCCTATTGAGCATTACGTAAGGAGTGTGGCCGCTAGGAACTTAATTAGACTTTACGAGTCTTCCTTAGTTAGACCTAGGCGGGATGGTCACACGAGAATCTTGTACGAGATGGGTCTGCTTGATCAGGGTATTACTCTCGGGAGAATTTCGGATCATAGGACTATGACACTGGACTTCGGCGCAACACCACCAGTGGAGTTCCCGGATAGGGAAGTTTGGAGTGGATCCAATGGACTGTTTGAGGGATGGGCAGTATTTACGGATGGATACAAGATGGAAACCGGCACTGGTGCCGGTGTATATATAGCGGACACCGAGGTAAAGAGGTCATTCAGACTCCCCGATGAGTGCAGTGTCTTCCAGGCTGAGATCCTAGCGATCTGGAGGGCGACGGAGGTGATACTGGAACACATCGTGGGTGGATCTGTAGTGACAATTTACGTCGATAGTCAGGCGGCGCTTAGGGCATTGACGAATTATACGGTGCGATCGTGCCTGGTCGCTCAGTGTAGGAATGCTCTTGGTGGACTCATGGGGGCATTCAATGTGAGGCTGTGTTGGGTACCTGGACACTGCATGGTTGAGGGAAATGAGGTGGCGGCTAACTCGCGACAGAGGGTTCGAGTCTGGACTTATGCCCGTAATTTCTACAAACAGATATCTATCTGTGTATAGATATCTATGGTGTTACGATTTTTTGATAATTTTAACATGTTTGTCTTACCTACTGGTTGAACTGTAGTGTATTTTACACTATCGATTTTTGACAGTTAATTAAAAATATTAATAAAAATACAAATGTTGCCATATTTTAAAAGAAAATTTAAAGGAACAAACACGTAGGCAAAATTAACGTTGAAATTACCAAACTATTTTTACCGGATAGGTAAAGATAACTGTTAGGTACGAACACGACCAGATATCTGTTTGTTGAAATTACGGGCATTAGTGGTAAGGGACAGGGGGGTAAAGCCTCCCCTATGTTACTACTATGGTGTGATACGGGAGAAATTCCGTGATGACGTTAACCGATCCTGGGGGGACAGAGTGGATTGCAGGGTGTCTAGGGCATTATGGCCTGGATTGGACGCGGGGGCAACCAGGGTTCTACTGGGATTGGACAGGAGTAGTCTTAGAACGCTTATAGGGTTCTTGACGGGTCATTGTCCGGTCAGGGCTTTTGTGGGCAGATGGGACAACGCCATACCGGACTTCTGCAGATTGTGCGAGGATTCGGAGGAGCTGGAGACGATCGAGCATGTACTTTGCCATTGTCCCAGGATGCAGGGTCTCAGACAGAAGTGGCTAGGAAATAGGTTTCACGACGAACTGGGGTGCATCGCTGGATGTAGTCCGGCTGATCTACTGGGGTTTGTCAGGGAAATAGTGCGGTTGTTTCTGTTGAGGGGACGGTAGAGAGGGAATTTGTTCTTCACAGTACCTACTAACTTTCTATACTCTATCCACCTCATGGTCTTTCCTTTCTCTTTTTCTATTTTCTTTATCTATTTTTCTTCATGTTGAAGGGATTCACAATGGACCGTTCTGGTCCATAACCCTTCTGAACCTAACCTAACCTAACATCTGAAAGAAGTAAGTTATATGGTAACACAACGTTTGCCGGGTCAGCTAGTTATATATATTTTTTTTATTAGTGGTTTAAACTAAAAGAGTAACTTAATTAAATTTTCATTAAAACAGCAAAAAAAGCTGTACAGTCGAACTTCCCTATAATGAATTTGCAAAGGACCAAAAAAAAAGTTTGGAAAGCGGATTTTTTAAGAAGATTTTATTAGCCGTATTCAAAACAAAAAGTAAGCAACAGTTTGTACACTACGTACAAAGAGCTGCTAACAAGAATGCCGATTAAGCTGAGCAGCTTGTTAGCGCAGAGTTTATTCATAACAAAATGTTCTTCATCTGCTAGGTTAGGTAATGTTAGGTTACGTTATCCATTCATCATCGCTGGTTTTGTAATTTTTCTCTTTTTTTTTGTTTTTCCTTCACATATAAACATTTTTAAAGTTCTTAAAATTGAAAAAAAAAATTACTTGGGTTGTTCAAGGAAGGCTGAATATCAGGTTATGTAGTTATCATTTACACACTAGTCCAGCCAAAAATTAGTCTTGGTCCAACAAATTAATTCTTTTTAAGTATCGTATTGTCAAAAAGGCGTATCGTTAGATCCCTTGTTTAAAGACTCATTGTAAGATTGACAATTTCGTTACACCACAAGTTAAAAGCAGAATAAATGTAATTTTTATAGTTTCTGAGATATTAAGCATTAATTTTTCTCCATATCAACTAGTTTAAGGTTTAATAAGAAACAAAATAAATTTCACTTTTGCTTTGCTTCATTCCGTTAGAAATAAAGTAGTTTTCGGTTTTTGTAAAAATTGGGAAACCAAATGAAACAACAAATTTAATCAATTTTGACTTATAATTACATACATTGTTAATATCAGTGTTGCCACTTTGTGGAAATCATGATTCGATTTTAGTGATGACATGTATTTCTTATTTTTGTTTTTTCTGAAACCAAGTCTCGGTTTCTTTTTAAGAAGACTTCAATCATTAAATATATATTTTCATAAGTTTAATTAAGATTATCGCAAATTGGACCTTAAGATTTGGACAAAGGTACCTATCATAGTGATTTAGAACCTGAAGTTTATTGAAAAAAGTTATTCACACTAAAAACTAGCCTCAGGGAAGATATGTTTTCAATATTTTAACATATAATTAATTTAATTTTTATATGGCAACTTTTTAATGCTTTAGTTTGAAAAATATTTAACGCCCTTTACAGTTTTAAGTCTGGATTACGAAAGGGATAGTTGTATAAAACCCTGCAGGCATTTTGTTTACTAAATAAGGTATAAAGGGTAAACTTAAAATGGTAAACAACACAAAAAAAATTACTTTTAAGCGCAGATTGATACCAAGGATTACCATATGACGAAACGCATTGCAGACGTCCTGTTTTGTGCCTCTGTTTCGAGCATTGCTGGCTGCATGTCACAAATAAAATGAACAATGTTGACCTCCAAGACGTCAATTGTTGCTGGTTTATCCCTAGATATATCCAACCAAATGTGGAAGTTAAACTCATTATTTTAGGTGTTTTATTAATTGATTTTTTACCCCCGTATTCAGAAAGGATTATTAAATTTAACAAACTTTTGTTAATAAAATTTTTATAAAAAATATGTTTTGTAAACCTTTATTAAATTTAAAAAATGTTTATGAATACAAGCATAAGACTTTAATGCTATTTTTGTTAATTTATTTACAATTACAATAAGAATCTTAACAGTTTGACTGATATTGATCTTCTTTGAATGATTTTGTTGTGTTTTTGCTTCTTTGTTAATGTTCTTTTATTAAATAAAACTTCAATTTTAAATCAGGTGTAATTTTATTTAAATCGGGTAATTTTTCTACATCTCAAGTTTAATTTTGAATTTTGCTGGTGGTAACACTGTTTAATATAGAAACTTTCATCGCAACAAGTTACTCAATAAACGGTATTTTTGTATTTTTTAAAAATACATTAGGAAAATTCGCGTATGCGGAACAAAACAATATTCTTCACATAAAATGAAATAATACATATTAACATTTTCGAACTTCATTCATGAAACATCACAAAAATTTAATTTTTTCAAAATTTATGCTAGAAGTAGTGGTGAAAATACAAAAAAATTCTATCGGGTATATTTTCAGAAAACTTCATGTAAACCTTCATTGTCGTTTTTCTCCATTTCCATCACAACAACAAGTTACTCAATAAACAGCAGTAGTCTACTTATGCTGCACTAAAAGCTATATTTTTAAAATACATAAGGAAAATTCACAAAAATTTATATTTTCTTCAAAACATATCCCAGAAGCAGTGGTGAAACAACAAAAAATTCTATCGGGTTTATTTTGAGTAGACCTTATGTTAACCTTCTTTGTTGTTTCTCTCCACTTCGGCATTTAGGCATATTCGGCAAACTAGTAATGAGCTGACGATATAGTACATACAACTTTTTTATATAAATCATTGAAATATAAGTTATGGCACGTTTTGCATTCACTTCACACTTAAATAACTGAGTTAAATCATTGAGTAAAATCAACCCTTAAGAATTTTTTTTTATTTTTACACTATAGTGCCTGACTTTAATACATAATCGTTAATTTTTTTTCTTATTTAAGTGAATGTTGATGAGTGATGCTAGACGTGCGCATTGTTTTTAACAGATTTGAGTAAATTATATGATTGAAAAGTATTTAATTGCAATAGGACTAAAAATTATAGACAGGTTAATAAACTTGTTCAAAATGTTAAATCTAATGCGATCCTTTAAAATAAATAATTTATATAATTCAAACCCCTGTCCAAAGAGGAGGAAAAGCAAAATTGTCGGACCGCTTTCCACATTCGATTAAAATGTTTAGTGTCATCTAAAGACTTTTCTTTTTATTCCACTGTCAAATATTTCGACCATTTGGGGGAACTCTACTTCCATCAGTAACAGTAGTTATTTTTAAATTTCTAGCATTACAAATGAAACAGAAAATTTGTAATCTGCCATTAATAGCAACAATAATCTCACTGTGAACAATACATATATTCTTTATGATTCGAGTTCATCGATTTCGGTAGATTTTTCCTTATGGAATTTTCTAAAGTCGCTCCATACCCCAGGCAAGCTCTTAAATTAAGACGGATCTATTGAAAAATTTAAATAATTTCAATGTTGGAAAACTTTTTAGTGGCCTTTTTCTGTACGTACACACAAATGAATGATTAAACGTCAAAAGTTGCACTCTTGCATCAAGAACATAACAACAGCTACAACAGCGTTTTAGGTTGCAATAATTTTGTCATAGACGTCATAGACATGAAAATTTACAAAAAAGTGTTTGATTATTTTGTGAAATGATTTTAAAATGCCACGAAACAGTGCAAAAGAAAATATTATCGAAGCATTAGTAAATATGTTTGACAATTCTTAATTATTTGTTAGTCCTAATCCTTTTTATAAAACATTTGCTGCAAAAACTTTCTTTGATTCTCTTTTGAAACTTCGTATGTATTTTGATGTTGGATTGCAAAAAAAAGCTACAATATTTTGCTTATGCACTTCCGCAAGGCCATTTACATCAAACACTGAACTCCGCTATAGAAACTTAGTTGTGCGAAATAATTGTCTATGTGGTTGCTGTTTTTTAGATATTCACAAAAAAGTTGCACTCTTGCGAAAAAGCAAAAGTGCAAAAACATAACAACCACACAGACGATTATTTCGCGCAAGCGGTACGAAATTGTCAGGTTTTCAGTAAGTGCAAGCTTATCAGAGTTAAAGTATAAAAGTTGTGCAACTTTTTTAAGCATTGCCAAATTGAACAAAATGGTTAAAATGTACTCATAAAATCAACTCCACCCTAAACAACAACGCAAAAACAAAAAGAAAAGCGTTTTAAAAAAAATGGAAGAATGCCAAAATAATAAAAATATGAACAGGGTCCGCCAAATAACTTTTTTTTGAAAATGCTATAAAAAAAACCACTGAATATTTTTTCAAATTTCTTTTTTTATTTGAAAGTACAATCCTTCCGGTTAGTAATGGAAAATCATTTCATTTAAATGGCTGCCTCGGCTGGCCATGCAGTAGCTTACACGATCGGTCCAATTTTTAAGCACATTATCGATTGTGTGCAGCTGTATTTCACCAATGGCTTCACGAATAATCAGCCTTATTTCGGTTCTCGATGTCGAAAACGACTCAGTATTAGATTAAAGTAAATTAAATTAAAGTTCTTTAATCTACTACAAAATTCGACTTACGGTGTTACCGACATCGAGAACCGAAATAAGGCTGATTGTCATTTAAAACGTCAATTGTCTCTGGCTTGTCGGCGTAACACTTATCTTTGACGGCACCCCACAAATAAAAGTCCAACGGTGTCAAATCGCAGCTCCGAGGTGGCCAAACGACATCAGCTCTGCGGCTGATAAATCGATCTTCAAAAACAGGGCGCAAAACATCGAGTGTAGCTTCGGCTGTGTGACCCGTAGCTCCGTCCTGATGAAACCAAATGTTGCCAATATCCTCCTCTTCAATTTTTGTGAACAAAAATTCGTTCAACATGGCCCGATTGTTTACATATCAAAATAAGCTTCATCTGAAAAGATGATTTTTTTTGGCAAAATAGGCATCTTCTGTAAGTCGATCGCAGGCCCACTTAGCGAAGCGAAAACGCATGTTCAAGCGTATGCACAACCATATTCGTTCAGCGGAAGGATAAAACTAATTATCTGTCAAATCAGACATGAGCTAAGTGTTACCATTCACGAAATAAGCACTAGTGGAAAAAAACGTTAGATGGCGGACCCGTTACTATGTAGTTTTGACTTCCTTGTTATCAACAACATCTACAAAATCACCTGGATAGTTTTGACAAATGGTGTGACCTTAACCTGATGGAACTAAATTTAAATAAATGCAAACATATGCAATTTTCCTGCGTAAAAAAGTGTGCTTACTCCTACGTTCTTGATGGCTGTACTTTACAATATGTTAGCGAAATACTGGATTTGGGAATATTGTGAGACAAAAAACTTGACTTTATTAAACATATAACGATGGCTGTTAATAAATCCCGCAGTGTTCTGGCTTTTTTTAAAAGATGGGCAAAGAAATTCAACGATCCCTTAACAACAAAAAGTCTTTTTACTTCGCTCGTCAGATCAATTTTGGAATACGGCAGCATTATTTGGGACCCGATCTATAACACTGGTTTACAGCCAAAAAATACCAAGAACGCCACATGCCTAGATAAGTAAATTGGGACCTCCTGAACACGAAAAACGCTGTAATTTTTTTTTCTAAGTACCGTTTTTTAGATAACGGCACTTTTGTGTTTTTCGGTGTATGGTCCCACTCAAACCCTTGTGGAGCCCAGCCGAGAAGTCCGATCGAGATAAATGGTACATCGTTGCAAAGGTAATTGAATACCTTTTTTGTCGATATGTCGGAAATTTCTATCTGATAAGAACTGGCTGAGTTATGATACCTCAAAATTCAAAATTTGCCTATTTTTTACGTTTTTTTGAAAATTTTTCATTTTTATTTCGTTTTTTTTTCTACGTTATAGTAAAGATCTGGAATGTTTTATTTTTTTACCTAATAGTTTATTTAATTACCAACATTTTAAGTGTAATTTGAAAAAAATCGGATAAAAAATAAAGTTTTTATTAAGGATTTTGTGGAACGGCAATATTTTCATATTCATTGCTCACACACTATATTCGGCGTAAATTCAAAAAATTTAAATTAAAATGACGAGCGACTTGAACTGTTGCGTTTTTTTTCGGATGCATCTTCGCGAATGAGGAACCAACAATAGTCCGCCATCATTTGTTCGTCCCACCAGCCTTTGTAACGTCTCTCGATTTCTTCCATTTCTTGGTGAAATCTTTCACCTTGTTCATCACTTTCGGAGCCCAAGTTCGTGGGGAAAATATCCAAATGACTGAATAAGAAGTGTAATTTAGGTGTCATATTTGAACCTTAAGGTTAAAAAGAATAAATTTTAAAATGATAAAGGCCTTTTTGATATACATGTTTTCACTCAACACTTACCAATGGCATTAAATTTTTGCAGTAATGTATCGATCTTCTCTGTGTAATCAGGACTTCTGTAGTTTCCCAAAAAGTTGTGAACGATGTCCTGGAATGCTTCCCATGCCTCCAAATGAGCTGGACCTAAACACTCATTAAATGATTGGTCACCGTACAGAGTCCGAATTTGAGGTCCATCAAATATACCAGCTTCAATTTTGCTCGCTGTGGCGATTACAATAGTGGGGATATTGTGCTCCTGAGACACGTGTTACATATTACCGTGATCGCAGCAAACAACTTGCACTTTTCTTCGCAAAAACGGCAAACTTTTGTTTTTGTGCCAACATATGTGGTCTTTTCAATGATCTCCAACAAAATTATGACCCAGAGGAATGGCGTCTTTTTATGGATGGAGGCAAGGATAGTTTGAAGGCAGTCTTGCTTCATAAAGGGAATACGAAACCATCAATTCCAATCGGATATGGAAAATACATAAAGGAAACATATGAAGCAATTAAAGAACTTCTCGATCTCATACATTATGACCAACATCAATGGAAAGTTTGCTCTGATTTTAAATTAGTTGCCATACTATCTGGATTGCAAGGGGGCAATACGAAGTTTCCCTGTTTTCTATGTCTATGGGACAGCCGTGACCGTCAGAATCACTACACCCGAAAAGTTTGGCCCGAGCGAAGAGGACGTACGCACGGAGAGTACAATATCAAAAATGACCCACTCATTCCTCTGGAGAAAATAATACTTCCTCCATTACATATAAAGCTTGGGTTATTTACAAATATTGTAAAAAAGTTGCCAAAAGACAGTCTTGCCATGAATTACCTTAAACAAAAATTTCCGAGGGCCACAGCGAGCAAAATTGAAGCTGGTATATTTGATGGACCTCAAATTCGGGCTCTGTACGGTGACCAATCATTTAATGAGTGTTTAGGTCCAGCTCATTTGGAGGCATGGGAAGCATTCCAGGACATCGTTCACAACTTTTTGGGAAACTACAGAAGTCCTGATTACACAGAGAAGATCGATACATTACTGCAAAAATTTAATGCCATTGGTAAGTGTTGAGTGAAAACATGTATATCAAAAAGGCCTTTATCATTTTAAAATTTATTCTTTTTAACCTTAAGGTTCAAATATGACACCTAAATTACACTTCTTATTCAGTCATTTGGATATTTTCCCCACGAACTTGGGCTCCGAAAGTGATGAACAAGGTGAAAGATTTCACCAAGAAATGGAAGAAATCGAGAGACGTTACAAAGGCTGGTGGGACGAACAAATGATGGCGGACTATTGTTGGTTCCTCATTCGCGAAGATGCATCCGAAAAAAAACGCAACAGTTCAAGTCGCTCGTCATTTTAATTTAAATTTTTTGAATTTACGCCGAATATAGTGTGTGAGCAATGAATATGAAAATATTGCCGTTCCACAAAATCCTTAATAAAAACTTTATTTTTTATCCGATTTTTTTCAAATTACACTTAAAATGTTGGTAATTAAATAAACTATTAGGTAAAAAAATAAAACATTCCAGATCTTTACTATAACGTAGAAAAAAAACGAAATAAAAATGAAAAATTTTCAAAAAAACGTAAAAAATAGGCAAATTTTGAATTTTGAGGTATCATAACTCAGCCAGTTCTTATCAGATAGAAATTTCCGACATATCGACAAAAAAGGTATTCAATTACCTTTGCAACGATGTACCATTTATCTCGATCGGACTTCTCGGCTGGGCTCCACAAGGGTTTGAGTGGGACCATACACCGAAAAACACAAAAGTGCCGTTATCTAAAAAACGGTACTTAGAAAAAAAAATTACAGCGTTTTTCGTGTTCAGGAGGTCCCAATTTACTTATCTAGGCATGTGGCGTTCTTGGTATTTTTCCAAATTTAAAATTTGTAAAGCAGTGTAATATTTATAATGATCGTATCGAATCAGTTCAGATACAATTTCTTATTGTCTGCTTAAAAAGTGATTAAAGAGGATGCCTGGTATTCTTCACATTCAACGCATTCACATTCAACAAGACTAGCTGAAATAAGTTTACCAATGTTAAAAAGCCGGCGAATGAAGCTTAATATATATTTTATGTTTAATCTTATAAATGGAGGTACACATTCCGAATTTTTATTGAGTAACGTCACTTTTAATATTCCTCAACGTTCACTTCGTTTTTTCAACCCTCCAATGTCAGGACATGCCGAACAAACTTTGCGATGTCAGATCCAATAAGAAAATTATGCAGCTGTTTCAATGAAATGTATAACTTTATCGACTATTCTCTGAACATAAATATCATAAAAAGCAATATCATATTATATTTAAATCAATAATGTTTATTCTAATCTTTCTTTCTTTGCTTAAATAAATAAATTTTTATGTTAATACACTAAGGGCCATTATTACAACTTGCCAATAGTTAAAAGTCGGATTTTGTCGGACCGATAAATAGCTTTGCATTATAAAACCTTCATTTATTATGTTTTCATCTATTAAATATTATTGTTATTGAAAATAACAGCAATAAAAAATGGAAGTTGTAATAATGCAAAGCTATTTATCGGTCCAACAAAATCCGACTTTTAACTATTGGCAAGTTGTAATAATGGCCCTTAGATAGTCTGTAAGGAATTTGTCCGTAGACTAAAATTAAATAAATAAATTTGCAAAGCAAATTCATGTTTTTGCTCTTTTGCAAGAGTGCAACTTTTTACGTGAATACCTTTTATGTTAAGCAAATACATATGTATCGTCAGTTAGTTAGCTATGTGGAATATGTTTTTTAACACCCCCTTTCTAAGTCCAAGATCGCACCGTATAATTTGTCAATGACCTAATCGCCGCCTGACTATCGAGGTAAATTGTCACCACAGATCCACCCACGAAGTGATCCAGTATCACTTCCGACGATCTCAACAGGGAGTCAATATCGCAACCTAAACGTACGAGATTCAGAACACCATAAAATCAATCTGACGTTTTGCGATTGTCAAAACATGGCCGTATGTATATCGTAATGTCCATTGAAATGGTTTATGTCATAAACATATACATCTAGATTGTTTGCTATTAAAATTGTGCCACAAATGGCTGAATTATGAGCAAAAACCACGACTACCTCTAACTTTACGGAGAACGGAAAGAGCAAAACTTTCCAAATAAGGCACAAGGTTATCAAAAGACAACATCCGACTAAATGTGGGAGGAAGTGGAGAAGCCTGGAACAAAAAAGATTTATTTATATCTTAAAAACGGTAAGAGAACATTTTTCCAAATTTGATACACATAGCTGGGCGTCTACTTAAAAAAATGGGCACGATTGGAGAGATGGGCAGATGTGGCTTCTTCCGTACAAAGAAATTATAACTATCTGTATATGGGTGTTTCCACAGAAAACGACCCCTTATAGCTCAAAAATAAAATTATTATTTTGAA
The DNA here is from genome assembly GCA_949318255.1 of Pollenia labialis. Classification (NCBI taxonomy): domain Eukaryota; kingdom Metazoa; phylum Arthropoda; class Insecta; order Diptera; family Polleniidae; genus Pollenia; species Pollenia labialis. Next base: position 68,153,712 of record OX439141.1, on the reverse strand, counting down.
TTTTTTCCCCGCTGATATTATACAAAATAAATGTATCTGTAATTTTCCGAAAAATTAACTTTAATTTTCTTTATTCTAACAAAAATATGCTACTTTGAGTTACCCATAATAAATGAATTCAAACACAAAAAACTGTTAATTTTTTTTTGGTAACCAATTTCTTTGGTATGAAAATGAATCCATTCCTAACCAAACACTTCAAATAATTTAAAACTTGATACATCCTGCGCAAAATTTTACAATACATGAGGTTTGTTTCCGACATTTGAAAACAGCCCATTTATAAAGTAACGACCGTTACTTTTTTAATGGTCAGAAAAAGTATTAAAATTACATTTTTTTATGTATTCTTTTGGTTGGTGCCGTTGCTTGAACTTTAATAAGTCCAAAACGGAGCAATCCTCGTGACATATTTAGGAAGGTTGGAATTTTATTTAAAAAATCTCAGAAAATCGGCAACGACCGTTACTTTGGCAACACCCATATCTGAAGAACGGCAAGAGCCAAATTTTCAAATAAGCGTCTTAGTTATCAATACACAACTTCCAGCTAAATGTGGCCGGGATTGTTCACTGCTCAAAATAAATTATGGTATTTATATCTGAAAAATGGTATTTATATAACTTTCTGTTCTTATCGCACCTTGGTTAAAATTATATAAGATTCGTCATATCTTCATAACCGAATAGAGCAGTCTTACTTGTTTTTTTCTAGGTTTATACAAATTCTTGGGATAAAGCAGGTGTACTAATTTTTTTGGTAAATATTTAATTGTTGTTTGTGAAGATTTAAAAACTAGAATCAAATATCTGAATTTTTTTTTTTGCCCGTTAAAAATATATGTATTCACAATATTCTCTCTTGCACCAAATCCAAGTAGAGTAGATTACGGTATTTAAAGTAATTAGAAGTAATTACAATTAAGATATTCCTAACAATATTCGCAAATTGCATATTTCAACTAGTATGTGTTTTCTTTAAGCATTAATAGTATTTTTAATAGGATTTCACGTTTAGATGCAACAAATGAAGGTTGAAATAAATGGTTGAGTAGCTGGATTGATGGATGGATGAATTGATGTACATATTATAGACGTCTTTTAAATGAAATTTTTTAAATTTGCATTCAAAGCACGAAATGTTCATGTCGCACATAACGAAAACTCTTCCCACATAAGGCTTGTTGGTTGTCGTTGTTATTGTTTCCAAGCCTGAATAGGCACAAATACTTTTTTTGTATTCAGCTATTTACAGGCATCTACGGCACTAACGTCACTATACACTACTATGTATTTGCTGCAAGAGTTTGTTCGTACGTTTATGTACCTAAAATTATAATTAAACGTTAATAACATTTTTGTATATTTGTTGAATTTAAAATACATATATGCAAATGTACTGTTTACATTTGCAGAGGGTGTTTTATAAAAATCTATTCTTATGGTATACGGCCATGCTCTGACAATCGTACGATTTTAAATCGCAAAACGCCAGATCTATTTTAAGGTGGCCTGAAACTCGAGCGTTTAGCTTGCAGTCTATCATAGTTTCTTAGGAATGTTATTAGTTAAGCGTTTTGCGATTGTATGAACATGACCGATAAATATATGTTAACCCTTTCGTAATTACTGCTTTGTTTACATATATACATATCGCCAGCTCATTGTTGGTTTGACCTACGGACAATTTAAAAAAAAATAAGTTAGGTATGTAGAATATATATTTTAAATACCCCTTTCTAAATCCAAAACCTGTTTCGCGAAATTGATTACGGGTTCTAAGATAATAAGCATTAATTTTGCCCCATATCAACTATTTTAAAGTTTTTTAGGTATCGTTTTGCTCCATACGCCACTATTTGGCGATTGCACCAAATTCTTCATATAAAAACGTACAAACTAAATTTCACTATTGATTTGCTTCAGTGCCGTAAGAAAGAAAAAGTAGTTTAAGCATCGTCGAGTCACAAGGTCTACCCAAAGCGACTGCTAATTTTTTGAACACAGTTTTTTTAAATAATAAACACGTGTTAACAAATAGTAACAAAATTTCCAAAAGCTACTTTGATTTATTAATAATATAAAAATGGAACGGTTTTTGTAAAATAAAACCAAATTAAAGAAAAAAAAATCGTCAATGTTCACTTTTTATTAGATTGTTAATATAGAAACTTTCATTGCAGCAAGTTACTCAAAGCATAGCTAAGTATATGTACGCAGCACAAAAAGTTTTTTTTTAAAAATATTTTTTTTAGAAAAGTGGCGTATGCGGCACAAATATTTTTCACTTTCAATAAAATTCTATAAACTTCTAACTTCATTCATGAAAGTCGAAAAAATTTACATTGTTCTTCAAAATATATGACGGAAGCATTGGGGAAATCTTCATGTAAACCTTTTTTGTCCTTTTCCCCACTCCCACTTTTTGGCATATGCCCCAAACCAATAACTAGCTGACGAAATGTATATGTTCCTTTACTATTCGGGGGAGCATAGGGTCAAATTACTACACTAAACTAGAAACAATAATGAAGCATGTACAACAAATCTTCTGTGTAACTAATGCCAATTTCAAGTCGGATTAAGGCAAACGTTTTAAAGTAAATGTATATGACAATTTATGTACTAAACTACAAAAAATTATATAACACTTTAAGAATTATTATACCAACAACTTACAAAACGATCTACGAGTGCACAACAACGCAAGTAAAATGTCTATAATGTTTACAAAAGAAAAAAAGGAAAAACTTTGTCGTTTTCTTTGCTTTATTCTGCTTTTTTCTACGAGTATTTCGTATTCTCTTGGGACTTTCGTAAATAATAAACTTATTCGTCATTATTATGACTACTACTTCCTGAGTTAAGTTTAAACAAATTCACTGGGCAAAAGCAAAGTCAATAGCAAGCAATGGACAAGTTGCAACAGCTCTAAACATGGATGGATGAATGAGCGTATGATTTGTGACGTTCTTAAAATTTTCAATGTTTATCTATTTTGCAAGTTTTTTTTTGTTGATGTTTTGAATTTTATTTTTATTTGCACATTAAATTTAATAATGCAAACAAACATTTTCATTGTTACTCGTAATGAATTTATATAGTTTTATTACATGTTTACAAGAGTATTTCTTTTCTTTTTTAGATTTAAATGAGGTGGTGGGAATTCTTGAAAAATCTTGATAATATGAATTGAAATTTTTATTTTTATTTAAAAAGAAAAATTTACAGAATTATTTAAAAATATTAATAATTTTATTTATTTAAAACCATTAAAAATTAAATCAAACATTGAATCGGCACGAAATTACTAAAGGTATTAACGTCAAAAGTTGCACTCTTGCAATTTTACTTTTTCGCAAGAGTGTAACTTTGACGTGAGCACATTACTTATTCTGCCCGCTAAATAATCGTAGATAAAATAATTGTTTTCAAAGGTTCTATAAAACATTATATTCAAATCAAACAAAAAATTTTTAGTAATAAATTAATCAAGATTTTAATGAATTTTAAAAAAAAAAATTAAAATTAAAAAAACTCTGGAAATAACAGAAACTCTATATCTGGCCATTGCACATTGCAAGATTTTAGAAAAAATATTCAAATAATTGCGAATTGTTAAACGGTAAGTTAAGTCAGGTGGTAATTAAAGATTTTCAGTTCAGTTTTAGTTTTGGATTTTTGGTCTATAGCCCTATTAGAAGAGGCGTCATAGTTTCCCAAAGGAGCACACCAGAATTTAAAGCCTTAGCTTAATTGCAACCTAAAATTTTATTCCAATCGGACTTTTACAAATACCCGAATTATTTCCATTTTTTTTTTTCAAAATCTCCAAATGTTTTAAACTAGTGGTCTGAAACAATCGATGGGTTTTGGCTATTGTATTGCCATCAAGTTTTTAATACCGATAGTTTGTGGTATCGATAGTTTGTGGTAGTTTTTGTAAATCTCAAATTGTTGTTTTATGATAGACTTTTATCGTTTAACAACTTGGCAGCACCTTTTTGTAAGTTTTATAAATGTATGAAGCATAGATTAAGTAGATTCTCATGATGTAAATTCCCAAATTACGGTCTACCGGACGAAAATGTTTCCCTTCAGTTTCTGTTCACATATGTACATATGTAGGTGTTTAGCGCTCTTCTAATCGGATGATTCCTGCAGTATCTCTTCTCATTAAGCGAGTGTGGCCGCCATTATTTAAAATATTTCGAGCTAGTGGAATTGGGTGGCACATTGAAATCCTTGTGAATATTTTAGTTTTTAACATACCAGGGAGCGGCAATGATTATTCGAAGTAGTTTTTTTGGCGCCTTTACACTTTTTCCATATTAGATGCCGAGTCAGTGCCCCATAACTGAATACCGTAAAACTAGATTGGCTTTAAGATAGAACAGAATTTCTTCCAATAAGCCAATTTTTCAGTTCAGTTGTTTGTAGGCATGTCCGAAGCATATATTAATTATAACAGAGGGCCCAATATGCTGCATTGTGGGACTTCATCGTCAATTGGCTGAGGATAACTTGAAAAATCGGCTTCTTTAATTATAAATTTCCGATCGACCGTCAGTATACAAATGGCAACCAATAAAAGAAACATACAATTTTATAGGTTTCTGTCGATTTATTTGGGACTCTACATATTCTATTGTATAAAGTTTTATTTGCTAAAAGTATCTTCTATATCTTGTAGGAAATATTGTAAGTTTTGAAGACTATCGAAAAGTTTCGATTGTTATCCATGGTTTTAAGAAAACGATCGCATACTATCGATAGTGTCGAATATCGATAGTTTCAGACAATTACTTAAGACCAAATGAATTAACTGATCAGTTAATTTAAAATTGCCTATTTTCGGTTAATTTCATTCTGTTGACCGATTTAATAAAATATTAAATTATTTGGAGTATTCCCTGCTAGCATTTGGAAGATTTTTTTTTTTATATCAGAGTAATGAATCTTTTTCGAGTACTTTTGGTGATCAAAAACTGATTAATCAGCTACACGGTTGAAATTAGACTCGAAAATGACCCACGCTTATGATTCTAAACTGTTTGATGCAAAATGAAATAACAAATCGTATTGAAACCGCAAATGGATCATCTTGGCGCTTAAAATGTGAATATTTCATCCGTTATTCATAATCAAATTTCGCGCAGCTAAATGTTTGATCACAAACTGATTATGCATGCGTTCGAAAAGTTATTACTTTTTTTTGTTATTTATGATAATATTTTGCGCAGATGGAAGATGGAAAACTGCTTGGAAATTAAAAAAGTACTTGTTAAATTTTAACAGGATTTTTTTTTTGTTTATTGTATAGTAAATGTCTAAAAATTAAAATTTTCTTCATTCATTACGATTATCATAATATATCGCACCCGTTCAACAATACTGTATTAACTCAAAATTTAAAAATTTTCAGTAGAAGCAAAACAATTTTCAATTTAACATTACAGGCATATGAAAAATAATTTTTAAAGCAGCCGTTTCATTACAAAAAAGTGGACAAAATTGCACAATATTTTTACAGTGGGTAGATATGAATATTACGTATCCATTTTTTCCAAAAAGTGAAAAAATAAAAATTTTGAGTTAATACAGTATTGTTGAACGAGTGCGATATGTATATTTCTACTGGTGGCCGAGCTGGTATCAAAAGATCTACACAATATTACAGAAACGAGGCTGGAGATTCTGATGACAAATTTGGTGAGGATTCACATGATCAGGTGGCAACAAAGATAAACGTGAGACCGAAGACTTTATTAATACAAACACAATTTCCCTGCTAGCATTTAGAAGATCGTTTTTTTAAAAATCATCGGTATGAGTCTTTTTTGAGAACTTTTGGTGATTAAAAGCTGATTAATCACTTTCGCGCTTGAAAATCGCCACAAAAATGACTCGCGCTTATGATCTAAAAGTGTTTGATTTAAAATTCAATAATAAAACTATTAAAAAAGAGTCGAAATTGTCTCTAAACTAATAAAAAAACGAATCATGTTTAATGAAATCCAGAAAAAGGACTGAGAAATCATTTATTATGTATTATAGGTTGTTTTCGATTTCTCCAACATCTACGATAAGTGAAAGAATTTTTTCCAAGTCAAGTTTTATCAAAACTAAAGAAATGAATCGCTAGTTTCTAAACATTTAAAACAAACTATTTTTCTAAGAGATTTTTTTATAAAATCTTTTTAAACTTTTGAAATAACTAATAAAATTATGTTAGAGTTTATTTTTTTAATAATACAAAATATGAAACTGGGAATTATTTCCTTTCATAGGTTACTTTATTATATTCAACATTTTTATTTTTTTCGAATTTATTCTAAGAAGATACAATATAATAGTCTGGTAGTGTATAAAGTCATTCCTAAAAATTAAAGGAATAGGACTATTACAAAAAAGCTTTATAAAAAACATAACTGAAATTTAGCTCATAGAATAAATTCGAAAAAAATAAAAATGTTGAATACAAAATATGTTCTGATTAAAAAATATGTATCACATATTTATGAATTATTTTTTTGTTTGCTCGTTTTAGTTTAAGAATTGTAATGTTTGTTTGGTACGTTACTGTTTTTTTTAAAGATTGTGTTATTCGTGCTTAATTCCCAATTTGTATTCCTGATAAAAACACTGAAATTTATTGTTGATGAGATAAGCTATTCCTAAGCGCATTTCACTGGTTGCTTAGGCCAGATCGTCAGGAAAATTCATCCAAAGGTTTTCGAAAAACCAAATAAAACCGTTAAGCGTATAAGAATTATAAGCAACGGTTATACTTGTAACAATATCAAATGTAAACAACAACATCAACATTAAAAAGTTAGTTTATCTCTTCTTACATTCAATGTTTTTTTTTAATAATTATTAATTATAATTAATTTTAATTACATAACTCCAAATAATAAATAATTTTTGAATTTTTCTTTAATGAAATTGCTTAATCTATAAAAAAAACATTATTAATCGGTTAACCGATCAATAACAAAATTAACCGAACAAAGCAAAACTTCGGTTGATTAATCGAGCGATTAACCGATTAAAGCAAAATCCCGATTGAATGACTACTCTAACAAACACCCAAACAGCAACATTTTATCACAATTGCTATCAAATGCATTATGCTGATAAATTACATTTTAAAACGTTAAATTTTTATCTTTTATTTTATTAGTTTTTATGTAAAATGAATCGGTGTTTATATTTCATATCATTAAACTGATAACAATATTTAACAAAAAGCTTGGTTGCTTTAATTAGAAGTGGTTTACAAAAAGCTTCATGGAAATCGAAAAATATTTATGAATAAGATTTAAGCAAACAATTATTAAGAAATGTTTAAGTTATGTTACAACTAAAATATGTTCTAGTTAAGAGTTTAATAATTTTTATTTAATTAAGCAGACCTCTCACTTCTTCAGAAGGTTATGGTTGTCTTATTAAAGAAAGTACTCATTTGGCGTGAGCGGCTTAATTAGATACAATTTAAATATTTTGTCTTAAGGCGCATTACATTTACAAGTACCAGTAAACACAAACGTCAGACAGACATTCCTAGCGGGAAAATTCAGAAGAACTTTTTACATCAGGCGTTTTCAAAGGCCTGCTTAAAAATTAATTCAATTCAATTACTATTCTTAACTAAATGCTAAAGAATGCCTCAAAGATGACCTCGGCTCTTTCGTATAAAAGGATATACTTTCCACATTCGTTTCTATGAGAAGGGAGTAGAAAAGGAGTAACATTTTTTTTATTGTTTTCTGCAAAAGCAAAATATGTTAATATATTTTTTTATACTTTCCACATTCGTTTCTATGAGAAGGGAGTAGAAAAGGAGTAACATTTTTTTTATTGTTTTCTGCAAAAGCAAAATATGTTAATATATTTTTTTTTATCCCGTTACCATTCTTATGTACCTGCTTAAGAAGCGAGAGCGGAAGGCCTTCTCCGCAATGAAAACGTGTGTAACAAAGATATGTGTATTGAATGTAGCGAGCAGGCCTTGTGTATCCAAAAGAAGGAGTACAGAGGCCTTCTAGAAGGTACGCCGTACGCCTTCTTTTTCCCGCTGGGTTCATACAACCAAATATAGACATTCTTAGAAATTATTTTTTTAATTTTTTGTACGCATTTTTTTTAATTTGATAAACTGAAGAGGAAACGCTTGAATGCATGAGAATAAAATGAAAAGCATATAATACTTATAGTTAAATAAAATATTTACAAAAAACTAGTATATAAAACAAAAAAAAAACGTAATTACAAATGTATAAAAGAATAAACAAAAATAAAAAGAAAAATTAAATTGGATACAACTATCCACAATCATGTATGTACGTATAGTCACCTTAAATGTAAACGGACGTAACTACACCAAAAGTCAAAACTAAGTTTTTTAATTATTATGATGTTTTTATCAAACTACATGTGCATGCGTATTTTTAGACCCCAGCGATCAAAAATGGCGACTTAATTTAAGAAATATAAATGCCAAAAATACTTCATTATTATAAATTATTCTGAAAAGTCTTTTGCTTCTCTCTAAAAAAAATAAATGTGTAGTTCAGTCCGTCTGACTTTAAGGTGACGATATGTATACAATACAGCCCATGTTGTTTAATGTTAATGATGTGACACGCTCCAGAAATGTGTATTTAATTAAAAAATGGAAACACATAACAAAATTAAGAAAAAATCATATTTGTAAGTATGTTTACAACATAAAACAATTTAAAATAGTTAAAAAAACAAATTAAGTTTTATAGGTTTAAATAAAATGAATCATTTTAAGAAAATATTTTGATAAACATGCATAGAACATTGAAATAAATATATTTCAAAATTTACAAATTATATAAAACCTTAATTGTATTGAATTGAAGAAAATAACTGTAATATTTTTAAAAATATGTCTTGGATTAAATTTCATTTTGTTTAATTTTACTGTATTTAATTAAATGTTCTGTATTTGTACTGTATTTAAAAGCATAACTACCTCTTAATAAATTTCCAATTAATTGGCATTCCTCATTACTGAAAACATGTAACATTTGTAAAAGGTGTAAAAGATCTTACTTTCTGCCAAATTTGGTTTAATGAGCACTGTAAGATAACGAAAAACTATTTTTGACACTAACGAAATAAAAATACTTAGAAGGCATTTATACGATGGTTTTTTAGAAATTTCTTAAAGGTGTGTTTTTTTATTTATAAACGAATTCAGTAGAAAAGCAGGATAGAAAAAAAAAAGATTTCTGTTCTGGTTTTGTTTTATTTCTCATTTTCATTCAAGATATTTGGAATATTCTTGTTTGCATATTATATTAGTCGATGCAGTGATTTTATACTTATTCTACCTCGGTGGAGTACCATTCAAAACTCAGACGGAGTACAGTAGTACCATTGACAACTTATTGATAGATAGTTTGATTACATGTGAAGCCGTAATACTCAAAAAGCTAATTCTAGATAATTTCGTCTTCCAAGGTTTGGGTCGACCGATGAGTTTTAGAAGAAGCTCAAATTTGTTGTCATCCAAAAGGAATTAACATCCTATCAGTTTATGAGCATAAATAACAAATTGAGATTTTACTCTTGTTAATTTTATTAGACAACTACTTCGTTTGTCTTTATCGCAACGAATATTCGTCGTCAGAAATAGAACACACTGGTATGTATGAAAATACACACAATCATTGCGTAGGCCAAAATTCGTCGTGCGTAACGAACTATAATAAATTTTAAATCAAATTAATACCTGGAATTCACTCACTTATTTTGTCTCATTTCTTGCCGACGAATTCGTCGTTCGTCCTAGTTGCGTTTATACCTATAGTTTAATAATTTCACCATGGTTTATACCTACCATAATAACACTTTGCCGTCAAAAAATAATGTACCATGAACATAGCAAGTTCATATAAACTTTCTTTGTTGATGCATAAAAAAGCGAAAAAAGAAATCTAATAACGGGTCCGCCATCTAACGTTTTTTTTCAACTAGTGCTTATTTCGTGAATGGTAACACTTAGCTCATGTCTGATTTGACAGATAATTAGTTTTATCCTTCCGCTGAACGAATATGGTTGAAGCCAACTGACCATCCAAAGCGTTTTCGCTTCGCTAAGTGGGCCTGCGATCGACTTACAGAAGATGCCGATTTTGCCAAAAAAAAATCATCTTTTCAGATTAAGCTCATTTTGATCTTGGCGGGTATGTAAACAAGCAAAATTCTCGCATTTGGGGCACAGAAAAACCGCACGCATACATTGAAAAGCCGATGCACACAAAACGAGTCACTGTTTGGTTCGGATTTTGGTCCAGAGGCATAATTGGGCCATTTTTCTTCGAATATGAGCAAGGAGTGGCCGTTACAGTCAATGGCGATCGTTATCGGGCCATGTTGAACGAATTTTTGTTCACAAAAATTGAAGAGGAGGATATTGGCAACATTTGGTTTCAACAGGACGGCGCTACGTGCCACACAGCCGAAGCTACACTCGATGTTTTGCGCCCTGTTTTTGAAGATCGGATTATCAGCCGCAGAGCTGATGTCGTTTGGCCACTTCGGAGCTGCGATATGACACCGTTGGACTATTATTTGTGGGGTGCCGTCAAAGATAAGAGTTACGCCTAAAAGCCAGAGACAATTGACGCTTTAAAGGACAATATTCGTGAAGACGTTGGTGAAATACAGCTGCACACAATCGATAATATGCTTAAAAACTGGACCGGTCGTGTAGGCTACTGCATGGCCAGCCGAGGCAGCCATTTGAATGAGATAATTTTCCGTTATTAACGGGAAGGATTGGTCTTTCAAATAAAAAAAGAAATTAGAGAAAATATTCAGTAGTTTTTTTATAGCATTTTCAACAAAAAAAAAAGTTATTTGGCGGACCCTTTAGTTTTTAATAAGTTTTATTTTATTTCCCAAGCTCATGTAGTTGCGCTGTCATTATTTTGAGAAGTAAAAGGGAGCTATATTTGGTACAACTTGGTAATTTATAAAACGATTTCGCTAATTTTCACTACCAGTATTCATTTAAGCTTCTTTAAGATGAAAGTGAAAATAATGGTTATATTTCAGCCATTTACATATCTTTACGGACTAGGTAAATTTTCCATCAGATCCTTTCTCAAAAACGCTTTATATCAAAATTTAAGAAATTACCCTGCAAATATTATTGGACCACCTGATCCAATTTCATGAAATGGACTACTACATGGACTGGTCCGATGTAATGCAAGCATGGACCATGTCACTGTTAAAAAGTGTTGTAGTGAGAATGCATGTCTTCGTTTTTTAACGACATGTTTTCGTTTTTAAACGAACTAATCCTCTTTTGTACACAATGGAGTACATAGTTTTAAAACTACTCCTTTGTAGTCCAAAGATGGGTTATATGGTCCTGCCCTAGGACATCGTAATGTTAAATAGACCATGTTTTCCATACGTTTGGGTTACTTTTGGACTAGTCCTAGTCCCTTGTGGGCTACTCTTTACACGCGTGTTCGGACTGGTCCTATTATTTGCAGGGTACTTACTTACAAATACATATTTATGTAGGTGCATACCTTTTTCACCTGTGGTGAAGGTTTTAAAAAGTTAGTAAAGAAAAACTATAACAAAGACAAAAAGTTACGTGCACAAAGTATATTCAAATGTAAAGGTAATAATAAAAAAGCGCATGAAAATTAGGGTGGAACTACGAATACATACACTAGCAAAACGTCCCACAAATGAGAAGCTACACTAGAATCCCAAATCTATTAAAACAACGTTGTAGAATAACAAAGAGTTGTTAAGCATAAAATGAAAAGCGAATTAAATAAGAAAGTCACGAAAAAAATTAGCTGTCCTTGAAACGGCTGTGATGGCAGAAGCAGCAAGAGTGAAAGCAAAATGCACTTCACTGGCATCGCATGGTGGTTAAAAGCAAATAACAATCAGCCCTCTAAACAAGCAGCTGACCAAAAAATTTTAAGACGTGTGTGCGTACAATAAGTGTGTGCCATGTACATATTCCGTTCCTTTTTGTGGCACTCAACCAGAAACGGTGGTTGAAATATTGATTTTTCGTTTACCCATATTTTTTTCGTTGGAGCTAAATTCGCAATTTTTTTATTTGAATTTTGTATCAAAAAAATTTTATTAATATATTATTCTTTGCAACTTCCTTGTACTTTAATATTGTCACTTCTTAAAAATTTTTGTCTGGCAGGCATTTAGGAACAGGCAACAACACATTATGTGTCATACGACCGCACCCAAGGCTGTCAGACACTTTGCAAGTTTATTTCTTCCTTCAATTAAGGAAATAAAAATAATTTTTAGAGAGACCTTTAACATTTATTCACAAACCTGCAATGACTGTATCGTTAAGATTATATTTGGTTCCAGTTTTTGGGAAATCTTTCAATTTCCTATTGGTCAATATGAGTTCTCCGCTTAGGTGAGCCTCCTCTAGAATTCGTTCTAGAGAACGGGCTAACTGGTGATGATGGCCCAAACCTCCACCACCGCTTCCTCCGGCCGAACCAGAACTCAGACCGCCTCCAACCACACCCACACTTGAATTGTGGAGCCGATTGTAGACGGCAGCTGTGGCTGCCATCCTCATTTGGACAAATTTTTATTTCTTGTTCTACACTGAAACACACACTATTAAACTATTATTTAAATCCTTTTTTATTTATATTGTTTTAAAATATAACTGCATTTTGTTGGTATTTATTTCAATAATTTATTTTCTGTATTTATGTTTAAACTTCTTTGGATTTTCTATTAATACAAACAAATTTCCAAGAATTTTCCATTCACAAAAAATTGCCGTCAAATCTAACAACCGCTTCCGACCAAGAGAAAAATCAAACTGAAACATTTTTGAAAAGAACAAGAAAAATGTAAGTGGAACCAGGGCTGTGAACTTTTTCTAATCATAAAAAGACGTGCGTTTAAACTTTAAAGCGCTAAATAAAAACTTAATTATTAATTAATTATTTTTCAGAATAATTGTCTTGTGGCTGCTGTTATGTTTTTTGGAAAATAGTTTTTTTCGCCAGAGTGCCACTTTCGACTTGAATACATTCAATGAAATGCTAAAAAATGATATATGTATGCTGAAATGTAAAGATTTTTCTGATATTTTAGGCTAAGTAAAATACATAATATCAAAAATTGTTTATAATTAAATGACAAAGATCTATAAAATTCAGGCATAAAAATTAGTTTACTATATAAAAAATATATGGGTTCATACATATCGTCGTATGGGCAAACACAAAATAGAAACAACATAGGGTATCATCGGGTGGTAACTGGTATCTTGTAAATTATTTCTTAAAAAATGCGTTAAGGGAAATATATTCTGCTTTACTGGCCATTTTCTCAATGTATCGACAAACTTCCTGTTACATAAATTGGCGAAAAAAAATAAATTGTGCGTTAACGATTTTGGTTTTCTCAATATACAGACAAAAACACTGTTTTCAGCTGGCAGCACCTCTCAAAATACCTGTAAAAGTAAGAGTCAGCCAAGGTATTTTTAAATATACCTTGGAGTCAGCTGATTTGATTTTTCTGTAAGGCAAATAAAAAGCAAATACATATTCGGCAGATGAGTGCCAGTTACTTGAGGGTTACACGATCAAGTTTTGCCTATTAAGTTTTAATACACTCATACTTTTTTACCAATACATTCATACTTTTAAAAATTGATACGAACTTGCCTTTAAAATTCTCTTTCCAGTGAGTGTTTCAATTTACGTTCAAGAAAACAGCTGATTTCAAGGTTAGTGAGCAAAATTTTCGTTTGCCTTTATGAATTGTTTTCTTGATGACATCTTGAAAGTAAATTGCTTAAAAATTGAATGCAGCCTACGTCACAACTTTAAATTTTTGGAAAATTTGACAAACAGTATATGTTAAAGACTATCAAGAAAATCTTGATCGTGTGGCTGCAATGTTAGCTTTGCAGTTTTTCGTTGGAACTAAAATCGCCTAATGAGAAAACATAATCCTGTTTAAAATCGCTAAATCTAACACCAAAGGCGTTAAATCGGAAACTCTAAGTGGAATACGCTGAATGATACATGAGAAAAAAAATAATGCAGGGCTGCCACGCTATAAGATATTTATGTCAGGCAACGCTGGTAGTGCCACCAGGGTTGTTTGTTACCAGATCTAATTATAAGCACTGCATTATCTATATTTATGGCTATCGACTTTTAAAACAGTGCCACCAGCAGCAAAATTCAAAATTTAACTTGAACTTAAAGTAAGCAAAATTATCCGAATTAAAAGAAATTACAACTGTTGTCGATTTAACGTTTTATTTTATAAAATGCTTAAAAAAAATAATTTAAAAGAGATCAGTATTATTCATACTAAGTATATGTATATATTCATATAGTTACATAGAATTAATAAACAAAAACAACATTAAAATCTTAAAATAAATTTATGAATAATAAAAAGAAATATTGTAAATAAAGAGTTCTGCTTTCACATTTGATTGCCTATACTCTGGGAAAATGCAAAATGTTTATTGTCGTTACTTTGTATAGGTACTGTCTTTAGTAAATAAAATCATGTAATGATTTAAGATGACAGTCTGTTTCTCAAATAAGTTTTACAAAAGTTATGGGTAAAACATTTTAAAATGGCAAAATAAGGATATAATATCTTACTGCGCTACCAAGAGTGTTTTTAAGCATGAAAATTCTATTTCCAATAAAACAAACTGACATAGTGATCAGAGTCAAATAAGATTTTCCAGCCGGATTGTGTTGAATCCGCGTTCTGGAGGTATTTTTCACATACATAAAGTGTATGAAAATACGATTTTTAAACATGGAAAACGCTTGCCGCTCTTATTAAGGTAGCTCTGTTACTTTTTTTTAATATAAAAAACACGCAGGACGTTTTTTTGTTTATATACCGTTCAATAAACTTCGGGTTTTAAATTGCTTTGAAACTTGTGCTTATTTTTAGTTAATTTTGGCGTCAATTATGCAGTTAACGTGAGTTGGTGGAAAATAATTGAAGTTCATTTTGCACTTAAATGTTTATTTTTTTAATTAAAGCATTCCACTTATATTTTTAAAAAAAGCAAATTATATCAAGAGCAGTTTACAACTCTTTTGAGAAATTAAATAAAAGTGACGAAAAGCAGCTACAAAAAGCTGGCTGTGACCAAGGCGAATTCATCCCAGGTAATATCGGTACTACAACAAGTACAACTTGTACAAAAACAGCAAGCAATTGGTTTATGTAAAATCATTGTAAAATGTCAAAAACAGAAACAAAACAGAAACAAAGTTAATAAACATAATTTTGACATCCAACAATGATTTTACCTAAAAAAAGGTATCAGCAGGGCTTTTTAGACCACCTGTAATAAAAACAGTTCTCAAGGAATATCATAACCAGTGATGTTAACCGTACGGTAATTACCCTTTTTTAGGATAATTTTGGACCGCAAAAGGTAGCAAGGTAATTTTATTTAAAATATGGCAATTTAAAGAAATTTAAATTTTTGTAAAAATATATACTACCTACTTACATATGTAGGGTTTAAAGTTTTTTTGAGAGTTGATTTTCCATTTAAAAATATAGATAAATATTATAACAACATTATGTTTCTATAAACGTTTTTGTAACACACTCATCGGTGTTATAAGAAAAATGGAATTACTCTGGTATATTTTTAATTTTATATTTAAATTTTTGTTGCTAAGTTAAATTAAACTGTTATTTGCTTAAGCAAGGTGCGTATCTAATCGCACATTCCGTACGGAATCAAATGTTTTTTTTATTTTTTTAATACATTTGAGAGACTTTTTGTTAATTATTGACAGTAGGTTAAGCAAGGCTATTCATATTATGGTTAGGCCTTAAAGGCTAGTTTACACGGTACTACAATGTATTACGACTTTGTAGTATCAAAATTATATTAAATTGTATCCGTGCTTAAAAGAAAAAAATTAAGGTCTGGTGTAAGAATATTTAATGTTTACACGAATGGTATTAGTAAAATCAAAAATAATAACAAAAAAGCAAATAGTTACAGTCAAGGTACATGCTGCTCTATAAAAATAACCGAGTTGAACCGAGTTGTCAAAATTGTCTGCATATAAATTAAACGCACACATGTACAAATTTTGGTTCATATACACGAAATTTGACGTTTGGGTTCCAACTTAGGTAAACAGCTGACAAACATGTGGGCCAACGAGTTTACCTTGTGTAATATACCTTGGTTACAGTCAAGGCGAATTGACTAGAAGGTGAGGTCAACTCTACAACAACACTGCTTCTGTGGTCGGGTTGTCAAAAATATTGCTAGTAAAAAAATAGGTTTGTTTACAAAAAAAACTAGCTTGTATACAAACTTTGACAAGTCGACCACCGAAAAAAAACACCATATGTTGACTTGACCCCACCTGCTAGTCAATTCGCCTTGGTTACAGTTTTACGATTTTTACAAAATCAACATGAAAATTTCCTGAGTTGATTTTAGTTGTTTTTGTAATTGTATAAAAATGCTACCACCTTCAATAACTTTGTTAAAATACACCTCTGGTGTGATGAGAATACACTACCCTACAAGAAATGCATAACCAAAACAAAAAAAAATCACTATTACTATAACACTATATTGGTCAACACTACCGGTCATATAACTAGTAAAATGACCGGTAGTCTTCTTGTCGGGTAGTTTCTAAAATGGTTTAGAAAAAAGCATTTAAGGCTATGTCGCTTTGCGTGATGTTTCTAACCTGGCCTTTACACATGCAAGTACAAGTTCGAAAAACTCAATACACTCACACTTTTTTACTAAAACCATCACATTTTTCGTACTTGCACTCAACTTGCAGCTCAACTTGCAAGAAATTTCTGAAGACAGTGATATTTTGACACTTGCAGCAAGTTATTGTCAAAAACATAAACAGTGTTACCAAATTTACTTGATTGCGGAAATATAGATTTATAGATTTAACTTTTTTAAAGTATTTTTAAAGAAGACAATTACTTTATTGTTTAAACATCAATCTAATTTAAAAAAAAGTAATAATAATTAATAATGCCAAATGATTATTTAGAAATGAAGCTCTGTTTCGCACTTGGTAACTCTTATTTATAAGGAACTTTCACTTGACTGTGTAAACATTCGTGCAACTTGTATGACATTCGACTATTTCGTCGCCATTTTCGATGTTAATACGTATAGCCTACTTGCAAGTAATTACTTGCATGTGTAAAGGCAGGGTAACTTTAACAGAAAAGCGTATCGCAAAAGGTGTGTGTCACAACAACACTGTGACAACACACACGAATTGTTTGTTAAAAATGAATAAGTAAAAAATAAACAAGCAGACTGTAAAAGCGCGCAAAAAGATGAGAGTTGCCTAACTTTTCGCTTCGCTTTGCGTTAACTTTATGTGACAGGTTTCGTATAAGTATGAATATTTCATCAATACATTTTGCTTTTACATGATTACATTTTTCTCGTTCTACATCATTTTTTTGCAATGTCGTAATACATTGTATTACCGTGTAAACTAGCCTTTAATGTATAACCCAAAGTAGTATTTATAATCATCGAAGCAAGGCAGTGTTGTACGAACAAATTTGGGGAAAATGAGCTTTGTTTGTCCCAGCTTAGACGATTGTTTTTTCATTCGTGGTCACACAGACGATATGTGTCAAAAGCCAAAGTTAATGTCAACAAAGAAAATGTTAAAAATCCGAGTAACGAACACAAACACTATTCTCTCTTCCCCACCCGTAATATTCTACCAAACTATGTGTTTCTCTGTCTAAAGGGCAAAATAAACCACTTAAAATACTTGGCCAACACACTCTTTGTTTTCCTTTTTGTGTTTGCCAGTAAACAACACAAATATATCTGTGGCATTTTGGTAAAACATTTTAAGTCGAGATAAGATAGCAATCAAGGTTTTTAAAAAAATCTTGGTGAAAATATAATTTTATTAAAAAACTAGCTGTCCCGGCAAACGTTGTCTTGCCAACTTATATCTAGTTAAAGAAAGAGGAATAAAGCGCTTTATACCACAGAATACACAGAACTGTAAGAAGTGACGTGTGAAAAAGGCCCAAATCAGTTGCGAGGGCAGCTTTCGAAGAAAGAGAAAGAAAATGTTTTTTGGTAGTAAAGTGGCAATGTGTAAAAACAGGCCGCTACTATCAACACGAATTGCGTAATCAAAACAAAAAATGCAAAAGGGCAGCTTTCTTAGAAAGAGACAAAAAAAAAGGCAAAATCTTCCGTCTCGTGTCAGTTCTGTATATTCTGTGCTTTATACCATGATCGGCGATGAAAAAAAACAATACCTATTTATTTCTTTATTTCTGTTCCTTACATATTTAAAAGTTTAACATAAAAAAGTGATGCATTTTTATACTGAAGTATGAAAATAAAACAGAGATAATCAATTTGTATTACGAAGAGCAATTGCGTGTACGATATCGTTTAGACTTAAGTACAAAATCTATTATTTATATTGCTAACTAAATATAAATATTGCAAAATTTAAAAACCCTAATATATTTTCTTTCCATATTATGTTGCATCTACAGTTCAGGGCTTATAGGAGAGCGTTTAGCAACTATCACCATCCTAAAACATGCCAACCTGCCCTAATAAATCTCTATTAACTATCAACTTCATTGTTTTTGCCATAGATTTACTTTACTCCACGTCGAAGAAAACATCATAAAACGAAATAAAATTTGATATGGAGCACAAAACAACAAAATGTTACTTTAGAAAAACCATTAAAACTTTGATTTTATTGCATGTAAATTCATAAAAATTTATAGTTTTGCTAAAAACATACGTAGTATTCAATTAGGAGCGTTTTCAAAAATGTATCGGGTAGTTATTGAGAAAATTGATTGTAAACTTATTTTATCGTTTTTCTCAAAACCGACTTGATAGCTAATAGGCTAAAAAAATAATAACCTGCCGTCTTGCCGACATGGGTTTCTTGCCGTGCAAAGTTTGCTGTATGTACAAATTATGTTTATACCATTAAAGGCCGAGATTTAATACTCTACACAATCGTACGATTCATTAAAACGAAAAGTATCTGCAAAATCTGCTGCCAGTCAATAAAAAAAGATGCAAGATGTATTTTGCTACTTTACATCTATCTTTTTATGAAATCGGACAGGCTTGTCAAAAAATCTAGCAGAATTTCATTTTTTGGTTACTCTAGCATTCTTAATGAGCACACACGATTTTTTTTGACACATTGTATGACTGAGGCTTAAACAGAACCATTCACAGCGAATTTTATAAATTATTGTCCATTGAACAGCATGTCTTATTTATCTCCAAGCATAACCTTATAAAAAATATTCAACATTTTATATTTTTCGAATTTATTCTATGAGCTAAATTTCAGTTATGTATTTTATAAAGCTTTTTTGTAATAGTCATATTCCTTAAATTTTTCAGAAATGACTTTATACACTATCAGACTATTATATTGTATTTTCTTTTAATTTTTATTATTATTTTTTATTATATTGTATTTTCTTTTAATTTTGGTGTTAAGAAAATGATAGAAATAAATTAACCGAAATAAAGCTTTCGGTCACATTCGGTCTTTTCTTTCTATTATTTTATTAACACAAAAATGTAAAATGTGACTACTCGCTCATTCATTTCTTGTAGGGAAATGTTGCGCGAGACCAGTTTAGCCGTTAAAAAAGATCTGGTGACACTACCAGCAAACAAAAGACTCTTAAAAATTGGCAGCTCTATTTTATCAGGCCTCCTTCTTCGTATCATTCCATTTTGTTTTACCTAAAATATAACTTGTCTACTGCACGAATCCATTTTATAAGTGGAAAAAAAATTCGTTTGTTTTACTCCCGTTGTGATTTATGTTTCTTTACGTTTTGAAGTAATTTTTAAGCATATAAACGAAGCTCAATAAAATAAAAGAATGACAATCTGTTTAACTGTCGTTTAGAAACCGAATTATATAACAAAAATCAAGAAAATATATACCTAAACAGTGATCGATAAGCCATTTCTTTAAATTATTTTAATAAACAACCGTGCCACATAATTTTATTAGTGTCGCTCTCGTGTCGTTGTGTTTGATAGAAAATTGTTGTGTGTTTGCAATTACGGTACGGTACGCAATTCGGGTCAAAAATAACAAAACATAAATAAGCATATATTAAGTCGTGTCATTTTATACATATAACAGTATACAACTATCAAATAAATTTTTCCAAATCAATTAAATCAACCCCATTAAAAAATAACGCGGGTGAATAGGTATATATGTGTGAATATTATTCTCATAATAAAATCCTACTATTCTCAATATATTAATTAATTAACGAATATATTAAGAGCCATCAACAACAACAAAAGAGTAGGTATAAATAAATAAATGTAAATATGTCATTATAAAAGGTTAAAAAATAAATTGTTTATTTTTCCAGTTTTGTTTTGCGTTTCAAATTCTTTGAACAGCTGTTTGGTAAAAAAAACGTTGTGTTATTTTTGTTTATCAACGTTGTTGCTATTAGTGATGGGACTTATAGCAAAATTGGCCCTTTCGTCTATTATGGCCCTTTTAGATTCATATATTTTATTCAGAAGAAATAAAATTATGGCCTGTTCGTCGATAACGAATGAAGACTTCGTTCGCTTAAGTAACATGTAAAACAAAAACAATATTTTAGGAACAAATCAAGTTTAGGGACACAAACCCAAAAAAAGTGGAACAAATCTAGTTTAGGCACGCACACCCAAATAAAAAAAATGTACTTGGGGTGATAGAAAATTGAAAAATAAGAAAAAATTGGCGCAAACGCATAGTTTTCGAGTTATGAACGTTTTAAGTTTTCATACATATGTGCGATTTTCAATTATACATATTTCTAAAACTGTATGGGTAATATTGGTCTCGTTTTGAAGGTTTAGACTAGATCTTTCTGGATATATAAAATTTATTAAAACATTTTTTACTCTTAAGCTCACATTACAGTTTTTGTGTACTAAGTGTATAATTTATTTAAATAAAAGTGCAATACAAATTTTATAAAATAACGAACACCAATGTCGCAAACAAAAATTTCATGATAAGCCGGCCTTTGGCCGAACGCTATTGTATAACTAAAGTTTCTCTGAATAGCCGAACTTCGGCCGGTCGTAAAGATTTTCTCCTCTATGGCATAACAAACACCGCCTTCGCTAATTAAAGCTTCGGCCGGGCGCAAGTATTTTCTCCTTTCTGGTATAACATATACCAGCTTCTCTGCATAAAGATTGTCTCCTCTATGGTATATCTCCGCTAACTAAAACTTTTGTGCACGTAAAAAATTCTTAAATTAACCTAAAGAGGAAAATAATATGCAAATACAATCACAAAATACATATTTGCAACCGTGAGCAAATTACCTTTAATTTGAGTACCCACACATATCATTAAGTGGGCGGGACAGTTTTTTGGTTCTAGAGGCCCCACGGGCCTCAGCCCCCTTAAATTTTAATTTTTTTTTTTATTCTGAATCGGGTGGCATATTTTTTTCGTAGCCACGTAAACTGCACTTCAGCCAAATCACATATTTCTACGAATTTTTATACAATTTTTTCTTCTTATTTTTCAATTTTCTATCAGCCAAGGTACTTTTTTTTTATTTGGGTGTGGGTCCCTAAACTAGATTTAAGCCATATTTTATAAGCGACAAACAGGCCATTAGATAATAATAAAAATCAACATTAGTTTTTTTATTGCCAAAGAAACCGGAAGAAAACACTATTATAAATAATTTTATAATGTTTTCAAAAGATTTTGTTATTCTTGCTTAATTCCCAGTTTATATTATTGATAAAAACACTTGAAATTTATTGTTGATGGGATAAGCTATTCCTATGCGCATTTCACTGGTTGCTTAGGCCAGATCATCAGGAAACTTCATCCATTAAGATTTTAGAAAAACTAAAGATATTAAACCAAATAAAACTATTTACGTATAAGAATTATAGCAACAGTTCTACTTGTAATAATATCAAATTTAAAAACAACAACACATCAACAATTTTTTATTTTTTTATTTTGTTTTTCTTAACCTACTTACAACTACAATTAATGTTGAGAGAATTTCAACTAATTGTAGTGGGGAATGTAAGATAAGATAAACCCAATGTTAACTCTTGCTGCTGTTAATATAATTACCTAACCTAACGTGAACAACCCAATTATATATTTGCATAAATTAAGAAAGACAAAATAAATTGATAATAAATTGGAATGCTGCCGGTCCCATCTGTTACATGGGGCCTTCACCTGACAATTTTTTGTCATACCAAACGTCAAAGTCTATAAAAAAAAACTCTAAAATATTTTTCAGCGTTTTTTTATGTAAAGTTTGACGTTTGTTATGACAAAAAATTGTCAGGTCAAGACCCCATGTTATATGTATTTTCAACCTGACAGTGGTGTTAACTTTTTTATAACCGTTCGACCCTCTAAAAATTACCGTTTTTAAAAGAAATTACCGTACGCAATCGATTTTAATTAAAACGTTAACAGCAGGGGACCATTCCAGTTTTATGAACCGGAAGAAAACACTATTTTAAATAATTTTATAATGTTTTCAAAAGATTTTGTTATTCGTGCTTAATTCCCAGTTTTTATTATTGATAAAAACACTTGAAATTTATTGTTGATGGGATAAGCTATTCCTATGCGCATTTCACTGGTTGCTTAGCCAAGATCATCAGGAAACTTCATCCATTAAGATTTTAGAAAAACTAAAGATATTAAACCAAATAAAACTATTTACGTATAAGAATTATAGCAACAGTTCTACTTGTAATAATATCAAAGTTTAAACAAAAACACATCAACAATTTTTTTTTTTTTATTTTGTTTTTCTTAACCTTCTTACAACTACAATTAATGTTGAGAGAATTTCAACTAATTGTAGTGGGGAATGTAAGATAAGATAAACCCACTGTTAACTCTTGCTGCTGTTAATATAATTACCTAACCTAACGTGAACAACCCAATTATATATTTGCATAAATTAAGAAAGACAAAATAAATTGATAATAAATTGGAATGCTGCCGGTCCCATCTGTTACATGGGGCCTTCACCTGACAATTTTTTGTCATACCAAACGTCAAAGTCTATAAAAAAAAACTCTTAAATATTTTTCAGCGTTTTTTTATGTAAAGTTTGACGTTTGTTATGACAAAAAATTGTCAGGTCAAGACCCCATGTTATATGTATTTTCAACCTGACAGTGGTGTTAACTTTTTTATAACCGTTCGACCCTCTAAAAATTACCGTTTTTAAAAGAAATTACCGTACGCAATCGATTTTAATTAAAACGTTAACAGCAGGGGACCATTCCAGTTTTATGAACCGGAAGAAAACACTATTTTAAATAATTTTATAATGTTTTCAAAAGATTTTGTTATTCGTGCTTAATTCCCAGTTTTTATTATTGATAAAAACACTTGAAATTTATTGTTGATGGGATAAGCTATTCCTATGCGCATTTCACTGGTTGCTTAGCCAAGATCATCAGGAAACTTCATCCATTAAGATTTTAGAAAAACTAAAGATATTAAACCAAATAAAACTATTTACGTATAAGAATTATAGCAACAGTTCTACTTGTAATAATATCAAAGTTTAAACAAAAACACATCAACAATTTTTTATTTTTTTATTTTGTTTTTCTTAACCTACTTACAACTACAATTAATGTTGAGAGAATTTCAACTAATTGTAGTGGGGAATGTAAGATAAGATAAACCCAATGTTAACTCTTGCTGCTGTTAATATAATTACCTAACCTAACGTGAACAACCCAATTATATATTTGCATAAATTAAGAAAGACAAAATAAATTGATAATAAATTGGAATGCTGCCGGTCCCATCTGTTACATGGGGCCTTCACCTGACAATTTTTTGTCATACCAAACGTCAAAGTCTATAAAAAAAAACTCTAAAATATTTTTCAGCGTTTTTTTATGTAAAGTTTGACGTTTGTTATGACAAAAAATTGTCAGGTCAAGACCCCATGTTATATGTATTTTCAACCTGACAGTGGTGTTAACTTTTTTATAACCGTTCGACCCTCTAAAAATTACCGTTTTTAAAAGAAATTACCGTACGCAATCGATTTTAATTAAAACGTTAACAGCAGGGGACCATTCCAGTTTTATGAACCGGAAGAAAACACTATTTTAAATAATTTTATAAGGTTTTCAAAAGATTTTGTTATTCGTGCTTAATTCCCAGTTTTTATTATTGATACAAACACTTGAAATTTATTGTTGATGGGATAAGCTATTCCTATGCGCATTTCACTGGTTGCTTAGCCAAGATCATCAGGAAACTTCATCCATTAAGATTTTAGAAAAACTAAAGATATTAAACCAAATAAAACTATTTACGTATAAGAATTATAGCAACAGTTCTTCTTGTAATAATATCAAAGTTTAAACAAAAACACATCAACAATTTTTTTTTTTTTATTTTGTTTTTCTTAACCTTCTTACAACTACAATTAATGTTGAGAGAATTTCAACTAATTGTAGTGGGGAATGTAAGATAAGATAAACCCAATGTTAACTCTTGCTGCTGTTAATATAATTACCTAACCTAACGTGAACAACCCAATTATATATTTGCATAAATTAAGAAAGACAAAATAAATTGATAATAAATTGGAATGCTGCCGGTCCCATCTGTTACATGGGGCCTTCACCTGACAATTTTTTGTCATACCAAACGTCAAAGTCTATAAAAAAAAAACTCTTAAATATTTTTCAGCGTTTTTTTATGTAAAGTTTGACGTTTGTTATGACAAAAAATTGTCAGGTCAAGACCCCATGTTATATGTATTTTCAACCTGACAGTGGTGTTAACTTTTTTATAACCGTTCGACCCTCTAAAAATTACCGTTTTTAAAAGAAATTACCGTACGCAATCGATTTTAATTAAAACGTTAACAGCAGGGGGCCATTCCAGTTTTATGATAATGTGAAGTGAACAAAATAAATTAATTTTTCTTTCCATAAAAACTTATCACTCTAGCCAGAATGTACTATTAAAGTGACCTCACAGCGCAGCTGTTTGCAGTGATTTTCTTCGTGTGTGACTTTATGTGTGTGAAGTTAAATTTCGAAATTTATTGCATAACAGAGCTCTGTTAAAGCTCTAACATAGCACTGTTAACCATATAGAATTGTGATATATGTTTTCAAATTGGAATTATACCTACATTTATGGATCAAATGGACTGGAAAAAAATATACAGCTTAACACACATCCCACTTATCAAAAACTTTCATTACTTTAGGTATATAATAGGACTTTTCCTGTCATTTTTAATTTTTTAAATTTACAATTTCTCTGGAATATTTTCCCGAATTCCAGGAAAACGGGAGGAGATGGGCGGATGAAATTTGATGGAATTTGTGGACAAAGTGGACCTTTATGAAAATTAGTTATCAGAAGCTTAAAGGTGTTGCGTCTTTATACGAATTTTTCAATTTTTCCATATTTTTCAAATTTTGAATTTCACTGTATGATGAATTCCAGAAAAACGGGAGGAGATGGGCGGATGAAATTTGATGGAATTTGTGGAGAAAGTGGACCTTTATGAAAATTAGTTATCAGAAGCTTAAAGGTGTTGCGTCTTTATACGAATTTTTCAATTTTTCAATTTTTCCATATTTTTCAAATTTTGAATTTCACTGTATGATGAATTCCAGAAAAACGGGAGGAGATGGGCGGATGAAATTTGATGGAATTTGTGGACAAAGCGGACTTTTATGAAAATTAGTTATCAGAAGCTTTAAGGTGTTGCGTCTTTATACGAATTTTTCAATTTTTCCATATTTTCAAATTTTGAATTTCACTGTTAGATGAATTCCAGGAAAACGGGAGGAGATGGGCGGATGAAATTTGATGGAATTTGTGGACAAAGTGGACCTTTATGAAAATTAATAATCAGAATCTTAAAGGTGTTGCGTCTTTATACGAATTTTTCAATTTTTCCATATTTTCAAATTTTGAATTTCACTGTTAGATGAATTCCAGGAAAACGGGAGGAGATGGGCGGATGAAATTTGATGGAATTTGTGGACAAAGTGGACCTTTATGAAAATTAGTTATCAGAAGCTTTAAGGTGTTGCGTCTTTATACGAATTTTTCAATTTTTCCATATTTTTCAAATTTTGAATTTCACTGTAAGAAGAATTCCAGAAAAACGGGAGGAGATGGGTGGATGAAATTTGATGGAATTTGTGGACAAAGTGGACCTTTATGAAAATTAATAATCAGAAGCTTAAAGGTGTTGCGTCTTTATACGAATTTTTCAATTTTTCCATATTTTCAAATTTTGAATTTCACTGTTAGATGAATTCCAGGAAAACGGGAGGAGATGGGCGGATGAAATTTGATGGAATTTGTGGACAAAGTGGACCTTTATGAAAATTAGTTATCAGAAGCTTTAAGGTGTTGCGTCTTTATACGAATTTTTCAATTTTTCCATATTTTTCAAATTTTGAATTTCACTGTTAGATGAATTCCAGGAAAACGGGAGGAGATGGGCGGATGAAATTTGATGGAGTTTGTGGACAAAGTGGACCTTTATGAAAATTAGTTATCAGAAGCTTTAAGGTGTTGCGTCTTTATACGAATTTTTAAATTTTTCCATATTTTTCAAATTTTGAATTTCACTGTAAGAAGAATTCCAGAAAAACGGGAGGAGATGGGCGGATGAAATTTGATGGAATTTGTGGACAAAGTGGAAAAATTGAAAAATTCGTATAAAGACGCAACACCTTTAAGCTTCTGATAACTAATTTTTATAAAGGTCCACTTTGTCCACAAATTCCATCAAATTTCATCCACCCATCTCCTCCCGTTTTTCTGGAATTCTTCTTACAGTGAAATTCAAAATTTGAAAAATATGGAAAAATTGAAAAATTCGTATAAAGACGCAACACCTTAAAGCTTCTGATAACTAATTTTCATAAAGGTCCACTTTGTCCACAAATTCCATCAAATTTCATCCGCCCATCTCCTCCCGTTTTCCTGGAATTCATCTAACAGTGAAATTCAAAATTTGAAAATATGGAAAAATTGAAAAATTCGTATAAAGACGCAACACCTTTAAGCTTCTGATTATTAATTTTCATAAAGGTCCACTTTGTCCACAAATTCCATCAAATTTCATCCACCCATCTCCTCCCGTTTTTCTGGAATTCTTCTTACAGTGAAATTCAAAATTTGAAAAATATGGAAAAATTGAAAAATTCGTATAAAGACGCAACACCTTAAAGCTTCTGATAACTAATTTTCATAAAGGTCCACTTTGTCCACAAATTCCATCAAATTTCATCCGCCCATCTCCTCCCGTTTTCCTGGAATTCATCTAACAGTGAAATTCAAAATTTGAAAATATGGAAAAATTGAAAAATTCGTATAAAGACGCAACACCTTTAAGATTCTGATTATTAATTTTCATAAAGGTCCACTTTGTCCACAAATTCCATCAAATTTCATCCGCCCATCTCCTCCCGTTTTCCTGGAATTCATCTAACAGTGAAATTCAAAATTTGAAAATATGGAAAAATTGAAAAATTCGTATAAAGACGCAACACCTTAAAGCTTCTGATAACTAATTTTCATAAAAGTCCACTTTCTCCACAAATTCCATCAAATTTCATCCGCCCATCTCTTCCCGTTTTTCTGGAATTCATCTTACAGTGAAATTCAAAATTTGAAAAATATGGAAAAATTGAAAAATTCGTATAAAGACGCAACACCTTTAAGCTTCTGATTATTAATTTTCATAAAGGTCCACTTTTTCAACAAATTCCATCAAATTTCATCCGCCCATCTCCTCCCGTTTTCCTGAAATTCATCTAACAGTGAAATTCAAAATTTGAAAATATGGAAAAATTGAAAAATTCGTATAAAGACGCAACACCTTAAAGCTTCTGATAACTAATTTTCATAAAGGTCCACTTTGTCCACAAATTCCATCAAATTTCATCCGCCCATCTCCTCCCGTTTTCCTGAAATTCATCTAACAGTGAAATTCAAAATTTGAAAATATGGAAAAATTGAAAAATTCGTATAAAGACGCAACACCTTAAAGCTTCTGATAACTAATTTTCATAAAGGTCCACTTTCTCCACAAATTCCATCAAATTTCATCCGCCCATCTCCTCCCGTTTTTCTGGAATTCATCTTACAGTGAAATTCAAAATTTGAAAAATATGGAAAAATTGAAAAATTCGTATAAAGACGCAACAACTTTAAGCTTCTGATTATTAATTTTCATAAAGGTCCACTTTGTCCACAAATTCCATCAAATTTCATCCGCCCATCTCCTCCCGTTTTTCTGGAATTCTTCTTACAGTGAAATTCAAAATTTGAAAAATATGGAAAAATTGAAAAATTCGTATAAAGACGCATTACCTTAAAGCTTCTGATAACTAATTTTCATAAAGGTCCACTTTGTCCACAAATTCCATCAAATTTCATCCGCCCATCTCCTCCCGTTTTCCTGGAATTCATCTAACAGTGAAATTCAAAATTTGAAAATATGGAAAAATTGAAAAATTCGTATAAAGACGCAACACCTTAAAGCTTCTGATAGCTAATTTTCATAAAGGTCCACTTTCTCCACAAATTCCATCAAATTTCATCCGCCCATCTCCTCCCGTTTTTCTGGAATTCATCTTACAGTGAAATTCAAAATTTGAAAAATATGGAAAAATTGAAAAATTCGTATAAAGACGCAACACCTTTAAGCTTCTGATTATTAATTTTCATAAAGGTCCACTTTTTCAACAAATTCCATCAAATTTCATCCGCCCATCTCCTCCCGTTTTCCTGAAATTCATCTAACAGTGAAATTCAAAATTTGAAAATATGGAAAAATTGAAAAATTCGTATAAAGACGCAACACCTTAAAGCTTCTGATAACTAATTTTCATAAAGGTCCACTTTCTCCACAAATTCCATCAAATTTCATCCGCCCATCTCCTCCCGTTTTCCTGGAATTCATCATACAGTGAAATTCAAAATTTGAAAAATATGGAAAAATTGAAAAATTCGTATAAAGACGCAACACCTTAAAGCTTCTGATAACTAATTTTCATAAAGGTCCACTTTCTCCACAAATTCCATCAAATTTCATCCGCCCATCTCCTCCCGTTTTTCTGGAATTCTTCTTACAGTGAAATTCAAAATTTGAAAAATATGGAAAAATTGAAAAATTCGTATAAAGACGCATTACCTTAAAGCTTCTGATAACTAATTTTCATAAAGGTCCACTTTGTCCACAAATTCCATCAAATTTCATCCGCCCATCTCCTCCCGTTTTCCTGGAATTCATCTAACAGTGAAATTCAAAATTTGAAAATATGGAAAAATTGAAAAATTCGTATAAAGACGCAACACCTTAAAGCTTCTGATAGCTAATTTTCATAAAGGTCCACTTTCTCCACAAATTCCATCAAATTTCATCCGCCCATCTCCTCCCGTTTTTCTGGAATTCATCTTACAGTGAAATTCAAAATTTGAAAAATATGGAAAAATTGAAAAATTCGTATAAAGACGCAACACCTTTAAGCTTCTGATTATTAATTTTCATAAAGGTCCACTTTTTCAACAAATTCCATCAAATTTCATCCGCCCATCTCCTCCCGTTTTCCTGAAATTCATCTAACAGTGAAATTCAAAATTTGAAAATATGGAAAAATTGAAAAATTCGTATAAAGACGCAACACCTTAAAGCTTCTGATAACTAATTTTCATAAAGGTCCACTTTCTCCACAAATTCCATCAAATTTCATCCGCCCATCTCCTCCCGTTTTTCTGGAATTCATCTTACAGTGAAATTCAAAATTTGAAAAATATGGAAAAATTGAAAAATTCGTATAAAGACGCAACAACTTTAAGCTTCTGATTATTAATTTTCATAAAGGTCCACTTTGTCCACAAATTCCATCAAATTTCATCCGCCCATCTCCTCCCGTTTTCCTGGAATTCATCTAACAGTGAAATTCAAAATTTGAAAATATGGAAAAATTGAAAAATTCGTATAAAGACGCAACACCTTAAAGCTTCTGATAACTAATTTTCATAAAGGTCCACTTTCTCCACAAATTCCATCAAATTTCATCCGCCCATCTCCTCCCGTTTTTCTGGAATTCATCTTACAGTGAAATTCAAAATTTGAAAAATATGGAAAAATTGAAAAATTCGTATAAAGACGCAACACCTTTAAGCTTCTGATTATTAATTTTCATAAAGGTCCACTTTGTCCACAAATTCCATCAAATTTCATCCGCCCATCTCCTCCCGTTTTCCTGGAATTCATCTAACAGTGAAATTCAAAATTTGAAAATATGGAAAAATTGAAAAATTCGTATAAAGACGCAACACCTTAAAGCTTCTGATAACTAATTTTCATAAAGGTCCACTTTGTCCACAAATTCCATCAAATTTCATCCGCCCATCTCCTCCCGTTTTCCTGGAATTCATCTAACAGTGAAATTCAAAATTTGAAAATATGGAAAAATTGAAAAATTCGTATAAAGACGCAACACCTTAAAGCTTCTGATAGCTAATTTTCATAAAGGTCCACTTTCTCCACAAATTCCATCAAATTTCATCCGCCCATCTCCTCCCGTTTTTCTGGAATTCATCTTACAGTGAAATTCAAAATTTGAAAAATATGGAAAAATTGAAAAATTCGTATAAAGACGCAACACCTTTAAGCTTCTGATTATTAATTTTCATAAAGGTCCACTTTGTCCACAAATTCCATCAAATTTCATCCGCCCATCTCCTCCCGTTTTCCTGGAATTCGGGAAAATATTCCAGAGAAATTGTAAATTTAAAAAATTAAAAATAACAGGAAAAGTCCTATTATATACCTAAAGTAATGAAAGTTTTTGATAAGTGGGATGTGTGTTAAGCTGTATATTTTTTTCCAGTCCATTTGATCCATAAATGTAGGTATAATTCCAATTTGAAAACATATATCACAATTCTATATGGTTAACAGTGCTATGTTAGAGCTTTAACAGAGCTCTGTTATGCAATAAATTTCGAAATTTAACTTCACACACATTGTGACTTTTGGTGTCATTTTTTTTGTTTATTTACTTTTTTAATAAGGCATTTTGACATTTGCCGTCTCAATTCTAGCAACAAAATGCCGGTTGGTTTTTTTATTGTTTTAGGTATCTGCCGAGGGGGTGGAGAGAGGTTAGGGTGATTTTTATACCCAAGGATGGTTAAGCGAGCCACTCTAAACCGGGGGATTTTAGACCTATTAGTCTGTCTTCATTCATTTGTCTCTTGAGAGACTAATAGATTTCTATCTCAGGAGTAATATTGAAACCCGCTTTATTAGCAACGCTTAACATGCTTACCTGAAGGGTAAATCGGTTGAGAGTGCGCTACATGAGGTGGTGGGTTGTATTGAGCACGGTCTGAGGCATAAGGAATATACTCTCGCCGCGTTTCTTGATATAGAAGGAGCCTTTAATAATATTAGAATTGAGGCGATTAGGGATTTGTTGAAGGAGTTGGGAGTTAAGGACTTTCTGGTAGAGTGGATAGTCTGCATGCTTAGCAGTAGGATTATAAACTCGAGCCTGGGGGATAATGTGATAAGGAGGAGGGTTACCAGGGGGACACCACAAGGGGGGGTTCTATCGCCTCTAGTGTGGTTGCTTGCGGTCAACGGGATTCTCAGGTCATTTGATTCCATGGGTAGGAAAGTTGTTGCCTATGCGGTCGACATAGTTCTGCTGGCAGGGGAAAATTTCTTTACACGATCGGGGAAATTATGCAGGTGATGCTAGGCGAACTCTCGGCATGGGCAAGGGACAGGGGGCTGTCTGTTAACCCTGTGAAGACGGAACTGGTACTATTTACCAGAAGATACAGGAGAGAGGGATTTAGGGGACTAGTGTCAGAAGGCGTCGAGTTACCTCTATCGGACGGCGCAAAGTATCTGGGTAACTTTCTGGACCGCAAACTGTCTTGGAAGAGAAATACTCAGGAGATGATGAGAAGGGGACTCAATGCCTACTACACATGCCGGAACTCCATCGGTAAGAACTGGGGTCTGAGACCGGATATGGTAAACTGGATTTACACATCGGTCGGTAGGCCTATACTTACCTATAGATGCACTGTTTGGTGGGGTGCATTGAGAGTGGATAGCTATAGGAATATGCTCAGCAAGGTTCAGAAATGCTCTTAGGGAACTCATGGGGGCATTCAACGTAAGGTACCTGGACACTGCATGGTTGAGGGAAATGAGGTGGCGGACAAACTCGCGAGAGAGGGTTCTAATCTGGACTTAGTGGTAAAGGACAGGGGGGTAAAGCCTCCCCTATGTTACTACTATGGTGTGATACGGGAGAAATTCCGTGATGACGTTAACCGGTCCTGGAGGGACAGAGTGGATTGCAGGGTGTCTAGGGCACTATGGCCCAGATTGGACGCGGGGGCAACCAGGGTTCTACTGGGATTGGACAGGGGTGGTCTTAGAACGCTTATAGGGTTCTTGACGGGTCACTGTCCCTTTGGGGCTTTTACGGGCAGATGGGACAACACCATACCGGACTTCTGCAGATTGTGCGAGGATTCAGAGGAGCTGGAGACGATCGAGCATGTACTGTGCCAGACAGAAGTGGCTATGTGATAGTTTCACGACGAACTGGGGTGCATCGCTGGATGTAATCCGGCTGATCTACTGGGGTTTGTTAGAGAAATAGTGCGGCTGCTTCTGTTGAATGAACAGTAGAGAGGGAATTTGTTCTTCGTAGTACCTACTAACTTTCTTATTTTCTGGACTATATCCACCTCATACTTCTTTTCTTTACCTTTCTCTTTTTCTATTTTCTTTATTTATTTTTCTATATGTTGAAGGGATTCACAATGGACCGTACTGGTCTCCGAGTGGAATTGTGCCCTTGGGCACATAACCCTTCTAAACCTTACCTAACCTTTAACGATTTATAAGACATATGTAGTAGACTTTGATATCATGCCGCTGTTAGCGAAATTCCGCTTATTTAGCAATTTTTACCGAATATTTGCCATTCCTTATAGTTTAAGGGCTTTTAATCAATTTTATGGCTTTTTTGAAATATTAAAAATTTTCGCGACTATTTGCCATTTTTGCAAATTTTTTTGTTGTTTTTTTCACTCATTTAGCGATTTCAAATTAATTGTAGTATGTGTTTCAAAGTTTGCAATTTTTTCGCGAATTTTAGCCAATTTGTCCCTGTGACTCTACAGATTTCACGATTTTAAATAAATACCTACATATTATACTTTTCTATCAAGCTGCGCTGTCCCTTTCCCAATTTATTCGTCGTTCGTCTGCGTAAGAAATAGAAATAAACCTATCGCAGAGTTCGTTACGCACGACGAATTTCGGACTACGCAATGATCGTGTGTACTTTCATATACACCAATGTGTTCTATTTCTGGTGACGAATATTCGTTGCGAATAACTCGTTGTTCGTCCCAGTTCTGTTTCTAGCATCAGATGTGTGTATTTGAGAAAAAATTTTATGAAAATTTTAGTAAACCCAAGGCGAATTCATCCCAGGTAATCTCGGTACTACAACAAGTACAACTCGTTCAAAAACCACAAGCAATTTGCTTTTGTAAAATCATTGTACAATGTCAAAAACAGAAATAAAACAGAAACAAAGATAATAAAAGAGAATAAACAAAATTTTGACATCCAACAGTGATTTTAGCTAAAAAAAAAAGTTATCAGCAGGGCTTTTAAGACCACCTGTAATAAATTCGCCTTGAGTAAACCAAAATTTTTGTAGTTTTTCTGTTGAAAAAAAGCAATCAGAAAAATAAGTTCCAGAAAATTTTTCAAAAATTTTCAGTTGAAAAATAATTGTAAATAAAATCGTTTTAAATATTAGTCATTGTTTTAAATAAATAATTTATTATTTTAACAAAACGTTTTGCCTATTAATATCGGAACTTAATACTGAGATTCCGCAGTTTATTGGCTCGGGTAGCGATGATTGGCAATTTCGCGTAAAATTGCATTTAGACTCATTGGGATTATTGGAAGTTCAATTTCAGGAAGAACGAAAAGAAAGCAAAATATCTGATTGTTGGATTTCTACATTCAGATTGTTTGTGTTATGTTCGCGAAAAGAATAAGGCAAACGATATGTTGGATAGCATACAATCTGTGCTTGCAAAGAAATCGTTACGTAACAAATTATCAAGATTGCGTTTGAACGAAGTAAAATTTAATTCATTAGTAACTGCACTTCAAAATGTTGAATAGGGTAAGCTAACGTTTAATTTAGTTAAAGAGGGGCTAAAGAAAGAGGAAGCAAAAATATCTGGCTGAAATGAAGAAGATATTGCACAAAGTGCTTTTGTAGACAAGAAGTTCCATGGTAAATGCTTCAATTGCAATAAATATGGCCATGAAGCCCGTGATTGTAAAAATTCTATTTTGCAAATGATTAAAAATAAAAGTATTTGCTTCATGGTTAGCAGTAAAGTTAAACAAAACTGTAGTGATAACAGCAAACATATTATAAAACAATATTGTGAAATAAACGAAATAAGTACCAAATGTTGAGAAGTAGTTGGAGCGACTTATAGACAATTTACCCCAACACGCTCTGTTGAAAATTCTGGGGATGGAAAACGACGGAGAATAGTATTGTCCACAAATCCTAATCATTTTGTTTCCTCTTCCAGAAATCTGGATGCTTACGTCATAACAGCGTTAACATAAGTTTTGTTAAGTGGTTAACATTATTCTGTTAACATAACAGAATGTGTCTAGGGTTATAAATTTTAAAATTTATCTTCACTCACATAGATGTACATATCTTATTAGTGGACTTTGTCTGAAATCAAATTCGCTTGATTTTTGTGACGTGTGTGTTGAAGATAAGCAGTGTAGAAAAAATTTTGATTATAATCGTTTTAGAGCTAAAAGGGTTTTGAAACAAATACATTCTGATGTTTGTGGACCTTTTGATCCAATTGCTTGGAGGGGATACAAATATTTCGTAAGCTTCATAGACAACTTTTCACATTTTGCGATGATATACCGAATCAAGAACCAGTGTGACGTTTTCATATCTTTACAAGAACATAAAGGCCTTGTTACGAGCATGTTTGGAGGAAACTTTATTTAAAATCTTTCAATTGATTAAGATACAGAATACTTATCTAATAAACAATATGAGTGGTACAAAAGCAAATGTATACAAGTAGAACCGACAGTGTTTTACACTTCTCAACAAAATGTAGTTGCAGAGAGGATTAACCGTACAATCACAGAGAAGATATGAAAAATGTTAATTTAATGAAAGAGATGTGGTCTGAAGCTGCATTGACTGCTTTATATTTAAACCTCGCAGAGATGTGGTTAGGTGTCAAGCCCACATTTGAAAAAATTAAAGTTTCTGGCTGTAAAGCATATGCCTGGATTCCACGTCAGTGTCGCAAAAAACTTAATGCAAGAGGTAAAAGGTCAGTGTCGCAAAAAAGTTGATGCAAGAAGTAAAAGGTCTGTTATGGCTGGATATGCTCCCAGTGGTTATGGTCTTTGGGACATGGAAAAAAGGAAATTTTTTTAATGGCAAAGGAACGTTAAATTTGAAGAAAACATTTTTCCATTCATGCTATTAAGCAATGGAACTTTAAAGAACAAGAGGGGGGAAAACGAATGTCATGATGCTGTTTCTATAACTGTTCTGATGCTGATAAATGGCTGAAAGCAGTTTCTTAAGAACTCAAGTCGCTGGACAAAAATGAAGTCTGAAAAATCGTAGCAGCTCCTTAATAAACTTTTAAATTCTAAATGGGGGTTTTAGAGCTAAATATAAAACAACGTATTGATTTCTTTGAAACGTCTGCACTATAAGCTAAATTGACAACAATACGTGTAGTGTTAGCTGTTAATTTGCATCGTAAATATGTATATTGTCCATCATATATTCACGTTGATTCTGCATACAAAAAATTAACAAGTATCCAAATATGCTTTAAAAGGTCGAATATACACTATTAATTGAAAAGGCTCTTTTGGCAGTTCTTTTCTCTTATAGTCCATTCCGCTTTAAGGCCAAAAACGGATTTAAGACATTTTTTCGAATTTCAAACAAATTATTTTTTCTAAGGACCATTTCGCATGTAGTCCATTTTCGTTTAAAAGCCACATTTTATTACCTTTCTGGCAACCAGCGTTGCCGTTGTGATACTAAAGTATCACTGACACTTTTTAAACCTTTTTGAAAATTAGAACAAGTTTCCATATTCCTTACGAAAGTTCTCATGAGTTTTGTAAACATACATATATTTAATAATTGGTAGCATGTCATATCGTCTAGTGTCATAGTGTGCACGGACACTATTTACAAAAAAACTTAAAATAGAAACTTGTGAGTCCATGCTTTACTCTCTCAATTTGCTCGAATCGGAGCTGGAAGAATGTGAAGAATTAATTACAAAATATAGAATACGTATTTCTAAAAAGTTTTTGTAAAAGTAACTTCTTTTTTTTTGATAATATGACTAATATTGAAATGTACCTGTGAATGGTTTCTTCGTTTTAATATTGATTTATAATTCATTTATGTATAATTACTTTTATTAATGTATTTTTTTAATACATACTAATAAACTTGACCCTATTTTACTTTAAAATAGCCTTTTTTGACCCTTTATTTTCTTAAATACCATTTTTATGACACTTTTTCGAAATTTTCAACGGCAACCCTGATTATGGTTTACTACTTTGGTATATTGCGGTGCAAAAAAACATCAAAAATAATTAAAACTCAACTGAGTTGAGTTGTGAACCATAAAACCGGCCATATTTCATTTTTTGGTTTTGTTAAGGTTAGAAACTGCTGGTTCGAATCTTGGTTTTTTAAAATCAAAATTTTTTTGAATTTTTATGTTCAAAAACGATTTTAAAAAAATATTTACCAGTTTTCGCTTTTTAAATTAAATTTTTTAGTATTGTTAAGATGTATGTGTATGTTAAAATTATTTAGTTTTTGTCTAGTTGCTCTGTATTCGGATCGCAAAATGGTGAAGGGTATATAAGATGCGGCACAGCCGAATTCAGCATTCTTACTTGTTTTTTACTGCCTTTAAAATATCAGTAAATTCAGATATGACCAAATTTTTTTTATTTTCCAAATAACCGGGATCGATATGGGTGGGTCGCTGAAATTTTTTTTATTTAAGTTTTTTTTTGTTTAAAATCACGTTCTTTACCCCTTAAAAAACCTTTTTTTTTGATAAACTAGATTTGTTTTAACAATTTTAACTACAACGAAATTAACGATACTTCCTTCTTAAGTTTCAGGTATCAGCAGCTATAAATTTAAAATAAAAATAGTGTTTTACAAAAAGGTAAGTCAAAGCGTTAATTATCAGAAAAAGTGTAATTGTCGTAAAGAGAAAAACCATTTTTTCTAAAAGCCTGTCATTCCTCGGAAGTTTATTTTGTTTTTTTTTGTGAAATTGTAATAAAAGTGTTTAAAAAATAAAAAAATAATATGAGTGATACAAATGATAAAAATACGAATGATGCAGCAAAAGTTCCAACAGAATTGGCGCTGCAGCCTCCACCTACAACATCACAAGAGTCGATTGTGCCACCAACATCAAACTCGAACTCCACAACTCCAGCCTCTTCAGTAACGGGAGCAACGCCTAGCCGTTTAAAAGCACCCACAAATTTTGGCGGTTCTTCTTCGTCAGTTTCAAAAATAGGCCGTCTATGTTCGCATGCTACACCAAAACCTGGTCCACCACCAAGAGGTATGTACATCACATGTATAAGTTTTAATTTTTTTTAATAAATTTTGAAAATAAAACAAGGTTATGGTCCATCATCAGTTCTATTTAATTGCTTAATGTAACTTTAATTGTTGCAAGTAAAAACAATTTGAGTGCATTTGGTTTATCAAAATTATTTAATATGCTGAAAATAACCCAAAATTCTGAAAAAATATTTATTTCCAGAGAAAGGGCTATTTTCAATGTGGGATGAATTATAGATTTGATGGGATTTCGTAGATTTACATAGTAAGTTTGGGAAGTTCCAACCATGCCCATTTGGGTAGAATCAAACTTTTGAGAAATAAATCGTCAATTAGGACGGATTAGCATAAAATTTTAAAAATTCAGTCAGCGGAGATTTTGCTTGTTTTTTAATCGTTTTTAATTGCAATAGCTGAGTTTAAAGAAAGTTGATTTATATTCTTTGTTAAAAAAAAATTTTTAAGCTAAATGTTTTTTCGACTTCAGCCTTTGAATAAGAAAACGCATTGGAAAAAGAGTACTTTAATTACAAAAAACATAAAGAGCCACAAAAATAAAAGAAAGTTGTGAACCGTAATAGGGGCCTAAATTTGGTTCAAATTTATTTTATTGCAATCAAAATCATCTTAACAAATTTAAATGGAATATCGGTTTACATATGACCATAGCTTTCGAAAATAGCTTTGAATGCTAAAACTTCCATATAAATGTCTGTTTTTACATAAAAATTACCGACAATGACTTTGACGATAGCTGTTATGTCATGACAAAATATTGTCCTGTAACTTTAGTGAGAACTTCCCGCAAAGATGTGAAACAAAATTTTCAATTATTTCTCGAAAAGTAAGAAAAAACTGTGTTTGTAACTCATGTTGAAAACTATCAAAAGAGATGACCTCGTTATGTTATAAATGTCATAAAATTCCACTCGAAGCCGATGTGACACTGTAAACTACTAAAATTGAAAAATTTTAAACACCGGCGGCGAAAAAACCACCGGCGGCTTTACCAAATAATGTGAAGTACGACTTTAATGTGTGTTGTTTGCAAGCGAGCTTTGAAAACATTCGTATATTTTATAAAAATGTTAAAAGCAAAATAATTATTTTTGATCTCTTAATAATCACAATAATGACAATTAATTACATTTATAAAAAATGAATTTCCCGGAACATCCCGGGACGGGAACCCCGTGGCTAAAACCCTAAATTTTACAACGAACTGGGAGCAGTTGAACTGGTGTATGAATTCTGTCAATAAATGACATGAATTAATTAAATTCACACTTTCAATTAAAAATGCATTTGGACCAAAGAACTTTCAATGGGGTGAATAGAAAACAGTGGTCCAGTTTATTAATTAACTGTTCTAAAATGTTAATTGTTTGTTGTTGGTGTCAGTTGTTGATTGGAAACTGGCTCACAGATACTACGAAACCCACATTTAATTATATCAATTAATTGCTAATAATACTTTAATATTTTTTGTGTTTTTGACAATTTTAATTACAAAACAAACTCTAATAGTTGGATCTTTTTGATCTCTTAATAATCACAATAATGACAATTAATTGTGTGTAGGAGTTAATTTTTGTTGATTTGTTGCTAAAACAATCAAAATTTGTTGAAAGACAGCCGCAGGGGTTCAATGTGACAGATCAGACAAGTGTTTAAAGAGTTTGTCTTAAAAATTCTGTTGTTTTTTTTATAAAGTTAACAGATCTTTATTGTACATTAATTTGTTTTTAAATAAACCATTTAAAATCAATTAAATTATCTTAAGATTTTTTGTATTTTTTTTCTTATCGAAATTAATAATAAATTTAAATGAAAAAAAGAAGTAAAATGTTGAAAAAATAATTAGGGCAAATTGTTTTTTTATGACAAATTTTGAAATTTCTTTTTTGTTTTAAATGCTAGTTAAACGAACGAGTTTAGCGCTCGTCATCTAAAAACCGTACTCTATTGGAACTTAAATTTTTTTCTTTTATTTTTTTAGTATTTCATTATAATATTAGTTTCTATTTTAAATTTTTACAATACATAACGCAAAATAGAAATGTTTGAATTAATTTTTGTATAAATTTAAAACGCAAATTAAGTTTTATTGTGTAGGAGTTTTTAATAAATATTTTTTCTCACACGCCAACGAAATCTTTTAAAAATTTTAGTATATTTTTTGCACTTTAATTGGAATTTTTTAAAGCTAAATCGATCTCAAGACTCTCTTAAATTTTTAATTACCTACTTTGGCTGTAAATAACTATAAAATTACTACATATATTGTAATTATATGTGCGAGAAATACTCTTGTTTTCCGGGAGAATTTGCGTTTGCGTTTGCAAGTACGACATTTATGCTTTATCCTGCTCAAGCGTTACTTATTGCATCTCTAAGAATGTGATTTTGTTTGACATATACGAGGCACTACATATCTAATTTATCTTGTACATCGCACTGTATGCTACCCTTGTTTTTGTATTTTTTTCTTCAAATAACCTGACATTTTATTTTATTTAATTAAACTTTAATCATAAATAGAAAAAATAATTGTATAATTCACAAGCGCCCATTATTGTTGTATTTGTTGTCTAATCTTATAATTATACAATATGTATATGTATTTTTGTTGTTGGTAATTTTCATACAAAGCTGTTGCCTCATTATATGATTACTTTCGATTATTAAGGGAATCACAAGGTGTGATATCAAGTCATATCGTCATAATGCCCTAAATAAGATTTTACAATTGTTTAAAAAAAATATATATTGTTGAGTTTCAAACAAAATAAAAATTTTAATGCTGTGTTTATTGCTAAGCCATAACTCGGGATGCGATTTCCATGCAAATGCATGTATTTTGTCGATAGCCAAAGATCGGTGTTGACGAATTATTTTTCCGGATCATTAAATTTGGGTTAAAATGTCATCGATTTGTTTAAGCATATTGTTGCATATTTTGGTTAAAATTCATATTTTAATTTTATATGCATAGTGATATATTTTTTTTATTTAAATATTATAAAATAGTTCTTCAAAAAATATCAAAGTAAACAAAAGAAAAAATCTTCCAAAAAAAATTTTCATATCAATAAAAAAAATTTTGGAGCTCTGCTTAAATACAAGATTTTCAAGATTTCGACAAAAGATTCTTCTATTAACCAATGCAGCCTTACATGGCTAAGGCTTTCAATGGGCCTAGAAAAATATTGAAGGAATACGACTATTAAAGTATAAAAGCTTTTAAAGTTGTAATTTGACTTAGAATACACATTCGAATTAATATGAAAATTTAAATAGTAAATGTTACTCACCATGATAAATTAATTCCCAGTTTCTGTTTTTTTTTAAAAATGTTTAGGTTTTAACTGCCTATTTGTCTTTGTCATTTCTATTTGGCCAGTCTAAGGTGTTTCAAAATAAAAGTTCAAAGCAAGATATTTGCTGCAAAAAAATATTGATCGGAATTTTTTTTTAAATTGGTATAATCAAAATTTTATAAGCTTTTAAAGCTCGTCACGTACGATATTGTAAGTACTAAAATGCAACTAAATGCATCATCTTATTATGTTAGTATTAAGTTTAAATGTGGTCAAACCTTATTTTATTACAATCAAAAGCGTCTTACAAAATTTTTTTGGAATCGGTCATTTCTATTTGGCCAGTCTAAGGTGTTTCAAAATAAAAGTTCAAAGCAAGATATTTGCTGCAAAAAAATATTGATCGGAATTTTTTTTTAAATTGGTATAATCAAAATTTTATAAGCTTTTAAAGCTCGTCACGTACGATATTGTAAGTACTAAAATGCAACTGAATGCATCATCTTATTATGTTAGTATTAAGTTTAAATGTGGTCCCGAAATTAGCTTTAATGTCATAACTTCCTTAGAAATGTTGGCATTTACATAAAAATTGGCGATGTGTGTGAAGATAAATTCGAATTTATAAACCCAAGACACAAACCCACGCTTTTAAAATACAATGATTTCAAGGTTAACATTGCACTGTTACATACTTAACAGATCTATGTTAACATTAAAGAAATTGCAAAAAATTAAAAAATACAGCAAATTTAATAAAATATCACTATCCCACTATATAGAATCGATGGGCAGGAAAACTGTCTATCGAACTAGGGTAGCGTTAGTTCTGAAATAATTTCAGAACTTAAGAAATTTTAGAAAAAAAAATTAAAAATAATAATTTTTTACGTTCTTAAGAGGGATGAGTGGTCACTATGGAGTCCATGGAAATACTACCACTATCCCACTATATAGAATCGATGGGCAGGAAAGCTGTCTATCGAACGAGGGTAGCGGTAGTTCTGAAATAATTTCAGAACTTAAGAAATTTTAGAAAAAAAAATTAAAAATTATAATTTTTCACGTTCTTAAGAGGGATGAGTGGTCACTATGGAATCCATGGAAATACTACCACTATCCCACTATATAGAATCGATGAGCAGGAAAGCTGTCTATCGAACGAGGGTAGCGGTAGTTCTGAAATAATTTCAGAACTTAAGAAATTTTAGAAAAAAAAATTAAAAATTATAATTTTTCACGTTCTTAAGAGGGATGAGTGGTCACTATGGAATCCATGGAAATACTACCACTATCCCACTATATATATATATATATATAAATCTTCTTGAATTATATCACCAAAAATGTTTTTATCTTTATTTTAATTTTATGTCTTCTTCTTTAATTAAGTTTTCCATTCACATTATTCGATAGCATGAAATTAAACCAGGTATGGGAGTTTTAATTTAATGTGGAATAGTAAATAATTATTTATAAGCAATTTTAATTGAAACATATATATAAATGAACTAAATGTTTGCGCAGGATTTCTTTTTATCCAAAATAAATTGCGTCACAACCGATGTTATATAAAAGAGCGTTTATTAAAGACTATGAACTTGTTATATTGTTACTTTGGCCTCTGAGGCTTGATATTGCATGAATAAATGAAATAAATAAAAATAAATAATTAAAAATGGTATAATTATTATTTAAATCCATTACACTGGGACCCAGAATGAGAAAAGTATATAGTTTAAAGCTTTGAACTTTTTTATTTATGTGATAATGATCAATCGTTTTTTTTTAATACATTTCTATATTTATATTTTTGGGCAATTGGTTCAACTAGTTTTGTAAGTGATGTCCATTCACCCTCGTTCGACAGACAGCTTTCCTG
The DNA here is from genome assembly GCA_949318255.1 of Pollenia labialis. NCBI lineage: Eukaryota > Metazoa > Arthropoda > Insecta > Diptera > Polleniidae > Pollenia > Pollenia labialis. Next base: position 68,110,602 of record OX439141.1, on the reverse strand, counting down.
CTCATCGATTCTATATAGTAGGATAGTGGTAGTATTTCCATGGATTCCATAGTGACCACTCATCCCTCTTAAGAACGTGAAAAATTATAATTTTTAATTTTTTTTCTAAAATTTCTTAAGTTCTGAAATTATTTCAGAACTACCGCTACCCTCGTTCGATAGACAGTTTTCCTGCCCATCGATTCTATATAGTAGGATAGTGGTAGTATTTCCATGGACTCCATAGTGACCACTCATCCCTCTTAAGAACGTAAAAATTATAATTTTTAATTTTTTTTCTAAAATTTCTTAAGTTCTGAAATTATTTCAGAACTACCGCTACCCTCGTTCGATAGACAGCTTTCCTGCCCATCGATTCTATATAGTGGGATAGTGGTAGTATTTCCATGGATTCCATAGTGACCACTCATCCCTCTTAAGAACGTGAAAAATTATAATTTTTAATTTTTTTTTCTAAAATTTCTTAAGTTCTGAAATTATTTCAGAACTACCGCTACCCTCGTTCGATAGACAGCTTTCCTGCCCATCGATTCTATATAGTGGGATAGTGGTAGTATTTCCATGGATTCCATAGTGACCACTCATCCCTCTTAAGAACGTGAAAAATTATAATTTTTAATTTTTTTTTTCTTAAATTTCTTAAGTTCTGAAATTATTTCAGAACTACCGCTACCCTCGTTCGATAGACAGCTTTCCTGCTCATCGATTCTATATAGTGGGATAGTGGTGGTATTTCCATGGATTCCATAGTGACCACTCATCCCTCTTAAGAACGTGAAAAATTATAATTTTTAATTTTTTTTTCTAAAATTTCTTAAGTTCTGAAATTATTTCAGAACTACCGCTACCCTCGTTCGATAGACAGTTTTCCTGCCCATCGATTCTATATAGTAGGATAGTGGTAGTATTTCCATGGACTCCATAGTGACCACTCATCCCTCTTAAGAACGTAAAAATTATAATTTTTAATTTTTTTTCTAAAATTTCTTAAGTTCTGAAACTATTTCAGAACTACCGCTACCCTCGTTCCATAGACAGCTTTCCTGCTCATCGATTCTATATAGTGGGATAGTGGTAGTATTTCCATGGACTCCATAGTGACCACTCATCCCTCTTAAGAACGTGAAAAATTATAATTTTTAATTTTTTTTTCTAAAATTTCTTAAGTTCTGAAATTATTTCAGAACTACCGCTACCCTCGTTCGATAGACAGCTTTCCTGCCCATCGATTCTATATAGTGGGATAGTGGTAGTATTTCCATGGATTCCATAGTGACCACTCATCCCTCTTAAGAACGTGAAAAATTATAATTTTTAATTTTTTTTTCTAAAATTTCTTAAGTTCTGAAATTATTTCAGAACTACCGCTACCCTCGTTCGATAGACAGTTTTCCTGCCCATCGATTCTATATAGTAGGGTAGTGGTAGTATTTCCATGGACTCCATAGTGACCACTCATCCCTCTTAAGAACGTAAAAATTATAATTTTTAATTTTTTTTCTAAAATTTCTTAAGTTCTGAAATTATTTCAGAACTACCGCTACCCTCGTTCGATAGACAGCTTTCCTGCTCATCGATTCTATATAGTGGGATAGTGGTAGTATTTCCATGGACTCCATAGTGACCACTCATCCCTCTTAAGAACGTGAAAAATTATAATTTTTAATTTTTTTTTCTAAAATTTCTTAAGTTCTGAAATTATTTCAGAACTACCGCTACCCTCGTTCGATAGACAGCTTTCCTGCCCATCGATTCTATATAGTGGGATAGTGGTAGTATTTCCATGGATTCCATAGTGACCACTCATCCCTCTTAAGAACGTGAAAAATTATAATTTTTAATTTTTTTTTCTAAAATTTCTTAAGTTCTGAAATTATTTCAGAACTACCGCTACCCTCGTTCGATAGACAGCTTTCCTGCTCATCGATTCTATATAGTGGGATAGTGGTAGTATTTCCATGGATTCCATAGTGACCACTCATCCCTCTTAAGAACGTGAAAAATTATAATTTTTAATTTTTTTTTCTAAAATTTCTTAAGTTCTGAAATTATTTCAGAACTACCGCTACCCTCGTTCGATAGACAGCTTTCCTGCCCATCGATTCTATATAGTGGGATAGTGGTTGTTTTTCCATGGATTCCATAGTGACCACTCATCCCTCTTAAGAACGTAAAAAATTATTATTTTTAATTTTTTTTTCTAAAATTTCTTAAGTTCTGAAATTATTTCAGAACTAACGCTACCCTAGTTCGATAGACAGTTTTCCTGCCCATCGATTCTATATAGTGGGATAGTGATATTTTATTAAATTTGCTGTATTTTTTAATTTTTTGCAATTTCTTTAATGTTAACATAGATCTGTTAAGTATGTAACAGTGCAATGTTAACCTTGAAATCATTGTATGTTAAAAGCGTGGGGTTGTGTCTTGGGTTAATAAATTCGAATTTATCTTCACACACATAAATTGGCGACAATGACTTTTGCGATAGGTACTATATCATGATAAAATGTTGTGCGGGTAGGTCCAAAAATTAACCATAGGTCCCATATAACCCCCCTTTCTTAAATCGGCTAGGGACACACAAATCTCATATAGATGGAGATACATAAATAATATAATAAAATTACTCTTATATAATTCTTAACCTCATAGCATAATTCTATTCTGGCGATCTTGATTTGCCATGGGTCCCAAATAGGGTACACTCTCAAAAAAAAATTTTCTAACTTCTTTGTTTTAAGTTTTTATATGCATACATATATTTACAACAAATATTTTTCATGCCTTGTAAATACTATAAAAGAAAAATCCGTCACGTACGGTATGTCACGAACGATATAACAGTTTGTTCATTATTAAACCATAAAAAAAAAAAAATTTCCAATTACGGATTATAAAAGTAAAATATCTGGTTTAATGTTAAAAATTAAAAAAAGAAGAAAAACCTCTCACAATTCGCAGATTTTCGTATTTTTTTTACATTCACCCCAAAATCACTTCCGTTTTATGTCACGTACGATATGCACTTACTTTGCTCGATATTTTGGACAACAAGGTTCCGAATTTAATAATTTTTTTTTCATATATAGTACCCTCTAAATGAAACATAATGATAAAAAAATGTCCAGTTAATACTATTTTGGCAAATTTTCTATCTCTCTGAAGGTGTACAAATGTCACGTACGATGACATGGAAATGCCCATATATTTCTTGTGATTATTTTAAGACTTATGACTACCTTGTGAATCTCCCATATGTGTTTTGAAAAATGTTGTATTTATGTCAGGCCTGGAAATTTTCGATTTGTTTGGTTAACTTAGAACATGATAACTGCCACCCACCACAAATCTAATGCCCAATTTTTAGGATTGTATTTAAATCTATATTAAGTTAATTTTCATAAAAACTTAAATCGTATTTAAATACAGATTGGTTTTTTGAGTTTTAGTTGAAAAGTCTTATTTAATTAATATACAAGTACTAGCTTAACCCGGTGCGCTTCGCTACACTGCTTTAACCACTTTATTGGTTGAGAGATATTTAATATATGCATCCTATGGAAGGTAGTTCCCCCCTGCGCCTACCCGCTTTATTTTTATTTTCAAAGTGAAGTATACCATAAGAGTGACTTCTACAAAGTTTGAACTTTCTCACTATAACAGTTTTTAAGATATCCGATATTAAACATTGGCGTCCTATGGGGGGTAACACTTCCCCCGCTGCTATTTTCTTTCAATTTTGGGGCTCAGAAGATCCTACTACCAAAAGTTCAACAAATTGCTTGCAGCGGCTCTTATTAATATTTCTATCTATGAGGGGTACTGCTCCTCCTCTGGCTATCCCGTCCATTTCTATATTGAAGTTTATAGTTTACCATAATAGTAGCTTAAACTACGTTTGAAGACTATCCCTTTAATTGTTCTTCAGTTGAGCGATATATAATATATCGATCCTATGGGAGGTATTTCCCCTCCTACGCCTACCCGCTTTATTTCTATTTTCAAAAGTGTAGTATACCATTAGAGTGACTTCTGCAAATTTTGAACATTCCCACTATAACAGTTCTTAAGATATGCGATATTAAACATTGGCGTCCTATGGTGGACACCACTTCCCCCGCTGCTATTTTATTTAAATTTTGGGGCTCAGAAGATCCTACTACCAAAAGTTCAACAAAATGCATGCAGTGGCTCTTATTTATATTTCTTTCTATGAGGGGTGCTGCTCCTCCCCTGTTTACCCCGCCCATTTTTATACTGAAATTTATAGTTTGCCATAGTAGTAGCTTTAACCACGTTTGAAGACTCCCCCTTTAATAGTTCGTCAGTTAAGCGATATTTAATATATGCATCCTATGGGAGGGTTTTCCCCCCTGCGCCTACCCGCTTTATTTTTACTTTCAAAAGTGTAGTATACCATAAGAGTGACTTCCACAAAGTTTGAACATTCTCACTATAACAGTTCATAAGATATGCGATATTAAGCATTGGCGTCTTATGGGGGGAACCACTTCCCCCGCTGCTATTTTATTTCAATTTCGGAGCTTAGAAGATCCTACTACAAAAAGTTCAGCAAAATGCGTCCAGCGGCTCTTAAGATATGCGATAATTAATATTGGCTTCCTATGGGGGGTACCAATTTCCCTGCTCCTATCGAAAAAATAAGTATCCTATTTTATTTTTAGGGCTCACGTGATGTTACTGTAAAAATTTCAGGAAAATCGGTTCAGTAGTTTCGGAGTCTATAAGCCAACAAACACACAAACACACAAACATTTTTCATTTTTATATATATAGAAGAAGATACAAAAAAAAATATAAAAAAGTGTATTTATTTACAAGGCTGACTGTTAATGCTTTGCATGTTATTGATGTGATATTGAGGCCACCTTGCTAACCCTGAGGCCACACGATCAAGTTGTTCTTGATAGTCTTTTACATATACTGCTTGTCAAAATTTACAAAAATTGAGAGCTGTGACGTAGGTGGCATTCAATTTACTTTCAAGATGCCATAAAAAAAAAACAATTTATAAAGACAAACATGTACTCAGCTGTTAAATTGAAAGTAAATTGTCAAACAAATGGAAAGGTGGAATTGAAAGCCATCTCGTGGTCAATTTAAAAAGTGTGAGTGTGTTAGTAAAAAAATGAGAGAGTTGAGTAAATTGAATGGAATTGAAAGGCAAAACTTGATCGTGTGGCCGCTATGTAAAATATTACAATGGAAACTTAAGTTGCAATAAGGTGTACCACATCGGTAACTGAAGTTCCACTTAAGTTTTTAGTGAAAAAGAGAATTTTGTATTTAAAACGATTTTAAACATAAATGTGTTTTAATATCTATCCTGAAAATTGGCCATAATTCTTCTAAACAATTAATATACATATGTTTGACTCATTTCAAATAATTTTAAAAATTTTTTTAGTTAAAATTTCTTGTTAATATTTATTAACATTTCATATGAAATTAAAACTCCCATACCTGCATTTATTTCATGGTGTCGAATAATGTGAATGGCAAATTTTATTTTGAAAGAAGAAGAAATAAATAAAAACCAAGAGTGAAGCAAAAAATTATAACTAAAATTAAGTAATTTGCTTTTTGTCGTTTTATTTTTAATATTTTTTTTATTTGGTAAAAAGAAATTTGTTAATTTTCTTAAATTTGTTAATATCTTTAATTGTTAACTCAAAGTGAATTGACTGTGTACATTAAATTGATATACATATTCCATTTTTGACGTTGAGCAATACGATAAAGTAACGATACAACAAATTTGTCTATTCACAAGTGCATAAACAAAAATCGTACTATTTTAAGCATATTATGATAAGCCATACGACAGAACTTGTGTATTGGAAAATTAATCACATTGGACAAATATGAGTTTTTACGAAAAAAAAGTATTACCTACCTCCGAACTCTTGCAGTATTATACATATGTATGGGATGAAACATTTGATGCATAAGCCAACGTTGCATTTATTACATTCCGCGCTGCTTTGCGTTTTGCAGCCTTCAAATGCACAGCGTTGTCGATTGCACGGCTGAACACAATGTGCAACACCATCATAGCGAATATCTGTGCCTATGTTCGATAACTTTGGTGTGAACTTCTCGCATCAAAACGATGTGAAACAAAATATGCCATCGTTTCTTGAAAAGTGGGAAAACTATAAAAAAAAATTATGTCGCTACGTTATAAATGTTACAATATTCCGCTAGTAGCCGATCTGACATTGCAGACGTTGAGAACGCCAGTCACACATCGTTGACGGCGCCCAAAATTTACTAAACTTGAAACATTTTCAACGAAGGCGGCGAAAGGAACAGTCGGCTGTACCAAGTATTGTAAAGGGCGACTTAAATGTTTGTTGTTTACAAAATGGCTTTGACAACGTTCGTATATTTTGCATTTTCAATATATTTTTTATGGTGTTTTCTTTTCTGGCAATAATGTTCCATGTATGCTACCATTCGCGCTGGTTTTTGTTCAATTCTAAAAATATATGAAAAAATGTGTAAAGTTGTCGTTTTCTTATCAAAGTAATGTTTGGGAATACAAAATTTTAATTTAAAAGATTTTGTTAGTCGTGCTTAATTCCCAATTTTTTTTCTTGATATGGCGAATGTAAGAAGAGATAAACTCACTGTTTATTGTCGTTGTTTTTGTTTAAGCTGTGATATTGTTAAAAGTAAAGCTGTTGCTTAAAATTCTTATTCGCTTAACAGTTTTGTTTGTTTAATATCTTTAGTGTGTCTAAAATCTTTGAATGAAGTTTCCTGATGATCTGGCCTAAGCAACCAGTGAAATGCGCATAGGAATAGCTTATCCCTTCAGCAATAAATTTCAGTGTTTTTATCAAGAATAAAAATTGGAAATTAAGCACGACTAACAAAATCTTTTTAGTTGTCGTTTTTCTTTTTTAATATGTTGCAAAAATTTTACCCCCAGTTAAAATTGAGTGGGAGATAATAACGTTCTTTGCGTCTGCGTTTAGTACTTTTTTATGCAAGCAAGTATTTTTCTTATTAAGTTTTTTCTTGTACTATTTGTGTTACATTGTCATTTTTGGTTACATTGTGTTGGATATAAAAACTTTTTGTTTTCGTTTGTTTTACTTTTTTTTAAAATGAATTTGTTTTTGCGAAAAATTTTAAACAAATTTAATTATAGAAAATCAGTGTTGTTAATTCTTATTGGAATTCAAGGAAAATTTAATGTTGAAAATTGCTACAACCGTGGTGAATATCGCTTATTAGTACCAACTTTCAATATTTAATACACATTAGTGTTGAGTGTAAACAGTAGCTATGATTTTGTTCCATTGTTATTTAGAAAAATGTACCACTTTGTAAAGGTGCGTCTAATCTGATAAATATATTACACAATTATAATGCATTAAAAATTTTTTTTCTCACCCCATTTTTATTCGTAAGTTTATATGACAATTGAAAGCGGGAACTTTCTCACAAAAATTTTACAGACACACTTTATTCTGTAAATTGGCTTGTAATTTCCTTACGTGGCAGGCGTGTTACAGACGCAGTTAATTGAGAAACAAGTTTTCCCTCAACTATAAATTTCAGTGTGTTTATCAAATATAGAACAATTGGGAATTTAGCACGTCATACAATAATCTTTTAATGATAAATAACTTGGCGAAAAGTAGTTGTTTGTTTTAATTTACGGCATTTTTGTTTCATTTCTCATATTTTAATCAGTTTCTTTTTGCGGAACTTACAGAACATGGGCACTGAATATCGAAAAGTAGTAAATTCAGCGCGAGATGGGCTTTTGATGCAATAGCCATGCAACAATAGTCAAATTGAAAATTATTGCGAATGGATACGCGTTAGTTTGATGCGTTTTGACTCCATGTATTTTGGATGCCAACGATACGACACTGATGGCTGTCTGTCCATTTTGTAAAAATTATCTCGTCTCTTTCAATTTTGTGATACACAGAATTAGACGTATAGTTATACTTAAAATAAGTTATCAGCCCAATTATGAATAAAAATTCCCCGGGAGTTTTCCCCCTTCTCCCATTTTTTTCTATGTTAATTCTATTGCAAAAATGGGAAAAAAACTCCGGTGGAATTAGTATTCATAATTGGGCTGTATAAAAAATTATAGAATTGTAAACAAATTAAATTAAATGCCTCTTGTCAAAATACTTTTATGATCTGTAAAAATTAAAAGAAATGATTTGCTAGATATACACCCAGTATAAACTTTCAAGTTTTCTGGAAGCAAGAAAAGTACGTGAGTAGAAGCAGAAGAGCAGCGAATACGATTAAAGTTAATTTTTAATTTAAGTAAATAACTTCACATTATTCCTTTAAATAAGCACGAACAATGTTCTAAGTGTTTTTGTTATTCCCTAACATGGAAGTAGGTTGTATTGCAATGATTTAAAAATGAATTTACGATAATTCCCGAAATATATCTGAGCACTAGAAGTAACATTTTATTATAATGCAATCAGTCAACAGATTGTTTTTAGCAGAGAGGAAAATAGTAGTGCCTCCAAGTGGGAATTCGCCATATAAAAATCATGACTCTTGTAAGCAGTTTTGTGAGGGGGTATTGTGCGTCTTTCCCTTACAAAACTGCTTACCAGTAAGCTAAATTTTTTACTGGGCACATACTTCTGTTCAAACTTTGTAAATAATTTTTAGATGAGCGTAAAATTTTGGCTCTATTTAAAATTAATTCCTAAACTAATCGAAATCAATGATAGTTTCAATGAAAAATATTTCCATGCAAATAATAAAAAATCTCTTCTTTTATAATTTATTTGTCAAATGTAGTGATATTTATTTATTTTGAATCAACGCCTCGTTAGTCTTACGTCAACGTATAAGTTGTGGATTAGCTGTTCCTTCTTTCTTTACCAAGCTTATGCATACAAAGGTTACTACGTAAACTTGGTGTTGCCTTGCGAATTAATCTGATAGAATTAAAATTTTTCTCCATTTTTACGTATCAGCTGTTAAAGAGTTTTATGTTTGTTTATGTTTATTGATAAAGCGAACATTCCATTGACGTACAAGACGTTTTTTTATATTTTTATACAAAACGCAAAAATAACAAAAGCTATAATTTCAACATGTTTACGTATTTTAAGTAACTACCAACCATCAAGTAGGCTGTAACTTTTACGTGTACGCAACACTTACGTATAAGTAACGAGGCCTTAAATAAGTAAATGTGTATAAATAAGTGCTGCCGTTTTTCTTATTTCATTGTTGTTGCTGCTGTAGGTGTCCACAAATGAAATGCCCTCAATTTTACTCATAACTTTGAGAATTGTATGAATTCTGATCCGGTATCAGTTGTTGCTTAATTTGATCACAACTTGTTTTTTTTAAATTGATTTCAATTGCTTTTACTTCAAATGGCAATCTACTTATTCAACATTGATCGTACTTAATTGTTTACCGTATTGAAAATTGCATCATTGAAATTATTAGACTATGTGTTCTTATTTAGATATCGCTATTGCAATAATAAATTTTTTATAATGCACATTTTCCCTATTAGTTTTTCCCTTCTAAACATTGTGTAACAACAATAGAAACGGAAGTTTATTATAATTTACAACACCTGCATTAAAGAAATTGAATTGAAAAAGTCTGATCTTTGTATTCAAAACATAATTTTTCTTTAACCCAACTTTGAGGCTAAAGAAATGATAATTCTAAAGAGATAAAATTAAAACTTTATATCGCATGATGATTTTACATTAAATCAGTATTTTGAATTCATAAGAAAAATAAAACTACGTTACCCAGCATTTACACATGCCACTGCCAGTTCGAAAAACTCAATACACTCACACTTTTTTACTAATACACTCACATTTTTCGCAATGGCAGCTCCAGTGGCAGCAAAAATTGCATGCGAGTGGAAATTTGGCACTTGTATGCCACTACCCTGCAAATATTATTGGACCACCTGATCCAATATCATGAAATGGACTACTCCATGGACTGGTCCGATGTAATGCAAGCATGGACCATGTCATTGTTAAAAAGTGTTTGTAGTGAGACGACATGTCTTCGTTTTTTAACGACATGTTTTCGTTTTTAAACAAAGTTAAAACTAATCCTCTTGTGTACACAATCGAGTAGTTTTATAACTACTCCTTTGTAGTCCAAAGATGGGTTTTATGGTCCTGCCCTAGGACATCGTAATGTTAAATAGACCATGTTTTTTCCGTACGTTTGGGTTACTTTTGGACTAGTCCTAGTCCCTTGTGGGCTACTCTCTACACGTCAAAACGATAAGCAATGTTACCCTGTTAAAATTTAATGCAAATTTACTGGATTATTGTTAAATTGTAATTAAAGTTTTAACTTGATAAATGTTTTATTATGATTAATTTTTGAAACGCGCATTAATAAAAGCAACTTTGTTAATTATAAAGCATTAATATTGTTTAAATAATGCTTATATAAATAACTGAAAAAATTTCGCCAAAAATGTGCCAGCATGATTAACTCGGTAACTCTATTTTGTTTTCTGGTACTTTTTTTTTAATTTGAGAAGTAAACAAATTTGCTCAAGTTGACGCTTCAACGACATTTTGAAAATGAACTCGCAGTGGCATGTGTAATCACAAAAGCCAATGGCATGAGATTCGACTATTTCGAACAAATTTTTTTTGATAATATGTATACAGTAGTGGCATGCCACTACTTGCATGTGTAAAGACAGGGTTAAGAACAGTAAAATACTTTATAATCTACGGTATGATTGTAATGTACAGTAGAATCCCGATAATTCGTAATCGCAAGGGACCGGCCATTTCATACGAATTATGAGGGCTTTCGATTTAACGGGGTTAAAATAAAATTAATACGAATTAACGGGTTTTTCAATTTATTTACTTAAACGATAAAAAAAACATAAAAAACAATTACTAAAAATAAAATATATAAAAATTATTCATGTAACAAACTGATCTTATGAAAATAAACACACACAAGCAAAAACAAAATTAAACTTAATACCAACAAATATATAATATGGCTTATGGACATAAAGACTATTTTTCCCGGAAAGAAGCTTCTGTGGCAGCTATGTGAAATTATGTACCCATTTCCACTATTCAATAGGCTTGTGACAAATAGAACCATTGTACCATATTTCATTAAATTATCTAAAAAATTGCGAGCTGTACTTTGCGAAAAAGTTTTACATTGACAGCCGGCTAGCTGGACGGACGGACCTCGTTAAATCAATTCAAAAAGTGATTATGTGTACACTAAATGGTTGGGCTAGGACTAATGTCTAAAGGTGTTACAAATATCAGCATAAACGCATAATACCCTCTTTACACATTTAGTGTTGATATAAAAAAAATAGAGTTGCCAAACCAAACATTATTTTATTACAAGATTTTAGTATTTAGAAAATGTTCCTCATGGAAATTTTCTAAATTTTTACCCAAAAGCTCCATCTTAACAAAAATATTAAAAGTTTTGGAAAACACATTATTTTATAATTGTTTCATAGGAAAAAAAATTTTATTTAACTGATGTAAACAAAATATACATTTATTTTTTACCCATTTCGAAATAATATCGAAATGCAAAGTCACAGAAGTGCAATTTTTATCATTTCGATATTTCTATTGTACTTAAAGAATTATGAATAAAATTTTGCTCTCTACAATCGTTCTGTGGAAATACAAAAATTCAAGTAAGAACTGATAACAAATAACTGTACCTTTTTGATTGCCATTACCGCATATTTCGATGTCCCGTGCGACATTAAAAAACAACATTTATTATCAGTGCGTCGAAAGCTTATCAAAAGTTGAATACAAATAGAGATTTTTTATACAATTAAACTTAAGAAAACCTTGTCAAAAAATTAGGAAATTTCTGTTCTTAGTAGATACATCAAGCTTGTCATGTGCGACATCGTAAGTGTAAAACTTTCAAATTATGTTTTCTTTTAAATTCAATAGAAATAGATGAGCTAAAACGAAGCTGCAAAAATTAAGGGAACAAACGGAAAATAATAAGGTAGGTAGGTAGGTAGGTAGAAAGGCTGGTGAGAAGTCTCCTTCACTTCATCCAGAGACCAATATGGTGCATTGCGACGCCTTATTCAGAGATAGATATGTTAAGATGGAAAGTAGGTGAAATAAAGAGCGAAAGTATAAAATAGAGTAAAAATATAGACAGAAAAAAAAAGTTTCTACTAAACCCGAGAGAAATCCTACTCATCCCTACGTGCGGCCAACACCCAGCCACCTCTCGCGCAACCAGGCCATCCCCATTAGGAATCCTATCAGAATTTCGAGTCTACGACAAGAGAAATCCCCTAATTTGCCCAGGAATCTACTGCCCAGCCACCTCAGCCTGCTACCCTGTACATGGGACAGTTGCACAGAATGTGATCAAATGTCTCCAACTCCTCCGGGTTTTCACTCAACCCGCACATATCCTACAAGTGGTCCGTGATAATCCCTTGGTCCATACGCAGACCCTACTCCTGCCCAGCAGCGACTCCGAATCGGACTTCATAAGCACCGGCCACAGCGTCCGCGATACCTGGCAGACCGTTCGGTTCCCCCAGGCTCGATTGGTCGCGCCCAGAATCCATTCCCCGATCCTTCCAAAATAGAAGCCTATTGGAGGCCTAACCGCCTCCATACAGTTAGAATCCTCTATCTCTGAGCCCTGTCTCGCTAACTAATCAGCAACCTCATGGCCGCCTATGTCGCAGTGACCTGGCACCCAGCACAACCTCAGCACATATTCCCCTAAGACTCCCTCCAGAGCCCTCCTACAATCATCAACCAGCTTGAAGTTCACATAACAGCCGCTTACAGCCTTAAGAGCCGCCTGGCTGTCCACATATATAGTGACCTCCGAACCCCTATCAATGTTATCCCTCATCAGTTCCACGGGCCTCAAGACCCCCAGAACCTCCGCCTGAAAAACAATGCAGTCGTCAGGAAGCCAATGTGACATTCTGATGTCCAGATCCTCAATGTAGACCCCGCACCCGTGCCCCTCCTCTTCGAGCCATCAGTGCAAATAGCAAATCCACCAAATTATCTACTCCTACCTGACCAGCTCTCCCTAGAAGGCACTATTACCTCCGGCAACCGCCCAAATTCCACCCTAGTCGTCGCATAATCAGTGGAGCTGGGCGGCAAAGAATACAGTTAAAGGAGATTTGATAAAATTACAAAACAATAAATTAAAATACTTATGGGCATTTCCACAGAAAAATGTACTTATTACAATTAGAATGGTTTCTCAAGAAGTTTAATATGTATTATTTGCTTTTTTGTATGTTGGTGTAAAGCGTCACTAGTAACAAAAATGGAAAACATTTGACAACATGGACATAGAATACAAGCTTATTTTCACATATACACTTTAAAGGGTCCAAGATAAAGAAACATTTTGTAAACGACACTCTCTTCTACAACCCCATTGTATATCTGCCTGGTTGCGCCTACGTAAACCAGAACAATATTTCTCACCCAAGGTCAAAAAAAAAAAATCAAATTTTGTGCAGCAGCCCCTTTAGGACATGGGTAAAGTGGATATGTATGTTAGACACAAACATTTAAGATGAAAAAGAAAGTGGAGTGGGTCAGAGCCTGGGTACACATATGTGTACCTCAACTTATTACAAGTTTTAAAGACTAGCGACATTATGTGACCAATAGATAAAGTTTTATTACATGCTTTAGGCTACTGCGCTTCAAAAAATATCAAAAGATGGTAGGACTTAGAAGTTTAAGCCATTATTTTTACATTTGAATTTAACAGTTTAAAAAGCCACACTGCTTGGATATTTTTCCTCAATAACTAATCGTTAAGACCCAAAGTACACATACGTGCACCTCCTTTTTCTACTACTTTAAATAAAAAAATTAAAAAAATAATTAAAGCGAAATTTAAATAACACCTCATAATATAAAAAAATAGTCAATAAACCCTTTACTCAATCGGTTCAGTTCAGATCCTAAGAAATTATGGATTTATGTTGAAATTATTCATATTTTAAGACCTGAGGTACACATATGTGTACCCTTAATTTTAAGACTTCAAATCAAATTAAAAAAAATAAAAAATATGCAGTTTTCTTCTGTAAAAATCCAATGGGTTAATGTTCGGGTCTCAAGAGGCTAGAGGCATTCTATGCGTTGCAGGGCCAAAATTAGAAATTGTATTTAGCCGCCATAATTGTATGGGGCCGCGATAGTGGTGATGACAGGCAAGTATATTTGAGAAAACATTTAGGACAAAAAAACTAATGAAGATCGATCGTACGTACTCCCCAGGGGGATTCCTAGGCAATTATTGGACTTTTTCTTCAATATTTTTGTAGTCTGTAGCAGTGATGCCAATAGTAGGGAATTTTCCCTTTTTGTAGGGATTTTTTCGGAAAATTTCAATCGTGGCGAAAAAACGACCGGTGTTTTATTTTAAGGCAAATGTAGGGAATTTTCAAAATATTATCTCATTTTCAATAAATTGTCTAAAAATACGTAAATATTCATCTTATTTGTCTGCGTTTATACGGCTCATGTTTTATTGACATGATTCTTCCTTTTTCTTCTTTGAACATGAATTGGCGTTGAAATGATTCATGTCATATTGACGACATGTTTTTAATTTTGTACAGACGTGCGTATGCATGTGTGCTTTTTTGATATTGAAAACAAAAACAAAATTAAACAGCGAATGAAAAATCAAAGAATGCTGACAGTACATTTCGTAGGGAAATTTTTAACGTAGGGAAAAGTGTAGGGAACTTTTTTTTAGTTGTAGGGAAAAAAGGAATTTTTTTAGACATGTAGTTATTTGTTGGAATTTCTGTTGGCATCACTGGTCTGTATTGGAATTTTGGTAATGGAATATGTTGGGGAAAATGTCGGAAAGAAAAACTGAGGTGGCTCGGGACGCATTTTACCTCGCTAAGGGTGATTTGTAGATTTTTTTTGTGGATTGTTTGCTTGTTGCACACACTTTGAGCTCGATGAGCGTCCACTTTCTACGTACATACACAAAGTTATACTGGTTTTTATATACCCACATAAAGATGAAAATTTATTCTGGACTTACAGCCGTATTCATAACAAAAAGTAAGACACAGTTTGTACACTACGTAAAACGAGCTGCTAACTAGAATGTCGATTAAGGTTAGCAGCTTATTAGCACAGTGTTTATTCATAACAAACTTTTGTGCATCTGCTACTGAATTTTAATGATGCCACATTATTTTATTGCTCAAAAACGCAACACGTTTTGCATTAATCATCGCATATTTTACTTAAAAGAAAATCGGATAAAACATTTCCGTTTAAAAGATTTACAAGAAATGAAACATTAAGCATAATTCTTCATCTTTTTAATGTTGGCAGTCGAATTAAAGCAAGTCGTGATGAATATGATGGAAGCGCAGAATATCCTCGATAAACATCTCTTAAACAAAAAAAGAAAAACTGTTTCTGAACAGATTCGATAAGATTAATGGGAACGTTATAGTAGGGGTCCCATACAATTGAGCCATACTCTAAAATCGGTCTTACAAGTGACGTAAATAATCTTTTGGTGATAAAGGGGTCCTTAAATTATTTTGCCCATCGTTTGATGAAAGCCAAGATTCCTCGAGCTTTATTAACATATGTTGTACAAAGTTTTATTTTTCATCTTAGAAAATACCAAGATCCATAATAACGCTTACTGACTCCAGTAAGCGAAAGTCATGTGTTTGCATTTTTTCAGGTTATAAAATTTAAAGGCGTTGGTAGAGTGACACGCTAGTTAATCAACTGACATTCACTTTTTCAACAGCCCCATTTCCCATTTTTGCAAAAATTACGCACTTTTTATTCATGTAAGAAAGCTGTTTATAAGTATTATTTGTAAAAGTAATTGATGAAATAATACACTATATTTTATGCAAAAATACAACAGCCATCTCGTCCACTGTGCGACGGTCACGTTCGAAACAATGAAAATATTGATTATTAATTAGATTTCTGTATGACGTGCTAATTTCCCAATTTTTTAATTAAATAATAAATTTTGTATTGCCAAAAATAACTTTGAGAAAATATTTATGGTTGGACATTTTATTATCCAAATTCAAAAAAAACCTGGTCACTCTAAAATTATTACGATATTATTGGAAAAGCAATTCCATCCCTTTTCCACACCTACAATTTTTTCCAAGTGCATTAAAACAAATTTACCGGCTTAAAAAAATATAAAAAGCAAAAGCAAAACCCATAAACGATATCTATTAACACTCACAAAATAGCTTGAACAAATACACACAAAAAGAAGAGAGATTTAACATTTTTTAAAAGTAAAACTCAATCTCTGAAATACTAATTTTTCTCAGGCTTATCGTTGATAATAACAGTGTGTTGCCGACAAAGTTGTACACTTAAATCGCAAACAACATGCGAGTAAAACAAGTGTTGGTGCATCGTAATGTTGGACTTGTGACAATGCAAAAATTTTAATTTTTTTTGCCATTTTAAATAAACATTACATCATTTTTAAGCCGAATTGTTATCATTAGTAATGAAAAATAGATCTAGAACAATAATCAAAAGAGAATGAAATCGTGGAGACCTATTTCCCATGGCTTAAAAATTGGCTGCCAAATTTTGTATTTTTTAAGTCCTTAACCGGTTTTATTAGTTTATTGTACTGAGGACTGCTCCAAATTATTATCCTGCATAAAATCTATTTTGAAACATTCATTAAAAAAGTCTTAATCCAACCGCCGCATAGTGCATTGCTCTTATACAACGATTTAAGGAGTTATACGTCTAAATATAGACACTTTTAGCTTGAGTTGCAACAAATTGTAAAGAACATCATGCTCTTCTTTTCAGAGCCCCAGAAAAACTTTAGCCGATCCGCTTTATATATTTTTTTACTCGGCACTGAATAGGAAAATTTGACAAAAGTCATGTTAAGTGATTATAGATTTTATTACACAGTTAAAATTCGTTAGCTAAACATCAAGAGTCGATTCCGAAAACTATGGGAAGTTGGCGGCATTGAGACTCAGAATCTGGAGACTAAATAATTGGATATGGCTGGTGTTAACTGGGGTTTTAATTCGGGTGTTGTGTGTATGCATATACCAACAACTTCAACTACTCTACGGGGATTTAAGCGCAGCCAATATTTAAAGATTGTCTTGTAAAGAAATAAGCTCATGCTTAATAGATCGTGGCAATCCTAGAATTTATTGATATTCTTGAGGATTCTTCGTAGATCACCAAATCACAATAAAATATCTTAGTTAGATCTGGGTAAGGGAACGATTTCTGTCCGTGCAAAATTCGGTGTGTCGGCGGATTTCGCTGTTGTTATTTTACAGAAGCCTTTTTTGCAGTCAAGGTTTGATAGCTTCAGCTTTTAAGAAATAGATATGTATGTGCATTGTGCAGACAATCATGCATTCAAATTGTCAGTTTCGTGCAGGGTTCGCGCTGTTTCTATTTGGTGTTGAATCTATCGTAAGGTAGGCCGTTGATGCGGGTATTTACTCATTTTAATCTTAAACATATCTAGCATTTGTTTCGATTGAACAGAAGTTATCCACTACTGGGTCCGTCTCCACACGATCAAAATGCTAAACAACCATGTTTTCAGTATGAGTAAATAATTTGTTAGTATGTGTGACACAGACAATGCTGGATGGAAAATCAAAACCATTTTGATAATACAACGTCAAGCACACGTAAACGAGCTTGAAAGCAAGATTATTGATCGTGTATAAGTAGCCTTAAGTAGCATCGAAAACCGTCAAATGAATAAATAGAAGTTGGCAACATTTAAACAAAAAAACTAAACTTAACGAATATTTTGTTTTGTTTTTATTAATTCATTCATTCGATTTTCGCTTGTGTTTTTGCGCTCAACAGTGTTTGTTTTGTTTTTTTTCACATGTTCGGATTTCAAATGAGTTTGGTTTTTTTACCGAATACAAAATAAATGTATTTTGTTGTTTTTATTACTTCTCTATTGCTTCAAAGTATCGTACGTTCGCTTAAATACTTTAGTTACTTAAACGAGACTTTCCAAAGCGGACGTTGTTAACGGGTTTATAGGCCCAGCAAAAATATTAATTGGATTGTTTACAAAGTTTGTAATAAAAGAAATTCAGCGATTAAGAAAATAAAGCGATAAATATTTTGGATTAAAGCAAATAAAAAAAAACGAATAATTATTTTCTTGGAGTACCTATAATACAAATAAAACATTAACGAAAATTGTTATAAAAAAGGTGAATACAAAAAAGATAAATTTTTAATCTTTAAGGCTTTTTTTGTTCAGCTTGAAAATATACATAAGTTTATAAAAAAAAAGAAAAACAAGTTAAAATTTCAAGTTCAAATTTTTAAAATAAAATGTCCTTGTTTTATAAAACATCTTGAGTTTCGTTTGTTGACTTATTGTTTTTTGTTTCACAATCAGATAACGAAATATGTAGTTTTTTATATGTTGTTAATGCCTATAATTGTTTTTAAAAAACATTAAAATTGTTTTTCCTCAACTTAAGCAGCAAGACAAACAAACGAACAAATAGTGAATTTGAAACAGTGAAAAAAGTTTTAAAAATAGAATAAAAGTGCAAACAACAATAACCGAGTTGAAATGTAATGAATTTCGAAATCTTTCACGACATCAGTAACTTTTGCAGTACTTGTTTTTATTTCGGAATCTACAAAACTTGGTTGTTGGTTGTTACCCAGCAAACACGAAGTAAAACCTTGATGTTAAATAATTTAGTCTTTGTATATCGAGCAATATTCTCAAACCTTTTTCATTGGTTTGATTTTAACATTAGAATTTAAATTGATAATAATTTGAATTAAAAATACATAAGGTTTTATCAATTAGTTATCAAATGTTATTCACAAATTAAAAGTTAATTTTGGCAATACCAAAGCGAAAAAGAAAATGTAACAATTTTAACATGGCAATTAAGATCAAACCGAGCCCTATTTGCGATTATATCGTAAGCGACAGAAGGCAAATTTTACAGGAGAAATTTTTTGTTGTATCTTTCTTAAGCTCTATTCACCTATGAATTCCAAACAATCATTTTGTCCGGACAATTTTTTTTTATATTGAGTTTGACGTTTTACTTTTAAGAAAGAGAGCAATAATTTTGTGCGGCAAGGTTTTTCTTGAATTGGTTCAATTTTATGTCTTGGTCAGAACAAAATGAACAGAGATACCACTTTTTTCGATTTGTGCATAAAATTTGAATTGATTTATATTACAATTATTTATTTTGCTGTGTAATAAAATAAAAAAAATATACAAAATAATAAAATCACTTACCTTTCATCGTCCATTTTCTTTAAAACACTTTAAAAAACAATTCAATAAAAGTTGTTTCTTGTTGTGCTGCCAATTTGTAAAATTGTTTACATCTGTTAATCATATGGTAGCTTTGTTTTTCCGGACATATTTTTCGAAATCTTTCTGCAGAAGACTCTCATTAAAAAAATATTGATCTGAATTTTTCCAAAAAAAACGTGATATAAAAGTTTATCAAGAAAAATAAAAAATATTCATTTATATTATTATTTAGCTTTGCTAATTAAAATATGTAATAATAGAATCAAAAAAAAAGTCTATATGTAGGTCTACATTTTATGACAATAAACATTTGAAAATTATTAGAGAGCAAGTTGAAAATTTTTCAATTTGGAAATAATTTCTACGTTTTTTCGTTAAAAATAGGTACTTTGCCTTTTAAGTTATTTTCAAATCATAAAAACGTTTGTAGCAAGGTATATTTACACAAGGTAGACTCATTTGGGAGTGTAGACATGCTGCTCTATAAAAATAACCGAGTGGAACGGAATTGTCAAAATTGTCTTCATATAAATTTAACGCACACATGTACAAATTTTGGCTCATATACACGGAATTTGACATTGGTGTTCCAACTTAGGTAAACAGCTGACAAACATATTGGCCAACGAGTTTACCTTGTGTAAATATACCTTGGTTTGTAGTTTTAAAAAAATTCCATTTCAAATTTAAATCAAACGTCCTTGTTTGTTGGGTATCTGCACAGTTAAAAGTGTTTTTGTTCCAAAACGAATTTTGTTTATATGCGAATACACATTCGTGCAGAGTGCAGAGAGATAGATGATTTTTGTTGTTGGTTTTGACTTAGTGACGCCGGTTCTATTTTTAATTCTCGACTTGAATTTCAAGTAGTTAAAGTGCTAAATTACAAACAACAATTACTTGCACTTGTCTCTTAATAATTGTCGGTTTTTTTTGTCTTCTTTTCGCATCTTTACGTCTTTATCAGCCAATCGTTAGTTTGTGTGACTCAGGAACAGGTACTGAACAAAAACTTTTTAATAAAGTGTCTCGGAAATTTTAAACTATATAATGTTATGTAAACATTAAAGTTCAATTTCGGACTTTTAGATATAAAAATATTGGATTCATTTGAAATCAAAATTAAGAATGTATTATAATAAAAAGTTTATGATACTAGTTATCACACATATCTTAAAATTAAAACAAACAATTATAGTAAAATTGTTTCTCTATTTAAAGTATGTACATACATACATATTTGTAACTTGTAGTTTTGAGAAATGGGCTTCAGATTTTATTAGGCAACTGGGTAACAAGTTCCCTCCCACCCACTCCGTTCCTAATAATTAAGATAATTGACTTTCTTATAGAAATCTTTATACAGACATCTCAGCCTCTTAAGCCGAGAAGTTACAGCGAAGGATACACCAGATTTTTTATTTTTGTCTCTGTAATTTCTACCGTAACCACGTGGGTAAGGCATACACGCGAATTTTGTAATAAAAATTCAAAACAATAAACCTTGCTATCGTACTTTACATTGAAGTTAAATTTATTACTGCAGTGCATACATATATTTATAATTATAATTATAAAAATCTTGAATTAAACAGAAATATATTGTTGCGAAATTTTCTAAATAAACAGTTTTTAAATGTATTTTAAACTACTAAATAATATTTAAATTAAATTAATACAATACTTTTTTCTTTATTTGCAGGTATGTAATAAAATATGCTTGATGAAATGGTAATAAATTTTATTTAAAAAGAGGCAAGTATTAAAAAACCTACAATTTTGTAGGTGACATTTAGGCGATTACAAAATAAGGCATAATTTTTAAGATGCTCGAGCATTAACAAGAAGCTTCCAAAAGCATGAAGTGATTTTTTAGGAAAAGTTGCATTTTTGTCAGTTAACTTTTGTGAACACGGTGCAACTTTTTATGGAAATAGGGTAACTTTTTATGGACAAAGTGTACGTTTATGGAAAAATTTAACTTTTTATGGAAAAAGTGTAACTTTTTATGAAAAAAAGTGTAACTTTTTATGAAAAAAAGTGTGATTTTATGAAAAAAAGTGTAACTTTTCATGTAAAAAGTGTAACTTTTAATAGAAAATGTGTAACTGTTAATGGAAAAAGTGTAACTTTTAATAGAAAATGTGTAACTGTTAATGGAAAAAGTGTAACTGTTTATGAAAAAAGCATGGTACCATAATGACATACCAAGTATAACCGTGTAATAGCCACTGTTATCGTTTCAAACGCATGTCTCGCAACGCGTCGTAGAACAAATTTTGCAGGAACAGAATTCATGAATATATTAAATATTTAACATGGAGTTGTAAAGTAGAACTCACCATTCCATTCAGATAAGTCTCCTTTTTCACTGTCCTTTGACATTCTAAATCAGTTTTAACAAAATTGTCTCTGGACAATCTAAATCGGTATTAACAAAATTCATTGTATTTTTCAAAAACAAATATTTTTCCATGTCTAGTTGGAATAATATATAATTGTGGTTGTTGTTGTTGTTGTTGTGTTTCTAAAATTATAATTTTCCTTAATGAAGAAAGAACACATCAAATGTTTGTTTTTATCAGTTTCAGTTGTTGTAATTTTGTTTCTTTTTTTCTCTACTTGGTGTTGTCATTCAGTTATTGTGGGTCGTAAGTTTTAAAATTATTAAAATTATTTTGTGTGTTTTATTTTTTTCTTCTTCTTCATTTGTTTGTATTTATGTTTTTCAAGTTTCACTTCTTGACAAAGTTTGTTAATGCGGATTTTATTTTTATTTTTTTAGCTTATTGTTGTTGTCTATTTATATTTAATTTTGCTATAACAATTGACGTTCTCGAAACTTGTTTTGAACCTTGACTTTTGTTTTTTAATTTGCCATTTTTGTTTCTATTTAAAATTTCTTTTTGTTAAAAATTTTTTTTTTATTTTCTTTTAATTTTTCTAGAGGCAAAAATGCAAACTTCTGACAACAAAACAAATTGAAGAAATTTAAATTTAATGTTTAAAAAATATACAAGAAATCGCGCGTGAATTGGTTTTTTTTTTCTTAATATAATAAGGGCAGGTTGTGGAAATCGAAATCATGTTCATAAAAATATTTCCTTATTTATACATAATATTTTGAGAACCACTTTCCCTTACCTAAAGTGCTTTTCTAAGCAGGGGAAGCTACGTCCATTTTAACAAAAATTCAATTAACAATCCTCAATTTTAATTTCAATCTAACGTGATTTCGAATTACAGAACATGGCTGATAACTAGATAAAATAGATTGCATTCCACTAGACCCTAGATCTAGTTGATATATAATGTTAGTGATCGAAAGTGGAAGGTACCGAAAGGGGCTTTGCAAAAGATGTGTTACATACCATGTACTTAAGACTTACTATATTATTCTAATCGAATTGCCTATTTGCGTGGCAAGAACCAGTGAAGACGACTTTGGCCATCGGCCTTAAATATTTTTCACTTCCGTAGAAATTTGGTAAATTATTCTTGAGACAACAAATTTTTCATGGGGAATTTTTCAAACGAAATTATGGTTTATGTTGATTGTGCTAAGATCCAAAAGAAGAGATAACTTCTTCGTGATTATCTCACATCAAAGAAGGCAAACATTAATGCCTTGGTATGATTTTTTCCTTTATCTATCTAGACAATTTAAGATGAGCGCGATTGACAGATTTTATCGGATTCGTGAATGGTGGTGGCAAATCTTAAATTCTGTGTATCGAAATAAATCGAATAGTCTAAGATTGCACAAAACACGATTGCTCTCTAGTACCTTTTCATAGGAAAACGATTAAATATAAACTTTCTTAAACAAAAAAAAATGTTCTTTAAAAATTCCCTACGTGTAAAGTTACAACAACAAAATAATCACATTTTTTTCCTAACACAATCATGGAGTAACGAGTAGGTTTCTTCTCTCTCTATCTTTCTATTTTATACCCGTAATGTTCGTATCTTTCTTTACCTATTTCAACGTTTATTTTGCCTACGTGTTTTTACCTTCAGTTTTCCTTTGAAATGTGGCAGCTTTTACACCATAGATTTCTATGCACTGCTGGATTTCTTTTTGTAGAAATTACGGGCATTCGTCGAACTTTTATGGAACTTATGTTTTGCTAAAAAAATAAAAACACTTGTTTATATTGCCTAACAATGAACACCAATGTAATTTTCAAATGCTGTCCCAATATTTATGTCCCAATTTCATAAATATATTTTTCTCTTATCACTCATTTTATGATACTCTAACAATTTTATCAACTGTTTTACTATCTAAAGTACAAATTAATTATAATTGTTATTTTCTGTTTGTTTTGTTTTTACTTATTTTTTATTACCTCAGAATAATATGGGTAAAAAACACGATAAAATTTTGTTAATACACACATTTGTGCTCAAAGGGTGTTTTTTGAGCCCGATAGATCTTAAAATTACATGTGAAAAATAACACAAATAATTAAATTAGTATTGTGGTAATTTTGTTGAACTATTTATGGTTTCTAATCCAAATTTTCAATATTTCTAATCAGGCTTAAGTTCATCAAATTTAATTTTCATTAAATTATTTTTATGAAGAAACGAATTTTACAACATGAAAATTAATTAAAATTGTTATTGATAATCATTCATTCTTGACTGACTTGAGATTCGAACCCAGGCGGCTGGTTACCCTGACATGTTTCGATCGCTACCACTCGATCTTCTCAGAGGGATTTGCCGTCTTACACTCGCCTGGGTTCGAATCTCAGGTCAGTCAAGAATGTTTTATCAATAACAATTTTAATTAATTTTCATGTTGTAAAATTCCTTTCTTCATAAAAGTAATTTAATGAACATTTAATTTGATAAACTTAAGCCTGATTAGAAATATTGAAAATTTGGATTAAAAATAATCAAATTTTATTTTTTAAAATTTGTATGTACTTGAACCAGTTGAACATGACTTTGAAAAATGGGCACCAATGCTCTTCTAGGCGAAGCGAATACTGAACGACGATTTTTGGGGCACTTTGGAAAAAACAAGGTTGGTATTTAAGGCGTCATTTGTTGCTAGTTTATCGGTATTAACCAGAGGTATCAAATCGCACAACCATTGAGGAAAATTGGCAGGTCAACTTTTGATTCAAAAGGTCGACGGTTGCGGTCGCCATATGGAACGCATCGCCATCCTGCTAAAAGCAAATCTCGCCCTGATCAATGTCATCTATGCTGTCAAAGAAAAAATACGGACTATTACTTACTGCTAAGGAGTCGTCCCTTGGAGCGACCTCCTTTATTTTTTCCTGTTGAAACCATCCATGTTCTCAAACAAAAAAAATATTATACATAGTGCAGTTACGATCTCCATTGACCGTAACGCGAGCTCTGGCATCATTTTTGAAGGAATAAGGTCCGACGATGCCAGTAGCGTGCAAATCGAACTAAACGGTGCATTTTTCTAGAACTAATGGAGTCTGTAGGGACTGTAATGAATTAGTCTTACTCCAGATGTGACAATTTTCCTTATTAACAGACCCGTTAAGCCAAAAATAAGCCTCATCGCTGAAACATATTTTGCGATAAAACATCGAGTCAGTTTACAACTGATTTTTTCAAGGTAATTTTAGATACTTTGGTAGCGTTGTTCAAGCGTAGATTTATTCATGATGATTTCCCAAAGTTAGTCCATTAGGATAGTTTGTTTGACAGATAACCCTTTCGTCGGTTCTAGCGGGCATAAATAAACACCCTTTTTAGATACAACGTACAGACTTAGTAAATTTTTTGCTTATAGAATTTCAATTTCATTTCAGTATAAAATATTTTTCGAAATTGCGGTTAACCACTAATTAATCGAATAAAATCTCTTAATGTTATTTGACATAAATACTACATTTTAAATTCATACATGTTGGCGCTTTAGAACAATTTTATATTTTTATTTATTTTTTTCTATGTTTTTTACTAATTTTTTTTTTAATTTTTTGTTAATACAAATTAAATTTTTTAAATTCATTTTGAACTTGAACACATTTTGACAGTTGATTGAAATAAACAACTAAATAAAAAAAGTAAAAGTGCAATATTCAGTTATGCTGATTCTTATTTACCCTTCACCAAAATATAGAAGTGCTTTCGTGTCAAGATTCTTATACCGGCAGTATTATTGCATAGGCGCTAGGGGAAATAATAGTGGGAGTTGGCTGGTTGTTAAAACCTAACAAATTTCATAAAAATCGAATATGTAATCTAATTTTATCAACTCAGCTTTTATTGTATGTTCTCTATAATACTTAAACTAATAGTTAATATGGACTTAGATCAATATTGTATACACCCAGAGAAAAAACTTCCTTTAAAAATAGTTTTGTTGGAGGTGGCCATATTTAAACCTGTACACGCAGACAACATTACAAACTGTTTTATATTTTAATAAAAAAATTTTGTACATGTCTAACATTCCATTTTTAAAGAAATTGTGGCAGTATTATTGGATTTTGTGGTTAAGGAAAACAAAATGTTTAAGAGTTTTGACATAAAAAAATCTTCCAAAACTTTCTTGTCGTTTTTGAATTTAAAGCAGTGGTGGGCAAAATATATACTTTGATATTTATGGTTGTTATTTGAAGAAAAAAAAAGTGAAGAGACAAAGTTTGTGGTGCATTTTAGGGTTATTCAGGGATATCCAGATTTTGAAATTGTACCAAATTCCTTTGAAAATAGTACATCCTTATATGTGGTAAATTTTAAGGGCCGATGTTGAATGTGAACCACACTAAACGTCGAGTTTTTTTCGGCATTTCATTTGACATTTTTCAATTTCAGACTAACACAATTTAAACCATGGACAGATACACAATCAAGCAACGCGTTGAAGCAATTCGGGCTTATTATGAAAATGGGCGTTGAAATCAAAATACATATCGTGCACTTCGTGATTTTTTCGGTAAATTTAATCGTTCAAATGTGTATACAATCGGAAAAATCGTGCAATAATTTTAGCAATCCGGGTCTGTAGGCGATGTGAAAACACGAAAGCATACTCGTACTGCAGAAAATATTGCTCTCACGCTCGTCGTTGATGAATATTATGCATTAAGACTTGCATTTACACGCTTACAAGGTGCAATTGACTCAAGAACTAAAGCCTCTTGTCAACTATATTTTTTTGTTAAAGGAAAATTAAAAATTTAATTTGGATTTATTATCAAAATAATTTTAGTTGTTTTGAAATAAATTTTGATTTAAAATAATAATCAAATAACAAATAATTATTTCGTTTAAAATTAAATAATTTAAACTTGTAAAATTGTTAAAATCAATCAACACATTGTTTGAAATGGCAAATTTTGTTGATTATTTTTTTAACTAAAATTAAAAACATCTTTTATTGAAAAAAAAGTATTCAAAATATTAAATTTTTACAATTTTTAGCAATCAATACAATCATTTTGGTAATAGGTGCAACATCAACAAATGGGTTGCTTGATTCTATGAATTCGGTATAAAATTGGTGATTAGAGAAACTTTTGGGGGGTTATTTCATTAATTTTTTTGGGGGCTTATATTTTAGGGGGTTATTTCCTTCCTTCTTATTTCTCTTTAAGTAAAATGGAATATTTTAAGAACTTTTAAAGCGAAATGTTTACATATAAAATCGATATGAAAATATTCTATATTCTGAAATACTAAACAACTGGCCAACATAACTCGGAAACTTTCGAAATTTCCAAAACTATTTTTTTCATCCCATTTCATCCTTTCTAGTTGTTAAATGGGATTAATTAATTTTCTTTATCACTTAAAGACACGTGTCAATTTGGCAAATGTTCTAATTGAAAATAATATTAAGAATTCTATTTACTTATTATTGTCAATTAAATGATAAGCTTTTAATAACTTCCCACTCTTTTGTGTAAAGTAAAATTAAAAACAAAATGTTGCTTAAAACTTTACAGAACAAAACTGTTCCAACTGACCCAAAACTGTCTTCATAATTATCATTAATTATCACTGATCACTTAAACAAATAATTAAAAAAAATTTTTTTTTTGCCTGCAATCAAAATTTGTTGTTTTCAAAACGCAGAACTTACAAATATGTACAGGATGGCGCAGAATGAGCTTTATGGTTTCATTTATTTACAAGTTTTTCCATTATGCGATTATGCGATAAAATAATATCCTGCAAGTGGTAACCATCTGATGGGCATCTGGGATTAACTTGCGATGCTCATTGAAATTAGCTGATGCCAATGTTTATATGTTACCCAGTTTGGTAACATTTTTCACACAATGTGCATCAGGGGTCAAAACACGGCTTTAGATATCGATCGAAATTCCAATTTAAATTGTATTCTAATTTTGATCGATATAAGGCCGTAATTTGGCGCCAGGCATTTTTGTAATGCGAGTTTTAGATATTTTTGCGCACCATCTGATTTTATTGTGTATTTTCGAACAGCTGACATTTGCAGTGATGCTTTTACGAACGCGCTGCGCATCAAATGAAGCAAAGTGATACATTTTCAAACAGGCTCCATTTTCTGCTTGCAACTTCGTTATTTTAAGAATATGTACAACCCAATTTATAAAAAAAAATACCCGGGAGTTTTCCCTTTTCTCATTTCCACAATTGCATATAAAAAGGAAAATGTGAGAAGGGGAACAAAACTCCCGGAGAACTATTATTCATAATTGAGTTGACATTTTTCATAACATTTCCCACAATTTTGGGTTGGTGTAATGGCCATGATTTCATTTCAGGAACTCTTAACCCTGGTGAGCGGAACTGTCAAATCTGGATAACGGGAATTTATAAATCTGGTAAACGGGGAGGCCAGTTAAATTCACTTCTGCGCAAAATAATGCGTTCGATAAATATTCCACCAAAGCCATTGAGGCTATTGCAGTATGTGCTGTGGCTATATCCTGTCGAAACCACAAGGTTAAGAGTGTTTCCAAAGCAATATGCAACACCGTTGACAGAGATGGAAACGCAAAGAAAAAATAAAATTTGATTTCAATTGAAAAAGTTGTGATATTCATTAAAAAAATAATTCAATTTGCACCAGTTATCAAACTAATAGTATCAATAAAATGTTTAATTCACTTGATTAAACGTTTAATTAGGACCAATTTGTAAGAAAAGATAAGACGACATTGGGGAAAATTTAGGCCCTATTAGCTTGACAAAAATCACATTGATAAACTCACTGTTTAATGTTGGTGTTTTGTTTAAGCTTTGATATTGTTACATTTTTGATATTGAGTGTTTATAATTCTTATTCGCTTTAACGTTTTATTTGTATAATATTTTTAGCTTTTCTTAAATCTTGGAAAAAAGGGTTCTTGATGCTCTGGCCTAATAAACCAGTGAAATGAACTGATTACCAATTTAATTTTTGATTTATGCTTTATTTGTTGGTGAACAATTTTGGAGACATTTTTTCTAATTTTCCAAAAAAATATGTGACTTTCCCCGATGAACTGCTTTTGAATTCTTTGTAATCTTTACTTGTCGACGCCTCAATTTAATAGAAAACAGCCTTGATCGCTCATTATCAAATTGTGAGTAAAGTTTGGATTTTCCTCTGCTTTTTCACGGAAACGAATTTCATAGTCAATCCGTTGCTGGAAGTTGAACTTTGTATAGAAATAAGTCTTATATATTCAAAATTCTCTGCAGCGTCCGTGATAGCCCAAGTTTTGGTGAATGCCGCACACATGTTTACTATTTTGAGCAGTGTTGACGGTAGGTGGTCTTCCGACACTAGGAAGCGTTCTAACAGGCCGAAGTTGACGAAAATTTTCAACCAAATGGTTTATTATTGACGCTGAGGGTAAATTCTGCCCATTCAAAGGACGACGTAATTTACGCTGTGCCAACACAATGGTTTGTTGACTTGAAAAATAAAACTCAATCGTTTTGGTACGTTGTTCGATTGTACAGTTGTTCATATTAAACATTCCAATTCTTTTTCACAAAGCTTTATGAAAAACAAACAAAGAAAAATAATAATTAAAAACTCTATTAAGACTTCAAACCGTATAGCTAATTTTGCGTCACCCTGTAAATGTCAAATTATTTATTTGTTTCTTTTCGGGGTTTTGCCATTTTTTTTTAGTTATAGCTTCTATTTTTTATTTTTATTGCTGTGTTTTTATGTAGTTCATTAACAAAACTCATCATTTTTTCCATTTGATTGATGACCAAGAATACGAATTCATTAAATATATTTCGTTAGTTCGCGCATTTCGGATGATGAGAGTTATTCATCAATAGAATTGGAATTAAAAAAAATTAACAATGTACGCTGCTCAAGTCGTGATTCTCAATTTTGTCTTAAAAAGCGACAAAATATTTTTATTATCAACTTTTAAAAGCAACATCATAATGATTATCCATATAAACGTCAGCAAAATGAAAAAGTTTACACAGGTGTCAGCTTTTTATTTCGAATATTTTGATTGTACTATTTGCGCTTAATAGAAACTTTACAATACTTTACGCTTAAAATAAATGTTAACACTTGTCGACTTAAAAACAAGGCAACAGCCATGTTCAGTTAATTAGAACTAAACACAAATTAAGGTTTTAAACATTTTGCTCAAAATATTTTCCACAAAAGAACTCCAGGCGAATTCATTGCAGGTATTCTCAGTACTACAACAAGTAGAACTCAAGGCGAATTCATGTAAACGGTGGTGGCGATACCACAACAAGTAACAACTCCAAAAACACAACATTGTATTTAATTTGTTGCTTTCGTTGGTCGATATGTCAAAAACACAAGTAACTTTTGACATTCCTCTCTCTACTTTAGAAAAAAGTAGCACAGTTGTGCTTTCAACGCCACCTGAAAAATGAATTCGCCTTGGTAGAACTCTTGCAAAAACCACAAGCAATTTGTTTTTGTAAAATAATGTCAAAAACATCAAACAAAATTATGATATAAAGCTAAAAAAGTTATCAGCAGGGCTTTTAAGATCACCTGTAATGAATTCGCCTTGAAAAAACCTGAATAAATCTCTTTTAAAAATTTTAACTTTGAGAGAGAATTGAAATTTTCTAAAAAAAGCTGTTAGTTTACAATAAAAATTTAGTTTTGAAATAATTATTATGTTAAATACAAAAAACCTATTTGATTCCAAGTACCAGCTCAATAAGGAAGCGACAAGTTAACACGCATCAAACCTTCTAAATTCAAAACAGTTTTAATTGAAGTTCATTTGCTTGTCATCGTTATGATTTGCTCACGAAAATGAATTTAATTAAAATACATTGCAAATTAATTTGTAAATATGTTTCAAAGTGAATTGTAGAAAATACATGGAATTTTTTTTTAAATTGCGTTTAATAATTCATGTTTCCAGCTGTAGATACAAACAGCTACAATTTGTTTAGATTAATTTTAGCTAAAGGATTTTAAAACATAAAAAACATGGACATGTCATAGAAGCGATTGCAGTAAAAGCAATCTAAATATGAAAAAATATAATAATTTTCTTATTAATGGTCTTTACGAGGCCGTATATGATTTATTAGTCAATATTTTATTTACAGTATTCCATTTGTGACACATTGAAATGGTGAAAATATCAAAAAAATGTTCATTAATTCTAATTCCTAAATAATTCGTTCGGGCCTGATCCAAATATCACGTGATTTTAAAAATCACACGTGTGATTTTAAAAGGCCTCATAACTTGTGGTGTTGAAAATTTTAAAACGGTAGATGAATTTCTGTAGAAAGCAACGATAAAATTACAAAATATGTATGATTTTGTTTGTGCTTTCAATGTAATTCTTTAGCGTTGCGTTGCGTTTTATATAATTAGGGCCTAAATGATTTTCAGAACAGACCTGATCAAATATTTTTTCTTATTCTTATTTTTTCATTCAAAGAATTTAAATTAAGCCTTATTAAAATTTTACACTTCCTTTTTCATATTTTCGTGCGACTTGTTTTACAATTAAATTAAGTTGTACAACCAACTGTTGCGTTAGAGGCCTGTACAATTCCATTTGAGCACACAGTCAATTCATTCATTGAACATTTTTCAAACTCTATTCTATAGTATCGCTGTCACAAAAAAATATTAGAGAGAAGTGTAGACGACGAGTTAAGGTAAGTGTGGGAAGCGATTAACAAGTGCTTTACTATAGCGAAAATGCGGGTGTAATAAATACTTTTAGAAATTAACAAGGGATTGAAAAATACACGCAGCAATGAGAGTGGGAACAACAAATATACACATTCTTTATTATACTCACACCACAATAGTGGAGTAGGTATTATACATTTCTGCTGATGTTTGTAACACCTTAAAATATTGTTCCTAGAGCCACCTTAAAGTTTACCAATCACTTATTAAGTCGAACAAGCAATGCCCGTCCGGCTGGCTGTCCATTTAAAGTTTGTGCGCAAATACAAGCTTCTTTCCGGAATAGAGTCCTTGGGAATTTTCGTAATCATAAAAAATATTTCAGGCTTATAACAGGTTTATAAAACGAAGTTTAGATGAAAATATGTACATATGTTCAATAAACCTTTTAAAAGCCAAAAATATTTTTTATGAATAAGCATCAGGAGATGCTCAAGAAAATATAAAATTGGTACCGACATAGTCAAAAAACTACGTTTTGTTTTCATTCCTGATACGTATGTACATATGTATGTATTTGCAACGTTGCCAATATTTGCCAAAATCTGACAATGATGCCGTCTAACAATATTGTTGTCTTTCAGCGGAAATGGTTGCAAGACATTTTTAGCACATTTTATTGATAATATTTTTAGGTCTGACAACCGTCTGTGCGAAGCTTAAGTTCTTTTAGTTTTCAAGTCTTAAATAATGAGTAGCTTTTATTATTTGCATTACTTGTCTTGTAAACGATTAACAATTTATTCATTGTGTTACCGATCTTTGTGAAATATCTTTTCCTTTTTATTATGCTTGACAAACGGTAACAGGTAATATTCATTATGAAATTCTTTTACGTTTCATCAACCACCGTTCCTTCATTCTTATCAACAATGTGATTTTATTTATATTTTCTGTATCAAAGTTTTATTTTACTTTGTTTTGATTATAAAAAAAAATTAAAAAAACCACAAAAATTGAATTGCGTGAACACAAATTCCTTAGCTTTCGTCTTTCGCCGAGCTCTTTTACTTTGTAGCAGGGATGGATATCATGATATTTTTGTCTCTTTTTTTTTGATACAGTTTGCCATTCCACGCTTTCGTTTTTCCAGAAATTCTTTTGCTCTATACTTTTTTCAAATTTTTTATTTAGATTGTGGTATTTTAAGTAAATTTTTTTTATTTATTATTTTATGTGGCTTAGCAATTTTGTTTTTGTAATCGAAATTATTTCTGATAAGAAATTATTTCATGTTTTCCATTTTTAGTTTTTCCGTTTTTATGTAAAAGCAAATTAAATGAAAAAAAAAGTTAACTAACTCTGTCGGAAACTCGGTTGATAAAGTTGGTACAATTGAACTTCTTTTGGTACAATTCAAAACTAAAGAGTACGCTTCAAACCTATTGTTAATTGATGTAAAATGGCAACTGTTATTAACTTTTCAATGAATATAACCCTGCCTTGCAAGTAGACTATACGTATTAACATCGAAAATGGCGACGAAATAGTCGAATGTCATACAAGTTGCATGAATGTTTACACAGTCAAGTGAAAGTTCCTTATAAATTAGAGTTACCAAGTGCGAAACAGAGCTTCATTTCTAAATAAACATTTGGCATTCATAATTATTATTACTTTTTCAAATTAGATTGATGTTTAAAACTTAAATTAAGTGTCTTCTTTATGTTTTTATGCAAACAAATCAAAAAATATGTTAAAGTTAAATCTATAATTATTGTTTCCGCAATCAAGTAAATTTGGTAACACTGTTTATGTTTTTGACATTAACTTGCTGCAAGTATCAAAATATCACTGTCTTCAGAAATTCCTTGCAAGTTGTCTGCAAGTACGAAAAATGTGATGGTGTTGGTAAAAAAGTGTGAGTGTATTTAGTTTTTCGAACTTGTACGTGCACGTGTAAAGGCCAGGTAAGCGAAGTTTAGTGTTTGGTGAAAATGGACTTGCGAAAGGGAAAATGCAAAATTTCGTAGCTTTTTTATGAAATATAAAGGAAACTCTGTGTATTTTGTTGTTTGCTTTAACAAAACAGCTATAATATTTTGTATATACTCCTTTGAAAAACCGTTTGCACCAAACACTAAACTTCGCTATTTTTAATAGATTTTTGCACTTGTTCCTTGGACGATTGCTTACGCCACATTCTAAATTTCGCATCAGCGGCAGCATATAAGCGTGAATTTTCTGATGAAATTTACACATTTTTAAAATATATAGGAAACCACTTCTGCAAAAGTTCTAGGAAAAGAGACGAATTCCTCTTATTTCAAGATAATTTTGGAACGTAAACTCATAATATTTTAAAATTTGCCATGAAGATGGTTGTCACGTAAAGAAGTCATCACCAGTCACTCCAGTATTATTTTATTTATTTTGATGGCAATTTTACAAGCGCTAAGTTAAATTTTATTATATCCGGACTTTCTACTCCAGCTTATAGAATGTCTTTTCTCTTTCTGCAGCACATATTAAAAATTGTAAACACAATAAAATTGGAATTCAATCCGAAGAGTTTCTCATATTTTTGCACATATTTTTGAAACTCTTACAAGTTTTATTTCGTAAATCGGACGCAATTTTTTGAATAAGGGCTTTTTGGACAAATTCGAATTAACAAAACTAAGACTCGAAGAAAATCATCTGCCACTTAAAGATATTTATATATCGTAGATATGTATTTATATAATATATATGGGCATTTCCATTTTGACGTGTCGTGATATTTGTACCACAAAATGTAAAAAAATTTTAACGCAGAAGTCAAATTTGTAAAAAGGGTTTTTATATATACAAAGTAATGAAGTAGCAACATATTCAGAAAAATATTTACAGCAATCGGGGCTAAGAGTTTGCAGATACAAGCAAAAATATGCGCCGGCGTGGCGTTAAAAAAACGGAAGTGGATTTTAACTTGCATTACAAAATGGAATCAGTTTTGGATATATTCGCTGGAACCATATCCAGAAATAACATTAAAAGTGGTATAGTTAAGGATTAAAAAAAATGTTAAAGAATAGTTTATAACATTTTGCGAAGCTTTAAGCTGGCGAGCAAACTTTACTCTAGCAAATGTGATTTCAGTAAAAACCACCTCCAAAGTAAAGATTTTATTAAAAATGTTTCCAAATAAAAGTGCAAATTATGATACCATTAGTAACGAGTTTCGAGGCTTGGCAGATATAGATGCGATAATATAGAAACAAAAAAAAAATATTTAGTACTATCGGAATCGAAAAAGTACGATTTTAAAAGTTCATTGGTACGATATTGGTTTTCTCATTTATCATCCCTGGTCTAAAATGTTTTCGTGTCTTTTATTTAATTTATTTTATTTTAAATTGTTGAGACACTATTTTATGACAAAATACATGTGTATTTTATGGATCGGTAGGCGTAGAAAAGTGTTTTGTATGCCTGACTTGCCAAGAAAAAACATTTATAAGAGAAATTAAACGCAATTATTTATATTAGCCAAAACAATATTTTTTTTTTTGGTGTAAAATAAATGTTAAATGTTACTTTGATTAAAAGTTTTTATGTACGAGTTTTTGCGATTTTTTTCGGTAAAGTTTTCTTATATTTTTTGGCCCTGTTTAGAATTTCAATGATCCATTTTAAATAAAATAAACAGTGTGATTAAATTAAAATTGCGGCAGTTTAGGTTTGTATTGCTGTCATATACATACATACATACATATATTCATACATAAATACATATCGAGTCTTAACCGCAATAAAAGCTTAAGCGACAAAAACATAATTTAATTTTTTAATTTTATCTTGCTTAAATCCAGTTAAGTCAGCCTAATATTTGTATGGTGGTTCTGTTCTGTCCAATTAAATGGAGCTAATCAACCCAATTATGAATAGAAATTCACCGAAAGTTTTCCCCATCTCTCATTTTTCTTATTTAAATTCAATCGTACATTATTGCTGTTTAAGGGGTTTTTTTATGGAGACTAGAAAAATCATAAAGGCGATGTTCACCAATTTCAACAGGTTACATTTTTGGATCAAAGAGATTTATTGGACTAAATTTAATCAAATTTTTTTTTTAAATACAAGTTTTAAATGTCTACTTTAGGTGATTATTTGTATAAAGCCATGTAAAAACATGAACTTATTTCCACATATTTTTGCGACTTGCGCCCGTTTTCACAACTTACCGATAGCTAAAATTAGAATTTTATCTGTCGTATAAAAAGTGTTCCATTATTACAACTTTACTTTAACCTACCGGGTAGTACGAACCTTAATTTGCTTTATCGCTCACTTAAGGTTAAAGTAAAGTTTAAATAATGGAACACTTTGTATAAGGCCGGTTAAAGACTACTTTTAGCTATCGGTAAGTTGTGAAAACTGGCCTTAGAAAGTAATATTAAATCGATTAGTAGATTAAAATCTCAGTTGACGATTGACGTAATAAACAAAAGCACAAATGCTTAATACTATCCTCATTGTCATGGGTTATACAAATTTCCTAACCAAGTCTCTTTAAATGTAAGATAATCGTATCTCGCTTTAAGCCTGGTACTCTGTTCAACATTTCACGTGAAATGCTGTCAAAACGCATATGAAAAATACTTGTGCGAAATATCTATGAAATAATGTTAATAGAGCTGTACTCTGTTAATTTTGTGAAAAAGTTCCGAAATGTTTCTGGCAAGAAAAATTCGTATAAAGACGCAACAACTTTAAGCTTTTAATAATTAATTATTATAAAGGAGCACTTTGCCCACAAATTTCGTCAAATTTCTTCCGTCCATCTCCTGCCGTTTTCCTGGAATTAGAGAAAATCTTCCAGAGAAATTGTAAATTTAAAAAATTAAAAAAAAAACATGAAAAGTCCTATTTTATACCTAAAATAAAAAAAGTTTTTGAGAAGCGGGATATGTGTTAAGCCCTATATTTTTTTTCCAGGTATAGTTCCAATTTGAATACATGCATATACATATCAAAATTCTATATGGTTAACAGTGCTATGTTAGAGCTTTAACAGAACTCTGTTATGCAATAAATTTCGAAATTTAACTTCACACACATGCTTTAGCAATGCAACCACCACTAATTACTATTTGATTATTAATCAATCAAGGGTCATTAAAAAACATGCTAATTTGGTCTGTAACCTAAAATAAAGGCAACCTGAATTGTTTAAGACTTTTTTTCTCTTTTTTCCAAATGCTGTTCAAGCGTCAAAACTTTGATCGAACGCTTGCGGTGAATTTGGTTAAATACACTATTCACTCGTAAATGGCAATCGGTCTGTATTTTTAGTCAGGTTGGTCAGTACGACAGTTTGACGATGTTTATGTAATGAGAGAAATTGTGCTGGAATATTTCCGTAGAAATGGAAAAGAGAGTAAATAAACAAAATATTTCAAAGTAAAAGGTAAAAAAGGGGAACCAATCGAACGGAAATGTTAACAAATTCAAAGAAAGTTTCGCTTTTTGAGATTTTTTTTTTTTTTAATTTTTAATTGTGAACAGTAAAAAAAAAATTTTACATTCTCTCCAAATTTGCTGTTTTAACTTTTTTGTTGTCATACAGATTTAAGATTTTTTGTATACGGCTGTATTCAAAAACGATTATTAAATTAAAAAAAGGTCAACAAAGGTAAAAAAGAAAAACTCATTAAAAAAAGGAAAAACGTACTTTGGACTTCAAGAAGAATTCTTTACAATAAGTTTGAAAACCAGAAAGAAGTAAAGAAGAACATGTAAAGCAATTAAAATAGAAAATCAGAAAATCATTTCGATCCACCAAGTGGAATAACATTTGGTTAAAAGATTGATGTTTGACTATTGACTGCCGACAGCCGTCGTCAATGGTGGTGAGTGTTAACGGGCAAAAATTTCTAAAGAGATAGTGCGATTACTATCGAAACATGTCAAATCAACTTGTGGGATCAATTCCTCGGTCAGTCAAGAATGATAAATTATCTCATTTCATGTCTTAAAATTCCTTTCATCATAAAATAATTCAATGAAAATTATTCCCCCAATTTCACCAAGTTCAGTTAAAACTAACTAATACTTTAACTTCTAGTTAACAATATGCTTTGACAGCTATAACCGATAGTTAATTATAACTGAACTTGGTAAAATTGGAGATAATTCTAATGAACTTAAGGCTAATTAAAATATAAACATTTGGATTAAAAACTTTTATAAGTTAAAAATTTCATTGAAAATTGGTTTTGTAAATCTTTATTAGATTATAAAGGGTGTTTTCTTAAGCTCGAAAGAACTTTTAATTGTTAAAAAAAGACAAAAAATAAAATTTGAATTGTATTCGAAAGATCAATGAAAATGATTTGGGACATTTAGGCACCACAGCTGTTCTTGACGAAGTGCATTCTGAAAGTCCAATTTTCGCTATATGCGGCAATTTTGTTATTTAAAAACCTCGTGGACGATTAAGTACGCCATAAACATCACAAATCTATGACTCATTTTCAAAGAAAATTTGGATAATTTGGTAGCGTTGTTCAAGCGTCATGCAGCATAACAGTTATACCTCAAAAAGAAAATATGCGCTAAAACTTATAAAATCCAGCAAAAAGGCTCTTTTAACTAAATTATACAAAAAATGCTGCAAACGGTAAAATTTGCAAAAATATGCACTAACAAATCGCTGCCAAAATTCTTCAAAAGCTCTAAAACGGATGAATTTGTTGTTTCTGTCGTTTATGGTCGCACGAGGAAAAACATGCAATTGCATATTTTTGGTTTCCCTGTTTAGACAGGGGTGTCATAGAATCCAAGTCGGTTTTGCAAACCGATATTTTTTTATGTGTGTGAAGATAAATATGCCGAGTTAAATATGTTTCGACGTAACGACTTACGTTACTACATATTTAACTCTGGATGAAATGACGTAACGAAATAATTAAATATGACATATTTAACTATCGCATATTTAAATATGTCATAGTATCATATATTTTTAAACTGGGCTTAAATATAAGATGTGGTTGTATTAATAAAAAATACTTTAAAAAATGCAGAAATCATATCCAATTAATTTATAAATTATTTCCTAATAATTTCTATGGACATATTAAAAAAATCGAACAAAAATAAATTGGAGTTGTCACATCCTTCGTT
The DNA here is from genome assembly GCA_949318255.1 of Pollenia labialis. Lineage (NCBI taxonomy): Eukaryota > Metazoa > Arthropoda > Insecta > Diptera > Polleniidae > Pollenia > Pollenia labialis. Next base: position 68,071,943 of record OX439141.1, on the reverse strand, counting down.
GTCACTCATCCGGACCATATGGAAAATGAGGACTAGGGACCACACTATCCTTCTATGGTACCCATATGCCTGAATTGTATTTGTGATTTTTTTTAAAAAATTTCAAAAATTTAACTTTGAAATTTTTTTGGTGTTCACTATGGGATTTTGGCCATATTTGGACAGATCCTTCGTTGTCACTCATCCGGACCATATGGAAAATGAGGACTAGGGACCACACTATCCTTCTATGGTACCCATATGCCTGAATTGTATTTGTGATTTTTTTTAAAAATTTCAAAAATTTAACTTTGAAATTTTTTTGGTGTTCACTATGGGATTTTGGCCATATTTGGACAGATCCTTCGTTGTCACTCATCCGGACCATATGGAAAATGAGGACTAGGGACCACACTATCCTTCTATGGTATCCATATGCCTGAATTGTATTTGTGATTTTTTTTAAAAAATTTCAAAAATTTAACTTTGAAATGTTTTTGGTGTTCACTATGGGATTTTGGCCATATTTGGACAGATCCTTCGTTGTCACTCATCCGGACCATATGGAAAATGACGACTAGGGACAACACTATCCTTCTATGGTACCCATATGCCTGAATTGTATTTGTGATTTTTTTTAAAAAATTTCAAAAATTTAACTTTGAAATGTTTTTGGTGTTCACTATGGGATTTTGGCCATATTTGGACAGATCCTTCGTTGTCACTCATCCGGACCATATGGAAAATGAGGACTAGGGACCACACTATCCTTCTATGGTACCCATATGCCTGAATTGTATTTGTGATTTTTTTTAAAAAATTTCAAAAATTTAACTTTGAAATTTTTTTGGTGTTCACTATGGGATTTTGGCCATATTTGGACAGATCCTTCGTTGTCACTCATCCGGACCATATGGAAAATGAGGACTAGGGACCACACTATCCTTCTATGGTACCCATATGCCTGAATTGTATTTGTGATTTTTTTTAAAAATTTCAAAAATTTAACTTTGAAATTTTTTTGGTGTTCACTATGGGATTTTGGCCATATTTGGACAGATCCTTCGTTGTCACTCATCCGGACCATATGGAAAATGAGGACTAGGGACCACACTATCCTTCTATGGTACCCATATGCCTGAATTGTATTTGTGATTTTTTTTAAAAAATTTCAAAAATTTAACTTTGAAATTTTTTTGGTGTTCACTATGGGATTTTGGCCATATTTGGACAGATCCTTCGTTGTCACTCATCCGGACCATATGGAAAATGAGGACAAGGGACCATACTATCCTTCTATGGTACCCATATGCCTGAATTGTATTTGTGATTTTTTTTAAAAAATTTAAAAAATTTAACTTTGAAATTTTTTTGGTGTTCACTATGGGATTTTTGCCATATTTGGACAGATCCTTCGTTGTCACTCATCCGGACCATATGGAAAATGAGGACTAGGGACCACACTATCCTTCTATGGTACCCATATGCCTGAATTGTATTTGTGATTTTTTTTAAAAAATTTCAAAAATTTAATTTTGAAATTTTTTTGGTGTTCACTATGGGATTTTGGCCATATTTGGACAGATCCTTCGTTGTCACTCATCCGGACCATATGGAAAATGAGGACTAGGGACCACACTATCCTTCTATGGTACCCATATGCCTGAATTGTATTTGTGATTTTTTTTAAAAAATTTAAAAAATTTAACTTTGAAATTTTTTTGGTGTTCACTATGGGATTTTTGCCATATTTGGACAGATCCTTCGTTGTCACTCATCCGGACCATATGGAAAATGAGGACAAGGGACCACACTATCCTTCTATGGTACCCATATGCCTGAATTGTATTTGTGATTTTTTTTAAAAAATTTCAAAAATATAACTTTGAAATTTTTTTGATGTCCACTATGGGATTTTGGCCATATTTGGACAGATCCTTCGTTGTCACTCATCCGGACCATATGGAAAATGAGGACTAGGGACCACACTATCCTTCTATGGTACCCATATGCCTGAATTGTATTTGTGATTTTTTTTAAAAAATTTCAAAAATTTAACTTTGAAATGTTTTTGGTGTTCACTATGGGATTTTGGCCATATTTGGACAGATCCTTCGTTGTCACTCATCCGGACCATATGGAAAATGAGGACTAGGGACCACACTATCCTTCTATGGTACCCATATGCCTGAATTGTATTTGTGATTTTTTTTAAAAAATTTCAAAAATTTAACTTTGAAATGTTTTTGGTGTTCACTATGGGATTTTGGCCATATTTGGACAGATCCTTCGTTGTCACTCATCCGGACCATATGGAAAATGAGGACTAGGGACCACACTATCCTTCTATGGTACCCATATGCCTGAATTGTATTTGTGATTTTTTTTAAAAAATTTCAAAAATTTAACTTTGAAATGTTTTTGGTGTTCACTATGGGATTTTGGCCATATTTGGACAGATCCTTCGTTGTCACTCATCCGGACCATATGGAAAATGAGGACTAGGGACCACACTATCCTTCTATGGTACCCATATGCCTGAATTGTATTTGTGATTTTTTTTAAAAAATTTCAAAAATTTAACTTTGAAATTTTTTTGGTGTTCACTATGGGATTTTTGCCATATTTGGACAGATCCTTCGTTGTCACTCATCCGGACCATATGGAAAATGAGGACTAGGGACCACACTATCCTTCTATGGTACCCATATGCCTGAATTGTATTTGTGATTTTTTTTAAAAAATTTCAAAAATTTAACTTTGAAATTTTTTTGATGTCCACTATGGGATTTTGGCCATATTTGGACAGATCCTTCGTTGTCACCCATCCGGACCATATGGAAAATGAGGACTAGGGACCACACTATCCTTCTATGGTACCCATATGCCTGAATTGTATTTGTGATTTTTTTTAAAAAATTTCAAAAATTTAACTTTGAAATTTTTTTGGTGTTCACTATGGGATTTTTGCCATATTTGGACAGATCCTTCGTTGTCACTCATCCGGACCATATGGAAAATGAGGACAAGGGACCACACTATCCTTCTATGGTACTTATAAAACAAAATTTTTGTTTTATAAGTAAATAAGAAAATAATAATAATTTAACATAACATATAAAAAAAATATATTTGGATAATTTAAAAAAATTCACTTAAATTAGATTTTGAGTGAGTGTTAGTTAATCAATCGAATCATGCAACATGATACTCTGAATACATTTATAATAAAAATAAAATGATGTTTCAGACACAAACATGTTTTTTTAAGAAGTTAAGGACTATATTAATATTTTGTACTTGCAAGTTTAAAAATTTTTGTACTTGTATGATATATACATATGTATATGCATATATTAAATTTTTCATTATATATACATATATTTAATGAACATTTAATTAGCACCTATATAGTTTTTATCACAGATATTAATTTAAAAATTAATGTGCTTTTAATAGTTTCTGGCGCAGTTTTCATTGTTGGATTTAATGTCTTAATTTTAAATAAATATAAATATATAGGTAAATAAATATATATAGCTAAATAAATATATGTATAAAGCTTTTAACTTTTCACAAATAAGACATATAAAGGGCTGAGATATTTTTACATTCAATGTTTCATTGAAATATGTGAAACAACCTTCATCAATACCTCGTTTACATTTTATGCAATTAACAACAGATGGCATCTTTCCATTTTCACAATGCATGCATTTCATGTTCATATTTCCGTACTCAACTAAATCATTTTTTATTATTGTGCGATATTTATCAGGACTTACTATTCCCATAAGAGATTTATTTGTTAGTAAAGCTTCCATTAATTGAAGACACAATATTCAAAGTTAAATTTTTGAAATTTTTTAAAAAAAATCACAAATACAATTCAGGCATATGGGTACCATAGAAGGATAGTGTGGTCCCTAGTCCTCATTTTCCATATGGTCCGGATGGGTGACAACGAAGGATCTGTCCAAATATGGCCAAAATCCCATAGTGAACACCAAAAAAATTTCAAAGTTAAATTTTTGAAATTTTTAAAAAAAATCACAAATACAATTCAGGCATATGGGTACCATAGAAGGATAGTGTGGTCCCTAGTCCTCATTTTCCATATGGTCCGGATGAGTGACAACGAAGGATCTGTCCAAATATGGCCAAAATCCCATAGTGAACACCAAAAACATTTCAAAGTTAAATTTTTGAAATTTTTTAAAAAAAATCACAAATACAATTCAGGCATATGGGTACCATAGAAGGATAGTGTGGTCCCTAGTCCTCATTTTCCATATGGTCCGGATGAGTGACAACGAAGGATCTGTCCAAATATGGCAAAAATCCCATAGTGAACACCAAAAAAATTTCAAGGTTAAATTTTTGAAATTTTTTAAAAAAAATCACAAATACAATTCAGGCATATGGGTACCATAGAAGGATAGTGTGGTCCCTAGTCCTCATTTTCCATATGGTCCGGATGAGTGACAACGAAGGATCTGTCCAAATATGGCAAAAATCCCATAGTGAACACCAAAAAAATTTCAAAGTTAAATTTTTTAAATTTTTTAAAAAAAATCACAAATAGAATTCAGGCATATGGGTACCATAGAAGGATAGTGTGGTCCCTTGTCCTCATTTTCCATATGGTCCGGATGAGTGACAACGAAGGATCTGTCCAAATATGGCAAAAATCCCATAGTGAACACCAACAAAATTTCAAAGTTAAATTTTTGAAATTTTTTAAAAAAAATCACAAATACAATTCAGGCATATGGGTACCATAGAAGGATAGTGTGGTCCCTAGTCCTCATTTTCCATATGGTCCGGATGAGTGACAACGAAGGATCTGTCCAAATATGGCCAAAATCCCATAGTGAACACCAAAAACATTTCAAAGTTAAATTTTTGAAATTTTTTAAAAAAAATCACAAATACAATTCAGGCATATGGGTACCATAGAAGGATAGTGTGGTCCCTAGTCCTCATTTTCCATATGGTCCGGATGAGTGACAACGAAGGATCTGTCCAAATATGGCAAAAATCCCATAGTGAACACCAAAAAAATTTCAAAGTTAAATTTTTTAAATTTTTTAAAAAAAATCACAAATAGAATTCAGGCATATGGGTACCATAGAAGGATAGTGTGGTCCCTTGTCCTCATTTTCCATATGGTCCGGATGAGTGACAACGAAGGATCTGTCCAAATATGGCAAAAATCCCATAGTGAACACCAACAAAATTTCAAAGTTAAATTTTTGAAATTTTTTAAAAAAAATCACAAATACAATTCAGGCATATGGGTACCATAGAAGGATAGTGTGGTCCCTAGTCCTCATTTTCCATATGGTCCGGATGAGTGACAACGAAGGATCTGTCCAAATATGGCCAAAATCCCATAGTGAACACCAAAAACATTTCAAAGTTAAATTTTTGAAATTTTTTAAAAAAAATCACAAATACAATTCAGGCATATGGGTACCATAGAAGGATAGTGTGGTCCCTAGTCCTCATTTTCCATATGGTCCGGATGAGTGACAACGAAGGATCTGTCCAAATATGGCAAAAATCCCATAGTGAACACCAAAAAAATTTCAAAGTTAAATTTTTGAAATTTTTTAAAAAAAATCACAAATACAATTCAGGCATATGGGTACCATAGAAGGATAGTGTGGTCCCTAGTCCTCATTTTCCATATGGTCCGGATGGGTGACAACGAAGGATCTGTCCAAATATGGCCAAAATCCCATAGTGGACATCAAAAAAATTTCAAAGTTAAATTTTTGAAATTTTTTAAAAAAAATCACAAATACAATTCAGGCATATGGGTACCATAGAAGGATAGTGTGGTCCCTAGTCCTCATTTTCCATATGGTCCGGATGAGTGACAACGAAGGATCTGTCCAAATATGGCAAAAATCCCATAGTGAACACCAAAAAAATTTCAAAGTTAAATTTTTTAAATTTTTTAAAAAAAATCACAAATAGAATTCAGGCATATGGGTACCATAGAAGGATAGTGTGGTCCCTTGTCCTCATTTTCCATATGGTCCGGATGAGTGACAACGAAGGATCTGTCCAAATATGGCAAAAATCCCATAGTGAACACCAACAAAATTTCAAAGTTAAATTTTTGAAATTTTTTAAAAAAAATCACAAATACAATTCAGGCATATGGGTACCATAGAAGGATAGTGTGGTCCCTAGTCCTCATTTTCCATATGGTCCGGATGAGTGACAACGAAGGATCTGTCCAAATATGGCCAAAATCCCATAGTGAACACCAAAAACATTTCAAAGTTAAATTTTTGAAATTTTTTAAAAAAAATCACAAATACAATTCAGGCATATGGGTACCATAGAAGGATAGTGTGGTCCCTAGTCCTCATTTTCCATATGGTCCGGATGAGTGACAACGAAGGATCTGTCCAAATATGGCCAAAATCCCATAGTGAACACCAAAAACATTTCAAAGTTAAATTTTTGAAATTTTTTAAAAAAAATCACAAATACAATTCAGGCATATGGGTACCATAGAAGGATAGTGTGGTCCCTAGTCCTCATTTTCCATATGGTCCGGATGAGTGACAACGAAGGATGTGACAACTCCAATTTATTTTTGTTCGATTTTTTTAATTTGTCCATAGAAATTATTAGGAAATAATTTATAAATTAATTGGATATGTTTTCTGCATTTTTTAAAGTATTTTTTATTAATACAACCACATCTTATATTTAAGCCCAGTTTAAAAATATATGATACTATGGCATATTTAAATATGTGATAGTTAAATATGTCATATTTAATTATTTCGTTACGTCATTTCATCCAGAGTTAAATATGTAGTGACGTAAGCCGTTACGTCGAAACATATTTAACTCGGCATATTTATCTTCACACACATTATTTTTTTTCTCTTGGTGTCATGAAAACAATTCGGATTTGTTACATATTTTCGAATACAAATAAAACCGTTATTCGAATCAGCTGTTTTATTTATTTTTATTATTTATTTATTTGGTACACAGTGCAACAAGAACGAGTCTTTTTAAAGCACTGCACATATAACGTTATTCACAAATGTAACAAATATAAAAAAGTTTGATTAATACAATAGATTACAATACAATAAGGCAAAAAAAAACAGTAGGCAGCAAATAAATAAATAATTTTATTTTACAATTCTCAGTGATTTAATAAAAATACTTAGTACATATTAAAAAAAAAAAAAAGTAGTAATTTTTCCATTTAAAGAAGTTAACTAAAATGCCTAAATACTTCGCGTTTAAAGTGCTGAGCATTGCTGGTTGTTTGAATATTGTTGGGTAATTGGTTCCAAAGCTGGATGGAGTTTATAAAAAAATGCCTTTCCGATATCTGACTACGATATCGATTACTGTTAATCTTTTTTCCTCTATTTGATCTGGAGAAGATAATTCGATTAAATAAATAGCCTGGTTGTTTTGTGTAAATAGTTTTATGTAAGAATATTAGGCAGCGGCATTTCAACAGGTTATCAAAAGATATGTTATATAACTGCTTTGCAAAACGGGAAATTCTTGAGAATCGTGTTAGACCAAAAACGTATCTGGCGATATTATTGAAAGTTACATTGAGTTTTTTCTTACTTGCCGAATCACAGCTTGCGAATAGTTTATGTTATGGCTCATGTGTTTACAGCTTTAAATGCAATTTGTGTTAGACAATTTTGTAAATTATGATTTTTGCGCTAAAACATTGTTAAAACCTGTGTTTTTCATTAAAGGAAAATTATGGAAAAGCAAATATGAAGTGGTAATACAGTAATACCCTTTGTACACTTGCATACATTTCGGAGGAACGCATGGAAGATGTTGAAAATGTGAAATACGCGTTCACACTTGAAACATCCATTTACTATCAATAACAAATGTGTTTTGAAAAAAAAAACTTTTATTTTTTTTTAATACTTTTTTTCTACAAAAGTGCCAACATTTAAAAAGATAACACCAAAATGTATTTAGAACTCATTTTGTTTAATAATTTAAAAAAAAAATCAAGTAAGATAAGGCTAGCAAAAAAGGAAAAAGTTGAGAAATGGCAACGCTGCTTTCAAACCAAATGCCATTTTATCAGTGATGCCACATACATATGTTGTTGCATATTTGCTGTTTGCAGAAAAAGTGAAAAGAAGAGTTTTGCGAATTTGCATCACCCGCTGCCGGAGACTACCGAAAACACGCAAAAAATACTATTTCAACAGTTATCAATATTATTAAACTCCATCTGCGAAAAAAATCTAACTGTTGAAAAAAAATAAAATGAAAAAATTAAGCTTTTAACAACTATATTTTTTTTTAATAAAAAAACCGATAACATTGGCTGCTGTGACACTTGAAACCGACATTAATTTTAGTTCGAATAAACAACCGACAATATTGGATTTCATGACACCAACGTATTTTTTTGTCGGTTTCAAAATCAATACCGATAAGATTGGCTTCTATGCCACCCCTGATAACCTTGCTTTTCGCCTATTCGCCTATTCGCCTGAAAGTTATTATTCAGTTGGGTTGTAAAGTCATAAAAGTTCGGTTAGTAAAGCCATGTTCTTTTTTTATAAGAACATTTTTATTTTAATATATTTTTCATAGTGATCTGTTAAATTTTAACTCGCCAATTTTAAAGAATTTTTATTAAGAAAAGTATTTAAAAAATTCTTTGAATTTTTAATTCACGTGTAATAGCGAGCCGCGAGCCGACTCCATAACCCCAACTTCACAACCCTGATAAAAATTCTATATATTTGATTTTTTGCCAATTCAAATTAAAATATTTAAAAGTTTTAAATCAACAAATTTTCATTGCGGCCCCGTGGAAATCTGTGACTGACCCTTGTTCGGAAATCGCTGATTTAGAGAATGATTATTTGGTAATAAAAATATTTTGGTAATCACTTTCTTCCTATCTTAATATTTAAATAAAACAAAGTATGTTTGAAATGTGATCGAAATTGGTTTTCGTTTAATTTGCAACACTGTAAGTGATTTAATGTGACTTACCATAACACCATAATCAAACCGACACAAACCAATTGCATTTTAATTTCTATGAATCGTTAAGGCTATCGCATTATGTTTATATCACGTCTAATTGGACCTTTATGCACAAAACATATACTGGCCAAAAATGTCTTAGATAACATGATGTAGATGCTTTTGTTCTAAATCCTTCATAACAGGTGTAAAAACGTAGTTACAAGTTTGTCGTTTATTAAGAAAATAATCGTCGACGTTTTATTATTTGCTTATGCAAGTTCTTACCTTAACACTTAGTATTATTAGCATTATTCATTAGAAACTAGATGTAGAATTTGAAATTAATAGATAAATAAATCTCGCTGTAATTATTTATTTAAACTGTTCGAAGTGATTTAAAATTTAAGATGGAATTTGAAAGAAAGTTTAAAAATCATCGGTGAAATTATTTAACAAACAAAAGTTTATTTAAATTTCCTACAGATCTGACAAAAGTTAATGGATGGAACTAGAATTACGCTTTAACGCGGTCATTTTCGAGCAAAAAGTAGTAAAGGTGTACGTTTGGTTGCACTTTTTCGAGCAAATGCACTTTGCCCGAGTGTGGGACAGTCACAATATAAGGTCCCCTAGCATAGACAAATAAAACTATTGCTACTGTAAATGCTGACATACAAGCTGATCCTACAGTCTCAACAAAGAGGCTTATCTGCTAAAGTAGGTATTAGCAGATAGTGACCACAGATGCTACAGACTTGCCGAATTTTGCCAGAAGATCATTTAAATGGTGGCTGAGGTGTCTATTTTAATTTAAGAACCAATATAAAAAAAAGAAAATTTCTTAAACACAGAGTGACCCTAAAGCACAGATGCTTCATAATACAGTATTGCATTCAGCCGAAGTAACAGTGTGATGTGCAGCTTTATCAAGCCGCATTAATTAACTAAATGTTACAAATACAATTATTTACAAATTATATTCTAACTGAATTTACCGAAAACAGTTACGTAGACCTCCAGCCTCTTGTGGTAAAGTAAACCAGAGTCGTAGGCGAGAGTGCTCCGGTAGGTTAGCTGGTGGTGAGCTAGTCCATCAGCGCCTGGGTTGCGGGTTCGATTCCCGCCAGAGACTCTAGTTTCCTGCAGACAAGCATATAGCTTTACAGGATTAGCTTACACAGAAAGAAAAACACTCGGGATACATCAAGTTTTTCATGATTACTTTAAGTTCGAGTCGAACTCGAAAATTCAAGTACGAATAACACTGCAACGTACTTAAAATAATCCTAAATGGGACTACTTTCGAAAATCGTAATACACAGTACAAGTTGTTCGAAATCGTAAATTATTTCTTTCGATTCGAAATACGCAGTAATTGATTCAATTTTAGTTTAACTTAAATCAATCTCATTTTCGGATTATTTCAAGTACGAAATCGCGATTGAATATGAAAATTAAAGTATTTTGCGATTGAAAATCCGTACTTGAATCAATCTTTCTGTACTTGATTCAAGAAAATACAAACTCACCGTACTATCTTCGGATTGATTTGAGTACAGATGGATTGATTTTTCTTTTGAGAGTAGAGATTATAAAAAAAAAATTCGTAAACCACTATCGTATGCCACTATGAGGAATATAACCAAATTAGAATATAATAAATTTATGCGAAGTTATTAAAACGACAGCAGGCTAATGGCTTTGCAACAGAGTTGCATACTGCACAAAAAATAGTTAAAATATTTATAATATATTTAATCCCTTACACCAAAGACAAAAATAACTATTTTTTCGACTGGAAAATTGTTAAGACAAATAAAACGCTTCAATTCTTAGTTAATTTGATATGTTTTGTGATATCGAAAACTAAAAAGACCTTATGACATTTGGCTTATGTGACTATAACGCTAATAACTTGCCGTACTTTTACTTTTGCTAACCGCTGCTTGATGTGCTAATGTCGCTAAAGGCTATTTTTTGTTTAAGCTTTGATATCGTTGCAAAAAAAACTTTTTTGAGTGTTTGCTATTCACATTCACTCTGCAGTTTAGTTTGTTAATATCATTGGCTTTTCTAAACAATTTTTGGGGGAATGCTTCCTGTTGATCTGGCCTAAGCAACCAGTGAAATGCGCATAGAAACAGAGTATATGAATTAAAATTGGGAATTAAGTACGATAAACAAAATCTTATTAATTAAAAACAGGTCTTGCGAATTTTGACGAAAATGCATCTCTGATATAATTATTGCTTGAAAAATGGTCAAAAAATAATAACAACTTCTCTTGACAGGGTTGCATTTTCCTCAAAATACGTAAGTCTTGTAAGATAGTGTAAAGTAGCTATTCAGCGTAAAAACTATCTATTGAATTTACTTATAGCAGCAGAAAAAAGTCCATTTTTCGCTAATGTGATTGAAAACTAAGAGCATTTTAATTTCAAACGGGAAGTTTAGAAAACAGAACCAGCAAATTTAGACGATTAAAAGAATGACTGATCGTGGAGACCATTTCTATTTAATGAATAACAAGAAAAGACATAAAATAGTTAATGTAAATTAAACAAAAAAAGCTTTAAGAGTTTATTAACATCAGCGATTTTCATCAGCCACCCTGTATTTTTTGGGCCTTTTTTATGCAGTGAAAAAAGTTAAATTCCATATTATTTTTGCGTACAGCGTTACTAATTGGCTTTAGAGCTTCTTGTTCGTCTTATTAAAAGTATTTTTTTTTTAGAATTTTAATTGCTTTTTTGTTATCTTAATAACAAATTGTTTAAACAAAAAAAAAAAAACAACAATATTAATAATGGTGTTGTTTATTTTCTTGTTTGTGTATGATTTGTGTCAACAAATATCAAGATTGTTAAGAAAACACGTTACAAAATTGTTGGCCGACACGCCGCTGCTTGTTAAAAATGATTATCTTCATTCTTTTTAAATGTTTATTTTAATAAATGCTTAAGTTGATATTTTTGTTTATATTTTATTGCGTTAAATGATATTTAATACTTAAATTGTTGTTAAACATAAAGTTCAACACACAACATAAATGTTTAACTACTGATACAGTACACGCCAGTGTTGCCCAGCACAGAAGCACTTAACAAAAGAAGATCCACATCGGTTCGGTCAAAATCATACGAAATGACACAAACCACTTTTTTCTTGGGAGATTTTTGTTTTCTGCGTAAATATTTATGTTGGATCTACGGTTTTTTTCGGGGAAAATGCCTCAGACATTTTTAATATCTGAAAAGATTCCAATGTAACACAAAACACTTGTTTTTTTCCTGATTAAGCACACGGTAATAAAAAAATATATATTTTGGATTCTACATCTATAACCAGTGATGCCAAAAGTGCAGAATTATTTGCACTTTGCAGATTTTATAACCTAAAATTGCCAAAATGCAGATTTGAAGATTTTTGGTTTAAAAATGCAGATTTTTTAGCTCGGTGGAAACTTCTCTACATTGTCACTTAAGTTTGTTCTATTTCTACTACTTACATTGATGAACGAAATATATCAACCATTCATGGAAGAACCGTTTGGAAATAGCTTCAGTAGCAGCAATTTTATTTACAAAAGATTATTTAAAAACTAAAAATTTGCATTTTCTTGACACATTAATATCGCAGGACTTATGATTTTACACGAATAAATATGCATATGTACTTATTTATGAAAATCTTTCATAGTTACAATATTTGATCGCTGTAAATTTTCCATAAGACCCTTTTTTGATAGTTAAAATAACATGCCAAGCAACTAACTCTTAATTTGTTGTTAAAAATAACAAAGATGTGATTAATCCGTACACTAAGGGGAAAAACGTGCTAAAATCAAGATTTTACGTTCAAAATCAAAGCATTTCAATCTTAATAGTCTGTTAAATGCGAAAATACTTAATTCAAGAATAAAATCTTAATTTTTTAAGATCGCACTTAAGATTGTAATCTTGAATAAATTATTATTTTAAGATCGAATTCAAGATTTTTTTCTTAATAAAAATCTTAAATTTAGATCACATTCTTAAAAATTTAAGAATATAATCTTGAAAAAATTCTTATTTTAAGTTCGAATTTAAGATTGTGTTCTTGTTAGGAATCTTAAATCAAGAATAAATTCTTAAACTTTAAGAATTTAATCTTAATAAAATTCTTGTTTTAAGATCGGTTTTAAGAATGTTATCTTGAAAATAGTCTTATTGGTTTTTATCCGAATTCAAATGTCGAAATCAAACACATATATTTTTATTTATTCAAATTATTTATTTATAAATTTTATTTATATAAATATTTGCATATGTATGTATATGTATTAAAAAAAAAGAAAAACGCAATGATAATGATAATAAGTACATACATGTTTATATAAACTTAGGTCTAACATATGTCTTTCCATTATTAATTGGGTATAAATGACTCCTGAGTTTACTAAAGAACTTGGCGTGGAAAATGTATCTTTACAATTTTTCAGCCATTCACCTTTGATGACATTGAAAGCGTTTCTTCGTCTATTCCAAACTAAAATCAAAATTATTAGTTTTTTACTTTTTTCCTTTTTTTTTGTTATTACCTCTTTCTTTTTCCACGCAACTCCATTATAAGTCCCAGAGGAGGCATCGCTTCTTGTATGTCTTCTTTCTTCATATATTGCAAACTTTTAAAGGTCACTTTTGAGTCTGAAACAAATTAATTAAATGTCTAATAACAGGCGGTAAACTAAATCAAGGATTTTAATAAATTTTTTATTTGCACATATTTCTTTAAATATTATCGTTTTCTGTTTTATATAAATAAGAAGTCGTACTTACCCTTGAGAAACATGAAAACGCACTCCATTTGGAACTCTTGTAGGAGGTTTTTTAATAATGCATCGTCAGACAATTCCGATGCAATTTCCTGTATTTTGATTTTCCATTTTTACTTTTCTTTTTACTTTTTTTCTGAACGTCTTCTTCGTTCGATGTCTTGCACTTAATTAAACAACACGCTTTCATTGTTGATAAATCAAGAATTAAATCTTAACTTTAAAAATATATTCTTAAATTCAAGAATACGATCTTAAAATTAAGATTACGTTCTTGATTTTAAGAATGCGTTCTTGATGTTAAGAATGAAATCTTGATTTTAAAAATGTGTTCTTACAGCTTAAGACCACGTTCTTAAATTGAAGAATACAATCTTAAAATTAAGATTACGATCCTAATTTTTAGAATTCATTCTAATAATTTGAGAATGTAAATCTTACTGACCAAATTTCAAGATTGAAATCTGAAGATTTCTGCAATCTAAATTCAACAATTATGTTCTTAAATTTAGATCGTCATTTTTCTCTTAGTGTACTCAGACTGAGTAATTAAATTTGGATAGATGTTTTTAATGAAAAAATATCCAAAAATTATCAGCCATGTTCTGAAAATCGCATTCGAGTGAAATTAAAATCGAATCAATTTTTAAAACTTTTCTGCGTTGAAGGTTCAAAAAAAATATTTCCTTTTTATATCTCATACTTCAAGGACTACTTATATTACCAAGAAACTATAATCGATTTCAAATTCCAGAACATGGCCGTATTTTTTGAAATGAATTGTTATATATTTTTCTAAATTAACCATATAAAAAATGTGAAAATTTTTAAAATCTTGACGCAGATTTTGCAGATTTTTTGATGAATAATTATGGTTTTTTGCTGATTTTACCTCTTAAAGTTCTGGCAACACTGCCTATAACCCCAAAAAAAAAACGGAAATTCCCGGGTAAATTTGTATACAAATTTTGGGGAGTAAATTACAACAGCACTCAAGTATTTTGAATGCCTTCTCTCTTTCCTCTCTTCCTCTCAATAAAAAACTCACAAAAACTGCTTGTACTTCGACTTTCCCCTTTCGTCAACAAGCCCAAATGTTTCGCTGCAAATGTTTCATAATATGGACGAGGACATAATTCATAAATGCAATACCGAAAATCTCACTCACTGACTAAAATCGTTTTTTATATTTTTAATAAATACACCGAAATTGGGGGATAAGCTAGTTCCTATGCGTTTTTAACTGATTGCTTTGGCCAGATCATCAGGAAACTTTTTCCCAGACTTTGGAAAAGCTAAAGATATTATACAACAAAAATTGTAAAGCGAATGAGAATTACAAATACTCAAGTCTGATTTGCAACGGCATCAAAGTTAAGACAAAACGCCAACAACAAATAGTGAGTTTATCTTTTCTTACATTCCCCACTGCAATTGGTTTGATTTTTCCGACTCGAAATGCAGTTTTGTAAGTTGTAAAAGAAAACAAAATCATACAGGAACTCGAAAATAGTACAGTTTTTGAGAAATTATTCAGAAAGTGACAACGCTGGCACATACTTATTTTGTGAACTTAATCGTTTTTGTCATTTGATCTATTCATTTCTTCAACAGAACTGAAATGTTCGCTCATGTTAAAGACCAGCAGTCTGGTTAGTTGCCTTCAAAATCTTCTTGTAAATATTTTACAAAATGTTGTGTTCTTTAAAGAAAGAACAACCTTTGTCATGCCCGCGAAAAATAAATAAAAATACACATTTAATTTTGTATTTTTTCAGTTCTCTGGGTGTCTGCATAATCTCCAAAAATAAATAAAAAATAGTATAACAAAATTGATACTGTACTTACAAAATAATATTATTCTTCACACTTTCACCACGCTGTTTCCAATAAAAGCATTTAGTTGCCCTAAATACTGGCAAAGGGTTAATCACTCCATCTTTTATACTCGTATTCTTGGCGTATCAAATGTTGGTTTCTAAGTTAAACTTTATTTGGGTTACGACACACAACATAAGCAAACATACATACGAGTAGTTGGTAAATTTTTAATGACCTGGAATGTACTTGAACAATATTATTTTTTATTACACTGCTTGCCAAACGACTTCTAGCTTAAAAAAAATACTGTGTTGCACAAAAAAGTTAGAACAGATAAATAAAAAAGTTAAATAGAGATTGTGGAAGGAAAAGTTTTCTTGCAATAAGAGAAAAATTCACATGCTGATGAAAAATATGGAATATGAAAATCCACATGTGCATGTTGTTTTGCCACGACTACCTCTAATTTTTTCCGAAAATTCCTTTGTTGTTGTATTTTTATTACTTTTTCTGCATATTTGGAGAACGGCAAGAGCCAAAGTTTCCAAATTAGGTACACACATTTAGGTAATCAAATCACAGCCTCCCAAAAAAATGTGGGCGGGATTGGAGAAGTGGGCGTGGTACCTCCCGTAAAAAAATATCAAAAATTGTATAAAAACCTGAATTTTTGGACTGCCATATGACCTACGATTATCCATTATAGATCGGAAATCTTTAGTAGAAAATATTTTCTGAAAATTTCGGGATACTTAATTTAAGTTATCGATATTCAATCCCGATTTCGTACTTGAAATTATCCGAAAATGAGATTGAATTAATAAAACTATGATTGAATCAATCTCAAAATGCGCTGGATTCAAGTATTATAAAGTTGATTTTATCATATTTTTTTATCCTAAATTCGTGCTTGAAAAAACCCAAAAAAGGAATTAGAAAGAAAAAGTTTTTATGATTTATTTTTATTCCCGTGTTACACATTACAGAATGATAAAACACCAACATCATGCCCGATATGGTTTTTACTTTAGAAATCGTATGCACATATTTAACCAAAAATATAAACTAAACTAAACAAGTTACTTTTTAACCCTTCGTGGTACACATTAGTCTTGCCAGACCTTTTTTGAATGTTTATAGAACATCAAAACATGTGTAAGCCGGAGGGTTAAACACAACGAAAAGTTTAATATTTTTTCTTATTTGATTCAAGAATTTTATGTTTATTTTAAGAAATTCCGGGATTGATTTTCGAAAGAAATCCCATTTATGATTGTTTTAAGTACGTTTCAGTATTATTCGTACTTGAATTTTTGAGTACGACTCGTAGTTAAAGTAATCATTAAATCATTGGTTTATCCCAAGTGTTTTTCTTTCTGTGTAGGCACTATACATATGTATCCAAAATAAATTTGTGAATAAATTAAAAAAGTTTGAAAAATGTCTTGGGGAAAATTCTTATTAATAAATTCTCAGCGCAATACGACTACTGTGTTCAAAACCTTTCATCTTCACTATTGTCGTATATCGAGAGATGCATCATATTTACGGAAAGCAAAGCTGAAATTGCAGCTCTAGCGGGTGTCTTCACGACCTCGAAGTTTTATGTACAATTTTATGGGCATTGATAAAAAAATATTTTACAATAGCGGAGTTCAGTATTAGTCATGCAAAAGTGCAAATGCAAAACATCGTAGCTCTTTTGTTAAATCAGCAACAAAATACACAGAGTTTTCGTAAGATTTCATTAAAGTGCATAGATATTAAAACCAAATACATCCGATAATTGCGGTGACCATTCTCCCTTTTTTGCAGAGGACAGTCGTTTATTTTGATGCGATGTCCTTTAAAATAAAGGACAGAAGTGAATTGTCCTTTTGCTACATATTATGACTTCTTCTTTAAACTCAAAAACTTCAAGTTTTATTTTCCCAAAACCCCAAAATTTCAACATTAATGCAGCAAAACACACTGGTTAACACTAATGCCAGCGTTAGATCGAATTCTAAAATTGTTCGTTCCATTGAAAGAATATTTTCTCTCAACAAAGGAGCCCTATGATATTGCAAAAATTATTTTGATGAACCATGTATGGTTACTTAAGAATCACTTTTAATAACAAAGTGCAAATTTCAAATGGACTGTGCAGAATTTCAATAAGTTTTATGTTAAAATAGTCATACACTTATAAAATTATTACAGTAACTGATTGTTGGTTATTTAATTCGTTTTCCGTACTGTTAAAATTAAATAAAAATATAGTTATTTTACGAATAATTTTATTTTTCATCATTTATGTTTGTTATTGATTTTTTGTCGGGTAAAAAATATTTTTTAAAAGTTAAAACTATTCAATTTTACGAAATATGCTGTTTAATAAATAAAATATTTAAAAATGAACGTAAAAATCATTTGTTTTAAATGAAATGCAAATGATCCGGGTTTTAAATGAATTATAAGTTGTTTAAAATGAATTTTTGTTTGAAGTTAACTACATAATTTTTTGAGTGTATATAAATAACCCAGCAAACACAGAAATACACCTAATGTATTGCCAAACGTATTGCCTGGATGAAAAATATTATTGCGGCAATAATCGATTTCGTATTGCGGAAGATGCTTCCTTCGGGAAGAAACGTGTCTCGATGGCAATACGTCTCAGCTATACGAAAGGCGATACTTCTAGATGATTAACTAGCAATATCGCCAGATAACTACTTATTAGAAAATAGGAAGATATCGCCAAAATATCATTGGGATGATAAAAAGAAGATTTTGCATTTTAAAAAAGAAGCACGACTTTTTATTTACAATTAAAGTTTCAATTGTATACGTACAAATTTTGCTCATAAATAATATAATTAAATTAAATATTAAATTAAATAAAATAAAAAATTAAATAAATATAAATTAAAATAAAGTAAAATAATATACAAAAATATTTAGTTTCCACCATATTTTTAATCAAAATTCCTACCACTTCTTTGAAATTGCATCCAGGGTTAAGAAATATCTTGACTAAATTGAAAAGCAAACAGATTAATATTTAACAGATTTGTTTTATTTAAATAATTACCTTTTGCAGAATATTTTGAGAACCAGTTTCTTAGATTTTATAATTTGATTAATTTTTATTTTTTTATTTATGACGTACATACATATGTATGTATTATAATTTAATTTTTTTAAGTTTATGTTGCGTAATTTTCTCGAAAATTGTAAAAGGAAGAAAATAAAAAATTACTTTGATTATTTTCTTTTAGATGACAATTTGGCGATATTGCTTAACTATTGCCTTAGGGGATATCTTCCAATTCTTTGCAGGGAAGTATTTAAAAAAAAATTACTTCTACAGAAATATATCAATTATTTTTAATTATTAAATTTTTTTGTTTTAAAAACTTTTACATAATCGTTTTCTTTATATGGATTTCTAAATAATTTTATTGATTTTTAGATAGACAATAAAAAAAAGTATATGCATTAATAGTAGTTCTACTTGCTATTATCATATTCTTTGAATCACCTTATTACCTATCCAATAACCTTGATACTATTTATCATTTTTACTACATTTCGAAATGTCCTTTTTTCCGTTTGAAAAATATGGTCACCACCGTACCGATAATAATGTAAACGAGTTTTCGATATAACATTTAGTTTTTGTACGGTGGATCGGAAATTGGCTATAGTCCGCCTATTTATACTATCGGTCTTTTCCAATTTATTTTGAATTACTTTTGGTATTTTTTTTTTTTACAAAATATAGCGCTTGAACATTGAGTTAATAAAAATTAACAGCCTGACCCACGATGCCGACCAGAACATTACTTTCGTATATTTATATTGAAAATACAACGTACATCGGTTAAAACGAACAATTGAACTCTGGTTTCTGGTCCCGACAAATTGTTGTTGTATTGTTTGATACGAAAATAGCGAATTATGAAATCATTTTAGATAAAGATGAGTTAATTTCAAAAAAAAAAAAAAAAAACGGAAAACAAATCAACAGATGTCTTTTATATGCCCTTTTACCTAAAAAGGATTTACTTTGCCCACGTTTTGTTTACAAATTATGATTTTTTTTTTAATATAATTTAAAAATTAAAATTCCAGCAATATAAAAAAAAAATTCGAAATTTATAAATTTTAGTCATTTTTTTAGTATAATTTATTAATAATTAAAAGACTCGTTTAAGCGGTGGGAGTACATTCGTGAGATTCGTATTCGATTAGAAATTCTATTGCGTTTTTAAAAAGCACTTCATTCATTTGTAAATACGATTTATATTTTTAGGTTTGATTTCAGTTTATTTTTAATTTAACATAGTTTTTATTTTATTTTCTATTCTATTTTACGTTTGTTTGTTTGTTTTTTTCAAAAATTAGTAACTATTGTGTAAATGGAGACAAAATGTCACCGCGAATTTCCATTTAGGGATTGTGTTTGTTTGTACTAATGAATTCCTCTTTTTTAAAATTCTAAAAATGTTTCGTTGTTTATTACACCCATTAACATGACCAATTAACCCAAGTTTCAGCAACCTACACACAATATAAAATTGAATAATAATATAATTGTCATCTTTTGTGGTATCGAGTGTTTAATAAAATATGCTTTAAATTATTACAATGTTTTGAATCAAATTCATTAAGTTTTATTGATGTTTTAGATGATCTTGTCATAGTTTTAATTAAAAGTTTAACAAATGTTTTTAAAAAATCTTATTTAACAGCGGTAAGTTTAAAAAAAAATGAATTAAATCTGAACAACGCTAATAACCGGCTTATTTGACATTTTTAATCGTTTTTAATTTCATAATTTCAAATTACTTAACAAATTTTTAAGCAGCTTGCGTTGCATGGAATTTTTTTGCTTAATCGTATTAATCAGTTTTAACAACTTAATTATTTTTGCTGCTTATTTTAAATTAATTAAATTCGTTTGATGCATTATTTTTTTTAATTGAATTTCTTTGTTGATTTTTTAAAATTAAAAAAAAATTGCTTCAAATGTTTCGATATAATACAGACGAAAATTTTCATTTCAGATCAGTAGGGAATTTGTTAGCCCGCACCACAATCAATGAAAGGAATTGAACATTTATTTGAAATGAATTTAACTGAGAAGCAATTTTTCTGAAAGAAAATTTATAAACGTGTTTTGTTTTATATAAAAATGGGTTAACTGTGATTTAAGCAAATATCTATTACTTTATGAGTTCAATTAGGGTTGCCAGACGGCCTGGATTGTCCAGTTTTCCGCTCTTGTCTAGGTACCAGCTAAAAAACAATTTATCCAGCTAAAAAAATTTACCTGTGTAATTTTGAAAAATTACTTTTTTATTAATTATATTTTTTAATGATTAAATTAATATTTGTACTGAACAAAATCGTATACTTAGAAAAAAAATTCAATTTGCCGAAATGCATTCCAATCCTGTAGTGAATTGGCCCTGATATATTCATAATTTTGTAATATGAAATGTCATGTTTTTTTTATTGTAAAAAAATATGACGTCCCGTTAGTTTTTCAAAATCCAAACAAAAATTTTCTATTGTCCAGTTATTTGACTCTTGGTATCTGGCAACTCTAAGTTCAATTGTGGATATAAGTAGTTCTGCAATATTTAATTCTATTTTTATTTAATGCAGCGGTAGGCTAGTTTGTAAAGAGTTATTTTAATTTTAAAAACTTTCTAAAATTTTTATATGTGGAAGAAAAAATAAAATGGAAAAATGACAAAACTAGCGATGATGACAATGTGGCATCATAAAAATTCAGAGTTGATTTATTAAAAGTTGGCAGATGGAGAAAAGTTCGCTATGAATTAACTCTGTGCCAACAAGCTGCTAAGCTTAATCGGCATTCTAGTTAGCAGTCCGTTGTACATAGTGTACAAACTGTGGCTAACTTTTTGTTATGAATACGGCTGCTAGTCTTTCAGTTGCGGGTTCAAATTCCACCAGAGACTGAGGTCTGTTTCACTACAACTGGCTGAAGGCCTACGCTACTTACGTTGTTCGGTAAATAAATTGTTTTTGTAACGTTTTATAAATAAATAAAAAAGATGTAAGAAAGTATAGTCGGTCAATCCCGACCATATGATACCCTACACCATAGTATTTAAAAACAAATTTTCGAGAGTGCATGGCCATTTAAAAAGGGATCTTTCTATGTTTTAAATTTAATTAAAATCTGTTAGATAGTTTCGGAGCGGTAGAAATTGCCCCCTGTCTTCCCTCGTGGTCCTATTTTTAAAAAATGCACTGCATATGTGTCCATATAAATATGGATCTATCTATGTTTCTTTAATTGAATTTAAATTGGTTTGATAATGGGCACAAAGACCCTATTGTGTATTATATTAGTTCTTGTGCCAATTTTATCCAATTATCTTCAAAATTGCGACCTGTACTTTAAGCACAAGGTTACATAGACAGCCAGCCAGCTAGCTGGACGGACATCGTTAGATCGACTCAGAAAGTGATTCTTAGCTCTAATCTTACTGCTCCGAATAACTCCAGCGTAAAACTGTGTAAAACAGATCAAACTCTCCTCTCCAATAGGCACTTCGAAATTTTCTTTAAGAAGACCAAAGTTGCCAACTCTTTCGCATGACTTCCCGCTAAAACGTACCATAAAAATCGCTAGAAACCGCTAAAATTTTCATTTAGCGGGGAAAAATTTGAAATAATCGCTAAAATTTAAAAAATCATTAAATAAATAACAAAAAGCTAATATTAGTACATAGTAATTTCTATCATAAATATGTGTGTGTGATACAATTGCACGTTATTTTATTTCAATCTAAGCAAATTTTACATACAAGAGTTTTAAATAACCCAGCTTTGGATTACAAAGGAGTAGTTTTAAAACTACTCCATGGTATACTCAAGAGGATTAGTTTTGAAGTCGTTTAAAAACGAAAACATGTCGTTAAAAAACAAAGACATGTCGTCTAACTACAAACACTTTTTAACAATGACATGGTCCATGCTTGCATTACCTCGAACCAGTCCATGGAGCAGTCGATTTGATCAAAATGGATCAGGTGGTCCAATATTATTTGCAGGATTGGTTATAACTGATATACATACATATTTAACAATTTACAGTATGCACTTCATATTCGGATCTGTATTAAAATTTATTGTAAATTGTCAAAAGTTTCAGAAATATTCTCATTTTCTTCATAAGTCCAAATGCTTTGTGATCTTAGATATGTTTTTCTTGTTCATCTTAAGTGTCTGTTCTAGAATATCATACGTACATGGGGACGTTTAGCCAGCAATCATGTCATTTGTATGCATGAGTTTTATCAAAAATTTTAAGTTTAACATAAAACCACTTAACAAAAGTTTTTTTTTTTTGCAGAAATCCAATAGAATTTAATGTAATGCATTCCAAGGATTTGTTATTTCATTAAATTTTTTTAGGTTGTACGTCAACCAGGTAAATGTCACTTGAAGAACTTTCTTTTTTCTTTGTTTTGTCCAGCCCATCCATGCCTTTTTAATTAAAGTTAATTTGGGTTTTTTTGTTTTAATTTTGTACGTTAATTTATATTTTTATGTAATTTTTTTTTGTTTATTTCTTGTTTGCTTATGATTTTTTTTTGCATTTTTTGCGTTCTTTTTTATGTATTCCAGACACAAAAAGCATGAGTCGTGAAAGCGATGACAATTTGAGTTCCATCAACTCTCAGTACACAGGTAAGAAATGAGCATTTATTTATTTTTTTAGTTGTTTATTATTATTTTAATTCAATTATCTAATTTTTTATTAAAAAAAAACATTTATTTGTTTGTTTTTTATTTGACTAAAATCATCATCTCATTTTGTTTCTTTGGGTTTATGTAACACAGTTAAATTAGTTCGTTTAATTTTAATTTAACAATTTAATTTAATTAATTTCAAATGCCATGAAATTTTATTAAAAAATATCTATCTTGTTACTGTTGTCAATTTAAAATTGCTCTTAAAAAAAGACAATAACTGCCGTAGAAAAACAAATCCCCCACTGTGGCGAATAGTTTTTATTATTTTTTTTTTCTTTGAAAACCTTAACAACCTAAAAACCCCAGTGGGACAAAATGATTAACTTTTTTTTTGTTGGCGGTAATACCACATGAAACATATTCCTTAACGCATTACTTTTCCAACCTAATAACTACTTACAACAACATTACACCTACTCCTAAAGTACTTTTCGCCATTCACCCACAAAATCGAATATGCGGTAGTTGGGAGGTTGGATCACATTTCGTTTCATAACTCTTTTTACTATCGGGCCTGTTCTGATAGTCACGTGATTTTTAAAATCACACGTGTGATTTTGTGGAGTTCTGAAAGTCATACCGTTTTTGTGTTTCTTGGTTTGCTTTCGACAATGGAAAATTACACCGAAACTCACAACAACGAAAAATCAAAATATCACACGTGTGATTTTAAAAGGCACATGTGATTTAAAGTCACGTGATTTAAATTACAGTGATTTTTAGAACAGGTCCGTATTTTTTATTTCTTATGAGTCTTTTGAAAAGAAGCGTGCTTTCATCAGATGAGTTAAATGAACTTAGAATAAATTAATAGTTCTCGAATTGACAAACTTTAAACATATCCTCATACACCGCATTTACTACCGCGGTAAATATAATAGCGATTATGTTATAGCCTTTAATACGATCGGCGAAGGCTAAGCCGCTCCTCACGCTCACCAAAGTTGGAGAAAAATTATATTTTTACATGAAATCTGACTTTAATGTTTCATAACTTAGTAAATATTAATTTTGTAAAATAAAAAACTGGAATATGCAGGTGTGCTTATAATTTTCTTAGACATGTAAAAAACTAATTTGCAAACAAAAAAAGCCATAAGTGATTAAGATCACAATTTTTGATTTAATTCACAAAAGACGAACAATTTCCATTAAATTTAAGAATTTCATAAAACGCAATATTTGTGGTAAGTGGAGAGTGGAGATAAAGAGCAAGTATGTTTTTGGAAAATGCTAAAAATAAAAAACTAATGAAGGTCCGTCATACATTTTATGTCCCTAGGCCTTGGCAGTTATGGACCTTTTTCTTGAAAATATTTTTAGTCTGTATTGACAATTTTGTATAGGAGCCCCTTAAGAAATGGAGAACGCGGGTAGGTATGGTAGAAACAAATGATATGCGTTTGACTATTTTTTTTTTTTGGTAAGCAAATGCACGCAAACACAAATATTGAAGCTGAATTCACATGTGTAAGAAAAAATAGTTCTAAAGAAAAAATTCGCATCAATGCTGCTGTTTGCTCTTTTTTTGTTTCCTTTTGTTAAATATGCGATTTAGAGAAAACTCATTAAGACAAAAGTTGTTGAAAACTTCCCTTTTAACAACTCCTTGGTGAACTATTTTCCTATAAAATTAATATTTTCCAAGTTATGAGGCATAAAAGTCGGACTTAACGATTTTTCTCAAACTTTGGCGGACGTGAGGGACGGCTTAGCCTTCGCACATTGTGCTAAAACTTGGTATTTTTTGGTATAGTTTTTTATCAATACCCACCGAATTGGGTGGTGAGAGCAAATAGAAAACAAATATGATCCATGCAGTTAACGACCACCCTAATACACATACAGGCCTGTTCTGAAAATCACTTTAACTCAAATCGCGTGATTTTAAATCACATTTGCCTTTTAAAATCACACATTTGATATTTTAGTGTTCTAATTTTTTGTGTCTATCGGTGTGATTTTCCATTGCCGAAACCTTACTGCGAAACACAAAAACGGTATGACTTTCAGAACACCACAAAATCACACGCGTGATTTTGAAGGCACGTGATTTGAAATCACGTGATTTTCAGAACAGGCCCGATATATGTGTATACAAATTCCTGTTGCTCCTATAAGGAGCAATAGAGCCTTAACGATTGTATTCCATTCTTGGTTATCTGCTAATACGATCTTCAGCTTGTTCCAAGTTTTGTTGACTTTTGCTTCTACGATGTCTAGTTGTCAACGCCTGGTGTGGTTCAGCCGACCTCTCCTGCGGATGCCTTGGGGATTCCAGTCTATTGTGTTTCTGGTGATGTCAGCTTGAGATCTACGCAGGGCATCCCCAATTAACCGTGGTTTTGATATTCTGATTTCATACTTAACTGGTGTTTGGCCGCACTCGATTTTGATTTTGGTTCGCTTGCTGATATGGGGGGGACTACCACACCTTATTTATGTGTTTCCCAACGTCCTCTGTCAAGCCTTACTTGTTGCTATTATGCTACACAGATAGCAGAAGGATTGAACGTCTTCCATCTGTGGTAGTTCTTGTGCTTATTCTCAGGTTTTTGGGATATTAATAGCAGGGGGATAGTGGCAGTGTTGCCAATTAAGCCATTTTCATTCTAGATCTATTGCAGCTGTCGAGTGTCTGACAAACATTTATTAAAGGCAATTTGACAGATCTTCGTTGAACCTGAAGGACAATATGCAGCATATTAAAACAAATTTATTGGCCCTTACTTTAATAAAGATCTGTCTATATCTTTCATAAAATATTTTTAGAATTTGTTTTATAACAAAATCTAGCATTTTTTCCTCAATAAGTTTTGGCAACACTGGATAGTGTCCTTGTGTACAATCGAGGAAACAGCCGATTGGCTAAAAGTACAAAAATTGTGTGAATGTAAGTGAAAATGTGGGATTGTATTGAGTTTTTCGAACTTGTACTTGCATGTGGAAATGGGGGTAAGCATTCATTCTCGTACAGTTTCTTGATTATTGCAATAAGTTTTTTTCGGTATTCACCTTCAGCGAAGTGCGTCCCATATTGCAGCGTGGTGTATTTTGTCGAACGCCTTCTCAAAGTCGATGAATCCCAATAAAAAATTTTATCATTTTGCGAAGCACTAATGGTACATTTAAAAAAATAAACGCTCAATTATGCGCTACGCAATAAGACATACAGAAATGCATTCAAGTAAGTGAAAGATCTCTCAACAACTTTTATAAAAAAAAATAAAATTTCAAGTATTACGGCATTCCCTTACTACGAAGCAGGTTTGTAAGGGAGAATACTAAAAAATAACTGTATCAAAACATTCAGTGTGTAAGGCCGCTGAATTATGCGCTTTATGTATCAAAAATGTATTGCTTTAAAGTGGGGACTCGCCATATAAAATTCATGTCTTCCGTCAGCGCAATGGTAAGCGAAACGTTTATGTTTCTCCCTTACAAACCTGCTTCGTTGGAAGCTCCATTTTTTATTGGGATGTTAGATATAACGAAGTGCGCCATTTGACATGTTGTTCCTATATTATCTTAGGCTGTTGATATTGTCAACGCCAGATTTGATGGGATGAAAACCGGCTTGTTCGTTGCGAAAATCGTTGGACAATGCGCCTTACGGCCATTTTTACCAAGTTCAGTTATATTTAACTACCAGTTATAACTGTCAAAACGTACTGCTTACTGGAAGTTAAACTAATAGTTAGTTCTAACTGAACTTGGTAAAAAATGGCGGTTATAAACGTTTGTTTACTAATCGATAGTTTTCAAATAGCCTTTGACGTAGAGTCAATTGAATACACATAGCGGAATGTCAAGTGCATTAGTAGGGGCCATCTACTTAAGCCCTTATCATACTACATTTTTAATGCATTGTTCAAGTTTTGGTGAACAGTACAAATATAATGTACATAATAGAAACATTTTCCAAGATAAAAAATTAAGTAATGTCAAAAAAAAAGGTAAAATTAAAATTGTTCAACTTAAAATTTACATTTCAAGCTTGAAATATTCAGTGTTGCTGAATCAGCGGTTTATGGGCAAATTGAGTGATGTTGACAACATCTCATAAAATAAACAAAACCATAACAAAAGAAAAAAACTTTGTTTACATTTTTTTTATAGTTTGCTCTTTCTAACATTGACTGTTTCTTTCTATCAATTCAATGAATAAAAAATGTAGTGTCATTAGGGCGTAAGTGTTGCCTCAAACTGAAAAATAAATTAAATTAAATATATGTAAACTCGAGCCCCATCAAAAATTCTCGAAACATTTCAATTCGATAAGAAAGTCGTTCGATTTTAAAGTATCAAATTAAATCATTAGAATTTTTCTTAAGAATAAATACAATGTTTTTAAAGTAACAAAAACAGTTTTCAAAATGTGTATTTAGCACATGTTTCCCCTCCAACCAAGTCATCAAAATTTACATCAGCAGCTTTTATTGCGACTCAATTCTTTAAATGTACAACTATTTTCTCAAGTATTTATTTGGCCATGTTTATAAAATGGAAAAAAATAGTGCGTTATAATTGACCATATTTCTTAATTCATTGAGTAAAATAAATTTCATAACGAAATTATTAATGAAAAAGTATAAAATTAAATTAATTATGCCGATCAGGTTTGAACAATAGAATATTTTACATAAAGCAAATAAGGGGAAGTTTTTATTTAAAACATTAATGAATGACCAGTTTTTGACTTCCCATTTAAATACAGACTAACTAAATTTTAAGGTTAATTTAAGTTGTTTTTAAAAACAGTTTCAGTTCTTAAGTACCATTTGATAAACCTTATTTAATTAAAAAAAATATGGTAGCACTACTAAATTTCATAAAACAGTTGTGTAATCAAAATAAAGCAACTTGTCAAGTGTATTTATTTGCAAGGTAACTTCAAAGAGACAGCTGATTGTGTTTTGATTTGCCTGTTGTTTTTGTGTTGTTGTGATGTCAAGTAAATACACTATGGAAAACTAAATAGACTGTAAATAATCATCGTAAGCTTTTTATTTTAGGTTAGGTTAGGTTAGGTTAAGATGTGTTATGCGCCCAAGGACACACCTCCACTCGGAGACCAATGCGGTCCATTGTGAATCAGAATAAGCTTTTTAAGAACCATTAAAAAAAACTGAAAAACTCCATTTCGTGTTTAAATAGAACTAATGGATAAAAAATATTTAAATTCGAAGTAAAAAACTGATGCTATTTTTTTGCCAAGATGATCGCAATTCGTAAAAGGTATGCAAAACCAACAAAAATGAGACGTTAAGCTTTATAAGAAGTTTCTTTTAATTGTTAAAAATCAGAATAAAAATATTAGGTTAATTACGCCATTAACAACTTACAAACAGTTATTCTTGGGACGCTATCATACATATGATTGGTTTTTGAAGCTGCCATATTTTCTGCTAAAGATATGGTAACATCAATGACAATTTATTGTCAAATTTAATTAATTAAACTTTTTCAAGACACACAATTTAACACAAAAAGCAAACAATTTACTTTTAAAAACAAAATAGAGAACCAAAAAATTGACTTCTGCTTTCGATTGAAAGAAGAAAAAAAACAACAGAAAGTTGTTGCCACTACGTATTTTTAACTACTAAAAGAAGTCTGTTTCTACTGCAGTGCTGCCATCGTATATAAATTACGGTAGGTTGTAATAATGGCCCTAACTGATGGTGACCTCCCTGGTTATCATTTTGTAGAAGCTTAAGAAGAAGTGTAAACTTTACCGCCGCTTAAGCTTATAAAAATATTAGTCCAATTCACAGTCTTGTGCAAATGGTCTTGGCATCGTAGCATTTGGTCGAGTATATTTTTATTCTACACCAACAAAATATAACAGCAATGCACTTGCTACTCTTTTGCAGATATGCAATGCTTAAAATCAACATCTTATATTTACTCGACTTTTGCAACACTTGATTGCAAACCGACAGCTAACACTGTCGAGTGAACCAAGTCGATCGGTTTGCTATCGGTGGCTAAACACCGTCGCTTACCTCTCACTCATAATCGCCAACGCTCACCTTATGTTGGCTTGGTCTAATTTGTTAAACATAACAAAAAAAAAAAAAAAAACGAAAAGTTCATTCACAGTTGATAGAGAAATATTTTCAATTGCATAAATTTGCAATCTGAAATTGCAAGTCAATATCGTGAATTGGGCTATTTTCAAACTCATTTGCACCGACGGCTACGTAGCCTTTGGTGTGCTGTAATAGACTCTTGTTTCATCCACCGTTTCGAAACTGATCTGCAGCCCAACCCCTTATGAAGTTATGATTCACCGGATCTACAATTTTGCAGATGGATTAAGGACTTCTGTGGTTAATAATTTAGCTTAGAGAAGTGATTTGTGGATATATGTATATGTGTACATTGGAACTTTAAAATAACGAAATAAACGTCTTTCATAAAGGGGTCGCTCCGACTCTGCTATAATTAAACAAAACAAAAAAAATTGTCGTCTATAAATAAGAGAATTCGTTTGTTTGAAAATTTAAATTTTTACGATAAATTTCAATAACTTTGCTGTCGTTTATTAAGCCAAACCGGAAATTTAAATGCCAAAAGTTCAAATATAAATTTGAAAAAATAGTCTAAAATAAAAAAAGCTGTTGATATTAAAGTAATAAATCTAAAATTGCAGTTAACATTCTTAATAAAAATATCAAACTAAAGAAAAATTTAAATTTCAGACACTCCTTGCCACTGAAAAACATAAAAATGCATAAATATTTAATCGAAAATGCAACAAGACACAGTCACGAATTCTACAACGTTTTAGAATTAATGGCACAAATAAAATGGATCGAGATAGAAATAAATTAAAACATAGATTTAAAATTGTTGTAAAACAGCAGCTGACTGTCTGACAGAGAGAGAGAGAGAGACGCACACTAACAGATAATCAATTGCTAAAGTACAATAGAAATAAATTTCATACTGCAGAAATTTTATGAGTGTACATATATTTGATTTTTTTGTTCCTCATTTAAATTATGGCATCAATAAATGTTTAATTTCGGTTGAATCTTGAAATTTTTGTCTTAAACATTATTCTACTAGATTTTCTTGCTGCATTTTTGAGATAATCTTTATAATTTACAAAAGCATTCAGGTGGAAAATTACAAAAAAAAAAAAAAAAAAAATAATTTCCGCCGGTGATTTTAAAATAACTACATTGATTACATTACACTCATTCACTTAAACAATTTAATAATCTTCACTTTAAATTATAATTTCCAATAATTATTTTTTTAATTGTGTTTTTCAAACCAAAATTCATGTGGGCCTTAATACACGCTTAATTTATTAAACACCGCCACAGTCACCCAAGCAACATCATCGTACAAACTGGAAAACTTGTTATTTATCTATATCTACATTACCGATTGTCTATAAGTTAAACATAAACTTTAACGATGTTGTTTGCAATTCGCCCACATTTTTTATTGTGGTCCGTCCACCTTCTCCTTTTTAAAATGCAAAAAAAAAATTGTTGGCAAAACTGAATCTTAAGGATGTCCTACATGAAAATTTCTTTTGTAGAAAGAGCGAAAGAAATAATTTAAAAAGACCGACCAAAAGTTTCGGCTCTGATAAGGAATTCGACAAAAATCAATGTTCATGTTGGCGTTCGCTAAAATTTTCTCCGAACTCCCAACTTTGATAAAAAAAAATTACATTTTGTGGGTGGTGACTGTTTTGCCGCATCACACATTTTTGTCAAAATTGGAAAAACTAGAATTTGTTAGCGATAACGTCATTGTTTTGAAAACACCCAAAGCGATAGAAAATCGTACAAATAAATTAAAAAGAACATGGCTTGGCAGAATATTTAGATGATTAAAAAAGCATGAACATGTTTTTGCTAAATAAATCACAATTTATTTTACTGAGCCCTCAATCCCAAGGAACTCAATTACGCTAGTCCATTTGTAAATCGTAAGGCAATAGCCAAAAATTACCACATACTAGCGTTTCTAGTGCTTTTTAGTTCTGCCGGACAACTTTATTTTTACCAAAGAAACAATACGACTTGTAAGTAAGTGCAGAAAATAAATTTTTGTCATTATAATATTATAAAAATATATGTTTACATTAAATTTTGACAAACCCCAGTAAAAATTATTTAGCTTTCTGGAAGCACGAAGCTACATTAGCGCTGAGTATTAAACACTACAAAGAAGCACCAGAGCAGCGAATACCATTTAAGTGAATATTTAATTTAAGTAAATAAAAATGATTAAATAACTTCGCATTATCCCTTAAAAATTACGAACAATATTCTAAGTGCTTCTGTTATTCCCTTACATGGATGCAGGTTGTATTGCAATGATTTTAAAATGTGTTTACAATTATTCCCGAGAGGAAAAAAGTAGTGCTTCCAAATGGGAATTCGCCATATAAAAATCATGCCTCTTGTAAGCTCCATTTTTTACTGGGACTGAATACTGAAATAGTTAATTGGCAACACTTAACCAGAATGAATTAATCTTTAAACCAAGATCCAATAATAAGGTAAACTCTTCCGATCAGCTAATCAGAAGATGTTTTATTTATCTAATTAATCAAAATAACAACAGTTGTTTTTTTTTCGTATGTCTTAACTCAAATACAGGCTGAGTTCCGAACTAACATTATACTTTGCAGTCAAACTAAAAAATGTATCATAAAGTTTAAAGATGCACAGTTTGCTCAAATGTTCAATTAAATACCCTAATTATGTAAAACGCAACGCAACGCCAAAGAATTACATTGAAAGCAAAAACAAAGTCATACAGGTATGTGATGAAAATCGATCGATTTCAAAACGAACGTTTTTAAAAGGTGTGATGGATTGGGAGGGATTTTAAAATTAATTTCTGAATTAAAGTCTTAAGTTTTCGTTCAGAATGAACTTCAGTTTACGTATATAATATAAAAATTAAAAGAATAAAGACTGAAAATAAAAGGAATATGTATTTAAAATCCATTTTAAAAGATACTGCAAACGATATTTTCGGTTTCAAATCATTTCGTTTTTAAAATCGATTTCTATCACATACCTGATAAACAGTGTTCGAAAATAAGCAGTACATTAATTAGCGTTCGGCTCACACACCCAAGAACGATATATATTTTTTTTTAGTGATTGTGTAGATGAACACAACCCTTAATTCCGTTCGTAACTATTTTCAAGAAAGAACCAAACATTGTACAATGTCCTGTTCTTCGTTAAAAAACAGAACAATTGTAGTGATACTGAAGACAAAAATTATATTTTAATGTTCTATAATGTTTTTTATTTACATTGATAAAGAAATGAACAAACAAAAAACTTTAGCATCGACCGCACCACGAACAGCTTGTGTGTGTATTGTGTATATGTTTTGTTTGTGTAAAATTATGTTGCTTTTTTTCGTATGTGTATTTTGTTTTGGTAAAAAATGTTTGGTTTTTTTACCAGCCAAAAGGGACGAACATTAATAATCCGAATCGAACACAATGAAGTTTGTGGTTAAAAAAAACCGAACGGAATTAAATGTTCTTATCTTTTTTTGAGTTTGATTAAAACGGTATTATTTTTGTGTTCGAAAGTAACAAACAGGGAACCGTTATTTTTTAATGATTTTCTTCACAAACACTATTAGCGATTGTGTTTTCCTTATATCTACCGAACCGAACTCTAAGGAGCGATATTTAGTGTTTATTTTCGAACACTGGTTTTAAATATTTTGTTATTTTATTGCAATATTGGCATGATTCAATTATGTATGGAACAATATTTTGGCCAAATGGCCTCCGCGACCTCGGCGGCACACCTCCATCCGAAGGTTCAAATTTTCGATGACGGTGAGGCATAATTGAGGTTCTATGTTGTTAATGTGCCGAATTATCTTACCCTCTAGCTCTTGAATTGTTGCTGGATTATAGACGTACACCTTTTCTTTCAAATAACCCCAAAGAAAAAAGTCCAACGGTGTCAAATCACATGATCTTGACGGCCAATTGACTTCGCCACCACGTGAGATAACACGGTCATTGAATTTGTCGGGCAAAAGAGCCATTCACCCTTATTGTGTTTGTCGTATTTAAAATACGCCTACGACTGTTTGGTAATAGATTAAAGGAAATAAGTTCACGTTCTCTTTAATCTATTACCAAGCAGTCGTAGGCGTATTTTAAATACGCCAAACACAATAAGGGTGATTGTTTCGTTAGCTGTGTGGCAAGTGGACCCGTTCATATCCATATCTTCCAATTCGGGCCATTCAAAGTTCGTTATCATCTCACGATAGCGAACACCATTCACAGCAACTGCCTCACCGGCCTCTTTAAAAAAAAAAAAAAACGTCCCGATGATGCCATGCCGCCAGCTCATTAACCGCACCAAGCAGCTAGCCTTTGTGGGTGCATTGGTTTTTCGCCCAATTGCGGCAATACTGCTTATTAACGAATCCACTGAGGTGAAAATGTGCCTCATCACTGAAGATGATTTTCTTCGAAAATTGATCATCCACTGCTGCCATTTCTTGCCACCAATTTGACCATTGACGTCGTTTGGAATGGTCGAGAGGCTTAAGTTCTTGAATCAATTGCACCTTGTAAGCGTGTAAATGCAAGTCGACGACGAGTTGAGTTGGACGGCTATTCGGCCACACTATCGAAAACAGCAGCAATATTTTTTGCAGTACGAGCTGTACGAGCATTCACTGGTGTTTTCCATCTTCTACGTATCCAGTTTGCTCAAATTTTTCCACGATTTTTCCGATTGTACGCACATTTGGACGATTAAGTTGACCGAAAAAATCACGAAGTGCACGATATGCATTTTGAATTCAACGCCCATTTTCATAATTAGCCTGAATAACTTTAACGCATTGCTCGATTGGGTATCTTTCCATGGTTCAAATTTATTTAGTCTGAAATTGAGAAATGTCAAATGAAATGCAGAAAAAAACTTGACGTGTAGGTGTGGTTCACATTCAACATCGGCCCTTAAAATTAAGGTACCCTTTACAAATGCCTTAATTGATATGTTCAATTCTTTTGCAGGGGCAAAATTAATTGTTTTACTATCTGAAAGATTTGTTTAATTTAAGTCGATTTTCTATTTTTTTTGTGCACATCGATAACTTGTTTAGTGCACTTTGGGATAGATAACTCTAGCGGAGTTCAGTGTTTGATTCAAATGGTTTTGCAAAAGTGCAAGAACAAAATATTATAGCTTTTGCTTGTCATTGTTCAGAGTTGTAATTTTTGTTGCAGCAATTCTTGAGTTTATTGAAGAGATGGTTGGGGAGGGATACTCAGTTTCATGTACTCTGCAATTCTGTTTTGTTTCGTAAATCTCACACTTTTTATCTATGGTTGTAGGTGTAGTTGTATTTATATATAAAACATAAAAAGAACAAGACACAAATACAAAAATTGCAACCCTAGAATTTCATAATATGCAGACTAGTGCAATTTCAAAGCAGAAAAAATTGCCGCACCAAAAAACCAAAAACGATGACTTTTTTAATTAAGATTCGTAAAAAAATCCACTACTAATGCTTCGATAATATTTTCTTTTGCACAGCTTCGTGAACTTTTTTAAATAATTTCACAAACTAATCAAACATTATGACAAATTTATCAGACAATGACAAAATTATTTTAATAATAACCAGTGGAAAGCTTAAACGCAACAAATACCGCTTCCGTGAATTTTGTTGTTGGACTTAACAAAATATCTACGATATTATGAATTTGCTCTTTATAAATGACATTTCCGCCAAACACTGAACTCCACAATTGTAAAATTCTACACGGTTGCATTGTAAAATGCATTTGAAAAATCGAGTTGCTTTGCCACTGACGTTTTGGAACTCACCCATTCGCTATTTTTCTTTATTTTATGGGCAGAAGTTTTTGACAATTTGGAAAAACCTATAAAAACATAAAATAAAAAGTTTACTTCATTTTCATAAAAATATTTTAAATTGTTTTTAAAATTAGTATGAAGAGGAGATTTCTTTCAAATGTCGAATGCGAGTAGCGTTTTCCTAATATCTTGTGCAAATCTAGTAACTTTACTCGAAAATTTATGGGTCGATTGCGGATGACGACTGACCTGAAGTTGAGTTACCAGCAGCGAAATCAGCCAACGCCAAATGCATAACAATAGGGATAAAACAAATCTTACCCAATAAAAAATTATATCATTTTGCGAAGCACTAACGGTACATTTAAAAAAATAAAAAAAACATTTCAAGTGCTACGGCATTCCCTTACTACGAAGCAGGTTTGTAAGGGAGAATACTAAAAAATAACTATCACTGTATTCAGTGTGTAAGGCCGATCGTTACATACAAGAATTTTTATATTCGCTGAATAGTGGGAACTCGCCATATAAAATGCATGTCTTCCGTCAGGGCAATGGTAATGATAACGGTCGTGGCAATACTACAACAAGTAGAACACCAAAAATACAACAATGTATTTAATTAACAAGGTTTCTTTCAAATGTGCTAAATTCCCATTTCATACTATTGAGAAACTGAAATTTATTGTTGATGGGATAAGCAATTCCACTGGTTGCTTAGGCCAGATCGTCAGGAAACTTCATCCAAAGATTTTAAAAAAGCTAAAGATATTATACAAATAAAACTGTTAAGCGAATAAGAATTATAAACCTCAGTTTTACTTGTAACAATATCAAAGCTTAATCTTTGCTTTCGTTGATCGATATGTAAAAACATAAGCAACTTTTGACATTCCTCTCTACGATAATAAGTAGCCCACCTGAAAAATTCATTTCCCTTGGCTTAATTTTTACAAAAAGTTTCATATTTCAAAAAAAATCCTTGAAGAATTGTCAGAATAGCGGTGGTTTTGATAGAATCTATTGCTTTCGTCTTACAAAGATGTTTATGCATGCGTTGTTTTTGCGGTTGTAGGCTAAAGAAAGTGTAACTAACGGATCTTATGAAACTCCTTAAGGGTATAACATAATTAATGTCTACGAAAACAATACAATTAAATAGTTGCGAAAATCTTAAATGACTTTCAAACAAATATAAGTATGTATCAGAATTGTCCTCCGATCTTACTTGAATATCCCAGCACCAACTTTGATCTCAACAGACCTCTACTCTTATAGCTTTAAAGTGAATACTTATTTGTCCAACTCTTTTTTTTAAATTTTGTAATGTCTAATTTTTTAATTTGTTTAAAATTTGAAAGTCAATCAATTTAAGTTTACCATTTCAAAGAAAAAATTAAATGTTACAAACTAAATGATAAATCAAAATTTCAGCTTTTTCTAGGTGGGTTGGTGGCTTTAATAGGAAATCCCCCTTAAGCGGCATTTTATTTTTATTTTGTTTAAATTCTTAATTAATTGTAAATCTATACATGTCGTTGTTCTTGTTGTTGGTATTGTATTGTCGTTGTTGTAGCCGTTTAATGTTAATTAAATGTTGTTTAATTGATATTTGCTTTTACTTATTTATAAAATAATCAATTCGAGAATATAATATTTAGATAAGTGGAACAACGGAGTCGAGTCGGGTACAGCAGAGTTGAGTTTTTTTTTTTTATTAAAGAAATATGACCGTTCGCTTGATTTGTTTCACTGGTTATTATTGTGACAGCTCAGTGACAAGTTGATTGTGTAACTGTTTAGCAGTTAATACAGTTAATACTACGAGTAAAATAAGAATAAATAAATTCATATGAACATACACACAGAGAAAAAACATGATTAAAGCATGACCACAAAAATGATAATATGTTCTTAACAATGGCCACGAACAAATTAAAGTTGATTTTAATACTACTTGTGTCACTGTCACATTTAGCAATATGCCAAACAAAAATGTGCTTTTTCATTTTCAAGCTTTGAGTGCCAAAAGATTTTTAACGCTACAGGGGTAGAGACAGCTACCTTAATTGCTAATTTTAAAACTGGATTTTTTTTAACTTTTTTTGAATTTAACGCATTATTTATCTTAACAGCCACAAAATCAATATTTTTATTTGTTGGACATTTAGTTTGGGTAGTAATCTTCCATTCGCGGATATTGTGCAAGTTGTACACGTGGGGAATAAATGGCAACAACAAAACTTGGAAGTAAGAAAAATGCTGCTGCTAACATTTACCTCGGCACAAATTGGGCTGAATATTATGTCTTGCCATTAGGTGGTGCGTGACGATCGCATTTTTCGTTTACAAGAACATTTTGGAAAATGTTAAAAAATGCAAAAAAAAAAGTTAAAAAAAAGGCATTCTTTTCACCTTTATTCATGTATATCTTTTGAAGTAGGAATGTAATCTTCACAGAATTTTAGATATTATAGTCATCAACAACTATGTTGACTTTCAAGGCATAATGTTCAGCCCAATTTGTGCCGTATAAAAAACATTAAAGCCTATTTTCGGCAAATTTGAAAAAACGGGCATTTATGCTTCGAAATTCAGTAGTAATTTTGCTTACAGCATCTGTGAAAGACCAACTAGAAGTATGGAAACAGTATTATTCCCATATCCTTAACAACTTCTAACTACTAAAACATATGCACCTGCGTTTTCCACGATATAAGGCAAGTCATCTCCATTGAATGCCCAGATATCGCAGAAGTTATAGATGCTGTAAATCACCAAAAACGAATAAGGCCCCACGAGCCGACAACATATCGCCCAAGATGCTTAAAGTCGACCGTTATTCTACAGGGTCTGAAAATAAACGTGAACAAGAGTAAGGTAATTCGATGCATTACGTAGAACTAGAAGAAGTCTCGTCATTTTGCTAAGGCAGCATCTTTATACCGTATCTCAAAAACCAACCAAGCATTCGGTACCCTTCGGTCAGTAAAGAAATCTCCCGTCATATACAAGAACACTAAGATCAGTATCTTTAACTCATGTGTCAAGTCTGTGCTTCTCAGTGCAAAATGTTTTCTTTAATAACCTAAAAATAATGGGCCATTTTGTAAATAACGGAATAATGAAAAAGTCGCAAATCAAAAGTTACTGCTGAAGCCCTAAATAACCATTTTCATTGCTACATACATATATTAAAACATTATCTGCCAAATATTACAGTATCAACAAAATGGTTGTTAATAAAAATATGTTTTGTTCTCTGCACTCGCAAGCTTGGATTTACTTAAAAATACTCGGTTTTTTTAATTGTTGATTTCAATACATGCATGAATTTTAAGAAGCACAGGCTTGGCAAGGCTTTCAGCTGTTAAATATCTGTCGTTTGAAGTGTTATTTATTTAGTGAAAGGTTTGCCATGTTTTAACAACTGAAGAACGCGTTAAAATTGTTTTCGAGCATTACGGGTTGAGCATGGTCATCATAATCGACATAATATGCAAGAAATTGGCAAGATTATAAGAAAAGTTGAAGAGACAAGAAGCATTAAAGATGGGGTGCTTGATCGTATTGTACGCACTGCCGAAAATATTGCTTCTGTTTGTAAAAGTGTCGCGGATAATCCGAATTTAACGATTCCGAGACATTCACTGCAATCTTACAATTTTGCGACGTCAATTGGCCAGCAAAATCATGCGATTTGTCGTCGTTGGTCTTTTTGTGGGGCTACGTCAAAGACCGTGTCTACGCGGATAATTCCCTAACGGTGAAACATTTAAAGATCAACATTCTTCTAGCCATTGCCGAGATACCACCCGAAATGTAGAAAAAGGGTAAGAAAACTATCTCAAAAGTATACATTGCTGTAACTAATCTAGAGGCGGTCATCTAAATGGGATTGTATTTCGTACGTGATGACAAGGGTCAAGCTTTATAATGAAATACAATTTTCATTTGGGTCCAGCAATGAGTTCCCCTTGTGTAACTATGTTTCGCTGTCTCCCAGTTGTCCTTTATTACCTGGCTACCGACATTGTAGGTTGATTCAATAAAATTGTTGATAGTATTCATGTCAATGTTAGAGAGTCAAATTTTTTCCCTAAGGGTTCTTTGACCAAACAGTTGTTTTGAGTGAGACCTAAATCCGAATGCCGGGCAAAAATAGAGAAAATATTCCGTTAAATCCTCTTCTTCCTAGTCGTGGCAACTTCAACACAGGCCATTGTAAGGGAGCCCTAACCTCTGGTCGTCTTTCCCAACCGCAACTAACCGTAACTAGGTTCCTGAGGTAATTTTGCCATCAATAATGGGCCAGATTTTCTGACTAGCAATTAGAGGAAAGTTGTGTTACTCTTCGAGAGCGAACCACCGTTCCGATTACTGCATGCGCCAGCCATACAGTTTCCATGCATGCCCCTGTTTCCAGGGACCAATTTTAGGGTAACCTTTAATAGATCCCAGCTTTCTCCTCCAGATAAATCTGGCATTCTTGAAATACGTACGGTGTAATAATATTGGACTACCTGATCCATTTTGATCAAATTGACTACTCCCTGGACTGGTCCAATGTAATGCAAGCACGGACCATGTCATTGTTAAAAAGAGTTTGTAGTGAAACCACGTGTCTTCGTTTTTTAACGACATGATTTCGTTTTTAATCGATTTCAAAACTAACCCTCTTGAGTTTACCATGGAGTAGTTTAAAGACTACTCCTTTGTAATGCAAAGTTTATATGGTCGTGCCCTAGGACATCGTAATGTTAAATAGACCATGTTTTTCCATGCATTGGGGTTACCTTTGGACTAGCCCTAGTCCCTTATGGGCTACATTTTACATGCGTGTATGGACTAGTCGCATTATTTGCAGGGATGTAGTTATTTTTGATTAAGTAAAACATCTCTACCCATACCCATAATATGGTAGCTCAAATTATGTTATGCTTATGTTTTTTTGTAATATGGTTGCTTGGATTTTTATTATTATCATGTTGCCATATTTCTTTCTTTTTCTGCGTGTATAAAAGCACAAATATAAATGCGAATTATACCTACATAAACTTTCTTAATTATAATATGGTCATTGATCTGTAGTATTATTTCAATTTAATAAAAGTAAGTATTTAAAAGTTTTTATTTCACTTTGTTCACACTAAGCACAAGTGTTTGACGACAAAAAAAAACCCTTAAGAAGTGTGACCACTATGCTTAAACCACTTAATTTCTTTTTGGCAATTTTTATTAATTATTTCCTAAAGAAAATCGTCGTAAAATTTTGTTGACAAAGTGTTAAATTATGTTTAATCGTGCAAACTTTAGGTTAATTCAAACAAATGTTTAATAAATTAAGTGGTTTCGTGTGGGGCGTCAAAAATTTGCTAAGTGTGACCAGAGGTTTACACTAACACTACATAATAACGTACATCAAAATGACTTCGAATAGCCCGTATTAAAAAGATTGTAAAATATATGTTTGTATGACAAACAGTAACAAGTGTTTGTTTAAGATAAAATAGGTTAAAACCATTTAGATTTGTATAGTTTTATTTGTTTAATAATTAAATTAAATGGTGTTATTTATCATCTTATTCCATCATCTCATCTCAACTGATCGCATCAAACTTAATATGGAATATTTCAATAGCATTTAAATGCATTTTTCATTTAGTGCAATACGCTGCACAAAATTGCAAATAAAAGTTGAATAAACTTTGTAAATGACCTTTTAGGCTGGATGTTGTAAATTTTTTTGAACTTGTGTAGAATGGAAGATCACCCCTCAGATAAGAAATGAATATTAAATTGGTTGTTTAAAAAGTAAATTTTCGCACATCTTTATTTTACGAAGTGGAAATACATTTTTTATTTTCCCTTTTACAATAGGAAGCAATTTTTTGTAAACATCAGCGAAATAATGAAGATCGACATCGATTAAAAATAAAAACACTCCACTTATAAAGCCATAATGAAGTTTAGTTTATTTCTATTGAGAATCACATTTATAATTATTTAGATTAGTTAAAGAGAAGGGTGTCTGTCGGACTTTTTGCAAGTTCTAATAGAGAACTTTAAGATTTCCCGTTTTTCATAAAATTAGTTAATCTGGGGCCACATCGCTGCATTCGAGTTCAAATGACTTTGATCAAAATCTCACTTTTTGAGATCGCCGTACTCGATATCGAATAACTTGAATCGAAATTTGAGATCATTTGACAAAGAGTAGACGGTTGAATACCTTCTCTCGAAATTTCATTCGATAAAGGGGTTTTTGTTTTTTTTATATAAACAAAACAAATATTCTCCATGAATGTATTTATACATTCAAACTAGTTTTCCGGTTCTAAATTTTTCCGCCAAAAGAAGTGTAACTGTTTAGAATTGTATCTTTTATATTAACGACATTTAAAACCAGAGATAAAATCCAATTTTTAGTAGGGGTGCACTTAAGTATCGTTAAAGACCAGTTTACACGGTAATATAATGTATTACGACATTGCAAAAAGTTATGTAGAATGAGAAAAATCTTATCATGTAAAAGCAAAATGTATTGAGTAGCGGCCGGTAAAAGCCATGTCAGTTAAAACCTTTGCTACGCGTTGCGTTAGAGATTCGCTCTGACATCCAAGATGAAATATTCATACTTATACGAAACATGTCACATAAAGTTTACGCAACGCATCTTTTTGCGCGCTTTGACAATCTGCTAGTATATTTTTTTTATCTATTACTTTTTAACAAACATTTCGTGTGTGTTGTCACAGTGTTATTGTGACAAACACCTTTTGCGTTAAGCTTTTCTGTTAAAGTTAGAAACGTCACGAAGAGAATTTCATATTATTTGGATTCTACAAAGTCGTAATAGATTGTATTACCGTGTAAACTTGCCTTTAGAAAACTTATCAGGCTGGGCTTTTGATATCATAGTTAAACTAGGTTTAGTTAATCTGAAAACAGATTTGTGCCGCCATTACGAAGTTTGTCTACACCATTTTGACGGAACAGACTTCTTTGCTAAATTACAAAAAAAAATCACATTTCGCCGGAAAAATCCGCCCAGTTCTATTCTACGTTAAACTAAGTTCAAACTTAATCCATATCTCAAAAACTCGGGCCAAGGAGATAAGAAGGAAAATAAAATTTAAATAAATTACACAAAAGTTTCATTTACAATTAATAGGATCCTCGTTTATTATATTAAAGAAAAATTTATACCGTTCAAAAAATATGTTATGAAGAAAAAACAGCATAACAGGTTCGACATCTCTGGCCGGCAAAAGTCAGCAATCGTGTTAAAATAATTAATCAGCCAATGGATTAAATAAAAAAGCCTAAAGCTTGGCAACTAGATGTTGATTTTTGCCGCACTTAAACCTGAACAACAATGAGGTCGAATTAAATACATTTAAGGATGTTGTCTTGTTAAGTTTTGAAAAAAAAAAAAAAAATTCTAAATGGCGCCACAAACCAAACAAAACAATGTATTCGAAACACAGTGAAAACATCGTAATGAAATAATTGTAAAGAATACGAAATTACAATAGAAAAATGAACTCAGTCGTTCGAACTTGCCAGACAAAATATTTTTTTTTTTTTTTTGTTTACTTTCGATCGGTATTTGGTTTTTGATGAATCATCACGACACTACGAAGCACAGTTTCAAGCGAACATACAAGTTCTAAAGAAATACATATTGACAAACACACCTCACTCAGTATACGATCAACAGAAATAGGAAAAAACATTAATTTGCGATCTGTTACCCGGTGTTAGAAAGAAAATGAAAATACCAAAACCAACGCAGAAATTTTATCTACAAAGAAAGTATGCAATTAAGTTTTCTCTTTTGTAATTTTGCCAACTAGAAATTTTATTTGGAACACTAAGATTATTTTAAATGTTAAGGTAAAAATGCTAAAACTAATGATCAAAGCAAGTTTTTCAAGCTTTTCTTTTTTCGAAAAATAGTCTTTTGCATGTATCGGAAGAAGTTCAACAGTGACTCAACTAAAAAATTTTAATTTTTCGGGTTTTTATGCTTAAACTATGCACAATACACTTGTTTATCTATAAAAGAAATATCAGTGTTTTTTGTTGTTGTTAACTGTTGCTAATAAAAAAAACAGTTATGTCCTTCTTTATGTTTCAATTGGTCCAAAGTTGCATTAAAAGTGTGTCAGATCCCTACTGCTAAGTGCTGAATAGTCTTAATTCGAATTGTGCCACTTTTGATAAAATAAATATTTGCTGGAGTTTATTAGACTTGTGTCAGTTTAAAACTTGGTAAAAGTGTCAAAAGACGTTAAACAAATACTTTCTGTCAGTTTCAGTTAAAAGGGACCTATGGATGAAACAATTTATTTTTACTGTTTTGGTGATTCTTTAAATAGACAATACGCTCTTTCTAATGCGGCAAACCGCAATTTTCTAACTGCATAAAATACACCTTTGATAAGAAAGGAACCCGATGTAACAAAATTTTTTGTAATTGATCTAATTTACTTGAAACTCGCCTTTCGGGGG
Organism: Pollenia labialis; assembly: GCA_949318255.1. Lineage (NCBI taxonomy): Eukaryota > Metazoa > Arthropoda > Insecta > Diptera > Polleniidae > Pollenia > Pollenia labialis. The sequence goes on along the minus strand of OX439141.1, from coordinate 68,028,152 downwards.
TTTTCGGGACCGACTGTTACGAATCCAATATTGCGAACTTTTTTTTTTTGTAAAGTTTAAAAGTCGATTTTGATACATCTGATCGCCTTTATGGCTTGAAACTAGTTGTCCGGGAGTTTTTTGGATTGCAGATTACGAATCTGTTCCAAGATTTCGAAAATTCATAATGACGAATCCAATATGGCTGACTATTTTCTGTAACATTATGGGATTTGCCTGAATCTCATTTTTAAAATCACTTTCTGAACACATTTTACCGGTAAACAGAATTTCGAAACGTAATAAAAAGTCAATAATTAATAGAAGTCTTTGAAATAAATTTTCAACACAATTTAAAAAGCACAAACTAAAACCAAGGTATATTTACACAAGGTAGACTCATTTGGGAGTGTAGACATGCTGCTCTTTAAAAATAACCGAGTGGAACTGAATTGTCAAAATTGTCTTCATATAAATTTAACGCACACACATAAAAATTTTGGCTCATATACACGAAATTTGACATTAATGTTCCAACTTAGGTAAACAGCTGACAAGCATATGGGCCAACGAGTTTACCTTGTGTAAATATACCTTGACTAAAACTATTGATTGAACAACGTTTTTACGAAGTAAAAATCAAAAGTGACTTGGTTTAAATTATATTTTACAAGCAAAGTTGTTTTAAACAAGGTGGAATTCGAGTGTTCTCCCACAATAGTTAAGTTCACTTGTTTTTGACACATTACTTTGTTTTCAATCTTCACTATTTTCTATTTTTTTACTTTCGTAACACTTCGAAATCACCAAACTGCTTATCAGTGACCTCAGAACTCCAGAATAATTACACAGCGTTAAGCAGAGCCTTAAACTCCGACATTTTGAATTTGGAAAGTCTGACTTTAGATTCATAACCAGCTACCACGAAAACCCCTGAGTGACGAGCTTCTAACAAATTCAATAATATTACAACAAAGAAAAATCCGCCATATTGGATCTGTCGATTTCTAATACCTCATTCGTAATCAGCGACCCAGAGAACCCCTGAGTGACGAACCGCAAGCAAATCCAATAATGTTATAAAAAATAATCCGTCATATTGGATTAGCCATTTTGAATTTTAAAAATCTCATACCACATTCGTAATCTTCAACCTCAAAAACCCCTTGATCTTAAGCCATCAGGCACATCAAAATTAATCTTTAAACTTACAAAAAAAAAAAGTCCGTCATTTTGAATTTTCAAAATCTAATACCAGATTCCTTATCTTCGCCCCAAAAACAAATAGGTAACGAGTTTCAAGCCATAAAAGCTTTACAAAAAATATTCAACCATATTGGATCCATTTTGAATTTTCAAAATCCAATACCAGATTCGCAATAACCCCCTTATAACGGGTTTCGAGCTATAAAAGCGTTCAGACGTTTCAAAATTAACTTGTTAACTTCAAAATTGTCTTTCTCCAAAACTCATTTCTTGGTCCCTTTTAACTGAAACTGACACACATGTATTCCACTTATCGGTTTGATTAATATTAATTTTTTTTTTTTTTAACCCGAAAAGAGATTTTTTTTAATATACAAACATATATAAAAAAAATATAAAAAAGCATGATTATAATGACAATTTCTTTACTTTTCTTTCCATATTCTTGGGCATATTTTTCTGTTTTTTGAGCATTTTTGCTACTATAGTTTTTATATTTAACCACCAAATAAAAAATTAAGCTCTAAACGAAGCAGGTTTATGAGGGAGAAATGTAAGAGTTTCGCTTAACTTCTCGCTTACGGAAGGCATTAATTTTATATCGTGAGCTCCCATTTTGAAGCAATACATTTTTGACACAAAAAGCACCTTATTCAACGCATATACAAACTGTCGAACGCAGCTACCAGCTTTACACACTTGTGTAAAGAGTTCCTTTACTTGCAGCAAAGCAAATTGCGTAGCGCATAATTGTGCGCTTATTTGTTAATGTACCATTAAAGCTTCGCCAAAAGATACAAATTTTTATTTAGCATATAAAAACTAGCCCTGCGAATTATAATATTAGAGATAAATCTGTAAAAACATAGAAAATCCTTATCAGAAAAAGTGCTGATTAAGAAAATAAAACAGATCATGCAAAATTTATATCAAAATTTCAGTCAAGACTTTAAAAAAACCCCCAACAAAGCCAAAACTTACTAGACTTATAATACCTTCTCTAAAAAGATAAAGGAAAACAAACCAGTCATGATTAAGACAAACCAAAGTATATGCTGCTCTGCTAGAATCAAACCTTTTCACTTGTCAGTCTCTTAGTTCACTGAAAAGAACATTCAATAAATCCGTACTTAAATTAAGCCAAAGCTGTGTCAATAGTGCGGATTTTCTTAATCAATTTCAGATCCTAATATTATCAACTGCATAATGCTTGATACAAGTACAGATTATTTAAGTGACCCGTACGTAAAATAAGTCGAAAACAGAATTGACTTTAGTTAAAGTGTGATAAAAATTCATTTCAAAGAATTTCTAAGTTGGCTTTAATTCCAAATTCGTACTCAAACCAAAACGGAATCTTAAAATTTTATTTTACTCTAAACACTTATACCGGAGAACCAGAGAGATGGTCTCTCTATTATTATTATTATTATTTACTTAACCGGCATAAATCAAAAAATACAAATTTTAAGTTAGTGATGCAGAATTGTTCGCTATGTTTTTCTTTATATTGTGTATAGAATTCATCTTTATAAGCTCCCCATTTGAAGAGAATGTATCTTTATTTTTCTAAGTGATAAGAGCAAATCAAAAACTTTAAAGGCGTTTATCTCGAAATGGATTGACTTATGACGGTCTTGCAGCAAAAAGCGATATGTGTGTTTTGTTGTATTTAGCCTTTGTTTACAGAAGAACTTATAGTTCAAGACTACTTAAAGGGTTTGAAGGGATCATCTTAATGTGTTACGTCTTATGGGGAAATCAGCTGAAGTCAATATCTGGTATTCGACAAAAATCCAAAATTAACATATCTACAGAGATCTAGTACGATCTCTTGAGATCGCGGCTGACAAGAAATCCTATATGGCACCACGGGTGTCAGAAGTTCCTGGTGGTAAGGCCTCCGAAAGTATTGCGGGGAATGCTTTCTGTCTTTCAGGAAGATGGTCTTTGCGGGGAGTATTACTTTTCCGTTGAAAATGATATTTCGGGGATCAAGTGATGTTTGTGGTTTAAAGGTAAATTAGATCCTGAAAACCCATTAGTGAGCTGATTTTTCACAACCTGTTGGAGAGTTTGGCCTGAGGCGCGGATCATCCTTAGATAATGTTGTTACTTAACATATGCTGCTGGCATGCCTCCAAAACCAGCGGAAGCTAGATTGCTCCTGCTCCTAAACAAGGGGCGAGGATATAATCTCACTGGATTATGCACTCAAATTGATACCTGTGTGTGATGGTTGCTCCCACACTCAGAGGCGGTTGATAAACGCATTGTGTCTCCTAGTGCTTAAGATCCGCCATGGTTTAAGGCCATATGGCAGGTGCTCATATAAATCTGTCCCACATTTGTCCTCTACTGTATGTTTTCTCATACATAGACAACAAATTACTTACAAATGCTGACAAGTTAATTTGCTTCAAAATTGCAGCAAATGTTTATAATTGCAATATTTGCTATTCATTCTCTTAATTTCTGTCTTTAAATATTGAATTTAAAAAAGTTCCAAGTACAAGGCGACTATTGCTAAAATTGTTAAGCAAACACTTATTTTTTATTTTACGATCTCAGTCTATTTTTACACAAATCTCCCATTAATTTTTTTTCTATTGTTAAATTATTTATAATTTCTATGGCTTTCCCTTTATTGCCGGTTTTTTTTTATCTAATGTTGAACTTTATCTAACACCAACTGGAATCATTTTAATCGACAACAACACAAACAACAATCCAAAATTGATCAATATAAAAATGCAAAAAGAGCAGATACATATTTTTGTGGCATAATTTCCTTAATTCCACCTTTTATTGCTGGCGAAAGTTAGTAAAACAAAATGCATAAATATTTATTTATTACAATACAATAAGCATACGGTATTGTACAATAAAGATATGTATTAAATAATAATAATAGTTATAAACAAAATAATCGTTTGATTGTATCTCTAAATAAAACTAGAAAGAAAACGACAAAAAACCTCAAAACCAAAGAAAACTGAAGCAACGGCGTGTTAAAATCAGACTGGCTTAGTTTTCTTTTTTTTTCGAGTCGTTAAAATATGCTGATTACACTGTGCTCGAAATTGACACTTTTTTTAGACATGCTGGGCACTTGGCGTTTTAACATAATTCGGGTACGCTGAATCCAATGGTTTTTTTTTTAGGTTAGCTCTTGTTTCCGAGATATACCGTTATTTAGAAAATGGAGGAGGTTGCACAACATATATTCGCGTTACTCAAAAACGGTTTAGTTTATTAAAATTACTAAAAAAACTTCCGCAATAAAATTTCCTGTAAGAAAAGTAAAACTTTTTTCTAATGTGAGCAGTCGTTTTAGAAACGTTTTAGTATTTTTATCAAAATTTCGAAATTTTTGTTTTTTAAAAATTGGAAAATGCAGCTAGACTACTAATTTTTTACAGAAATATAAAAAACGAATCTGCAAACAAAACCATTAAAACCATAAAGCTATTAATGGTTAAAATCTGTTTGCAACTTTTGATTTTATTCACAAAAGTCGAAAAATATAAATACATTTAAGAATTTCATAAAACGCAATATTTGTATGGGAGCCCCCCTAAGAAGTGGTGATAAGGGGCAAGTATGTCTCGAGAAAATGTTAAGAACAAAAAATTAATTGATGTCGGTCATTCATTATATTTCACTAGGGGCGACTCCTGGGCATTTATGGGACTTTTCTTTAATATATTTCTAGTCTGCATTGAACATTTTGTATGGGAGCCCCCTTAAGGAATAGAGATAGCGGGTAGGTATGTTTGAATTAAATGATTGAGATGAAAAATAAAGTGGGGTCGACCATACATTTGACCCATCTAGGGGCATCCTAGGCGCTGCAGAGGTCAAATTTTGGCGAATGCGCCTTATAAACAGCATCCTGTCGGTCCAATTTTGCAATTTTTTTTTTGAGCATTCCCGGTTTTGTTTCGGCAATATTGGGTTGAACTTATAGTAGTTTCTCAGTCCATTCACCGAACATACCCCGCAATTAATGGTGCGCTGGGATTAGTTCTTCCACCAGTTGCATCTTATATGGATGTAGGCAAAAATCGTGCCTCAACGTTTTTAAGCAGTGCGTGCGAAGAGACCACGTTGCTGAGAACGATGCGACGATTATGCCCACCTCAAACTTAACGAAGTGCTCTAAAAGTTTGGCGAATAGAGCGCGAATTTTGGATGTAACAAGAATTGTAAACGCTATTATGGTGTAAGCCATTGCTTGGTGATTTGCCAAAGTATACTCAAAAAAAGTCAGACACACTTCTTTTGTGTGACAGCTAGTTTTACAGTTCTCCCTATTGGAAGTTCGGTACTTCTAAAAAAAACACCATTTTTATTCTGTATCCTTGAGTATTGCTAAGTTGATTTAGCCATATCCGTCTGCCTATCCGACTGTTCAAATCACAGACACTTTCGATCGACTCAACAGAAGAGAACCATTTAGTTGTCAGATTGTTTTTAGTTTTCCTAGTAACTTTGGGATAAAACTCCAGCACAATTGGTTCAGTCGGAAAAGGGTCAAACACCCAGAGAGGGAACAACATCCCTAACATAAACTGGTGACGAAATGAACCGAATATTTTAATATTTTGTACACATTCGTTTCATATGACTGTGGCCCATATTGATGTTCACAACTCAACTAAGTTGAGTTGTAATTAAGACAACTAATTTGTTTACCGCAATACAGCAAAGTTGTAAACCATAATACAAAAACTAAGAAATGTCAACTTAACTGCGTGGAGTTGTGAACCGTAATAGGGGCCTATTTCTTGAAGATCAGTCAATAATTTTAAAAAGGCCCCATATTAAGCCAACTTTCTAAAAACTCTTTAGTGCGACTAGAACTGTAACGAATAATGATTTCGTAGTAATATTTGTTTTGCTATTAGTTTCATACGACTGAAATAATAATACTGAATTTCGTGAAGATCGGTTCATAATTTAAATTAAAAAGCCCACGCTCGGAAAACGTAAACTATAACTACTGATGTAAAATTTGTTCTTATTTAGCTCCATATGACTAGAAATAACACAATTCATAATAAACTATGGGTCCTATATAAAGCGGCCTTCCGAAAAGCACTTTAAAACGCATAAAGCGCTTATAAATTTTATTATAGGAAAATGTGGTCCAACCATATGGTGCATTATTTTAATTGTAAATAAAACAAAAAGTTTTCAGAGAATTATCTTAATTATTTAATATTTTTTATTGTTAGAGAAGGATCTATGACAATAATGTGTGAAACGAAATATCGGCCAAATTCTTGCCACGATTTCGGTGGCATACCGATGGTACATATTTTCAATGACTCTGAGACGTAATTGAGTTTTAATGTCTTTAATGTGCCGAATTAGCTCATCCTTTAGCTCTTAAATTGTTCTTGGCTTATTGACGTACTTTTTTATTTAAAATATCCTTAAAGATGTCAAATCACATGATCGTGACGACCAGGTCCTCAATTTCTCGCAATAACCTCGCGACAGCGAACACCATTCACGGCAACTGCTTGGCTGACCTCATTTTCGAAAAAGTACGGGCCGATGAATCAAACCTGTGTTTTCACATTTCCTACGGACCCGGTTTGCTGAAATTTATGCACAATTCACTCGATTATGGACACATTCGGCCGATCAAAATGCACGAAATGCATTTTTATTTGATGGCCCATTTGCGTAAAAGGCTTCAACAATCTTAACGCGCTGTTTAATTATGTACGGTTGAATTTGTCAAACACTGAAACGAAGAAATGTCAAATTAAGTCGGGCAAAAAACTTGACGTTAAGGTGTGACTCGCAATTAACAACGTGCATTATAGTTGGACCACCCTTTATTACAGTTTGGTCCAATTTGGATATTGAGTACTAGAAATCACTCCACCGAATGATGATATTTAATTAAAATAAGGCCCATTAAATGTTTTTTGTGACTAAAAGAAAAATTACAAAACTTTGTAATTATTGGCCCATAATTTAACATAAATCCAATTTAAAGCGTTCTCTCGGAATTGTACTTAGTGCGGCTTAAACCAAAAAAATATCAATAAAAAAAAAAATTAATGTGGCTAAAGAAAAAGTAATCAGCCATGTTCGTGAAATCGAATTCGAGTGAAATCTATTTAAATAGAACAAACTTTTAAAACGATCCAGTGTTTAAAGTGCATTAAATAATTTTCTTTTATATACTTCATACCATGAGTACAGCTTATCTTCATTAGAACTTGTCTTAAAATAAAAACAACGGCAATTTAAACAAAAATTTAACTGGAAATCTCCATTGATTTCAATTTCACTCGATCCATAACTTGGCTGTTTATGTACTTTTTTATTAGATTTAATTTAATAAATACCAAGTGGAATTTATATAAACGGTGGCAGCAATACTGCGACAAAACAAAAACCACAGAAACAGCAGATGTTTACGGCTCGAAATGTCAACATTTATAAATTATATAAAATAGGAAACCAAAACAAGTTAATTCAAACTGTCAAAGTCAGCAGGCTTTTCGCTGCCACTTGTAGTGAATTCGCCTTGATTGTTATTTTGTAATATGATATAAGACTGAATTGTAAGTGTTACGTTTCCTTGCTTTTAAAATTTTTTTTTTTATTCCAAAATAAAATCTGAAGTAAAATTTTAATTTATCTTATAGTTAAGTGCTTTTTTCAAATTGTCCAGTTATTTTTTTAAAATCCAGGTGAATTTTTTCTATTGTCCAGTTATTTGACTTTTGGTATCTGGCGACCCTAATCCCATATTAAGACTTCTCAAAAAATCTTACTCTCGGTGGGGGGTATCAAAGATTTGACACACCCGCTTATAGCACTTTTACTTGTTTTATTTTACTGAACTACAATAATGTTTTTTGCAATAACATTTGAAAATATGTACGAGTGTGTACATGGGGTTTTTTTTTTAAATAAATATTTCAGCAATCATTCAACTTATTGCGTTTTGCTTTTCATTTTATTGAATTTCAAATCTAATAAATATTTTGCAAAATAATAAAATTAATAAGTCTATGGTTTTAGAGGAAAAACGAAAATAAAACATGGCTTCCATTTGAAATTTGTACAAAGTGTATTAATTATCTACAGTATGTGGCAAATATATTGTTGCAATCTCAAACCAATCGATTAATTTATTCATTATTCAAGTTTCTCTTTTATACCTTGGCTTGATATTGTAATGCAGTCTTTTTTTTTACAAATAATAATGTATATACAGGGTGGCCCAAAATTATCGAAGGGGTTTGAATTCGTTATAACTTTTTATTTACGAAATAATTATTAATCAATAATATTAAATAATACAGTAGATATATATAACTGGGAATATTTTTAGTTTAGTTATGAAAAATAATATCTCGCAAGTGGTGGCCATTTTCTGCTTCGCAAATTCGTGCTCTTTCCAACACATTTTTAATAACCTTTCGCAAAACTTCATGTGTTATGTTGTGTATTTCGTCGCATATATTGCTTTTTAATTGCTGGATGGTTCTAGGCTTATTAATGTAGACTTTTCCTTTCAAATAACCCCAAAGAAAACAGTCTGGGGCGGTAAAATCCGGTGAACGCGGAGGCCAATTAAAATCACTTGTACGCGAAATAATTCGTCAAAACAATGGATCGTTTTTTTTGAAAAATAAAGATCAACAATTTGTTCAATTGAGTACTGCTCCATTTTAAATTCCCCAAGTCTTCTTTACAAAATACTGAAAAGATAAAAAAAGTTAGAATAAAAAGTTATAAGCAGTTCAAACCCCTTCGGTAATTTTGGGCCACCCTGTATATATTTAAACATATGTGTGTGTGCATACGTTTATATAGTAGATATTTGAATGTATATACATGAACATATGTATACAAAATTAGTTAATAAAATATACCTTCACTTTATGTTTAAACAATTCTTTTCTTTTGCACAAGTTCAACGAGGTCAAAAATAAATAATTATTATTGCTAAACCGAACACACTGGAAGATACACACACACAACAACCACCAGATACAGATAGACCAGAAATGAAGAAAATTTAACAGATTTAACTTTAAAAGGTTACCCTACATATAATAGCCAAGCCAACTTTTATGTCTGCGGATGGAATCCAAGACTTGGACGACGCAATATCAAATTAAAAATTTCAATTTAATTTGTCTTTTGCAATAAAGACAACAATGAGCACCGACATTTGAACGTGGCAATAATTACATGAATGAATACAATGGTGGTACGTATTAATAATACAAGTACCCTACCTGGTATGCAGGTCACAACACTGTGGGAACTGGCCACAACAATTTTGTTACGATTTTTATACATTTTTTTTTTATTAACCTTGACCAAAAAAATACAATGTCTGTTAAGTTTGTTAAAGAAAAAAAAAGTAATTGTAACTAAATTTTTATGCGAAAAAGAGCGTGTTTGTTTTCTTAAAAAAAAATTAATTACATTCGAATTTAAATTTTTACTGAGAACTGATTTTGTTCAAAATAAACGGATGCTATAATATTTCTAAGAAAAAATATGTACAATAAATAATGATTACAATTTAATAATTATTAATAAAATAACAAAATATCTGTAACAGCCCAAGGTAGCCGGATTTGAAGATTTACAGAAGTGTGCTGGAAATCGAAAACGGAAAACGCAAGAATTTGGAAGTTGTTTTAATATACTTTTTTTAATTTTTGTTATAAAATTCTGTCGAATAGAGAAATATTTGTATAATATTGCCATAAAATTCTTTAACACAGAAATCTTATTACGAAACGACTTTTAAAATATTTAAGTTTTACGTTTTCGATTTCCAGAACACCCCTGTTAACGTATTTTTGATGAGTTTTGGGTACAAAAATGGCCTATTGACGACTTCACGATTTATACTTAAAATTTTCCGATTTTTACAATAAAAAATGTATTAATTTACAAAAGTTTTTATTATTTTTCATATTTCTGATTAATACCGCATTTAGACTAAGCAAGTAACGCCGAGTTTTTTTTCTATTTTCTTTTAAAGCAGTTTCTACGAAACTCTTTTCACATTTATATTTTAATTTTTTTCAAGCATTTTTTCAACTTATTTAATCGCGTTTTCTTCCTACTTGCTAACAAACAAAAAGTTGCGGCGTTAATTGCATAGTGTAAATATGGTCTAACTGATTGGATACTTTTTGAATAATTTTCATGTTTTAGTTTTCACAATACAAAATTCGTTTTATCTTAACGCAACAAATGTTGGTCTTCGGCATTCATATTATGCTTATTTTAAATATGATAGCTTACGCATTATATTCTAATGACAGATCCAATTTCAGCCATTTATTTTTTGTAGTGATTAAAACTGGAGTTCTGATGTGCTATTGTAGCCTTCCCAGATGTGCAGTGATTCCAACTGTTCGCTATTAAAAATTGCATAAATGGCTTAACAAATAAGAGACATACAAAATTAATTTATTGTACTGAAATTTTACATAAAAGATTATTTTATTACACATTTATGGTAACCTTAAAATAAACATCAGAAATATCCTTGAATTACAAAAGGGACAGATCTTGATAAAATTTAAAAAGTTATAAAAGTTATAACATTTTTTTGGTCTTAAACTTTTATAAACTTGAAGGAAATTTGGCTTAATAATAATGGCCAAATAAATATTTTCGTGGCTAAACGATGAGAAATGGCTGAAAAGAGCTTCTAAATGGCTAAATTGGCAACACTGCAGATGTCTGACATTTTTAAGGCACGTTTACATGGTAAAACATGCGTTACGAAATATCAAAAAATTATGTATCATGAAAATAATCTTATCATGTAAAAGCAAAATGTATTGTGTAGAAGAGAATGCGGATACAAAATTTGACAAACGGTCGGTAAATGTTTATTTTCTAAACCGTTTTAGAAACTTTTGTATTATCATCACGATATTGGCAGCACTAACAGTCAGTGATGTTATGCGTAGGGAAAATCCATATTCGCAGGGATTTTCTTCTAAAATAACTTACAACATATAAAATAAACGCTTGCCGCTCTTTTTATAGGCGTTTAACACTGATCAGTATCTAACATCTACCATCAAAGATGTAGAAAATATGAAACAATCGTTTACATTTACAAATTTACGTTTACAAATTTCACCATATTTGAAAAAAAAAATGATTTTTTTTCTATAAAAGTGTCAAAATTTAAAAAGAAAACACAAAAATCTATTTGAAGTTCAATTTGTTTAAAAATATAAAAAATACTTAACAAAAAAACATTGCAATAAAAGAAAACACTTGACAAATGGTAACGCTGCTTTCAAAACAAACTTCTTTTTGTCAGTGATACCACAATAATTATAGAACTTATTGCCACTTTTCTGGTGATGCTACTAAAATAATCAAAACATGTAGAATGCAATAAATGAGATAGAAACATTATTTAAAGATGTTTGTTTTTAGCCCTTTCTATTTCTTATGGAAAGATGTTAACATCTTCGCAAATTGATGTTAGATGCTGATCAGTGTAAAAGGCTATTAGGTTGTCCTGTAAAAGATGTTAGAACTTGCATAGACAGTTAATGACAGCGAGATTTCGTGTATTTAACATCATTTACTATATTTTATTTTAATTCAATCAAACTGAAAATAACTTAACATTTAAAAAATAAACAAAAGTTAGTGTTATTTTACGATTACGATTTTTGTGACGAGATAAGTAAGTAAATTTAATTGATTTTTTACACTAAATTTTACGATTTTTAACAAATTTTATCTGGCAACTATGATAACAGTTCCTTAGCGAGGACCTTTCTAATTGCCAGATCGTTTTCGTCTCATTCATATCTAAATTTGTTATACTATCCGTCCGGTATTTCGTGTAAAACCAGGAATTTGCTATTTTCAAAATTTTATTATTCATTGGCGTCGCTAGAAGTTTATTTTTGCTTACGCCAAGTAAAAGAAAAAAGAACTGAGTAAATTTTTGGTAGTTAAAAACAACCTCGGACCAAAATCGTTGGTATGGCTTTTAATTAACGTAAAATTCCCATTTTATTGAAAATGATAATAAAAAAATCTTCAATAAAATACACTAATCACAACATAAAAATGGACAAAACGTTAAGACTACAGCAAAAAATTGTCATGTGACCTTGTAATGCCACCTGTTTATTATTTCATCGTGGGTTTGGAAAGGTTTTTATATCCGGCCTTATTACGAGTATTGTTGTCGGTATCGTTTTAAATTAAAATACAAGACATCCTGTTCAACGATTTCGCACGTTAACGTTCGCATAGAAAATTATATCAAAATCAATAACAAAATTCTAAAATTTGTTTTCGTTTTAAATGTAATTTTCTATGCGAACGTTGGCGTTCGAAATCGTTTAACTGGCAGAGAAAGTTTTTAAAAGCAACTGGGTTTCGACTATCGCAACGACACTAATTTCTTTAATATGATTTTGATTATTTACTGTAAAGTTTGCAACTACCGTCTTTGATCATTTTTAATGTTTGCTTTTGTTCGTGCCCATACATTAAAATGTTCATCTTCTTCCTATTACAACCAACTGATCGTATTTCGCACTTACATAACCAGTGTTAAGCGGGCAGTCATCAGTGGCACCGTAACAACAAAATAAAAACAAATTGTATCTTGTATCTAAAAACATCTCTAAATATCTTCTGAATTTCTGTTTAAAAAGCTCATTGTTATTAACTGTATGCACGCCTAAATTTGTTTTTTCAAATAAAAAAACATATTTAAATTTGTGTAAAACATAGTTAGTGTTGCCAGAAGTGGGGAAACATTTCTACTTCTTCAAAAGGCCTTTTAATTGAAGGTACTTCTTTAAAGAACACAATACTGCAATCATTACGTTATTCTCTTTTTCCGAGAAAAAAAATCTCAATTTTGATTCTGTGCCTATAATATAACAACCTTGTTACCGAGAAACTTAGGCCCTAATTGTGTAAAACGCAACGCAACACCAAAAATAACAGACAAAGTAAAAACAATATCAAAAATATTTCATAATTTTGTTGCTGCTTTCTACAGAGATTAATATTGCGTTCTAAAATTTTCTACGCCACAAGAATAAGAATTTCTGTAGAAAACAACAACAAAATTATGAAATATTTTTCAATTTGTTTTTGCTTTCAATGTAATTTTTGGCCGTGCGTTTTACACAATTATGGCCTTATTTATTTTCTGTGTTCTATTTTTCCAGCTTTTTTTATTTACAATTTACATTTTTTTTAAATATTTCTTTATTCACTAATAAAAAAAATTTAATTTTATTTTTTTTTTTAACAAATAGAATGTGGGAATTGATTTTTTCATAAATTTTTTTTAATTATTTCGATTCCTTATTGCAAAAATGATGTAACCAACAAAAATAAAATTTTACAGGAGAAGGTTTTTTTAAAATATCTTTGCTTCAAGTCTAGGTTTTCGTTTGAAATTGCTTTTGCTCTTATTTCGTAACGGTACTTCCCAGAGATATGAGATTTTTAGAGATGATGCAAATGATCAAAAATTATTGATTTTCATTGAAAAACAAAAATCTAAAATGCTGTTGGTTACATAATTTTCGCTATTAGGGCTCGATATAAACCATTTTTTCGAATGTGCTTCTATTTGTTGAAATTAAATTTATAAAGCTTTTTACAAGAGTCTTATTTCCTCAATATTTCACATATTTTTTGCTTAAGCCAACCTTTGGTTAACATTGAAGCTTATTCTTAGGAATGACTCTATACACTGCCAGAATATCTAGTTTCTTTATGTTACATATTTTTACTTATCCTTTGGTAAGCAATGACGTAAATTTTGTATGTACATAAACAATTATGAGACACTAGCAGAATACGAGATCAATAATGGATAATTGATGCATTCAAAAAATCAATTCAAATTTTTATTTTTTTAACTTTGCGGTGCTTGTTGTATTGGCAAGCAATTAAATAAATTAATAAATAGTTTAGAATTATAGTTTTTACAGGCAGCACAGGAATTTTTGGACAAAAATATTTTCTTGGCAACACTGGCAGTGATACAATTATTCAGTAGCAAAAACCAAACCTGCTCACACTTTACAGACTTTGTTTACACTCTGCTTCTTTACTGACCACAAACAATAACTACCAAATATTTTCAAAACAAAGATTTAAGCTCAAGTGATTGGTGGTCACAGCAACAATATAATCATTATAACAATAACAATAATCGGTAAAATGACAATGAGCATTGTTTGTTTGAATCTAAACTTTTTAAAAACCAATTTGTTTCCACTTGAATTTAAATTATTTCTGCTTATATTGTTTTTTTTTTAATTAACTCTCAGCTACTTGGGCTTATTTCTGGTGTGTTCACGTTTACAAAAAAAATGTTGTTATTAAAATGTTTGCTACTTCTTTCTTGTTGAAGTACGCCAGAAAGGTTAATTGATTTATGTGTGTATTTAACCTGTTTTTTTATGTAATTTTTTTTCTTAAATTAATATTCTTGTTTAGTTTTGATTTCTTTTTTTAACTTTTTTTTTTTTTATTTTTTTTTGGGTTGTTGGGAGGTCACGTGTTTCGTATTTAAAGTGGGAATGTTTTAAATAATTTTGTTAATTTGAATTCAAAATTATTAATTAGGTTGAAACTAAATTTAAAATTAAAATGCAGTATTAACTCAAACCCGCAACAAATTGTGCGTAATTTAAAAGAAAAGCAGGAAATGAAAACAATAACTAGACTTCAAAGGTCAGCGAGTGACGAGGGCGGGTTTATAAGTTCGTGACTTTTTAAATTCAACACTTTTTTTAACGTAGTCTAGATTTTATCCCTTTCAATAAATAAAATGTGTCCTGTCATTAAAACAGGTATTCGTTTGTGCGATAGTTTTATCGTTAGTGTCAAACCTCTTTCTTTCTTCTGTTTTGGAAACATGAAATAGTCACTCGGGGCTAGATCCGGAAAACAGGGCGAGAGAGGGACCGATTCGTAGCATAATCCATGGATATCTGTCATCGAACCTGCACATGTGTGCACCTCTGCATTGTCTTGGTGCAAAGGATCTTTTTTCTTGGCCGAATGCGTCGTTTTTATCAAATCTTCATTGGGACGCCTTAATAAATTTGAATATTATTTGCCATTATTACAAAGCTTATTAGCCTAACACACCATCTTCACGAGCCATAGCTACGTTCGAACAATAAACAATTTCTTGTGCACGCATGGATTTAGCTCGTGAAGACTGCTGTGTCAATGTTTTTCCTTGTTCAAACAGCATTCAGGGTTGTCATATTAATAAACGCCATATTATGCGCCCCATACACGTTTCAATTAAATTGTCAACTGAATCTTTCAACTGAATTGATGCTTGGCCACACACTTCATCAACTGAATTGAAAGATTTTAAATTAATTTTAAAATTTAATGAAATAAAAGACAATTTTTAAAATACATAACTTTTTTTTTTTGCAAAAGAAAACTACAAACATTAATTTTAACAGCTGATCGAGAGACCCGAGCACACACAGTACAATCGAATTAAAAGACTCTTAAAAAAATTTAAATCTTTTGATTTTTCTTCAACCAACTCGACAACCGTCAAACTAATCAATTGGCAAAGCCATACACGCTTTGATTTGGACGACAACCGACTCAGGCAGCGTGTTTGGGCTGCTTTACTTGTAGTTATTTCTTATTATATGGGTTTGCGTGCCATACGTGTTCCTGTAATTTTGCTAAAGTCATGTATTATTTATTAAACATATAACAAAATATAAAACATTTTACAATAACACAGTACAACATTTTTCAGTTAATTGATTGCCAACTCAATTCTGTGAACTGTATGTGAAATAAGCCCCAAAAAAAAGAAGAATTTCTGCATCATTCGTTTTGTCTTCTTACCTGCGATTTGAAGTTAGTATCGATTTGAAGTTAGTACTATCGTATAGGGGAATTTATCACGTTTTAGGCCCTGTTGTTTGACATAGCTCGACAACCACTAGCCCAATTTAGTTGAAATAAATTTAAAAAAATTAAGAATTACAATTCCCTTAATCTGTTCATATATTGTACAAGTATACAAGTAACAATGAATGTATGAAGGGAAAAAATTATTTTTTGCCTAAAAATTTAAATTTTTTTTTTAAAAAATACATAAAAAATCCAAAATGGAAAAAAGTTTCAAGTCTAGTTATTTTTTCGCAAAGTCACATAACCTATGAGCAAAATGAGACAAAGATCATAAAAATCGATGCACGCGTTTCGCTTTTATTCGCAATTGAGTAAAGGTATGAATTTCAAAAATTTGCTCGAGATATGCACAACATTATTTGGAGAAAACATTGACACCTTTTTCATGATTCTGAGAATTAAAAAAAAAAAGGAATAAACAAAAGGTTATTTGATTTTTATGATTGCGGTAATAAATGTACGTGGACAATTAAACGGAAAGTGGACCTTTTTATTATTTGGGTTTTTCCGGTGGCTACCTATATGATTTTTTACAGAAATTGCACCCACATTTAAGGGTGGTCATTATTTGGAAAGTTTTGCACAGTTTGAAACGTACAAGTGCTGAATCAGGTATATAGCCAGCCGCCCTTAAAATATGCGCCCATTTATAAGTACCTGGCAGTAAAATATTCAAAAATACGTAGTATTTATAGGTGTGCATTGATCGATTTTTGGAATTCAGCCAGTGCCGACGAACGCGAACAGTAAAAGTGATTTTTCTCCAGTTTTTTAAAAGTGAATAACAACAAAACATAAAATATATCAATATGGAAAACAACAAGTGCCCATATTTTGCATTTCTTGCACCACCACCTCGATACTTTTTTGGCACAATCACCTCAGGAATCAGACGAACAAGGAGAGAGGTTCCACCAGGTGACCATGCCATTTGAAAAGCGGTTCAAAAGCAAAAAATTGGATGCATTGCTTGCGGAGGTTTGTTGGTGGAGTTCCACAATTATGCAGTTTGAAGAAAGCACCGAAGATGAAGACATTGAAATTGGTGGACACAGTGAAAGAAACACGCCCTTGAATAGTATGTGTATCTCGGATGACGATACAGACTCAGACCATGAATATGAACAACCTACGAAGAAAACAAGATCATCAGAACCACAAGCGTCAACTTCTACAAGGATGGATATTGCCAATAATTGAAAAAATGTTCTAAATTTTGTTTTTATGCATATTATAATTGCGTATTAATTGCATATTATTTTATTTTCATTAAGTTTTTATAAATAAAGTTTTTTTTTGCATGATAATTTTTTAATTTATATTTTTATTTTAAGGGTGGTGGCTATAACTGATTTTTGAAATTCATACCTTTACTCAATTGCGAATAAAAGCGAAACGCGTGCATCGATTTTTATGATCTTTGTCTCATTTTGC
Organism: Pollenia labialis; assembly: GCA_949318255.1. Classification (NCBI taxonomy): domain Eukaryota; kingdom Metazoa; phylum Arthropoda; class Insecta; order Diptera; family Polleniidae; genus Pollenia; species Pollenia labialis. The sequence goes on along the minus strand of OX439141.1, from coordinate 68,010,554 downwards.
TCATAGGTTATGTGACTTTGCGAAAAAATAACTAGACTTGAAACTTTTTTCCATTTTGGATTTTTTATGTATTTTTAAAAAAAAAAATTTAAATTTTTAGGCAAAAAATTATTTTTTCCCTTCATACATTCATTTTTAACTTCGAAAGTGTTACTTGTATACTTGTACAATATATGAACAGATTAAGGGAATTGTAATTCTTAATTTTTTAAAATTTATTTCAACTAAATTGGGCTAGTGGTTGTCGAGCTATGTCAAACAACAGGGCCTAAAACGTGATAAATTCCCCTATACGATAGTACTAACTTCAAATCGATACTAACTTCAAATCGCAGGTAAGAAGACAAAACGAATGATGCAGAAATTCTTCTTTTTTTTGGGGCTTATTTCACATACAGTTCACAGAATTGAGTTGGCAAATCATGTGTTGTACTGTGTAATGGCAGTTAATTATTTAAACACGATAAAATTGGATAATTGGTGAAAACTAAAACATAATTTTCTCAATGGATCAGCCATAGCAAAGTTTGTGTAATAAGTCTTGACATGAAGAAGTCCGTCACATTATAATCGTTGAGGAACATTAAAAAAGTTATATGTTTGTGTGTAACTTAGCAAAATTTCTAAAAATAAAGTTCTATCAATCAAATTCATCAAAAATTAAACATTCTTATGGCCACTTTCTTAATGTATCAACAAACTGTCTGTTACTCAATGTCAACATAAATTTATTAGACCAATAAACTGTCCGTCAACCATTTTGGGTTTCTCAATATACCGACAAAAAACATTGTGTTCAGTTGGCAGCACCTCTCGAAATACATGTAAAAGTTGGAAGGCAGCTGATCGAATTTATCTGTACGGCAAATAAAAGGAAAATTAATAATTGGCAGATGAGTGCTGGTTAGGTTTGCAACAGAATAGAAGCAAAAGAGACATTGAAAAAACCAAATTTCTTCAATGTGCAGTTTTTCGTTGGGAAAAAGGAAAACCCGAAACGGCCATTAGTTCTTGTACACAAAAAACAATGGCTCGTTGAGACAGTGTTTAAGTTGGCTATAAAGTAATTGTCTTCATATAAATGATTTTTTTTAGTGGAAAATTTTGGTAATTTTCTGATCTGAAACTTTTGAATTTATGAGTATTTTTTGAGTTTTTGGATAAAAGTTTAATGTTAAGTCAAGTAAAAGAGGCGTTTTTATGTATTTTTTCACCAGTTTTAATTGTATTAGCAACTGTCATTTATAATTAGCTTTTTAGCTTAGAAATGTTTTAAGAAATTTCATTGCCGGCAAATGTAAGATACTTCAAAAATGCTTATGAAGTTTAAAGTAGAGTTTTTTTATTTTGGTGATTATTTTAATAAGTTTTTGGTACAAAATAGTTTGATAATTATTATTAACAATGAAATAAATTAATTATGCTGTATGGCCTGTATCTTCCTCTAAAAGTTTAATATCAATTAGATTCCTCGGGAAATGTCTGTTAATATTCACTTTGTCCTAACGACCCATCACACTCCCATTTACAGTGCAGAGTTAATCCTTGAAGATTCTTAATTTCCACAGACTATCATTACAATCCTGGCTGTTATGTGATCAAGTAGATGTAGTGAAGATTTTACATTAGCATACGTATTTGTAATTTCTATTGATGCTGGAGGTGGATAGAATCTTTGTTTTACTTGCTGAATTTTATATGGTGGAAATACAGGAAATTTTCTTTCCAAAAAAAGATTTGTTTAATACTGTATTGAGCTTTTGTTAAATTTAAAACAATTCATCAAATGCTTGAGTAATTTGAGACTCTTCCAGAGTTTTTAGAACCTCCTTCTTTTAGGTTTTTGAAAAAGGCCTCAATAGTTCAAGAATTTTTGCTTCATCTACTTCGCCAATTGACCGCAGTCCTTGGGTATACGCATCATAAAAATGATATACTCCAGTATTTTTACGTTTTGTTCATGAGTTCGACGTTGTCTGATAAGAGCTGCATGGTCTCCTCGTTTGTGTAAAGAGTTTAAGGACTTACTTTTCATAGCAAAGTAACAAAACATTTTGTATTTAAGCAATCTTCATTTCTTTCAAGAAACACTATAACAATTCTGTTTGGCTTCAGCTAACGAATTTTAAACTCTGGTATTACCGATTTTTGAAATTCTTTTAAAGTTGTATGTATGCTTCTGAAAACTGGTAGTTTTTTGTTTTTTTTTTTAACTAAGTAACAACAGATTCTTACGACTTGCAATGAAGGCATGCATCAATGTGTACATTGAGCACTTAAAATTATTAATTTTTACAGCCGCTGTTTTTTTTTTTTTGAATAACCAAATATGCCGATTTGTCTTGTTTAAAAAGAAACGCAAAACTGCATAAAAAAACGTAAATAATTTTCTTGTTGAATAAGAAACGCAATACTGCCAAGATAAAAAGGGCGAATTAAATTAAAAATTTTGTTTTTTAATTTCTGAGTTGCTCAACATTTTTGCATGAAATTTGTTTCAAGGCACGAAAATGCAGCCAGTTTTGATATATCTTTAAGATAGTAAGTTAAACTTTAATTTTACGTAAAAACTGGATTGGCGGAAAACGGCGCCAACAGTTAAAATCCTAGTCCAAGTTGCGTAGGGAAGCCAAAAAAAACATTACTTATTGCAAATGAATAAATTTCAAATGTGCTTACTATATATATGTATAAACTCATAACAAAAATAGAATCTGGACAAGACACCCTTTTCAACAAGGTATAACAATCCTATAAACAATAATTATAACTATTAAAAATGCGCGCTTGAATATGGTATAATTTTATCTGCCCAAATCTTCAAAGTCGAAAGTAGTGTGTTCTGTCGCCAATTTCGAAAACTTCTGTTGACAAAATATTCAACTATAATTTCTACAAATAATTATTGAATGCCATCTTAGCTTTACGAAATAATTTGATTTATGGTTAATTAAAAACATTTCCAAAAATCAATTATCAGATGCAAACACCTTATATTATGCACTGTGCGGTGGCCTCTCGTCGCCAATGTGTTTAGTTTTTAAAATGTTACTAAAAATATTCAAATTACATAAACCGAAAAATTCTAGATTAGTTAATATGGAGAATTTAAATGAAAACGGGCGTAATTACACAATTCGAAATAGTGTTTGATTGATTGTGATTTGTCTTATGCTATGTTCACATTTGGCTTCTTAAACGCGTTTAAGCGGCTCCAACGTGATTAAGCTGATGTCAAGGTTAGTGAGCAAAATTTTCGTTTGCCTTTATAAATTGTTTTCTTGATGACTTCTTGAAAGTAAATTGCTCAAAAATTGAATGCAGCCTACGTCACAACTTAAAATTTTTGGAAATTTTTACAAACAGTATATGCAAATGAATATCAAGAAAATCTTGATCGTGTGGCTGCACTGTCAGGTAAAAAATGATATAAGTGTAGTTACGTCCGTTTAATTTAAATTGTAATTTAAATAAAGTTTTTTTTTAACAATTTCTGTCTGAAAACAGAGTGTAGTAATTCATATTATCTTGTGTTTAATTTACAAATACAGACACTTTGTATTCAAGTTGTTTTATTGACTAACAAAATGCACAATGGGAAATTAACACTTACATATTTTTTTCTAACGACATGCAAATATTAATTACTTTCCTACTTTCAAGGATTTGTTTCCCCCACAAAAAGTAGCAAATAACTGTTAAAAATTTGTATTAAAATTAAAACTGAATGTGTTTTGTGTTAATTAACGAAAAATTTCATCTTTTTTAAAACTCCACAACAACAACAAAAATTAAATCCAGATTTATTCCAAGAGACGGTTAAACGTTTTACACGCTCGTCTTTATCACCCGAAATGGATAGATTTTCACCATCACGTTATTCCTTTAAGTCAAGCTCTCCATTTGCGAATTCGGACTCAAGTCGACGACAATCTTGTAAGTTTATTTTTGCTTCTAAACTATTTTTTTTTTTTTATTTTAATTTTTTATAATTTTATGTTTCAATTTTAATTCTCTTTTGCAAAAAAAAAAAAAAAAAAAAAAATATTAAAGACGATTTGTTGCTAGAGGCCACAGGCCGAAGACAAAGTTCAGGTAAGAATCCCCTCCCACTACTATTCAGAACCAGCTGAAATAACGTCTTCTAACGTCCTTAATACAAATCTAACGTTTTCATTGGAGATTCTAACGTATAAATTCAACTAAAATAATTAATTCGTATTGTCTAGTTTAACTCGTATTGTAACACATTTTAACTTTAGTTTTAGAGACAGATACAACAAGTAAGAGGTTCATATGATATCTACACCACAGTTTTTGCAAGTGTCCCCTATTTGGGTTTCATTTGAGTTTAAGATTCATTTACAAGTTCCTTGTGCCAAATATAATTTAGATATCTTCTTCATCTATATGAAATTTGTCTGCCTTTAAGTGATTTTAGGGAGAGGGTTTATATGGGACCTATTCTTAATTTTGGACCTACCAACACAATATTTTGTCATGAAAAAGTAGATGTCGTAAAAGTTTGTATGTAAACACCAACATTTATAAGGAAATATGTACTGGCATTAATAGCTTTTCGGGAGTAGTATTTGTTAGGGAGCTCTAGTCAAATATGGACCGATTCCAGAAAAAAATTTGGTAAACTGATTTTGTTTGCAATAAAATTAGTTTAGACCAAATTTTGTCTTAACATCAACATAATAAGATAGTTTTTGAGCACATATACCCTATTCCGGAAAGAAACTTCTATGGGGACTATGTAATATTATGGACCGGTTCGCCCCGGTTCAATAGGCTTGGATAATTTCATCAAATTATTTTCAAAATTCGAACTGTACTTTGCGCACAAGGCTTACATGGACAGCCAGCCAGCCGGACGGGCATTGTTAGATCGACTAAGAAAGTGATTCTGAGTGCATCGGTATACTTAAAGGCGGATCTAGAAGCAATATTTTAAGTTGTTACAAACATCAGCACCAATTCATAATACCCTCTCCACAACTGTGGTGTGGGTATAATGACAGATCTTTGTTGTTTTCATTTGTATGCAGTTTCTGCTATTAACTAATTGCCAGTCGTTAATATTGTCAAGTATTGTCGCAAAGCGCTTGCGCAGGTGGTTTCCTCTTTTGTATTGTATATTTTTGCCATAAAATCTGTGTCACTTGATGTTGCCTTAAATGGCTGCAATGAGAAAATTATTTATTATTAATAGATTTCTGTTTCGGTGCAAATAATGCATCGATGTTTGTGTTGTCGGCAAAACTCAAATGCATTTGGCCTTTAAAATGCTTGAAAACCAAAATTATAAATAGAGAATTTCTTTGACACAAACATAAATCATTTTTAGCATAAAAACTTCTTTCCATTCGAATCGTTTTTTTTTTTTTGATAAGTTTTAAAATAGACAAGACGTGACTTTTATGAGATGCTAACTGGTCAGTTTGTGTGCAGTCAGCAATCAACATACAAAACACTTGATTGGAATGATCTAATGCAGAGATTCTCAAACACAAACGGCGACACAAATGCACAAAATCACGTACCTTTTTTTATTAAACTTGGAACATTAAATTAATTTCTTCCTAATTTATATTTTTGTAAGTGCCCATTTAGACAGGGAAACATTTGGAAGTTAAACATTTTGTTTGGTAGCAAATTACGGGTGTGGAAGAGAGAATGGTTTTTGTGTTCGGTACTCGGCGACACGCTTTGTTCTCATTTTCTTTGTTGACATTTACTTTGCTTTTTGAGAAAATAAACAACAACATTAACAGAATGTTTCCGGCAACATGTTCGTCTGTGTGCCCGAGAATGAAAAAACAAAAGAGAATTCCAGATGTTTTCCTTCCAAATGGTCGCTCGTCTAAACCCGGACTAACAAAAAAAAAAAAAAAATAAATAAAAAATAACTTTTAATTTTTAAAGAAAAAAGAATCACGTAATTTTTGATTGACAACTAATTGCTTTTCAATATTTCAGATAATTTTATGCAACCTACATAGTGGATGACACTAATTTGTCATCTAATGACAGTAGGAGTTTTATTTTTTGCATTTAATTTATTTGAAGTTTTAAGAAGAATTGTCAAAAAGTTTGAAAAAGATTTTAATTGCAATAAATGACTGTAATATACAACACAAACACACCTAACTCCATTTTAACGATCAGAACAGCAAATGGAATAATTTTTGGCGCTTAAAATTTATATGTAAATAAAAAACTAAATTCAATTCCGAAATACCCGATTGTTTTGATTTCTTCGAATAAGCCGGTAGCCCAATTTATTTGTACTTTTGTACAATATTACCCCCAAGTTCACCAAGTTCAGTTATAATTAACTATCAGTTATAGCTGTTAAAACATAGTGTTAAATGGAAGTTAAAGTAATAGTTAGTTTTAACTGAACTTGGTGAAATTGGGGGTTGGTGTTATATTTATAAAGGGTGGTTAAATTTTAAGGGCCGATGTTGACTTTGAATAAAACACAAATTATTTAGGAAATTATTGTCATTTCTTTTTATTATGATAACACTGGTATGGCTCAATTATGTATGGAACAAAATATCGGCCAAATGGCTGCCGCGACCTCGGTCAAAATTTTCGATGACGCTGAGGCATTATTGAGGTTATATGCCGTTAATTTGCCGAATTATCTCTTGAATTGTTGTTGGCCAATTGACATCGCCACCACGTGAGATTACACGGCCATTGTTTCGTTAGCTGTGTGGCAAGTGGCATCGTCCTGTTGAAACCACATATCGTCCACATCCATATCTTCCAATTCGGGCCATAAAAAGTTCGTAATCATCTCACGATAGCGAACACAATTCACAGTAACGGCCTCATTTTGAAAAAAAGGCCCGATGATGCCGCCAGCCCATAAACTGCACGAAATCATTTACTCTTTGTGGGTGCATGGGTTTTTCGACAACGCGGCAAGTCTGCTTATGGACGAATCCACTGAGGTGAGAATGTTCCTCATCACGTTCAGCCACACTATCGCGAACAGCAGCAATATTGTCTGCAGTACGAGCATGTACTGGTGCTTTCACATCTCGTGCAGACCGGGTTTGCTCAAATTTTTGCACGATTTTTCCGATTGTACGCTCATTTGGACGATTAAATTGACCGAAAAAAGCCACGAAGTGCACGATATGCATTTTGATTTCAACCCCCATTTTCCTAATAAGCCTTAATAACTTTACCGCGTTGCTCGATTGTGTATCTTTCCATGGTTCAAACTGAGTTAGTTTAGGTGTGGCTCACATTCAACATCGGCCCTTAAAATTTAAATTTAGGTTAATATTGCTTAAAATAGAAATAAAAAATAAATAATTTCTTCTTCTAGTAACCAACCAATGCCTAAAACACCCAGAGTCATATATGAGCATAGCCAACACCACTGTAATGAACAAAAGCCACTTACAGAAAACGTCGATAATATAAACATTTTGTCATTGCATTGTAATTATGATTGAACTATTGTTTTTTGATCACACATGAAGATCTATCAAAAGCATTGAATAAAAAATTGTTTCTCCTATTACAATTTACATTTATCCCATGAATTTCAATTCAACAAAGAAAACCATTTTTACATGTCATCATAAATGATTATCTTTTACAAAATTCAAAGCCGAATGTAACACAAGCAAGTTTTAATGTCTACATTTAAGTTTATTCTTTGTCTATGCTTAAGAACTGTTTACTCTATTACATACTGATATCAGGTTTTTCAATAAGAGCGTTACAAAAGTTTTTTTTAAATAAAACAAAAACGGTTTTGGATATCAATGATGCCGTTATGTATGGAACTCGAATTCTTATGCATGGCCACCACGGGCACGCTTGCAGAAGTCCAGACGCTGAACCCAATTTTCGACGGTTTTCAAGCATAAATCGGCCGATACTGTTGCAATTTCACGTTCGATATTCGTACGAAGTTCATAGACCATCGACTTGACGTAGCCCCACAGGAAATAGACAAATCGCACGATCGAATGGACCATTTCGTGAGATAACACGTTCTCCAAACTTGGTTTCCAATAATTTGATTGTGACATTCGCTGTGTGGCATGTGGCGCCGTCCTGTTGGATCCACATGTCCTCCAAGTCCATATCATCCAATTGGGGTCAAAAATATTCTGTTATCATTGAACGGTAGCGATTCCCATTTACAGTAACGTGTCGGTCTTGATCATCACGGAAGAAGTACGGCCCAATGATGCCGTCGGCCCATAGACCGCACTAAACCGTAATGATTTCGGGATGCAATGATGACTTATGGAGTACGTGTGGATTTCTGTCTGACCAATAACGCATATTTTGATTACTGACGATGCCATTCCAGAAATGAGCCTCATCGCTGAAAATGATTTTTTGATGAAAATCCGAATCATTTTCAAGTTGTTGCTCAGCCCAATTCACGAACATACGACGCTTCTAGTGGTCAAGCGGCTTCTGTTCTTGGGTCAATTTGATCTTGTAAGGATGTAGGCCAAGATCTTTTCGCAAAATTCGTCACAACGACGTCACAGAGGTGCCCAACGCTTGAGAACGACGAGTGAGAGACACATTTGGGCTTTCTTCAACTGAAGCCTCAGCGGCAGCAATATTCTCGACACTACGGGCACGGACACATTTTGTACTGTGCCTGTGGGTTCAAATTTTTCAATTGTTGATCTGGTAGGACGATTATGACGACCATAAATTGGACGTAGCGCTCTTAACGGTGAGGCCACTGACTCCGAATTTCGTTAGTAAATTTTAATAATTTCGACTCGTTGTTGTCTCGTATATCTTTCCATCATGAAATGGTAAACCTTACTGAAGAGAAATGTCAAAAAGCGGCAAAAAAATATGGCGTCGTTTGCTGTCCCTATCGGTATACTTTTATAGCGTCCCTGTTGAAAAACGCTTTATTTACATAATTTAAAGAATGATTTTTGAAAATTTGAAAATAAAGATCAGATCTATTCAAGAACTCAATTCGTTTGGTTTACTAGCGGGGAATAATATAATTCCAGTCTACGACAGTGTTAGTGTTAAGCATAGACTCACCAAGTTAGAACTTTTCTCATGTCTTAACATTGTTGTTTTAACAACGATGTTATAGCATCATGTTTTTTACGAGGACAACAGACATTGTTTTCAGTTAACAACACCTCTCAAAATACATGCAAAAGTAGGGATTCAGCTGATTGAATTTATCTGTATGGCAAATAAAAGGAATATAATTAATTGGCAGATGAGTGCTGGTTAGCTTTGCAACAGAATAGAACCAAATGAGACATTAATAAAACCCAATTTATTTAATGTGCAGTTTTTCGTTGGAAAAAAAGATAATCGTATAATCATGGTGGAATAAGCAGGTGGCATCGTTACGGCAACAAATTCAACATTACAACAAAAATAAAGCGTGCCGCTGAACGTGATGAAATAAATAATTTTTAGGCAATTTTTATTTAAATATGGTCAATATCTTATTTATTTTAATTTAAAATTATCAAAAACTTTAATACAATAAAATAATCACAGCAAAAAAAACGTGGACTTTTTGTAAACATAAACAAAACTTTGATATAAGATGAGACAAACAATGGAAGAGCAAAAAATCGTCATCAGGCGTAGTGCTGCCACCTTTATTATTCCACCATGCGTGTAACGCGAAAACGGCCATTAAAGTTGCCTTATTGTATTTAAAAAGTACCATTTAAAAGCTCCCGTTGACAATCGTTATACTTACAAACAGCGTTTAAAAAGCTGCAGTCAAAACAGAAACTTATTCATTTGTCATTTGCCAAAAAAAAAAACTGTTGCTTGTATTTTTTTGATTCATTAAATGTAAACAGTCGTTGTCAAACCAACTCAAAAAGCGAAAAGTTGTACACAAATTTTCCATTTTTGCTCGACAGTTTTTGGTTTCGACTGCAGTTTTTTGAACCCTGCTTACAAATTTTACCCAAAACATATTTGTTGGAATTAATTTCTTTTAAAAACGTTGATAAACATGTTATTTGTAAAACAAATTAAAATTAAAATTTTTGCTGTTAATTATTATATTTAAATATTTGCTTTATTTGATAAACTTATCAATTTTTTAATTATGGGTTTTAAAAAACAAAAGTTATTGCATTTTCAATAAAAAAGTCTTTACAAAAAAAAATCTTAATTGCTTTAACATTTCCTTAATAACTTTTATTTTTTTTTTATTAAAGTTTTGTTAAAATCATTTTATTTTATCTTCAACACGAAAACCAAGTTTGCATTAATGTTAATGTAAAATTACAAAAAAAAAAAAACAAGTTTTTCCATAAATAACAATTGTTTTTGTTGTTTAATATTTCTAGAAAAACACCCCCATTTAAAATTGTTTTTGTGTAAAAACTAAAAATAAAAAACGCAAACACATACTAACACACAAGTGCATTTGAATGGAATTGTATGTGTATTGACCATGATATATATTATTATTTAATTATTCTTTTAAATAATGACAACATACGTTTCTTCAAAATACAGTCGAGTAAATACTTTTTCATACAGGCAGGCGGTCAGTTTGAAATATGGGAATTTTAAAATTTTTAACACAATGCAAATATTCAAGAAGTAACAACCCAATAAAAAATTTTCTTATTTTGCAAAGCACTCATGGTGCATTTAAAAATGTAAGCGAACATTTATGCGCTACGCAGCAAGACCTATAGCGTTCTAAAGGGTGGTTAAATTTTCGTGATTCAGTGATGAGGCACATCTTTACCTCAGTGGATTCGTCAATAAGTAGTATTGCCGCATTTGGGCGAATGATAACCCAAGAGTGATTGTCGGAAAACCAATGCACCCACAAAGAATGATTGATTGTTGCGGTTTATGGGCTGGCGGCATCATCGGGCCGTATTTTTTCCAAAATGAGGGCGGTCAGGCAGTTACTGTGAATGGTATTCGCTATCGTGAGATGATAACAAACTTTGTACTGCCCGAATTGGAAGATATGGATGTGGACGATATGTGGTTTCAAGAGGACGGTGCCACTTGCCACACAGCTAACGAAACAATGACTCTTTTGCGCGACTAACTCAATGGCCGTGTTATCTCATATGGTGGCGATGTCAATTGGCCGCCAAGTCATTTGATTTGACGCCGTTGGACTTCTTTCTTTGGGGCTATTTGAAATAAAAGGTGTACGTCGGTAAGCCAACAACAATTTAAAACCTAAAGAATGAGATCATTTGACACATTAATGGCGTAGAACCTCAATTATGCCTCAGCGTCATCGAAAATTTGGACCATCGGATGTAGGTGTGCCGCCAAAGTCGCGGCGGCCATTTGACCGATACTTTGTTCCAAACATAATTGAACCATACCAATATTATTATAATTAAAAGAAATGACAATAATTTCCTAAATAATTGTGTTTTATTCAAAATCAACATCAGTCAGCCCTTAATATTTAACCATCCTTTAGTAAAGTAAGTAAAAGAATTCTTAACAATTTATAAAAAAAAAACATTCAATGGTCCACGGCATTCTCTTACTACGAAGCAGTTTTGTAAAGGAGAATATTCAAGAATAACTGTAGCAACAAAAATTGAGCTAATCGTTACACTCACCACTTCTTAGTAAGAAGTTCATACATGTCTTGAATAAAGCGCTTTTTGTGACGAAAATGTATTGGTTCAAAATGGCAACTCGCCATATAAAATGCATGCCTTCCGTAAGCGAGATGGTAAGCGCGAACTTTTACGTTTCTCCGATTCAACAGCAAATGCTTCCTCGAAATTAACAAAAAGATAAGGTACAGAGGAGAGCCCTATTCCACTGAATGCGCTAAGATTACTTTCAGAGAATTCATGTGATCCACACACGACTTGTTGGGACAAAATAATTTCTCAAGTCTGGCAACAATTTATTTATTTAATTTAATTTAATTAAGTCTATGGACAAATTCCTTACAGACCATCTTAGGGCTTATAAATTGGAGCCAGTTAAACTATATTTTTGGCTTAAAATGTGTTTAAATCAACATATCTTTAAATCAGTTACCACATAAACCATCTTTTATAAAGGAAAACGAAAACTATAATAATATCAATAATATCGGGTGCCCCGGTAGGCTGGCTGGTAGTGAGCTAGTCTATCAGCGCCGGGGTTGCGGGTTCGATTCCCGTCAGAAACTCTGTTTTCTTTCCTGCAGAAAAGCTTAGATCTTCGCGGGATTAGCTTAAGGAATTAAATACATAATAAAAAATAATAAAATTCTCAATTCCGTGTTCTAGAGGATCTTTCAAAAATAAAGCATTTCAGAACTGAATGTATTTAAATTTCTTGGAAAATATAACCAATGTTAAGAAGTAAACTAATGTTTCCTGACATTTCACATACATGTTGCTTTTGGTATTTTATCGATACCACATTTCTAAGCATCAAATGAACGCACATTTTCAAATGCAAAGTGATATAAAAAGCAAAGGAAGAAATCTTTTACACGTAAAAACTGGTTCAAGAATATTTTCTCAAATTTCTTTTTTTATTTGAAAATAATTTGCTGTAGCCTACACGATCGGTCCAATTTTTAAGCACATTATCGATTGTGTGCAGCTGTATTTTACCAATGGCTTCATTGTCCTTTAAAGCGTCAATTGTCTCTGGCTTGTCGGCGTAACACTTATCTTTGACGGCACCCCACAAATAATAGTCCAACGGTGTCAAATCGCAGCTACGAGGTGTCCAAACGACATCAGCTCTGCGGCTGGTAATGCGATTGTCAAAAACGGGGCGCAAAACATCGAGTGTAGCTTCGGCTGTGGGGCACGTAGGCCGATAACGATCGCCATTGACTGTACCGGCCACTCCTTGTCCATTTTCGAAGAAAAATGGCCCAATTATGCCTCTGGACCAAAATCCGCACCAAACAGTGACTCGTTTTGGGTGCAACAGCTTTTCAATGCAATTTTGCTTGTTTACATATCCGCCAAGATCTAAATAAGCTTCATCTGAAAAGATGATTATTTTTGGCAAAATCGGCAACTTCTGTAAGTCGCAGGCCCACTAAGCGAAGCGAAAACGCATATTTCCCACCGTTTTTGAAGCGTATGCACAGCCATATTCGTTCAGCGGAAGGATAAAACTAATTATCTGTCATCTGTATCTAAAAAACGTTAGATGGTGGTCCCTTTACTATTTTTTATTATCTCTTATACCCCTGACAGACATATAGTTTACATACCATGGTGTGCATACTACAATTCTTACTGGACACAGCTAAAAAGCTGTGTTTGATAATATACCACATTTATACTACGTACATTTTAGTAGTACATAAACCAGTAGCTCGTTTCTGTATTTCTCGCATCTTAAAATTTCTTACATGAAGTGTGAAACAAAAAATTCCATCGTTTCTCGATTTATGAGATAAAAGTGTTTCTGTATTTGAATGCGAAAACAGACACAACAAATTCTGTTTATACTGGAATATTTCCAGTAATTAAGTGTCAAATAAAAGCGAAACGTCAACAAAAGAAATAAATATAATAAAAACAGGGCTGCCAGATTTGACGAGTTATCGTCATCTTGACGATTTTTTGTTCCGATATTAACAAAGTGACGTTTTGATGATTTTTTCTAAAAAAGTGACGAAAGCAAAAACAAAATCAAAAATATTTTATAATTTTGTTGTTACTTTCTATAGAAATTCATCTTGAATTTTTAAATTTCAAACACTTCTATTTTGTGGCGTTGAAAATTGAAAAAAAATAACATGAATGTCTGTAGAAAGCAACAACAAATTTATAAAATATATTTGATTTTATTTTTGCTTTTAATGAAATTGTTGGCGTTGCGTTTTACACTATAAGCCCCTTAGTCTTCGAAATAAGATAATTGTAAATATTTTTATATGTTTGTTTATTAGAAAAAAAGATATATTTAGAAACAAGGCTGCTTAAATTTTTATATTTATCCCTATTGTGAAAATTGTCTTCGAAATTGTTTGTTTCTTCCCTAAAAAATGTATCGGCAAAAGCAAAATTTAGAGGGAAAGTAATGGACCGACTTGGCTTATTTTGAACATTTAATACTTCTTATATACATATACAAAATATGATTGATATTTGATATTCTTATCTTATATGTACACTTTTGTGCCAAAACCATTATTCCGGCAAGAAAGAAATTTGTTTGTCTCCCAGTAAAAACTTTTTCAAAATGGATAACTTCTTTCACTCGTTATTAAGTAGCTTTCTTCCATAAGAACTTCGATAACTACTTTTTTTTTGGATGTATTAAGATACAAAAAATTACTTACTTTTGAATTTGTTCTTTTTGGCACAACCCTTGTAAAATTCATTAGTTTTTCAGTAGAATTGTATGTAGTGCTTTTATGTGTTTCTGATTACTTAACATATTATTTTGTAGGCGAAGATTTTACTGGGTCTTTAACCCGTTTATTTATGAACCGATTTTTTTAATTTTAACTACAAGGTATTCTACTAAGTCTATTTCAGGTAAGAAGAAAAAGATTATAGGAATAGGTAAATTAAAGATTTATATCTCAATTATTAAATAATAATTATTAAATACCCATGAACTTTAACTATGTTTTTGTTTGATTATTTTTTAATAAAAGTCGAAAAAAATTTGTTTAAAATTGATTTTAAATTGCAAGATTTTTAAAACAAAAAAGACGATCTTTTTTATTTTTTTCTCAGGACATTGACGGTTTTGACACAAATTTATCTGGCAGCACTGATTAAAACCAAAACAAGAAAAGGCTAACAAAAATTTAACCTAACAATATATAACAATTGTTTTTTGTTTATTTTCATCATATAAATTATGCATTTATCATTTATATTCCTTCTATTTTTTTATTTATTTTAAAAAAATAGTATATAAACATATTTTAAATTCAAAAAATCTACATTTTGTTTTTCTCGCCACCAATTTCAAATGTGACTTATTTTGACAGTTCTTGAAAGAAACTTTTCGCAAAATATTGTTATAGAAACACTTTTTCTCGCATCCTTCCAATAATTGCTGGAAAATTATTAAAATGACAGATAATTCTCGCAACGGAAAGATACAGAAACACTTGTGCGAGAAAAACCATTTTTTGTTTCATTTTGCACTGTTTCTGTCCCGATTCACTGGTTTCATGCGGAAAATTTTACGATGCGAAAAATACAGAAACGGGCTACAGCAATATATGTACCATATTTTTCGTGGTTTAATTGTAGTTTATGTTGACACACACATGTAGTATAGTATACAAATCCTATGTCTGTCAGGGGTATTACAGTGAAATAACACTGAATTAACAGCTTTATTTTTAAACATTGATGTTTTAAATTTTTTTTAGAACTAATAGATATATGTATGCAATATTGTAAAAGTCTGAATAATGTCACTTTGCAAAAATTTAAATATAAATTATATTAATACCAGTATAAATTTATAAAATTTTTAATTTATTTACTTACTAGCTGACCCGGTCTGCGTTGCTGGCCCTTGATAGAAAATATATTTAACTCGATGGAGCCGTTTTCTGATTTTAGGTAAATCAAAAAAAGTGGGCGGGGCAAAATTTTCTTTCCGTAAAAACCTAAGTTGGAGCATGGCGATCATTTTAAAGAAAAAATCGTTCAAATCGGTCAAGCCGTTCTCAAGTTATGGATTTTGCCACGCCCCTCCGCCCCCAGACCGAAAATCAAAAATCAGACTTCACAGTGTCACCCGCCTGAATATACATATAGTAAATAGTTAAAAATTCTTTAGAAAATACTGAAAAAACGTACCTTAAGCAGCTCATACACGTGAAATATAACTGTTGAATTTTATCGCCAATGTGTGTGCCGAAATAACAAAAGAAGTACAATATACTGTGAAATGTGTTGGCAACAATGTACATTAGGGGTATAACCAAAATAAGAACCAATTATTACGGTATGGGCAATGTTATACTGATATTAAAAATCGATATCAGGGGTCATTTCGGTCCAAAAACCTTCGGCACCGAATGCAATTTCTAAAACACCAAACATTTTTTTTTTTTTTTTTTAATTTTTATTACAAAGTAAAAAAATTAAAACAAGCTTAATTAAATAACTTATACATTATTGTTGTACGTTATAAACTACATAATTTAAAAATGTGACAGTTTTTACTGTAAGACACAATTTGCCAATTTTAATAATCAAACAAGTAGAAATTTCTTAACTAATTCTGAGCTATATTAAAAAAAAAGAAAAATAATTAAAAATGTCTATGAAAATAATATATATTTTAACGCATATGTTTTATAATTGGAATCCTTCCCTTTCTCTAGTTTCCAGAAGCAGATAACGAGGAGAAAACGTACAATAACATTACATAAAATTGTTTGACTATTGATTTTTTTTTGGTGGGAGTCCTTCCCCAAAAAATATTTGTGGGAACATGTAAGAAGTTAATATTAATACAAATATATGTATTTTTACGTTATATTTTTGTCGCATAAATTGTAATATAAATTTTTATGGTGGGTATCCTTCCCTTGTACCGTTTTTTTGGTTTCTTTTTTTGGAATGCAAGGAATCGCCATTTCATAAAAAAAAACGAAATGCAAAGACCAGCATGGCTTTCGACGTTAGAATTATGGATTTCCTGTAAAACTGAAAAAAATTATAAGCTAAAACTTCATTGCGATCGGTGCCGAACCTTTTGAACGCTCGCGAAAAAAGGAAGGCACATTTCTTCATATTTTTTTATGCACTATCTCACTATGAAAGGTCCTTTTGATAATTGCAAAAAAATGCAAATGGTTATATCCCTAATGTACATACTATGTTGTTTTGCTTTAAAGGTTATGTTTTTTTTTAATAAGAGTTGCACCATATTCTAATTGAAACGATTTTGCCACTTATTGAATCATATATGACGCTTATGTATAACAGAAATATTATGTACATGTGTACCTCAAATATAAATACTGCTTGCTATTAAATACTTAGATAAATGAATTCCAATAAAATATTTTTTGTTCATAAATAATTTTTTTTAACAAAAAGTACCATTTGGTGGGAAAATACTCTTTTAGTTGAAGTTCAGTACCATTTAAAAATTTCAATTTTGCAGGACTGGTAGAAACGTGACAGTTATTTTTCCGGCTAACTCCAGGTCTACAACAGACATGATTTGCTGTCATAACATGATGTCATAAAAGCGTTGTAAAAACATATGCATTAACAACCATGTTATAACATGAGAAAACCTCTAACATGATGAGTCTACACTTAACACTAGCATCATATTAGTGTTAAGGCTCAGTTAACCGGGAGTAGCAGTAACGTTGCAAATTAGAACGATTATAGTAAGCAGTACGATGTTACGTCTCATTCTGTAAGAAATAGATTGGTCTTCCTTTTTTGCGGTAAGGCTAAGTTACTGTTACTCCCGACTAACTGAGCCTTTAATGTTAAGCATTTCATGTCTGTTGTGTTATGCATTATCAATCTCCCAGGATAACATTCTCCAATTGTCCTACACGAAATTATTTTTCTTTTTGCTCTTTCAGGCACAGTGACCTCAATGCGCAGTTTAGATCTTACGTCTTTTTTGCTATACATATAACATTTTTTATCAAATTTGAATTTGGTTAAAATGATATTTTATTTACACAGGGTGTTGATTTTACTTCGTGCCGAATGCTTGCTCAAAATGTATCTTTGATTTTTTCAAGTGTTAAACGATTGCACATGTTTACAGACATTTTATGTGCAACATTAATAATCGAAACTATCAGTATTTTACTAAAGTTATTTATTTAATATTTGTAATTTACATTTGTTGTATTGTAATTAAAAATAGTCCGCTGTATGAGATCATTTAACTATTTTAAACACAAAATTATCCGACATTAAACAAAAAAAAAAAAAAATAACGTCATAAAAATAAATAATTTCTAAAACTTTTTTCAATATTCAAGTTAACATTTTATTTATATCTGTATGTATGCAATTTTTTATTGGGAAAAGGCTAAACTAAGGCCCGCTTTCACAACTTACCGATAGCTAAAGGTACGATTTTATCGGCCGTATAAAACAACTGTTCTTTAACCTACCAGATAGGATGAACTTACATTATCGCTCATTTTAGGTTAAAGTAAAGTTTTAATAATGGAACACTTTTAATAAGGCCGGTTAAAGCTATCGGTAAGTTGTGAAAACGGGCCTAAATATAATAAATACTCTTAAAAAAAATTAAAATCAGTTGGTGGTGCTGGCTAGATTTTGAAGTAGTTAAAACTAAATTAAATTGTCAAGTAAACATTTTAACAAGCTTTTTTCGTTATTTTATAATTTTAGATCATGGCTCTATTTTGACACACGACACAGAACAATTCATAATTGGCCAGAGAGTTTGGGTTGGTGGCATACGGCCAGGGCAGATAGCCTACATAGGCGAGACACATTTTGCACCTGGCGAATGGGCGGGTGTTGTATTAGATGATCCAAGTGGTAAGTGTTTTTAAAAATATGTGTAAACATTTCACAATTAATAATTTTTCTAAATGAAAAGGCAAAAATGATGGTTGTGTTGCTGGTAAACGTTACTTCCAATGTGAACCGAAAAGAGGTATTTTTTCCCGTTTGACCCGTCTAACGTTGGCACCCTTGCCAGGAGCTCAAACGCCAACATCGCCGCTTTCAAAACTTTCACCAGATCGTTCACGTACAGTATCACCCACAGCCAGTATACGCAGTTCTTTCTTGCGTAGTCCGGGAAGTAAGTTAAACAATTTTTTACTCAACAAAAGATTCTTGGGAAGAATGTTTTCTTTTACATTTAAAATGAAATTGATTGAAATTAAAGAGCCAAATAAACGGTTACACACACATATGAAAAAATGTATGGAGAATGTTTGTGTGAAAATTAAAAAATTTTAATATTCACACAATCTTATTGTTGTTGTTGTCAAACTGCTTGTGTGGTTTATTTGGCACTCCTGAGCATATATGTATATTGGAAATAATGTATTCCTGAATTAAATGATGCAGAATTCCTAATTCCGCAAATTAATTTCTATAGAACTTATAATAGGCTTAATTCTTTGAGCTTTACTTCCAGAAGAACTAATTCCCAAATGATTTCATTCCTATGGAAAGTTGAATTATTTTGAATAACTTTAATTTGTTTGAATTCATTATTTTACTTTAATGTCTTTTCATTCCCTTCAAAATATTAAATTATTTTGAAATGCTTTACTTTTTTAAAATTCAATCTCTGATGGCCATTGAAGTATGAATTCATAGTATGGACAGGGACAAACTTATGGTGTTTTCTTTTCTGACAATAATGTTCCATGTATGCTACCATTGGCGCGGGTTTTTGTTTTGTTCTAAAAATATCTAAAAATGTGTAAAGTTGTCGTTTTCCTTTCTAAATATGTTGCAAAAATAAATGGGAAATTTGTTGCATATCTTACCCCCAGTTATTATTGAGAGTGATACAATACCCTTTTATGCATCTGCGTAAAGTACTTTTTTATGCAAGCAAGTATTTTTTTACCTTTTGTTTTGAGTTGTATTGTGATTTGTTGTTATATTCTGATGGATATAAAAACTTTTTGTTTAATAATTTTTTTTTTGGCGCAAAATTTTTAACAACAGCTGACTTTGATTATTAAAAATCAGTGCTGTTAACGCTTATTGGAATTCGAAGGAAATTTAATGTTGAAAATTGCTACAACCGTGGTGAATATCGCTTATTAGTACAAATTTTGCATCCAATATTTAACACGCTTAATACACAATAGTGTTGAGTGTAAAACGTAGCTATTATTTTGTTCCATTGTAATTTAGAAAAATGTATCACTTTGTAAGGATGCGTAAATAACACAATTATAAGGCATTATTATTTTTTAGAAAAGAAAACTCCATTATTGAATTAAAATATTTTTACTTACATACATAATTCAATTTGAAGTAGACTGAATAAAAGTTTTTTATAGAAAGTAGTTATAGACATTAGATGTTCTTAAGAGAACAAAACATTCCAAATATTAAAGAAAGGAGTTTTTGAAAATGTTAATCATTTCAATCCACATACATATATGAATAAATTCATCTGGGAATTAATTCAACAAAATATTAAGCTTGTAGAATGAAACTGAGAAATTATTAAATGGTGATGGTGTAAATAAAAATATTTAAAGCTGAATTTTTCAGCGAATTAATTCCAAATAGAATTCATTATTTCGAAAGTTTGACTAAGAGGGAAGAAAAGTTAATTAACTTTCTAAAATTTATTAAATTTTTAAAAACACCCAAATAAAAAAACAATTTTTTCATATGCTCACCTCCAACAAAACTATTTTTAACGAAAATATTTAAACATATTACGGCTAATTTTTTTTTATCTTATTATCACCGGCAGTCATACTATGGCTTAACTAGTTCTTAGCCACTACCATATTATGGTTGGCGCCGAACATGTTAGGGTTATTAATAATAAAAAAATGTTAAAAACTTAAAATAGCATGGCTGTTATTCAACCATAGCATATCGCTCTTGGAAAAGAGGGCATAATATTGGTAATTAAAAATAAATACATTTACACCAATACCCCGGTTTGCGTCGCTCATTGGGACCAGAATAACTCGACACAAACTGAAGCTCAATTTTCCATACATTTGTATTAATTTGCATTAAATTGGTTCCGGGATTCATAACTTTAGCCGAAAAAATAAATTTTGATTTGATAGACTTTATAAAGGACAATTTTATTTTAGATCTTTAAATAAAGTTAAAGATTTATTTTGAATAACCATTTGTTGTAAGAGCATTCAAAGCTGATTTTGATCTTCAATCCAAATAGTAAGAAGAGGCTCCATTTTTTTTTTTTAAAGAGACTTCATTTTTGTAACCGATTTGTGTTGTATCGATGTTCTTGTTTCAACAAATTTTTTAATTTTATCAGCGTCACAGGAACAGCAAACGCATTGGGCAAATTGCCCAGTTTTTGTTCCAAGCTTGTTTGCTTTTTTTTGACTCGCTGCTGCAAAATATTTAACTTTTACTTTACTTGCGAAAATCGTCAGGTTATTATTATTTTATCCTATAAGCCATCAAGTCGGTTTTGAGAAAAACGATAAAATAGGTTTATAATCAATTTTCTCAAAAACTGCTCAAAAGATTTTTTAACGCGCCTAATTGACTGCTACGTATGTTTTTAACAAAACTATAAATTTTGATGAATTTATATGCAAAGTTTTAATGGTTTTTCTAAAATAACATTTTGTCGTTTTGTGCTCCATATCAAATTTTATTTCGTATTATGATGTTTATTTTGACGTGGGGCAAAGTAAGTCTATGGCAAAAACAATGATGTTGATGGTAAATATAGAACTATAAGGACATGTTGGTATGTTTTAGAATGGTGATAATTGCTAAACTCTCTCCTATAAGCCCCGAACTGCAGATCCAACATAAAATGGAATGAAAATGTTTGTTACCTAACGCAAATCAATATTCAACAATTATTTTTGTTGTTGGCTCCATATTCATTTCAAGTTTCACATTGTGCCCAATAAATTTTAACTATTGTGACGGATTATTTTGACGTACGTTGTTCATTATTCGAATGGCGCAAAGCAATAGTAAAGTATAATTTTGTTATGTTTGTATGCAAAATTTGCCCCATATGCAAACAAATTGTCATATGTAGCAATATAATGTTCAATGAACCTAAAAAATGTGGATGTAGACCAAAGTCGATCCTGAATATCTCAGATTCTATATGAGATATCAAAAAATTGATTTTGAAATATGAAAGAGAACATTGATGTCATATATAATCCATTCCTAACTCATTTTTCAAAAATGGCGTGTAGACTAAGACAATAATCACCTGACGAAATGTAATTTGAAACCATTTGCAATCAAAAGACAATGTTCACATTTGCATTAGACTTAAACGGGAAATCCCCTTTTTCTGTTTAAGCTTTGTACAAACATTTTTATATGTATTTACGACGCAAATCGAATCACTAGCGACGCAACTTCGAAGCCATGCGAAGGCATGTGAAAAAAAAACACCGCAACTTCGAAGCCATGCGACGCAAAACGGAACAAAAGCGACGCAAACCGGGGTATTGGTGTATTTTGATTTAAATAAAGAAAAACTTCTATGTAACGAAAAATTATGCCACATGTCAATTTCTTCTCGCAGTTTTTATAAAGATCAAATGTTTTCAAGACCCTTGTGTATTCCAGAGTAACCAATGCTAAGAATTTGGGTGTGGCGATTATCGAGGGTTTCGTTGACCGAGATTACATTGTCATAATATAATTGTCATAAATTAACCATAATATGGTTGTGGCTATATTATAGAGGACTAGTTTAACCATTATATTGATGCCGGTGACAATAATATGTTTCAATTAACAGAAATATGTTTAAAATGTTTTATTATTATTCGGGCATGTTCTGACAATCGCAAAACTCTTAACATTGGCGATTCTGACTTGAAATCGCATAAAAGGTGTTCTTTTTGGAGACTTCAAATTGCAAAAATATGTATACTCAATGGAACTAGAATATTTGTAAGAAACCACCATGGCATATCGCCAACAATACGCACGAGTTTAAGAAAATATGAAAATAAGTCTGGCGTTTTGCGATTTCAAATCGTGCGATTGTTAGAACATGGCCGATTATTTAATTAAGCTTGACGTCTCTTTTTTTTTAAAGTATTATATTTATTTAAACCAATATTTCGGCACTGCGTTGTGTGTCTGCTTCAGGGTTTTTTTTTTAATGTTTGACGAAATTAAAATTTTTTAACAAATTTAACAAAATTTCATGTAAAAATTTTCAATTAAATACAAAAAAGGTTTTCCAATTCAAACTAAAAAAAAGAGACCTCAAGCTTAATTAAATAATAACACAGTACAAAATTTTTCAGGTGATTGATTCGGGACTCAATTCTGATAATTGGTTATGAAAGTAGACCCAAAAAGAAGAACTTCTGCATCATTAGTTTGGTCATGGTACATCAAAAAATCATTAAAAATTAATTTGAAGTTAGTATGTATTGTATAGGGGAATTTGTCACGTTTTAGGCTCTTTTGTTTGTCATAACTCGAGAACCACTAGTCCGAATTAGACGAATTGCATATTTCCTGTGTAATATGAATCGGAATGTTTATTTTTATGCAAAATAAAGAATCAATAAAAAATCATGAATGTTTTTTTCAAAGAATTTTGTGGATATCTCGAGCAAATTTTTGAAATTCATACCTTTACTTAACTGTGAATAAAAGCGAAACGCGTTTATCGATTTACATGATTTATGTCTCATTTTGTTCATAGGTTATGCGACTTTACGTGAAAGTAATAGGACTTGACACTTTTTTACCGTTTTGGATTTTTTATGAATTAAAAATAAAAAATTTCAATTTTTTGGGCAAAAAATATTTTTTTTCATCATACATTTATTTATAACTGCGAAACTGTTGCTTATGTAGCGAAACGTTGCATGAACAGATTAAAGGAATTGTAATTCTTAATTTTTTCAATTCGTTTAAGCTAATTCGGACTAATGGTTCTCGAGTTATGACAAACAAAAGAGCCTAAAACGTGACAAATTCCCCTATACAATACTTACTAACTTCAAATTAATTTTTAATGATTTTTTGATCTATCATGACCAAACTAATGATGCAGAAGTTCTTCTTTTTGCGTCTACTTTCATTACCAATTATCAGAATTGAGTCCCGAAATCATGTGTTGTACTGTGTAATAACAAACATTTTGTAAAGGTTTAATAAGAGTCAATTTATTTAAAATTGTTTGTTAAAAATAGTTTTGTTGAATGTGACCATATTGCTTGTGCTTTATAAACGTTAACGCTCGAAAAGGGAAGCAAACATATCTGCCGTTTTCAATTCAAGAAGATCTTATTGAAATTTACAAAAATTCAAATCTTTTCGAGAATCTTCACATATTTATGTATACATATATGATTTCAATTTAACCTTTTTTGCCATAATTGAAATCATGTGTTAAAAGAATTTGGAGAGAATATATTTTTAACGCGTATTCTTTTTTACGTTACATCATAAGAAAATGGTTTGACCGTGGGCGATCGAGTTATTGTTTCATCTGGTTTTGGCAGTCGTCCTGGAATCCTACGTTATTTAGGCGAAACACAATTTGCATCCGGAAATTGGTGTGGCATTGAATTAGATGAGGCCAGTGGCAAAAATGATGGCTCGGTTGACGGAATTAGGTTTGTGTCTAAGCTTAATTAAAACCAATTTCAAAATTTTATTTTAATTTTATTGAAAATCCTACTCTATAGATATTTCGAATGCAAACCCAAATATGGTGTATTTGTGCCAATTGCAAAAGTCTCCCTATCACCATCATCTAAAAAGTCTCGCCTATCCCGCACAGGATCCCGTGAATCTCTTACTTCCATTGGCACAATGAACAGCATTGCCACGACAAATACGTCACGTATGCGCTTGAATGCTCAGGTATAAAAACACAACTATTGATCTGCCAATATAAACGATGCTGCATGCTTTTACTTGAGTTCTTTCCTCTATAATTTCGTAAAAAAAATTATTATTGTTATTATTTTTTACTTTCTTTATTTAAGTTTTTTATTTAACTGTTTAGATTACATTTTGACAAAAAATATCCATACACAAAAGTATTAACTAAATTTTTAAGCAAAAAACGTTAAAGTAGACCTACAACATATTTTTGTTTTTGTTTTGTTGAATTTAATTAACAATTTCCCATTAACCACTAATAAACTAAATCCTCCCTGTTTCTTTTTTAAGCAGCGCAAATCGTCGTCATTTAAACCTGTTGCTGTTACATCGCCAAAAAGCCAATTTTCCATGCAGGTACGCTAAAACTTCTCCCAATTAATTTAACTTTAACCTCAACAACTTGCAATATTACAAAAACATTTTTATTAATACACTTCCCACACGTCTTGACCCTCCAATTAATTATTAAATATTTTTATGTGAATGTGTTTTATTTATTGTACAAATATTTATCTAATTATGTTGTATCATTAAATCAATTCTAACTAAAAATTTACAATATTTATATGTCTGGGGAAACCGTTCGCCAGAAAGTTCAAGTGACATTATTTAGGGATTTAACGATTTGGTTCATAACAGCTGATACTCGTAGTGTCGACATAAAATGTACATTGTAGTGTGCACATCAAGGCGAATTTATTACAGGTGGTCTTAAAAGGCCTGCTGATATTAGCTTAAATCACTGTTGAATGTCAAAATTTTGTTAATTCTCTTTTATTATCTTTGTTTCTGTTTTATTCCTGTTTTTGACATTGAACAATGATTTTACGAAAACAAATTGCTTGTGGTTTTTGTACGAGTTGTACTTGCTGTAGTACCGAGATTACCTGGAATGAATTCGCCTTGGTGCACATTGTACATATTTAATTTAGTGAGGGATTGCCATTCTCGAAAAAAGTTCTTTTACAAAAAGTAAAACAAAATATAAAATCAGTCTTAGCTACCGAATTTCTTAACGTCCGATTTCGTAAAATTTGGAACAAATAAATGAAATCGTATCAAAACTTATCTTCCCATCCAATAATTATTTTATAAAAAAAGCAAGAAGTGAACATTTACATGAAAACAAAATCAAAACAAAACCAAATTTACAAAAATTGTTTTTGTTTATCATACAAAATTCACAGTTTTTAAAAGACAAAGAAACGCGTTATAACTCTATAAATTTTCGTAAATTTTGTTTTTGTTTTCATGTAAATGTTCACTCCTTCGACTCGTATTTTAGATAAGCCGCGATCAGGGCTGCCAGATTTGACAATTTATCGTCGTTTTGACGATATTTTTCCGAAATTAGCAAAGTGCCGATTTGCTGATTTTTTTTCTAAAAAGTGCTATTTTGTTCAGTCTCCAAAGTCTGAATAAAACATTAAATTTTCTGACAATTTCGTTTTTTAATCTTGGAATGTTTAGCAGTCGTAACAAGAGCGGAAAGCGGAACGTTTTTTTCGCTTGGCTTTTACGCTGATATGCCATACCAAAGCAAACGCGTCAACGTTGTGTCACGAACAGTAGTGATAGCTTTTTTGTTTAATGAAACCCACAAATTATAAATAAAAATAGAGATAAAAACTCAAGCTTTACCAAAAAATAGCTAAATTGCCATAATTAATTAGAAATAGCGGCAAACTTCACTACTAAACGAGCTGTCAAAATCGGGGTTTCCTATTGCAAAGCGGCCGCTCTTTTCTATAAAACTATAAAACGCGTGTCGCTTTTGTGTAGGTACGGCTGTAATATTCAAGTCTTAAGCAAATATTTGATTATTTTCAGAATACAAATACAACAATGTTACACTTTGTTTATCTTTCGTCAAACCATCATCAAATGAACCTTTTACGACTCTCTTTATAAATCATATTTTCAACAATTATACGGCGAACCTTTCACGCGTCTTTCGCTGTGCTATGGAAGAATCTTACTCGTGTTACAGTTTATCCCGTGTGAGGAATCTTCTGCGATTAAAAAACGCGGTCAGCGACGATAAAAGACGCTTTTCATGAGACTCCCAGTAGCTCTTACACGATTCGATCAAAAATTTTTTAAAAAAACTAAATATTAAGTTTTTCGATTTTTTTATTTGTTCTCAGGAAACAGACGATTTTCTCACAAATTTATCTGGCAGCCCTGGCCATGATTGTTTCTAAAAAAGGTATACAAGCAAGCAATATCAAAAGGAAAAAAAAGAAAACAAATTAAAGTTTCTATATGGGAAATGCAAGACTTACAGCAATTTCCACGATGTCACACGTTAACATTCGCATATAAAATAACATTTAAAACAAAAACAATTGCTTAAATAACGTGCGACATCAAGGGATTGGCTGTTAATTCCTTACATTGCAGTGGCAAAAAATAATGAAAAAATTCTCGAAAAGCAAAAATTTAAAAAAAAAAATGGTGTTTTCTGGTTAATAAATTAATTTATCTTTAAAATTATTAGTTTTTTTTTGTTGAGATGAGAATTTGGATATGTAAAGTTCAGCTTCGGCTCGGCCGAATTTAGCTATTTAGGCCGAACTTCGGCATCGTCCTAAAAAAGTGGCTTAGGTCGGACACTAATAAAATTGTCTCTTTCAAGTGCCTTCACAACTAGTGGTTAGCGTTTACATAAGTTCGTTTTTATATAAAATTATAATTTCTACAATATTGATCTTATACTTTATAAAGCAGATAAGTAGCAGAGTTGACTCTGTCTGTCCATCCGTCAGTTTGTCTGTCCGTTCGTATGCTAAAATGGCTTTTTGAAAGACCGACATATATCTTTTTTCAGTTTTCTCAGTAAATTGTAAATAAAATCAAGAGTTGTGCTCCGATTACAATGAAATCAACCACATTTCATTCGAAATTATGTTAAGATAAATGTTTTAAGACCAAAACTGTGACTTTTGTCCGCGTTTTTATTTTTTTATGAATTTTTTAAGATTTTTTCAAAATCTTCCTCTTTTTTCAAAAATTCAACCATATCTCTGAAACTATACGTAGAGAAAAAAATCATGTTTAAATATGGTCTCCTCCAACCAAACTATTTTAAAAAAAATTTTAAGCATATGATTAATATAACCATATAATTGTTAGCGACAACAATATTATGGTTAAATTAGTCCTCCATTAAACACCCACAACCTTATTATGGTTGCCTCTAATAATATTATGGTGAAATATAATAATAATTTGTTTTTAAATTTACAATAGTATTTTCCTCTTTTTCAAGAGCAGCCTACTATGGTTGAAAACCAACCATGCTATTGTAAGTGTTTAATAAATTTTAGTTATTATTGAGCATTACATGTTTTGAGGCAATAATAATATGGTTTGGACTTCTTGATGGAGGCCTAATTTTACCGCTGACAATAATATTGTTATATTAAATATAATATGTTCAACATTTTCTTTTAAAATAGTTTGGTTGGAGGTGACCATATTTAAACATGTTTTTCTCTGGGTGTAGATGTCAAATTAAAAATCAATGTAAGATCGGGTTAAAGATCATAATGTTGCCGAGTTTCGGACTTTTTTGTGAACTAATTATGTGTCAACCGTATTCAAGTTATGCCAATATATGTAGTGAAAGTGCCTTAATTTTGGACATAACGGTATATCTCGAAAAGTGGAGCTGATATAGAAAAATAGAGATGAGATTTGAAGTCAGCACCCTCAAATTAGTAAAAATTTGCTATCAAAATAGTTTAAATTTGTTCCCTTGTGTAATTATTGAACTTTATCTTTTCACTTTCACCTTAAATGAACTTAGTGAAATACTGGTAGCAGAACTTAACAAAATCGGTTCCTAAATGACGTAGTTCTAGACAAATAACTACCTTTTTCATCCCGAAATAATTGTTTTGGCTCAATAGCGCCCATTCCATAAGAGCAAGGATAATTAAAGCGCATCTCAACAAATTCGCAACTTCCTTGATCACAAAAATCGTTGAATAAAAAAAAATTCTGTTGTCTTTGCGATAATCGATGCATATACAAGATGCAGCGGATTACAAAGTTTGCGTTAATCTTCATCCGCTTATATAGTTTTTTGTTCTATCACTTCATAACGATTGCAGGCTCCTTTGGCAATTCATGACACTCTGTCTGAAATACATCAAAACAGTACGAATAAAATTACCAAGTTTCTAACCGTACAATTCATTAACACGAAAATCTGAAAGAACCCTATCCGTTATAAGAAATGTCTGCAACATCTGTTGTCGATGCTACACTATCACACAAAAAATATGCAAAACATATGACTCAGCTTCTTACGAAGAAAATGCAACTCTGATCGCATAGAATCTATCATTTAATGCAAATTTTATAGTAAAGTGAATACCCGACTTAAGCCTTCATCATCGGGTTTGTTGCGAAAGATTTAGTATAGCGAATGTATTCAATCGAGTTAACATTATCAGTTATTAATTTTCAATCACTTCAAAACGTATTTATAAAATTCACTTGGATTCAACGGTTTCTTCAGAAAATATACTTATTTTTTTATTAAATTTGTAAAATATTTCCTGTTAACTACATATTTTTTTGTTCGTTGTAAACTAACCCCAGTTTATTTGTTATTTTAAAATAATTAACAAAACCCACCAATTTTAAACAGAAATAAACACAAACAATTTTTTATTTAACGATATTTTAAATTTGTTTATACATATACATACATACATACAATATCGCACTTGATCATAAAGAGGGTATTAACTCAAAATTTAAAAATGTTCAGTAAAAGCCAAACAATTTTTAATTTAATATTAAAGGCATATGAAAAAAGATTTTTTCAAACCAACCGTTTTAATGCCAAAAAGTAGACAAAATAGCGCGATATTTTTACAGCAGGTAGATACATATGAATAGTTCGTGTCAATTTTTTCGAAAAAGTGTAAAAATAAAAAAAAATTTTAGATACTACCTATGCTTATGATCAAGTGCAATCAATATATTTTACTTATTTTTAATAATATTATTTTTATGGTTATTTTTCAAATTTAAAACTATTCATTATTCTTTAAAACTATTTTGTGTAAATAAAGCGCAGTTTAATGCAACTTTCAAACCAATAAATTTCATTTGCACGCTTTTGTTTTATTATTTTTTTTATCTCCTCTTATTATTTTCTTTTTGATTTGTTTTATTTACTTAAATAATCATTCGTTTATTTTGGTTTTCTGCCTTTTTGGACGCTTTTGTTGTAACAGTCTTAGATATATGTTATCTTTATTCTTTATTTCTCGCCAAAATTTTGCATGTGAATGTTGTTTAAGGGTACTTTACACCATCACACAAGTCTTAAGTATTTTGAGGGAAATACAACCCTGTCATGATAAGTTGTTATTGGTTTTGACATTGTTTAAAAAATAATTAGATCAGGGAGGTATTTTTGTCAAAACACATAAGACTTGTGTGATAGTGTAAAGTAGCCTTTAGTAAGTAAATCTTCCGCTTATAATACCCCTGAAAATTGTACAGGATTGGGGTTGACATGATGTTTTGGATATGATATTAGTCTGACTTATGCCAATGGGGAACTAATTTTTACACAGTACTTCTGGTTGCACCTACTATAAAAATTTGTTTTTAAAAAAGGACTTTTTAGAAAGTGCATTAATTTGCTTGGACTAACAAAGTCCACAGGAGCACATTCTGATCCATTATGAAAGTCCCAAGAAAATTGTCGACAAACTTTTTTTTTGAACTTACGGTTATTTATAAAACAAATATTTAAATTATTTTTTAGCAAATTTTTTAAATTAGAGGAAATTTTATTTGCTATTTATCTTAAGCTACTTTTCTTAATAGTTTTTGAGATTTAACATGGGGTTAATAAGACAAAATAAATATTTGAATTAAAGGAAGCGATTATAAAGTTTGCTTGTTGGTCCCGTAGGTTTAGAATATAATGTAAATATAGGACTTAAGGGTCCAACAAATTTTTTGTAGTAATATTTTAAAAATTTTGAAAGTCAAGGGTGGGTGGTCCTACCAAAACCAACGATGTTTGTTGTAAAGAAAACAAAAAGTTTTCAGAGAATTATTTTTATATTTTTTATTTTGGTAGAAGGATCTATGTAAATTATGTGTAAAAATCGTCCAAATGCTTGCCACGGCTTCGGACGCTTTCTGATGTACACTTTTTCTTTTAAATATCCTCAAAGAAAGAATTCCAGCGTTGTCAAATCACATGATCGTTGCGGCCAATTAACATCGTCACGACGTGAGACAACACGGCCACTGAATTTCTCGCGCAAAAGAGTTAGTTATTCATCGGCTGTGTGACAAGTGGCACCATCCTGTTGGAACCACATATCGTTCAGGTCCATATTCTCAATTTCTGGCGACAATAAGTCTTTTATTATCTCACGATAGCGAACACCATTCACAGTAGCTGCCTGACCGGCCTCATTTTGGAAAAAATATGGCCCGATGATGCCGCCAGCCCAATGCAATGGTTTTTCGACAATCTCTCTTGGATAATCATTCGCCCAAATGCGGCAATTCTGCTTGTTACCGAATTTACTGTGTGCACATTTGGTCGATTATGCTGACCAAAAAAATCACGTAGTGCACGAAATGCATTTTGATTTGAACGCCCATTTTCGTAAAAGGCTTCAACAATCTTATCGTAGAATTTGTCAAACACTGAAAGAAAGATATTTCAAATTAAGTTGGGCAAAAAACTTGACGTTAAGGTATGACTCACAACTTACATCGTGCATTATGGTTGGACCACCCTTTATGATAAACATTTCATATAGTTATTTAACATATTATTTTACATAAATTTCTTAATAAATCCTAGCAATTATTTCAAAAATATATATCGTCACCTAAAATCCAAAATATAACCAAATACATCCTAACCAATAAATAAGTCGATCTCGAATATTTTGTCGTTTACAGCCTTTTGGATTTTAGGTGATTTAATGTAATACCGTGAATCGAAAAAAGTTTGTAAAAATGTTTCGATTATTTAAATTTCAACAAAAAACATACAATAATACACATATTGGCAATTCACAAAGTGTTCTACTGCGTCGTATAAGTTGTGTATGCCATAATTTTTTGTATATTTTAAAAAACATTGTTTTATTTTTTGTATTAAAATATTATATGACAATGCAATAACTTTGTTAGCCGCAAATCGTAAGCTCATTATTAGTTTGGCGCATATGCCAAAATGTCGTTGTGAAGAAAAACGACAGTAAAGGTTTACATGAAGTTTTCTGAACTTAAATCGATGGAATTTTATTTGTATTTTCACCACTGCTTCTGGCATATGTTTTGAAGAAAAATGTAAATTTTAGTAAACGTTTATGAACGAGCTTAGAAGTTAATAGTATTTTATTGAAAGTGAAAATTATTGGTTTGTGCGGCATACACCACTTTTTTTAATTTATTTTGAAAGGTAGCTTTTTGTGCTGCATATGTATACTTACTTACTGCTGCCTATTGAGTTGTTGACATTTTATTCGGCTTTTGCTTTTACTACATTTTTTCATACGGCAATGGAGTTAAGCAAGAGTGAAATTTATTTTTTACGATTTTGTATGAGAATTTGCTGTATTCACCAAACACTGGCGTTTTAGGCGAAACTTTAATTAATACACTTTAAAATTGTTGATATGGAGCAAAATTAATGCTTAATATCTCAGAAACCATAAAAACCCTGAAACAGGTTTTGAATTCAGAAAGGTGGTATTCGGAATATATAACTATATCCCATACCTAACTCAACTTACTTAAAAATGGTCGGTAGGTCAAACCAATAATGAGCTGACGATGAGTTTTTTCAGAGTGCTATTTTTCCATTATTAAATTTTTATATTTTTTGTCATTAAATTTTGACTTTTACACTAATTTATCATAAGACAATATTGCTTTTTGCAACCGCGTTATTAATCCTTAAATAGTACTTCAGTACTTAGGACTTTAGAACACTTTGTGAATTGCGTAATTGATTTTTCGGAAATAAAACACTTAATTTATTTCAACTACCTGGCTCATAGTTCACAATTACTTTTGAACTTTAATTAATAATTTTGAATGTTTATACAATTACTCGTGTATAACAAATGAAAGGTGCTACACATCCGACGTGAATATGTCTTGAAAGACGTTTTTTGTTTTAAAAATTTTCACATAGCGAATTCTGCGTTTTTTTTAATTTGCCAGCCATCCATTAAGGCCCAGTTAGGCAAACGTTGCTGTACCCGTAATATACCGCACCGTACTGTAAGCACATTGGTGCACTTATAGAATATTTAAAAACGTGTCATATGTTTACCCATACATAAACAAAAAGCAATAGTATGCATTAAACAATGATGGGAATCAAAAATGTTTAAATGGTGACCGCTGTGCAGAAAAAGTACCAAGTGATTTAAATGGTATTTTGTGTATGTAAACAAAGTTAATAATTTAAAATTTTTATTATGGAATCACCATAAACAAATTTTTATTTCAGCATGTATATTTTTAGCATTCATATATTTTGCTCATACAAATATTGTAAATGTGCATACAACAAACAATGTTTTGAAACCATTTAAAGCCTTTTATTCGTTTCACATTTCCATTAATTGTGTATATGCATTTCTTTATTTTATACATCTAAACATATGTATATTTGTATTTGTATATGAAAATATGCAATTTTCGGGTGTGTTATTTGTATTGGAGTTATGGTCACAAAATGAACCGATTCCGATAAGTTTGAGAAGCTGATTTACAATTTGCCATATAACATTTGTGGGCCAAAGCTGATCTAAATACCAACATAATAAGATGGTTTATGCGCATAAACTCTCTATGGGGGCTTTGTGAAATTCTCAACATTTTCAATAGGCTTCTTTCTTCTTGTGACAATTATAACATATGCACATACAAAATGAACATTCAGCCGACGGATGGACAGTCTAGAACCAATATTTGTATGCGGTGTGGATAGCACCTATTGTGGTGCAAAAACTAAAGTGATACATTACTTTTTGCTTATAGTCCATTCCGCTAAAAGACCAAAAACGTATTAAAGCCAAAACTGTCATATTCACATGCAGATTTTTTCGAATTTAATACAAATTATTTGTTCTAAGATCGATTTCGCTTGTAGTCAATTTTCGTTTATATGCCACATTTACTAAGCATGCGTATATAATTCTTTATGCAAAAATTTTCGCTATAGTCCACTCTGTTTTTTTATATTGTTTTTAATCAACTGGCAACATGTTTTTAATAACCTTTCTGGCAACTTAATAAATGTCAAATTTCGCAATTTATATTTCATAACATGGTGTCTTCATCTTACAAGTTTTTGTCATAATTAACGTCAAACTTCATAAAAAAAAACGCTGAGAAAAATATTAGAGTTTGACGTTTGGTATAATAAAAAATTGTCAGGTGAAGAACCCATGTAAGTCTGGGATCACACTATGAAAGTTTTCTTTCAGAAAGTCTGAGTTTATTGGTGAGAGGGGAAGATAACATGCTTTTCTTTTCTCCTCTCTCACCCATAAACTCAGACTTTCTGAAAGAAAACTTTCATAGTGTGAACCCAGACTAAAGAACCAATGATATTGATATTTATGTTGTGTTTAATTTCGTCAGCCAAAGAATTAAAATGAATCTCATAATTAAGGCTTATGAAGCATTGAAATTATTTACATTTTTGTTTTTATTGTAAGCTTTTAAAGCATTTGAATTAATTTGTTTTAACTATTTATTTAAATTAAATCAATATTTGGTTATGTTTTAAATAAACTTTTCTTTTGTTTAATAAGAGCGGTTTTATTGAAGAAAATTATTTGTATGTAGTTCAAAATGTGGAGTATACTAGGTTTCACTTATTATCCATAAAATGGCTTATAAAAAGTGGACTATAAGCGAAAAGTACTGTATAATAAATTGATTCGTATCAGTGTTTTTTTTTAGTAAACAAAATGCAAATAAATTGTTTGAATATGCGAATTTGTTTGTAGGACCGATTTCAGACAAAAAATGTTTTGATACTACAAATTTTTTGTTTGAATTCGAAAAATAATTTTTTCTGCTATAGCAACTGGGCAATATTTTTATCATATTTTAAAGTGATTTTAATGGGGTGAAAGGGGTCTCTTCATGTAGCCATTTAATAGCATTAATGCTTTGAAAAATCATTGGAAAAGGCAAATGGCCGTTGACTTATTTAAAATATTATTCCCGCAATTTGTACATATTGATTTATTATATTTAAATTATATCCAAAACATTATGTTGATCGCAAGTAAGATTTGTTAGTTATATGTATCAATCAAAATTTTTGGTTGTTTGTTTGTTTGTTTTATTTTCTTTCATTTTTGTTTCTTTATTGGGGTTGTAATAAATTAAGATACATATAATTAAAAAAAAAAAAAGGTTTTTACGATTGTTTAAAGCTTTCTTTATAATTTTTATATATTTGTTTATAACAGGACTTACTACGTGAGAAACAACAACATATTGAACAACTTATGATCGAACGAGATTTGGATCGTGAGGATTCGCAGAATACATCATTACAATTTCAGAAAAATATTAATGAGGTAAATATATACAGCGATATAACATACCCACCACCAGCACCACTATTCTTCCATACACCACTTAAAGCTACAGCAACAAATGTTGTCTTTCAAGCGGATCGCAGACGGCCGTTTGAGGTGCTCTCCGCAACAATG
Organism: Pollenia labialis; assembly: GCA_949318255.1. Taxonomy (NCBI): domain Eukaryota; kingdom Metazoa; phylum Arthropoda; class Insecta; order Diptera; family Polleniidae; genus Pollenia; species Pollenia labialis. The sequence goes on along the minus strand of OX439141.1, from coordinate 67,975,261 downwards.
TTACGAAAACCGATTTCGAAACGATCAACATTGGTTGAAACGCCTTCGCCAACATCGACAGTTACCGGATCAAAAAAGAAAGTTTGGTTTTGCGATAAACAGAAATTATATTTTCCCAATGGTTTTTGAATTCAGCAGAATTAATGATTCCACTTATAATCATATTTTTTTTTTTTTTTTTTTTTTAATAATTTATGTGGATCCAAGATTCGCTGTTGTGTTAATTTGTCGCAATTAACTTTTGATTATTTGTTTATTGTATTTTTTTTTATAATGAATTCACAAATTTTGTTTCTTTTCTGCACTGTGTGTTGTAAATTTAACCAACGAGTTGTTAATTAAGAGTCTTTCCAATGTAGTTGTAAAATACAGAGTGCCCTCGTTTTGGTATTTTTCCAAAAACACTGGTAAACATAAAAAATTAAAAAAAAATTATTTGCTTGATTTTGGAGATCCGTAGGGCACAATGTAGTTGTTTTTACATTTAATCCATTTCAGATTATTAATTTTTCTTTCTTTACTTCTTCTTTTTTCTTCTTATGGCATTTGTACCTTTTTATGTTTCTTTTTTTTTTGTACACGATTTTTCACATTCGTTAAAAATTTTTCATTAAATGAAAATTGGTTTTATAAGAAGTTTTTTCATACAACTAATTGCATGCTGAATATTAAGTTTTTTTTTTAATTTTAACAGTACATATTAACAAATTTATTTCAAGATAAAAATATAAAAAAAAATTAGTCATAAACAATCGAGTATGCCCATCAGGCGAAATATCTTACAAGATGGGCAGAGAAAATGCTTTCCCCGGAAAATTCAATTGTTTTCAATTCCCGCTTTGCCCTGGAATTTTATGCAGGGTTGTCGGCAGTTTTAACAAAAATGAGATAGAAATTACTTCTCCTCATACATTCCAGCATAAATAATTTTTCTCTATATATTATTACGTAATTTATTACGTAAATATCGAAGAACATAAGAAAATGTTCATAATGCTGGGTACACACTATTCAATGCATTTCCGTAATCCAGCAAATTAAATTCTTTTTTCATTCATTCGAGATTTCATCAACATCAAAACGTTTTGATATTTTGGGATTGCATTGATGTAGATCCCACTGTCTGTACCCAGCATAAGCAGTTGGCAAAAGCACTGTGAAGAGAAGGTGCTCAAAGTAATAATAACTTTTGAGCTCATTGAGCAAATTATTCAATTATTGCTCAATAATATTGAAAATATGTGGGTGCCTGTAGACGTCATTTGTCAGTTATGAGTTGATTGTTGTTATTACTCCTTAAAAGTAACTTGTGTGCATGGTTTCGTTATTTCGCCTTACCCCAAAATAAATGTCCACTTTCAAAAGGCTTTTAGCAAGACAGTGGCCACACGGGATAGTCTAAATCAATAAAATTTAACCTATATATATCCTTTATACGACCAAATACAAGGAGAAATCATACAAGGTGGTCTTATTTTGAAAACGGATACAACACTGTAAAATACGTTAACGTTGTGTCAAAATAATACAACACTGTAGTAAACAATTCAAACAACTGTAAGAAAAGATAAACTCACTGTTTATCACAGTCTACACGACTGCAACCCTTTAGTTGGTAGTTTGGGCACAAAAGTGGTCACAAGGAACAAGCTTCACAATTTGTTAGACATTAGAAATAGTCCAAATTGATATATTGCTTAAAATATTATAGTGGTCGGTATCAAAGATTTAACTAGGCCCAAAACACCGTTCTCACTTGTTATAATTATTCGTATAACTTATATGCCATCTAAAGATATATAAACTTAACATCTGTTTAACTAAAACACAGTTAAACTTTGTTAAAAAACGCACATTACTAAAAATACTAGCATTTAACAACACAGTGCAACAAATCATCATCATAATTAATTCTTACATTATGTGCAATTTGTTTAAAAAAGGGAAATATCCCTTCCGAAATCCTTTCGGGGCTTTATTGTCCAATAATCTACTTTTATTTCGTATTGGAGTTAAGGAGGCTGAAACTGTTTGTTGCACAGTGTACCTTAAATAATTTTCCCTTTTATCTTCGTTAACAAATTCTATCACTTTATCACTTTAAATTTAATAAAATAATTGCCAAAATATTAATGTAAATTGACATTAAAGTAAGTTTTAAGAAAAACATCTACATTTAGACAATCAAATGATGGAAGTGATGTTTCTGAATTATCATTAACCTTTGCAATATAACTTCATGTAAATTAAGTTTCTTTGTCCAATAGATTATTCCAAAGTTGGCTACCTGGTACCGCTATTTGAGGAGCCGCAGAACAAAACGTACTTTTTCAAACATTTAAAATTTTTGGGAAATTGAGGATTATTTATTTCGACCCCTTAAAAAACTGCATGAACCTGGAAATGAAAACAAGTTTTTTGCTTACCAAAAGATGAATCAAACTGCCGTAAGTCAACACATTAAATGTCAAGGATGTTTAATATCAAACCAATTTTATATCGAAAAAGTACGTTTTGTTAAAAAAAAAATGAAAAAGTACGTTTTGTTAAAAAATTTTTGCTTTTTACGTATTCCCATGTTTAAATTTTCTACAGATTCTTGTAATTCTTCCATGTTTTAATTATACTATTGAATTAATTATTTTTTTCATAACACTCATTCACCAAACAAAAGTTAAATTATTGCAATTGTTGGTGGATATTCTTGAAAACGCGTCGAAGAAATACAAATTTACATTACAACAAAAGCAAATTTTATTTAACAGTTAATTTTAAATAAAATGAAATGATATAAATAAACGTCAAACAAATTAAGAATATTAAGAAGAATATACACGAAGAAATGGCAAAAACAATGAAAAAAGCACGTTTTGAAAAGAAAAAAAGTACGTTTTGTTATGCACCAATTTTTTTAGAACCCAATTTCTTGGTAAAAAAAAAAAAAATATATGCTAACTAGATTTTTTCTTAAAGATTTCAACCCAAATATTATAAAAATATCAAAAAACCAATTTGTCAAAAAATGCGAAAAAGTACGTTTTGTTCTGCGGATCCTCATTTATAAAGACACCGCGCTTAAATAGCGTTGAAAATTGAATACAGGGTTACCGCGTATATCGATTCGAAAGAAATCATTTACGGATTCGAACAATTTGTGCTGTGTATTACGAATTTCGCAATATTTGTTTCGAATAAACGGAAGTTTTATTTAATTTATTGAAAACAAAAAAATCCCTTTCTTAACAGCCACTCTCTATTACGAACAAAAAGTTTTCATCAAATTTCCCATTTTTTTTAAATACAACATCTGTCATCGCTTCGACCGATTGCGAATTACGTAATACACAGTAGAAATTGTTCGAACTCGTAAATTATTTCTTTCGAATCGAAACACGCAGTAACCCCCCAGGCTATTGATACTGAAATAAAAAACAAATATCGAAAGCGAAATTTGTGTTGGGTTGCCAACCTTGGAATGTTCTATTGTTGTGTCAATTTAATATTTTTTTTTTGTATTTTGGTTAAATGTTAATTTGTATTTGTTGTTCTTGATTTAATTCAATTATTTTAAAATTTTATTGTTGTTCATTTATACATTTATAATTTTATTTGTATGAAAGTAAAAAACTATTTATAACAAAATAAATTTTGTTTTATTACTCCTGCTTTTATTTAAATGTTAATTTATTTAATGATACGTGCGTTTTTAGTTTAACATTTCAAATCAAGATTGAAGTGAAAAAACGTGTGCATTAAACCGTGAAACATGAACAGGTGCTTGAAAGCAAACGGATAAATATCGTTAGTGAATTAGTTAATAACAATAGTGCGTAGTAAAACCAAGAAATATTTATTTTTTTTACGCAATCAAAGTTTGCCGCTAAAATCAGATCAGCAAGTGAAAAGAAAAATTGAAGGAAGGAGAAAGAAAAACGCAAAACTAAATTTTCTTTTGGTATCTATTTATTTTTTTTTTTTTTTAATTAATTATTAATTTATCATCGCAATTGGTTGTTTTCAACGCATTTATATTTGTTTTCTTATTCAAATTTCCATAGAAAGTACTTAGTGATGCCGATCGTTGGGCCAGACTTATAGCACGTCGTAGTTTTCGTTTGGCTGATCTGCGCCGAGAGTTTCGCGGCTGGAGTGGAAACCACGAGAAACATTGTATTCTCCATAGTGTACTAACACCTCTACGCATTAAATAAAAGCACGCAATGTAGTTCTTTCTTTTGCACAAAGACTTTAACCTGGAAAACTGGGTTTAATTGTATTTTAACATTGTTTTTGTTGTTGTTGTTGTAAGAGTAGAAAGACTAAAAAGAAAAGGAGACCCTGTACCTCGTAGTGCTCAAAATAATATTCAAATAATCGAGAGTAAAATCAATGTTGGATAATCCTTTTTAATAGATTTTTAGAATGTTCCTTCAACCCTCAATTAAAAGTCCTCTCCGATGAACGAACATAATTTTGAAGTTATTGATTGAATGCTGGCCGTCGCAAAATCAAACCAACCAACCAACCAAACTCTAAACCAAATTTCTAATTAAACAAAATTGGTTTTAAACGAAAATATTTATATCTTTTTAGATTTTTTTTTAATTTTCTTTTTTTCCAAAAAAAAAAAAAAAATTTAATTAAAAACAAAAAAAAATTTGTTACTGATCCGGGAGCAGAATATTGAAACTATTACCTTAACTACGCTACATTTAATTCAATTACAATTTTGATTATTTTTAAGCGATATAAGCGAATTTTATTGCTTCTGTTATATAGATTTTAAAACTTTAAATACTATTCTTATATATTTTATTCATACTTATTTACGATACGATTTTAAGTATAAATTGTATAAATGTATATTTTGTTAATATTTAATTAATTGCAAACAGAAAAATACATAAAATTTTAATTTACGAAAATTAAATGGCTGTTTTATTTAAAAAAATCAAAATACAAATATTAATTTTTTATTTTACTTTTCGCCATTATTTTTTAGCTTAAAACTTATATTGCTCATTTGGAGCGTCAAATAAGTGAGGAACGTAAAAAGGCCGAAGATTTGCAATTCTCAATAGATGAGGCCACGTTTTGTGGTGACGAATTGAACGTAAGATTTTTATCCTCCATACCTTTATGTAATTCCCGTGGATACAGAGATATTTGATTTATTTATTACACTGCACAAAAAAATGAGTGCTTTTCATATAAATTTTACTACACGTTCAGACACTTGTGTTGTGAAAACAGCACATTAGTCAAATCCAGATTTTTGGTTTTGATCGGATATTTTGTAGATTTAGTATGTTTTCTGTATTTTGGGCTTTATAGTTATTTTGACGTAAGCTGCAACTAAAATTTACTATGAACAAAATCGGTACTAACTGTTACAATATATGAATTCTCATGACATAAATTTAGCGAAAAAGGGCAGTGGCCGTATTCTGTAATTCGCTAAAGCTAAATCTCTATCGCTAAAAATCTAAGAAGTTGATTTAGCGATTTTTGGCTACGAATGCAATACTGAACGTGCATTGCTTAATTTGACATCGCCATAAAAATATAATTCGCCGCAATTTTAGCTTTTAATTTCATCGCTGCAATTTTTCATTTTGTATTCTCTAAGGCTTTTTAGCGATCGAGATTTAGCTTTAGCTAAGCGAATTACAGAATACGGCTGCTGCAGCCGTTAGCTTTGCGACAGAATGATAGGCAAATGAGAGATTTAGAAAACCCAATTTCTTTAATCTACAGGGGAAAAAATAAACGCTTAACAAAAAAAAAAACGGCAATTAAGATCATGTAAGATAAAACTTAATCTCTTTACGTGACGTTTCTAACTTTGACAGAAAAGCGTATGTCACAATAAACACGTTGACAACACACCAGTGATGGAAAATGGAAAAATCGAGATGGTACTGACCAAAGAATGACAAAAATATAATTTTAAGTACTCTTTCAATATTAGTGAGAAAACAGGTATGGACATGCATGAGTAGAGATCAAAACCATACACATACATACATACCATTACCCATAACAACCCTGTCATGATGATTCAATCATGAAACATACTGATAATGTTAAATCATCAATGACATACATATGCTGAATTTTCTTTGGCGTCATACATGAATTTTTTAATGAATTGTCCAAAATATCATAGATTACTAGAACTGATTTTGTTCGTTAGGCTTCCGCGTATTAGTGAGTCCTAACAGACAATATCATCGATATTCAGACAATGTTGTCAAGTTTCAATATACTTCAATGCGGTGATAAACAAGAAAATGACATACATAAGTACATTTATTTAATAATCCGCTGTTCAACCATTGAAGAATAGCAGACAAATGTCAGCAGAGTTCCGTTTTATATCGAGTGATAACAGACAATGTCGATTACTTTCAACTTTCTTTTATACAGTGAATCTTTCATAAAAATGTCTGCAAAACTGTATTTTGCAGTGTCGTTGTCGCGTACTTTCATCGACATTTCGATATTGTCAGAGAAATTGCGCCTTGAGACCCAGTTTGCCAGGAGGAATCATAGATGAAAATATCAACTTGACAAAGTCGCTCAAAAAACGCCACCGGGAAGTTGAACTTAAATATGTATAACTATACGCCAATTCTTTTTGAATGTACATGCAGATATAAATAAAATTTCTGTTAGCTATCTGCAATACCCATGTAAGTATGTGTATTAACGTAAGTATAACGTAAATGTACAGAGTGAGAGAGAGAGCAGAGATGGAAAATGCAGAGCCACATGCACATTTGACTTTTAACATTCCGTGTACTATAGGCTTTACAATTGCTGTATAACAATTTTTTTTAATATTCGATCATAAACGTACATTTAATTTGCCCCTCGTGGTCATAGTTAGCTTATACGTCTATAGAAATATGGATCTATCTATATTTTAAATTTTATCAAGATTTGTTGGATAGTTTTGGAGAGACATAAATTGCCCCCTATCTCCCCTCGTTATCCTATTTAAAAAAAAACATAGCTTCAGTGTCTATATAAATATGAATCTATCTAAATATGTTTAAAATTTCATTAAAATCTGTCAGATAGCTTCGGAGAGCAGAAATTCCCCTTCCCACTCCTCGTGGTCCTATTTTTATAGAAATGTATAGCTTATGTGTAGTTTTACATAGGTACTGCTGATTTTACGGACAAATTTATTTTATGTATCATAAATAATACATACATATGTATGTAGAATAATATGCAGAAGTGCCAAAAATACTGAAGGTATTTTTTTAAACATGGATATTTTATGTGTATGGCAGATAACCAAAACACATTCTTGGGTATTGAATAACATCTGCATAATATTCATGAATTTTTGTCTACTGAATGTGGTTGCGTGAAAATATTGCCGCGCATAAGTATAAGTAATAACCATACTTTTTGCAACGCATAACCATATGTGTATACACAATAACGAAAAGCGTGGGTAAATACCTCTGTATATTTTTCTTATGGGTACTTGTTGTCATTCTCTGGTACTAACCACCAGGCAAAGGAGTACTTTTTTCAATATTTTGGTACTTTTTTCAAACATATTTTTTATTGAAAAACAAACTTGAAAATAATAAACAAAAATACATAAAATTAAAAAACTAATTCATTTTAATAAAAATTTATAAAATATTTTGGTTAAGATGCTTAAAATAATGTCACTTTTGATATAAACATTTATGCATATGTGTGTATGTATATGGGCATTTCCAGCGAAAAGTCTACTTTTTGTAACGTAACGCCAGAAATATTTTCAATTGTTTCTCAAAAATGTTTATATGTAGAGTTTACTTTTTTATATTTTGGTGTAAAGCGCAACAATCTCTAGATTTAGTAACAAAAGGGATAACGATTGAACAACATGGTCTGAAAATAAAACCTTATTTGTAATCTGGCGTTACATTAAAAAAAGTAGACATTTCTCTGAAAATGCCCATATTTACCTTAAAAGGAGCAAAGATTTAAAAATGTTATAGCTTAAAAAATAAATCTGTATTGGTCCAAAGTTTACTAAAAAAGGTTTTACACAAAACATCTTGCTTAATTCGGAGTTTTATTCAGTTTGTTATGCAAGTCAAAATCCACTTCCGTTTTTTTAACGTCTCGCCAGCGCATATTTTTGCTTATATCTGCAAATCCTTAGCTTCAATTACTGTGATTTTTTTTCTGAATATAGTGCTACCTCATTACTTTGTATATATAAAAACCCTTTTTATAAATTTGGCTTCTTCATTTATTTTTTTTACATTTTGTGCTACAAATATCACGACATGTCAAAATGGAAATGCCCATATGTGACAGCGCATAGAGAAAGGGACCTAAGGGCAAAAAAAAAATCAATTTTCACTTTTTTTTTTTTTGATGTGGACAACATCTGAGCATCGAATGAGACCGATCCCATGCCCCAAAAGTGTTCCCTCCCAGAGATATGCGCGTTTTATGAAGTGATGGTACACCAAAGATACACGTATTTTAATCTTTCTATTTTGCGCGTCACATATACATACATACATATACGTATTTGCTTATGATTTAATCCCAGCTAGCATAGGCTGTTTGTTAGACGATTATGTTTAGTATACAACTCCTAAAAGAATCTTCTGATGAGTATCTGACTAGTAACAAAAACATCTACATACATTTTTTTATTTATTACTTTTTAATTAATTTTTTGACACTTTCGTCTTTTAATCTTGGAATGGACCTTTGCGACTCTCTGTAAGAGTCGTATAACAATTACTGAGCTACTTAAATAAGAGCATTTTTGAAATATGACAATTCGATTGCCAATACAATTTCAATAAAACAAGGAGCCTAAGGATCTGTAATTAAAAACGGATTTTCCGACAGGATGGTGTTGATTTCGCGACCTAAAGGTTTGTTTTATATTAATTGTATGAAAACTTTAAGTTTAGACATAAAAAATACGCTTGATGCCCTTCTTTAGGTAGCTCAGCTATAAGGCTAAGCATTTCACGAGTTGTAAAATAATCCCTATCTACCCTAATATTTTCGTGCCAACGCACGAAATTGGGAATTGATTTTTAAAATGTATGACAAAAATAAAAAATACATATTTGTTTCAACGTTTAAAATTTTAGTCTGCTTTCAAAGTTACTTAAATTAAAAAAATTCGTTTGCGATTCCCAAAAAAATTTTGAAGTTCTTTTCGGCTTGAGCTTTTACAAAAGTAAAAACTTATTTCCTTCAAACATTTCAAACATTTTTCAATTTCTTTAGGTAGACATAAATAAGACGAAGCTAAGTTTAAATTATGACATACAAAGCGATTTACGAACAAATTTGCACAATCATTTTTTCCAGAGGAATATTGTTTTTCCTCAAAATTGCTCTTTTTCTTTGGTACTTTTGTCAGTTATAATATCTGTGGACTTTTGCCAAATTAACAGTAAATACATATTTTCATTTACAGAAATATATGTATAAAGTAAAAAAATGCATACATATGTACATTTTAATGGTTTCAAACCCTTGCTTTGTGTATGCACATTTTTAAAATAATAAAAGTTCATGTGTATGAATATGCTATAATACATATTTGTTTATAGTCAATTGTAATATTAATATAAAATATTCAATTATTTGTGTATTTATGCATACAAGAAATACAGTTTTAATACTATTTTAATCACTTGGTACTTTTTCTGCAAAGCGGTCACCATTTGAACATTTTTAATTCTCATCACTGTGTGCTTTTTTGTTTATGTTTTTGAAAAACAGCTGACACGCTCTTACATGTTCTATAAGTGTACAAGCGAGCTTTCAGTACGTTACGGTACGTTACATTGCATTTCATTACATTTACGGTCGGCTAAAGCGGCCTTAAGCCTTTGTTCCTGGAAATAATGTAATATGTGTTTTTAGTTCAGGAACCTCGTCTTAAGAAATTAATTTTACGGATGTCATCCAGTGTTTAAAAGGCTGCAGTTGAGATAGTAAAAGTCATAAGATTGTGCTGTAACTTTGACTTCTTCATTTGGCATTGGACAAAAATTACCTGTTCCTTTTACTTCTGATTCATTTAATGAAAAAAGTCGTAGTCCAGGCAAAATAAAAAAATTAAAAGTTGTACATAACAAAGAACATCGGCAGTCGACATGTTCGGAAGTGTTTAGTTTGACAGACTGAAACTTATAAAAAAATACGGAGATGGGACGTTGTGTTTTTGTTATCCATATTTTTTTTTAGATACTACATGTGTATTTATTTTAATGCTTAACCATCTTTTAAATTTTTTGAAATTAATTAAAACTTTAAATAACATTTTGTTTTCATATATAAATATCATTATTTATTTATTTATTTATTAGGTTTGTATTTTAAAAGTTCTCTGAATTTTTATAAAGTCTACTTAATTTCACTAACAATAATCAAGGCGAATTTACTACAGGTGGTGTCGAATTGTCATCTGATTTTGACAGTTCGAGCTTATTTGTTTTGGTTGTTTAATGTTTTGTTAAGAATGGTTGACATTTCGATTTATAAGCACTACCAATGTCATGTAAAACCCCCTATGTTTGTTCTGTTGTTTTTGGATTGTTGTAGTTCCGACACCACCTGTAGTTGAATTCGCCTTGGAAAGAGTTTTTGGTAAGTACAAAAATAACAGTATAACAAAATACATACACATACAATCATACATAAGTAAATCAAACAACAGTTGCTTTTTTCTTTCAACAAGGGATTAAAGACATAATAGGAAAACGCACTTCAAACTGCAAAATAAAAACACAACGTCCCATCTTCTTTAATTTTGAGATTTATTAAAGTTTCAGTCTGTCAAACCAAACTCTTCCGAACATGTCTACTGTCGATGTTCTTTGCAGGGCTGCCAAACTTGGGGATTTATCCCCAAAGATGGGGATTTATCCCTAAAGTTGGGGATTTCATGCGAGCAAAAAGGACAAAGCAAGTTATTTGGGGATTGGGGATTTTTTCGGGGATTTAAAAAAAAAATTCGGAGATTTTTTGGGGATTTTATACGTTTTAAATATAATTGTCTCTTCTTTGTTTAGTACATAAAACATGAAAAAAGTAGCAAAACTTGTACCTTACTCTTATCAACAACTAACACAGTGTAAAGGATCTTAATTAAGAATAAAATTAAAAAAAGAATCTAAAGCCGTTGTCAACACATACAATTTTTGATTTTTTAAAAACAATTTTCAAGGAAACATGTCTCTCCGAAAAATAAGTAAATCGTTACCTGAAACGCAAAAGGCCCTCACTAACGAAAAATTAAAAATCAACGTTTTCATTGATTCTGAAGTATTGCATCAACATAAATGTCCACAAAAAAATTTTGGAATCTTTCGACTAAAATTTGTGATTTTATTATCAAAAAACAAAAGTTCATGTCTATAAAAGATATTGGTGATTTTAAGGATGGCTAAAACCGACTGAACCAGCTCCAAATTCTTATAAATTGTCTCATATGTCTTCAAAAACAGCCTATGGCTCTGCTTGTAATTCTTCACTGGAATCGTATAAAAAGGATTTAAAAAAACATGCCGAAACCAGTCGCTACAAACAAAATAAAATAATTTTTAAATTTTTATTTGGGGATTTTGGGATTTCCTTTTAAAATTTTTCTTACTATTTAAAAAAAAAAATTAAAATTCAAAATTTGGTCAGAAAAAAAAATAAAGAAAATATTAACTTTTTAAGGTTTTGATTTTTAGTTTGGGGATTGTTTTTCAATTTTTTGGGAACAAGGAAAAGAGCAGCCCTGGCTCTTTGTTGTGAACAACATTTCGTTGTTTGCTTTTGCCTGGACTACGACTGTTTTCATTTAATGAATCAGAAGCAAAAGCAACAGTTTACTTTTGTCCAATGAAAAATCAAAAAGTGGAAGAAAAAGCAATTATTTTATTTTGAATTATTTTTTCTTTTATGCAACCTGAATAATTACGCTTATAATCTTGTACAACTTGTAAAACAAATTGTTTCTGTTCTTCATCTTTTGTGAAAAGTAAATTAAAATTCTCCATTAACTTGACACCTCTTCAGTTGTGTCATTTACTACCTTAAAGAGACCAACAATTTCTTTTGCTTTGTTAAAAGCAATCATTTTTTGCCAGTCTACTGGATTTGATTTTAAAAATTCTTGATCTATTGAGAATCTTTCAAAGAAAAGTTTTGTTTCCGCGGAAATAAAGTGCTCCATACAGTTGCTGATTAGAGTTGACATTTTTTGGTTTTTTATAATCGGTCGCTTTATATTTTCCCCAATTTCGCTAACATCTTTTAAGGCTTCAACCATTCTCGCTTTAGTGGTATGTGGTATTCTAGAATCAAAAAAAGCAAAAGCGACATTTGCAGGACTTAAATACCATAAATGATTTTGTAATTTTTTAATAACAATCTGCGATAATTCCTTGTCAACATTTCTAAAATTGTGGATGTTTTGTAGCAAAAGAAAATCATTATATGGCGCATGAGTTGCTAAAGTACACGAAAACCAAGCTTCGACATATATTTTTAATATGAAAATACAGATTTGTCGCAAACCATTCAGTTCCTGTGTTGACATTTCAAATTTTTTGCGCAACAAGAAAATTTTTAGACTATAAATGGCTTTTGCCATCCATCTTGCATGATGAATAGCGCCTGGCTTACGAAACTTGACAGTGTTATATTTGGGGTTCACAGGTGTTTGTCATAAAAATAACAAGGTAAGTTCTCACAATTCTTTGTAATCATCTCTTGGTTGTTTTTCTTTAAGCGTAGTCTGGGCAAACTTTGTAACATGGCTGGCTGATTCTTTTAAATGACGATTTGTTACTCCGTCGTCAATTCCAAATTTAAAGTTTCGCAAATTAAGTTTAGGCCAAGCTTTCTTAAATCTTTCAAAAATAGCAACATTTGGGCTTTCGTTTTTAATTATTTTGGCTTCAAAAACACTCCTTAAAATAATCTCGTGTATATGATGTCTGCACGGTAACCATAATAGTGGTTTATGTAAGAAATTTTCGATAAGAACACATGTTCCATTTATACGTCCAGTATTGACGGCTGTTGTGTCATAAACCAATGCCTTAATATGATCCTGCAGACCCCATTCTTGAATAGCGTTGCATACAGCTAATGCCTGTTCTTTTCCTGGTTCACTTTCTATAGAAGGGACTCGATGCAATTGCTCAATACATCCGTTTGTAATTATTATTGGCAGCCTGTCTACTTTGTCGTTGCCAGTTAAAGAAGTTAATAATTTACCGTCCTAATGCAAGGACAAGGCATTAAATTTGCTTACATTAAATTGTTTTTTTAATTCTGCAGCGTAATCTTTGCGCATTTTTTCTCTTGCAATGTGGATGGCAGTGATGACAACTTTTTGAGAGCAAAAAGCACTTTAAAAAATAAAAAAGCACTAAAAAGCACTATTTCGATCAAAAAAAAATGTAAAAAAGCACTAAGCTATTTTTAAAAATTTAATTAAACATAAAACAAGTTGCATATGGCGTTTATTGGGACCATTTTTTCAAGATTAAATAATAAATATATTTACATTTGTATAAAAACATTTTTCATTGTATTATTATTATCTTCAATAATAATAAAAATATCATCCAAATCATGATGATCCATCAGCTATGTTTGAATTTGACATAAAACCGTTTTAAAGTAATACAGTGCGAGCTCGATTTTTGTAACTCGAAAAATCTTGCCTGTTGCAATTACCGAAAATTTGCAATGACTGACCATTGTTTATAAAACTTAATGACAGCCTATATTTTAATAAAAAAACTTTATATCTTATCGTTTAAATTAATCTAAATTACAATCGTGCAAAGTTTAATAAAACAATTGGCGTATGATATTATCCAATTATTTTAACCTATGTACGCTTCTGAATGAAAATTAGGTGTAAAATAGAAAAAACATGTATGTTTGTCAAACCTTTTTGCAATAGCACTAGAGGTAGAAGTGCACAACACGCGGTTATTTGGAGACGAGTGTTGTGCGTTTGAAAACTAAAGCGCATGAGAAATGGCAGGTTACACAAAGCATTTTCTGTCAGCTGTTTTTAATTTATTTAACACTTTGCTTATACTAAGTTACGACTCTTTTTTGTTTGTTTTTAAAGTCTTTGCGTTCTTTTGTACGGTTTCCTACTGCATTTTTTTAACTTTTCTACATGACTCAAAATCGTTGTTTATTTTTCCATTCACAATTCCTAATATTTTCCAAAACATTTTCTATTTTTGACAGTCGAAAACAAATACATCGTTTTTATAACGATTACTAAATATGTTGTCATCGCTAAAAAGTGAAACGTTCTGTAAAATTTCCAAATTGCTAGGAAGCCTAGCTCTAACCTCGTAAATAAAGTTTTTGGCAAAACGAATGCAACTTTCTTTTATCACTTTTTTTTATCATTTGAAATCTTAAAATCTTTACAGGCTTTCTGAAAATTGTAATCCAAATAGCAAAGCTCATCTAAATCATCCTCTATTCATATAATCGTAGTTTTAAAAAATGGTAGAAAAAAAATTAAAATTGTTAAAAGAACTAAATGCACTAACGAAAAATTGAAAAAGCACCAAGTTAGTGTTTTTTCTAGGTTTGGCGCTAAGGATAAAATTTTGGCATTTTGAGACATCAAAAGCACAATAAATAGTGCCAAAAGCACTAAGTTGGCATCGCTGCCAAAAATATATGTAGATTACTTAAAAGGCCCTTTAAAGCACTGTGAGAAATTGTTAAGAGCACTATAAATACCCGCTTTTCAAAAACGGGTATTAAACAAATTTTCGGGTATTGCATAAGCAAAAAAGCACCAAAAAATACCCGAAAGGCACCAAAATGGCAACGCTGGTTGTATGTATGTATATATATACATACATATACTTAAAGTTATATGAAACGCCCAAATAAAAATTTAAACCATGACAACAGTATGATCAAACATTTTCTGTTGGCTTACTTACATACGCTTAAGCTCGATTCACCCATTCGTTCCGAACAATATTTTTGTCCGGAGAATAATTTTCTAACAGAGAGTGTTCTGCAGAACGATGCACCCATTTCGGAAAATTTGTCCGGACAAACACAGCTACCATATGGCTAACAGATGATAACGATTATATAAAGTGGCAGCACAGTTAGCAAACTATTAAGTTTTTTTTAATAAAAGTGTGTTAAAGAAAATGGACGAAATGCAATGCAATTTTTAATTGCATAAAACCCATTTACTAGCAAAACAAACTTATCAAAATAGGTTGAAAGTAAAAAGTAAAAAAAAAATAAAGTAAAAACATTTTTTAGATGCTAAGTTTCGAATGTGATTTAGCATTTATTTCTATATTAAAAAAAGTTCCAACATTTTTTGCACCTGCATAATTTTTTGTTTCTAAGCCCAATTCTAACGGAAATTTTAATGTACCAATCAAAGAAAAAAAGTTACAAAAACTTTCTTAAAGATTCTCATTCACTCAGGACCTTGAATGTTAAATTTCATGTTTCTAGGTCCAATACTAGCGGAAATTCAAAAAGTACCAGTTAAAAATCGAAAAAGTACCAAAAGGTTCCCCCATAGAGCCTTATATACTCAGGACGTTGCATGTTGAATTTTATGTTTCTTGGTCCAATATTAGCAAAAGTTAAAAAAAGTACAAGTTGTGGAACAAAAAGGCTTACATGGGATCTTGACCTGACAATTTTTTGTCATAACAAACGTCAAACTTCATATAAAAAAAACGCTGACAATAATTTTAAGTTTTTTATATAGACTTTGACGTTTGGTATGACAAAAAATTGTCAGCTGAAGACCCCATGTAAGGAAAAAAATTTAATTTCCCGTATTTTCCCTATTTTGGTACTTTTTTATTCCTACTAAAGTATCAAAAATTTCAATATTGTAGTGGGATCCCATAATTTTATACGTATACATATATGAATAAAGGGGGAAAAAGGTTTTGTAAAAAAAGTACCAACAATAGTTACGAATTTTACCCCTTGAAAGTTCGAATTTCGAAAAAGTACCAAACCTTTATTTGTATTATTTCTATATTAATTGCTTTATAAGATAGATGGGGTGACAAAATACAGGAGGGTGACTGCGTATTTCGATTCGAAAGAAATCATTTAGTCTGCTTTCACACGTTTCATCTTTTGATGCTCAACTCTAATGTGTTTTGTTGAGAGATGAAAGAAGAAAGGGGGATAGTACTAAGATGCCTGTACTCATTCAGTACGCTTTGTGTTTTTATTCGTTGGTATATGCACAAAGATGGCTGCATGTAATTTTTTCTTTTCTTTCTTTAATAAAATTTTTGTTCTTTTGAACCGAAAAAAATTGAAACCGATTGCTGCGTGTAAATATATTGACATCTTTAAAAGGGAATTGAAAAGAAGTTGAGCATCAAAAGATGAAACGAGTAAATTTAGACTTACGGATTCGAAAAAATTGGAAATTTGATGAAAACTTTTTGTTCGTAATAGAAAATGCCTGTTAAGAAAGGGATTTTTTGTTTTCAATAAAGTATAAAAAACGTCCGTTTATTCGAAACAAATATTACGAAAATCGTAATACACAGTACAATTGGTTCGAATCCGTAAATGATTTCTTTCGAATCGAAATACGCGGTAACTTCCCAGGTTTGCCCTTTACTCCCTAAAAGGGCCCAATTCCAAAAAAGTACTAAGGAAAATGGATAAGCATTAATTTTTCATTGTATGACCATATTTACATTATGAAATTAACGCCGAAACTTTTGTTAGCAAGAGGTGTAGGGATTGAGAAAATGCTTGAAAAAAGTTTAAAATTTTAAAAATATATTGGTTGTCAAAGCAATACAAAAACAAAACATTTGAAAAAGTGTGTATGGATAAGTAGCGGGTTTCACACTAGATAGTAAAGTCCCTTGCAGACCTTGTGAATCTTATTAATTTAGTTAATGTACTAAGATTTACAACACTGCAACAACAAAATGTATTAGACTAAAATTGACTACGCTGTGGTTGAAAAATCCAACAAAAAGTTGAGTAAACACGTTTGTTAAATAACCCAAAATAAAACAGTTGAAGAAACTATATCTGTCTCTTTCCCTTACTCAGCAACTTCATTAATTTACAATACTAACGAAAAAGACACTCATGCTTTGTAGTATAAAATCATATTAAGAAAAGCAGAGTTGTACGCTTAATACTGTCTACTGTTACTGTCTTGCCATTACTGGCAAATGTTAACGCCGTGTTAATATTATTAAAAACATTTATTATGTCTTCCTTCCATGGTTTCAATTTATTTTGTTGCACTTAAAACTTGTGAATAAGTTGGGGCTTCAATTATTTCCTCTTCTTCATCATCGGAAGATTCCGATAACTCTTCAAAATTCTTCTTTATGATTTTCGAAATTAAAGAGAAATTTACTTGTTTACTTCGTTTTAAATATTTGTGTTGCCATACATATGAGTACAAAAATACTGTTACTAACTTTATAAATGCCTTGCGGATATTAAAAAAAAAATTTTTTTTGCTACGCATTTAAGCGTTTTATTTTGTTCAAATTTATGAAATTTCGGACAAAAATAATGAATTATTTAAACGGGGAACGCATTTAAGCGAGGTCATTTAAGCGGTATTTTGTTCATGGAATTATATGAAAATTTTGCTTGCCAGCACATTTTGCGCATTTAAGAGGGGTAATCATTTAAGCGGGAACTACTGTGTTATGTACGGTATTGTTTCGACTTATTTTTTTAAATACGATAAAAAATTTTTTTTTTTAAATGCTAAATTCCCAATTTTTATTATTTGATAAAAACACTGAAATTTATTGTTGATGGGATAAGCTATTCCTATGCGCATTTCACTGGTTGCTTAGGCCAGATCATCAGGAAACTTCATCCATTAAGAAAAACTAAAGATATTAAACCAAATAAAACTGTATAAAAGCGTATAAGAATTACAGAAACAGTTCTATTTGTAACAATATCAAAGTTTAAACAAAATCATCAACAATAAACAGTGAGTTTATCTCTCCTTACATTCCCCACTACAATTAATTGGAATTATTCCAACATTAATTGTAGTTGTGAGTAGGTTAAGAAAAACCCAAATAAAAACAAATCGCTTTATTGTGTTCGCAAACAAAATTAAGCATTTAAATTTAATTTTGTATTCCCACCAAAATTATTTTGATAATACGATAAAATTAATTCAAGCAGCAAATTATTGTTTAAAGTATCCTTGTAAAAGGACATTCAACTTTATAAAAACATTTATTAAAAAATAAATTGTAGAACATTAAAAAGAAAGGGTCCTAAAAGGAACGTTTAAAATTAAAATTTGTTTTTATTAAAAGAAAATAATAAATTTATAAAAAATATAAAAGAAATAAATAAAAAATTATTTAAGTTGAAATAACTTTAAATTAAATAAAGAACATTTTTGAATGAACAATTTTATAACTTTAAGCCAGTTTCAACTTGTTTTGCCATACAAATTTTTTGTCGTTTTTCTTTAAAAATAATATTTTTTATTTTCTTATAAAAGAAAAATAAACCTTTTTAACAATAAAAACGCATTTAAATTAAATCACATCTTTTTAAAATGTTGAAAATCGCTTTAAACGATGATAATGAAACATCTTTCAAAATAAGGGAACAGTATTCCAATATTAAATTTCGAAAATGGATCAATGCAGAATTTTTATATTTGATATTTTTTGTTATTTCACCCATACAACAAGATATACAAAATCTTTTAGATTTTATTACGGATAACAGGTAGTTATACAAATAAATGTTTATAACACGGACCAAAAGTGCTGAATAAAAAATAATAAAAGAGTTGCAATAACATTTATGACTAATTTAAATTTGAATTTACTATAAAGTTGCTCTCACTTCTATGGTAAAATGATGAAGTAGAGAGGGTATTTAGTAGAGTATTCACTCGATAAATCGTTGTTCGATTCAGCTTAATCTCGATCGCTAAAATGCCATAGAGAATACAAAATTTAAAATTTTAAGCGAAGGCATTAACAAATTATGGCATTGCCAAATTTAGCAATGCACGTTACAGTATTGTATTAGTAGCCAAAAATCGCTAAATAAACTTTATAGATTTTAATCGATAGAGATTTCCCATCTCCATCAGAACAAGTCTTAAAATTAGGAATAACTACGGACGTTTCCCTAGAGGGAAGCGAACGCACACTAAAGTAGTACCGTGATAGGTCTTTGGTGGTAGAGACCGATTCTAGTTCTAACACTTTATATGAATAAGACCTATCACATTTACATGGAGTTGTCAATGGAGCGGGTCAATTGACCAATCACAGATCTATTCTCAATGAACGTGCTTAGTGTCAGTTACTAAAATGTAGTATTATTTCAATAAAAAAGTCCTAGAACTAAATTCAAGAACCAAATTTTAGAAAGTACTAAAAAATGTGTCACAGCACCAGTGAAGACTGTACTGTAATTCATTGCCTTTTCCACCTTTTTGATTTTCATAAACCAGTTAAGGGGTGGGTTCTTCTTTCACTTGTCCTTAGTCCTTTCTTTGTGTACTTGTTCTATTTTTACAAATCTCAGGACCAGTCTGTTGGACCAATTGGCACAAATTTCCCGCAGGATTAATTCAATTTTACTTGATTTCGATATCCAAACACGTCAATTTAGGCAAGATTCGAGTACACACATAGTCAATTTGCATACTCAGTTGTTTCTGATCAGAAATAAGGGCAAATTACTGCATTCAATATCGAT
Source organism: Pollenia labialis (assembly GCA_949318255.1). NCBI lineage: Eukaryota > Metazoa > Arthropoda > Insecta > Diptera > Polleniidae > Pollenia > Pollenia labialis. The sequence goes on along the minus strand of OX439141.1, from coordinate 67,955,485 downwards.
TGAAATATTAATTTAAATTGTATTTTAATTTCGATCGATATCGAATGCCACAACTTGCCCAAGATCACTTTTAAAAAAGATTTCAAAAACAAATAAAACTTGAAATTTATGTCTAAATAGTGAAATTTGTTTTTAAAATTGCCTTAATAAAGCCAGGCCTAATTTTCTCAGATTATTCCAAGAATATGTTGTTTGTGATGTGTTAACATTTAAATTTTTCGTTGAAAACATCGTTAAGCATAAAATAAATCTGTTTCTTTAAATGCATAATTGAACAGCGAAAGTTTACGAGGGAAAATTGCTGGGTAAATTTACGAAGTTTGTTTAAATGAATTGTCATACAATTTCTGACAGTTCATTTGCAAGGGCGTGCAATGGCAAAGATTGCTAGACTTTAAAGCGATATCATGCAAACCATTAATACAGCGTGGCATTGCGTTAAGATTGTTGAAGACTTTTACTAAAATGGGCGTTCAAATTAAAATGAATTTCGTGCACTTCGTGATTTATTTGGTCAGCATTTTTGCGCAAATTTCAGCAAACCGCCCAGTTTGTTCTGCGGAAAACATTGCTGTTGTTCGCGATAGTTTGGCAAAAGAGCCGTCCACCACGTCGTCGTGCCATTGGACATGATAACGAAATTCTAGTGGCCAGAAATTGAGGATATGGACCTGGACGATATGTGGTTCCAACAGGATAGTGTAACTTGCCACACAGCAAATAAAACAATCGCTCTATTGCGCGAAAAATTCAATCGCCGTGTTATCTCACATCGTAGCGATGTCAATTGGCCGGCACGTTCATGTGATTTGACACCGTCGGACTTCTTTATTTGGGGATATTTAAAAGAAAAAGTGTACGTCAATAAGCCAAGAACAATTCAAGAGTTAAAAGATAAGATTAACGTCGTTGAATCTCAATTATGTCAAAAAGTCATTAAAAATATGGACCATCGGATAGAGGTATGCAACCGAAGCCGTGGCGAGCATTTGGACGATATTTTGTTTCACACATAATTGTCATAGATCCTTCTACCAAAAAAAATATTCAGATAATTCTCTGAAAACTTGTTTTATTTACAATTAACATCCTGCGTTTTGGTTGGGGCACCCTTTATATGAAATTAAATAAATCTCTAAAATTTTTATTGCATTGAATTTAGAAGATGAATTTGTTGCATAAATTTTTTGTTTTTTTTTTTTGCAAAATAACCCAAGAAGATAATTGGAATTCAAAGGGTGTCATAAAGTCATATGTCTTAAAATAAAAACTTGGAAAAATGTGACTGCTGTGAGCAACCCCTCCAAAATACAGTGTGCTATTTTGAGTTTAAATCAGCCGATTCAAAACAAATACATATAAAAAATAAACATTTACCTAAAATAAAAACATTAAGGGTCCTCATGATATCGTTTATAATGGTGTTTTCTTTTCTACAAAAAAATGCAATTTGGTGTCTTTTTCTTAAAAATTTTGCTCCCGAAAAGGGTGGCTTGTTTTATTCTAAAAAACTCATGCTTTTCGGGAGCAAAATTTTTAAGAAACAGACACCAAATTGCATTTTTTTTTTTTTTAAAAGGCACATTTTTTTTGTAGAAAAGAAAACACCATTAGTCTCGTAATCTGTGCAAACTGTGCATTTTTACGCCCTCGTAAATGAACTGTCAAAAATTGTATGAGAATTCATTTACACAAACTTGGTAAATTTGCTTAACAATTTTGTCTCGTAAACTTGCGCTGTTCAATTGTGCATTTATACAAACAGTACTTGGCAGTACTTCTAATAAAAAATTGTGTGATCTTGGATCAGAATGATGAACAAATGGCATTGCGTAACGAAAATTTTCTCCAGCTGCAAGAACATAAGTGAACTCCTCCAAAATTTCCTCTTCTGTCTTACGTTGGTTATCTTTTAAATACATACAAAAAATCAAGAGTGTTTACATACATATGTACATATGTATGTATATAAAATTAAACAAAACAAATTTAAGATGCCCGTAGTGTTTTCCAAAAAAATCAAGTGTTAGCGTATCACAAACAACAACTTCTTCAAATAATTTGAGTAGTTTAGTCTTTTGGCTTTCTTAAGGCATTTTTAAAAACAAATTTTGCTTTTTAGGCACAAATTTTAACTTTTATTTTATTTTAATTTTTTTTTGTATTGACGTTTCTTGCCAACTGACATTTAGTGTTTACAATTACACAAAAGTAAAAAAGGGGCTTCATGAAACAAGTCTCGTAAGCTTGCGCATTTGCACAAATGGCAATTTTAAGCGACATCATGAGGACTCTTATTATTTAATTCTACTCCATGAATTAATAAATTAAATTATTTTTTAAAAATAAAGAGGATAAAGATGACAGATTATGAAAAAAGATGATAAAAGAGGACACAAACTTTTTAGATGCCAGCCAGTTAAAATAAATGATTGTCCTCTAAAAAAGAGTACTTATGGTCACCTTATTTTGTATAAAAGTCCGCGATGGTTTGACCCGGGCCAAGTTGATTGAGTTTTTGAAGTATCGACCAACTAAAGCAACAATAAAAATACTTTTTTTTATTGTTGAACTTGTTGCCACCATCGTTAACATGAATTCGCCTTGGGTATTAAGATAATATTATTATTTATTAATTTTATTAAAAAAATCTTCTCGATTTTTAATATGAACTCGGTTTTTAAGGGAAAGTAGACTTATTTATCGAACAAAAGTAACGTAGACATTTAGCTCGTTGTAGTAAAACAAAGGGAACCTTCAATTCTCAAACCGACCTTATATCACTTCCAACACGATATGGACTTTAGATAAAGGAAAGACGTGTAGAAACAATAGTGTATGCATTTCAAAAAGAAAATAGTAAAATGCATTTTGAAGTCCGAACTACATAAAAAAATATCCTTTATCCACGAGAATAAAATAAAAAAAATTGTATAACATATTAAAATTCAAAATCTTTGTTTATTCCTTTAGGCTCAAACACAAGTATACAAGGAGAAAATTCATGAGTTGGAAACAAAAATAAAGGACCTTGCATCAGGTGATTACAACAAATCTATTTTATCAAACTGTACTTTAATAATTTTACTTATGTACGTATGTATATATTTTTTTTTTGCTAGGAAAAATTACCTCGGAGGAAATTAGTGCAATAGCTAGTGCTGAAGTTGATGAATTAAAAGTAAATCTTCGCGAACAATCTAAACAATTTGAGGCACACATTTCCGAACAACAAGAGGAGCTTCAACGATTGCAAGAAAACATTAAGTACCTTAAGGATCAAAATGAATCCTTGCAGAAAGAACTGGTTGCAAAAGATGAAAGCCTGGAAAAGTTCTCTTTATCTGAGTGTGGGCTCGAAAACATGCGTAAAGAATTAACATTTGTCAAAGAGGATTATGAGAAGCAGCGTGAACAACTAAAGTCTGATTTTAGGGCAAGATTGGAAGAAAAGTCGGAAGAAATTAAACGTTTGTTTGAAGAAAATGCCACTACTAAAAAGACTTTGGCAACTATTGAGACGGAGCGAGCAAGTTTGGGAGACGAATGCCAAATATTGCGTGAAGAATGTAAAACCCGTAGTTTTCATGTGGACGATATCAACAATCAATTGGCTAAAGTTACAGCCGAATTGGCCATTAAACACGCAGAATGTGTCACATTGGATGAAATGGTCAAGGCCCAACAGCTAGGAAAAGCTGAAGAACAGTTACATTTAAGGGAAATGATACAAGAAATTTCAACACTGAAGGAAGAGGTGGTAAAATTAAATGAAACCAAAAACACACTGGAAACAAATCTGAAAAAAGAACAGGAAAAAGTTTTAAAACTTGCCGAAATTCAAAACAGCATTGAAGCAAAACTTGTGGCAACACTGAGTCAAGACCAAGAGAAAAGTGAATCAATGGTGGCATTGGAAGCAACTCTTAAGGAAGTTCGAATAGAATGTGAAAAGATTCAAATCGAAAATAAACAACTAAACGACACCATTTCTAAGTTGCAAAGTGATTTAGAGCAGGAGAAATTATCTAAAGAATTAGCCACAAAGACAGTAGCTGATAATGAAACTTCTTTGGCTTTAAGTAATAATAACTTAAAAATAGCTCAAGAATCTGTTGAGATATTAAGGAAGGAACTGGAGGAATCTTTAAAGAATCACGAACAGATTGTCTTTAATAAAACAAATGAAAATCAGTCATTAAAGGAAGATTTAGGGAAATTGCTTGAAAAAACTGCTACTCTTGAAGGAGAATCATCCATTACTGTCCAACAAATGAGTGCCAAAATTAGTCAGTTAGAAAGCCAAAATAGAAGACTTGAACACGATTTAAAAAACTCCACGTGTACAATCGAAGATCAGCGTCAAAAATGTATCCAACAAGACGAAGTTATTGCCTCAAAATTACTAGAAATTAAAACAGCCACTTCAGCTTTAGAAACTACTTCAAAATTATTTAAAAAACTTAAAGGTGAAAATGAAGCAACCTTGACTAGAACACAAGAACTAGAGGACGAACTTAAGAAAACCGAAGAGAAAAATGCTCAACAGCAATTGGATTTAGGAGATTTAGCCCGTAAATTAGAAAGTTCCAACTTAAAATGTGAAAATCTGTTGGCTCAGAACGAAACCCTACAACAAGAGTTAATCACTGCCCGTACAACCAGCTCAACCGTCCACCATGAAGTTAAAAAACTTAACGAAGAAATTCAAAATAAGCAAAACGAAATGTCCAATTTGGTCAGCAACCACGATAAAGAACGAATTGAAATGAGAGGACAACTGGAAGAACTCCAACAAAAGTTGACAAACAGCATTAAAGATTTTGCTGATCTGAAGGAAGTAGTTCAGAAATCAAAAGACGAAATCAGTCAAAAAATGGAGCAGATCACTGAATTAGAGGAGAAGACTACCAAGCAAGAACTTTCACTAAGTGACACACAAAGGCATAAAGAGAACCTTCAAACTAAATACGAAGCTTTGGCAAAACAAAATGAATCTTTGCAACATGATTTAACAACACTTCGAACTTGCAGCACAGATTCAAATGCAGAACTAATAAAACTTTCCCAAGAAATAACAAACAAACAAAAAGCCTTCGAAGAACTTGTAGACAAATCAAATGGAGAGCGCAGCACTTTGGAAAGCCAGCTGCAAGCCAGTCAACAGCGTATAGATGGCATGTGCAGCCAAGTAGAAACTCTAACTAATGAACTCAAAAATGTCACAGAAGAAAGTTTTAATCGTTTCGAACTTCTTAAACGGGAGCAGGAGAAATGTGGCAAACAAGATTTGGAGCTGGCAGACCTTCACAGAAAACTTGAGAGTTTTGTTTTTAAGTGCGATAATTTTGAAGAGCAAAACAAAGCTTTACAAAATGATCTTAACACTCTCCGCCAGGGAACCGCTGGTTCTAATGCTGAAATTGTCAAACTTACCGAAGAACTTAGTCATAAGCAAAAACTCCTCCAGCAGCTCACAGATAAATCTAATGAGGAGCGTTTAATACTAGAAAGCCAATTACAAGAGGTTAAACAAAGTCTTCAATCCCAACAAACAGAAATAGAGACTTTGCGTAGTGAACTTCAGACTATTGACGATGCCAAAAAAGAACAGATGACCGAATTTGAAGTCGCGAGAAAAGAATTAGAAGCTAAAGCCCAAGCTGAGTTAAAGGAACTGAAAAATGCTGAGAGTGTTAAACAACAAACAATAATTCAAAGCTTTGAAGCTCAACTCAAAAACTCTGAGCAGTCAAAAGCTTCTCTTGAAGAAGCTATTAGTAGTCTACAGAAACAAATACAACTCTTGCAAGATGAGTTACTTAAATCTCAGCTGGACTTTAAGGCCAAAGAAGGCGATATGCAAAAACATATTGAAGCTTACAGTTTGGAGAATAATCAACTACATAAAAACTTGCAAAAAACACAAACTGAAGGATCAACAGCTTTAGCAAATTTACAAGAAGAAAACTCAAAGCTTTTACAATACATCGAAAAACTAACTCAAGAACTTAAAGAGAAAGAAACATCATATGTAAAGGCTCAAAGCGAAGCGGAGCAACTGCGTATTATGCAATCAAATACAAAGTCCGAACTTGAATTGCAGTTGCAAAAACTTCAAAATGCCCTTGAGCTTACAAACACCGACTGTGGACAGAAAACAAAACTGATCGAAGAAGATAACAAAAAAATCGAAGATCTTAAAGCGATGCTGGAAGCTCTTAAACTTTCAAATGAAAAAATCTCTGCCACCAACGCAGAACTGGCTCAGGCTTTGGAAATTCTAGAACAAGAAAAATGTGAAACTGCCAACATTTTTGAGCTCTTCGAAATGGAATCTGATCAGAATACAGAAAAGCTGATAGAAAAGATATCTAGTCTAAAACAAGAACTTATAACTACCCAAGAGCAATTGCGCACAAGAGAAATTCAGTTCGAAGAACGACAACATCAGTACAACTCAACGGATTTAGCACTACTAAATACTCAAGCTTCACTTAATGAAGCCCAAAACACTATTCTCGAATTAAAAACCCAATTGCAGCAGGCCAACGAAGAGCGTCAAATTCTAGATCAGGATTCAGAGGAAAAACTTAAGCAACAGCAAGACTTCGAGTTTCAACTTGACGAATATAAGAAAATTATAGATGAGATGGACGTGTCGTCATCGGAAAAGTCTACTCAACTTCAAAAACTACAAACGCATATCACCCAGCTGCAGCAGGAAAAATCTAAATTAATAGAAAACGAACAATCCTTGAAAATTGGATGTACAAGCTTGCAGCGAAAACTGGAGTTAGTAGAAATGGAAAAAACCAAGGAGATTGTTGGCTTAAAACAACGCATCAACGACTTACAATCGATTAGCAAATTAAAACAGAATGGAGATTGCTCAGAAGTTCAGGTAGGAATTTTTTGATTAACATTTTTTCCCCCTAATTTACATCTCAGCATCTTCCTTTCCTTTAAAAAAAAAACAGGCTCTAACTGCCGATGATAATACGGCCCAAATAAATTTCCTGAATTCTATAATTGCCGACATGCAAAAGAAAAATGACACTTTGAAAGCGAAAATAGAGGCTTTGGAAGCACTACCAACAGATTTTACTAAGTAAGAACTCTAGTCATTGTTCCAAAATTTTTCACTTGAGCTAATTTTGTATTTTCCTTCTTGCAATAAAATAGACCAGCAGCTTTTGAAATGATTGCTAAGAGAAAGCCAGCACCACGTTTATTTTGTGATATCTGTGATAAATTTGACGAACATGAGACAGAGGATTGTCCTTTGCAGGCGTCTGATGACCGGGAGTACTCACCTCTACCCAGAGGCGAAAAAAACAATAATGATCGTAAACTTCCAGAGCCTAGAAAGTACTGTGAATCATGTGAAGGTTGGTTCATTTTCAACACATTGTAAATTGTAGAAAAATAATTTGGTTTTCATTTTATTAAATACAGTCTTTGGCCATGAAGCTGGGGAATGTGATGATGAATGCTATTAATGGAATACAAATACCGAGTGATTTATAATAACTAATTAATCTTATTTATTTTATATTTTATGTTATGCTCTTAATTTAATGTATGTATGTATTTTGTCAAAAAAGAGGAAACTTTAATTCTAAAAATATTTATTGTGATTTAAATAATCTTCTTAAATGTTTCCTTTTTATCCTTTTAAGGAGCCTTACTTTTATACTAACTAACTTCTATATCTAAATGCGAATTAATTAAGTTATTGTTAATGATTTATGTACATGTTTATACAGATTCTGTTTAAATCTTGCTTTAGTTTTATTAAAATCTATTTATGTATGTTTACAAGTAACGAGAGAATTTTGTTAATTTTTATTTTTAATTAATTATTTCATTATAATAAGATACTAATTTATTTGTTAGGCAAATTTTCAAATAAAACTGTAATTAAATACAAATTACAATTTGTTCTTAATTAAAATTAAATAAAATGACACGAATTTTTTTGTCTTCAAAAATTAAGATTTGCCACAAAGATTTAAATAATACATATGTATGGGGGATTTCATGTCAAGTGACCCAATTTTAAAATCGATGTCTTCCGATTTGAATGAAATTTTCACCAAGGTTGGTCCTATTGGATAGTAGTTTCCAACAAGATCGGACCAAAATTTTCTGAGTTAATGGGGGTCGAAGTTTGACATTTTGGCCATACAGGTGTTCTTTCTCATCCATGTAACTTATTACCTTTTGGCGTTAGCAAAATTTTTCGCAAGTAGCTTCGATAGCAATTTGATCAATCTTTTGAAAAACTTTAAAAAATTATTTTTAGCGGGTTTTTTTTTTTTTTTTTGCTCAAAAGAAAGCTTATTTATGCCCCCTCCTTAAAGGTAGTTTTGGTAAATTTTTGGGCCGCGAGTGGCTTTTGTATAAAAAAATCCACTTCATATTAGAGTTGTGTCGTTCCGGAACGACCTAGTTCCATTGAACGATTCCCTAAAATGAACGGTGCGGACTTTTTCAATAGTTCCTTTTTTGCCGTTCCTCGTTCCTTAATTGCAATCAGTTGGATGATCACATGTATTTTTGTAGGTTCATTTTTTGTGTATTGAATAATGTTGCCGACTTTTGTGTATTTTTGTCGTGACATATAAAAAATTTCTTATTTAATAAATTGCTAAGTCTGCTTTCACACGTTTCATCTTTTGATGCTCAACTCTTATGTTTTTAGGTGAGAGAAGAAAGAAGAAAGGGGGTTAGTACGGAGATGCCTGTACTCGGTCAGTACGCTTTGTGTTTTTATTCGTAGGTATATGTACAACAGGGGTTTCCATTTCTTTGCACAATTGTGCAAACCACTACAAACACATATTTTTATGCTCTTCAATTCAGTCGTCGGTGTGACTTCGACAAGTGCACATGTTTAGCGGATGCTATATTATTTTGTTTCAGCTTACACTCAAAAATATTGTGCGGTCAAAAATGCTTTTGGTAACATCCAATGCCTTGCGTGCAATATTTAGAGTCTAAATTTTAAGACTTAAATGCAAAGTAATATAACATTTCTATTTAATTTTAACATAATTTAAATTGTTGAAAATATTTAACAGCAAAGCTAGCGTAAATTTTATTTAGTAAATTTTTTTAACAATAACATTTACTGCAACGTTTAAGCTAACGATATGTGTTTTGTTTGTGAAAAAAAATTCTTTGCTACCTGTAAAAGGGTCCCTTTTGCTTTCTTTAAAAAGACGTACCTAAATGCAGAAATTATTAAGAAAAAAAATAGCCAAAAGAATTTGTTGGTATTTTGCTTGTAAAAATATTTTGGTTTCTGTACCAATTGCGTCGTTGGGTTTTTTCTTTCTTTGAAAACCGTTTTCTTAAGTAAGTAGAAATATTTAAAAAACAAGTAAAAAAGTCTTGTTTTGCTACAATTTATGTGTAAATAACCTGTACACATAAAAGCAAATGTGACAGTAGGTAAAATGTTTGGGTAAGAAGATGTGTTTTATTGATGTATTAATGAAACTTTATTGTTTCGCACTATTTTTATTGCTTACTTTTTTATGCTACAATTATTTGACCGAGCCCAAAGAGTTAAGGCTCAGTAAGTCTTTACTTTCTGTTCTGTTACGAACCAGCTGATTTGTTTTTGTTATTAAAAAACCTGTGAAATTGATTAGTTGTTCTGTTCTGTTGCGGTTCAGTTTGATAAAATCAAGAACTTGTAAAGTAATTGTAAATGTCCGCAAAATAAATAATAAAAAATACATTAATTAAATTTTATTTCTTCAAATTTATGTGCATAAAAGTTATTGAAATAAAACAATGGATGGTGCAAAAATAATAAATTTGTCATAAATGGCTACAGTTGCTACAGAAAAAGAAACTTTTACAATTTTGAAACAGAACGGCACGGAACAGAACAGAAACAGAAAGTAAAGACTAATTCTGCCTTTAACCTTACTAATTTATGGTAATTATTAAACGTAACTTTGACCTGTTATAATGACTTTATACATTTTTGCAGGCAAACTCATGTGCACATTTGGTATTTTCTAAAAAGTTATGATATACCATTAGCTAGAATAAAAATGTATGCACAGATGTTTGAAGTATGAGCAACCCAACACCGTGAATACCATTTCTATCCTGAACTAAAAAAAAATTCATTGACGTGCCTCTCTTTATTCGGCACTACTTACCTATGCGAACAAATTTTTTCGGATTTAAAATTTATTTGTTCCAAGCAACGTAATAAATTAAGTTCATCCCATTTGAAAAGCATTCTACTATTACAAAACTGCCATAAAAGTATAAATTTAGAAGATTTTATTTTATAACTTGTAGAACACAAGGGAAAAAAATTAAAAATTTTTTGTGTTGCTAGAAAATTTGTAGCAGTTCTTTACCAATTCAATGTCGCTGATTTTAAAACTGCACTTTTTTTCTATCAGCTATGATTTGCGTGCAATATTTATTTTTTATGAATTTTTAAAACATAAAAATCTTTAATTTTTTACAATTGTTTGATAAGATATTTGAAACTGATTTAGAGTCAAAAAGCTTCCGAATAAAAAAAGTGTAGTTTTAAAATCAGCGGCATTGAATTGGTAAAGAATTGCTACAAATTTTTTATCAACACAAAATATTTTTAATTTTGTACCTTTGTGTTATACAACTTATAAAATATATTACTAACATTTTATTTCGGCTGTAAATTAATGCAGTCTCTCAATTTGCTTACTCTCTGGTACTCACTAACACACAACCAAAAAAATTTTGGAAATCCCTGATGTACAACGATGGCTGCATGTAATTTTTTTTCTGGAGTTCGATTTTGAACGTGATGTGTAATAGACGTGTTGCGGAGATCAGTGCATTTACTGTGTATAATACAAAAAAATACATTGTTACGTATATTTTTCTTGATATTGTTTTTGCAAATAACAGAACAAAAAACAAAAACTAAATAAGTGAAGAATAAAAAAACTGTAATGAGCGAGCCAAGTGCTCTAAACTCGCACAAAAAAACAATGATAATCTGATATCTAAAGACAACGTAAATTTAAACAACAATAATGTTAACAGTGATAACGACAGAAAAAGAAAAAATCAAAAAATGAATAACAACAACGCTGCAAAACATTTCAAAGCAAGTAATTACTATTCTGTGCTTGATCTCGAAAAAGACGATCAATGCGATCAAGAATTGTTACAAAAATATGAGAAACATGTTAATGATAAAAAAAATAAAACCAATCCTCAAGACTCTCATTCAGCAAGTCAAAACAGTAATACATCAAATGTAATAACTGAGAATACAGTGGTTAATCTAGAAAAATGCAAAAGCCAAAAAATACCTCCAATAAATATTATCGATATCGATACAAAGCAACTAATAGAATTTATCAAAAACGGTTTAAAGATTACTGAATTTAAAATAAAAGAATATAGAAATAAAAAATCTTTATTTATGAACTCAATTCAAAACTTTCAAAGAGTAAAATCATATTTAGAAAAAACCAAAACAAAATTTTTTACTTTTACACCCAAAGAGCTAAAAATAAAAACGTATTTACTTAAAGGCATAGACGCCAACGTAGATACAGATGAAATATTATTCGAATTATTGAAATTTGATAGTGATGAACTAAAATTTATTAAAGTGAGTCCTTTTTCAACAAAAGCATCTATTGAAAGAGGAATAAAACTTCCAATGTATTTAGTACAAGTTTCCCCTGAAACCAATGTCAACAAATTGAAAAATATTAAAACACTACTTCACCGTATGATAAAATGGGAGCAAGTCAAGCGACCCGAAATACCACAATGCCGCAATTGCCAAGGTTTTTTCCATAGTGCGGCCAACTGTTATCTTCCGAGGAGGTGTGTCAAGTGTAACATGGACCACGAAAGAGGCAAATGTTCTATAGAGAAAGTTCCAGCCGAAGAAAAAGACAAACTATTCTGCGTTCTGTGCAACAAGTATGGGCATCCTGCATCGTATAAAGGATGCGAAAAATACAAACTGCTCAAACAAAAAATTAATGCTAAGAAAAAAGACTTACTAACAAAAAATATATACAATAGAAATATGTTCACTAATACAGCATCTTCATTTGCAAACGTAGTCAAGGGTAATAGTGGACCAAATCCGGACACAACGGAAGTAGACATAACAATAAACAATACATTTATGCAGGAAATAAAACATTTTATGACTAATATAAGTAATCAAATTGCAAACTTCCAAAAACAACTTAATTTTCAAGTATCAAGAATTGATACATTATTTTCAATGCTTGAAGGGTAAATAATGGATTCAAACAATCAATCGAATACAATTTCAAAAAAAACTTAAAATAATACACATAAATGTTAATTCTTTAATAAGGATTAGTAAGCGATACGATCTTAATCAATTTATTACAAAGCATAACCCAGATATAGTGCTGCTTAATGAAACAAAGCTAAACTACAAACATAAAATCCAATTTGAAAACTATATTGTAATCAGAAGCGACAGAAAAGGCGCAACTCAAGCGGGAGGAACAGCCATATTGATCAAAAACAACTTAAAACATTCGCATTACACAAACAGTTTAACCAACTCTTTCAAAATCTTAGAAACATGCATAATTCGAGTCTATTTGGCTACAAATAAAATACTCTATATTATCTCCGCATATTACCCTTCGGGTAATAATGATACTCACTTTAAAAGGGAGCTTACTGATCTTTTTGTATCGCTAGACTTGCAAAATGATAATAATTATTATATATTAGCTGGGGATCTCAATTGTAAGCATACATTGTGGGGCAACCCTAATAACAACCAAAAGGGTAATTTATTAAATGAATGGCTATTAACCAATGAAATTCGTTTTAGATGTAGGCTATACGCTACAGATTTCCCATCTTACCCCCGTACAGGTTCCTATTTGGACATTTGTCTAGCGGACTGTAGACTATATATAGGTACTGAAAATAACACATTAAATTCACTTAAAACGTTGGACTACGACAGCGACCATACTGCGGTACTAATGATTACTACGATGAACAATAAACAGGAAAACTTTGTATTCTTAAGAGATGATCCTAAATTTAATTATAATTATAAAATAACAGACTGGAGAAAATTTCAAAACAAAATAACACAAATACTTAATAGGGATACTCAAATCCTTAATAACCGGAATTTAACTAACATGGAAATAGACCTTCACGTAGATAGACTAAATAACATTATAACTTCAGCGATTCGTGAAATAGTTCCAAAATATAAAATAGAAAATTCGTTTACGATGATAACTAACCCAACTGTGAGGATGTTATATCGAGAAAAAAGTAGAGTTTTGACTATTATAAAAAGGCATAATAGATTGGAACAATCATTAACGACAGAGGACCTTATTTTGGCAAAAACTAGGTTGAAACTGATAAAAACCCTTATAAACGAAAATTTAGTTCTGATTTTTAACAAACGTATCAGGAATAAACTGACAAAAATAGACCCAAAAGATTCAATAAACATGTTTACCCAAATCAAGAAAAACTTTAGAAAACTTACACCCTTAAATCTTCAGGAATTAAAAATTCCGGAAAATTCTGAACCCTTACTTAATAAAGCAGGAATAAACCCGCAATGTTTAAGGAAAGATGACTTAAATAACTACATAATTAATGAGAAAATCCAAATGTTGGATATAATAGGAGCTTATTTCGAGTCAATTCACGAAAATAAGGAAACTAATCCGAATAACGCTATACACCAACAAGTCAATCAATCCTTTAATACTTTTTTAGAACTTAAAAAGAACTACGAGAGAGATAAAAAAACGTTAATTAACTTCGGTGATACATTTCTATCTGATAATTTGGATGAGGAGCAAACTCAAGATTTTTTTATAACTAAGAATCACTTGTTAAATATTTTTAAAAGTTTAAGGAATAAATTATCGATAGGTATTGACAACATACCAAATATTGTACTGAAAAATATTCCTCAAATAATGATCTATGATTACTGCAAATTATTCAACAATATGCTTAATAACTCTTATTTCCCAAGTACCTGGAAAATGGCTAAAATAGTTATCCTTACAAAGAAAGGTAAAGAACCAAATAGTCCCAAAAATTTACGCCCAATTAGCTTATTGCCTAATATTAGCAAAATATATGAAATTTGTATTAGTGACACTATAAACAAATTTTGCAAGAAGAAGGGAATTAATAGTGAGAAACAATTCGGGTTTAAATTTAAACATTCCACGGTAAACGCTATACAAAAACTTACCTCCGATATAAATTGGAATTGGCACAGAAATTACTGTACAGGAGCGTGTCTCATTGATATGGAAAAGGCTTTCGATAGCATATGGATCGCGGGTCTAATATTCAAACTAATTCAATACAATTTTCCAACTTACCAAATTATATTAATATATAATATGATAAGTGATAAAAATTTCGCCATTTATTATCAGAATGTGAAAAGTCACAAATCTTTTAAGGTTATCAATGGTTTACAGCAAGGAACAGTAAATTCTCCAATTTTATTTAATTTATATATTTTAGACCTATTAAAGCATAGGTATAGAAAACATAATTGCTTTTGCAGATGATATAGTTATTTATCATTCTGCAGACCAAATAGAAAAAATTAATTCGAACCTTCAAAAAGCTTATAATTTTGTCGAACGCTATGCAACCAACTGGAACATGAAAATTAATGCACAAAAATGTGAAACTATTCTTTTTAGGCCCCCTGTCAATAAATGTTGTTACAACATTAGAAAGAACTGGAAACAGTTTGAAATTAAATCACTTCTTTATGATTGTACAATTCCCAACAAGGACGTGGTCAAATATTTAGGTGTACATATGGACAAATTTTTATACTTTAATCAACATGTCAAAGAAACGCTTGCAAAAGCAAGAAAAGCCTTCATAATTTATAGACCCCTATTTTATTCAAAGTATATAAAAACAAGGGTTAAGATAATAATGTATCAATCCCTAATAAGACCAATTTTAACATACGCATGTCCAATTTGGTTCAACATATCTCCCTCAAGTATGGAAAAGTTAAGAATTTTTGAAAGGAAATGCTTAAGAGCTTGCACTTCACTACATAGAAATCCACAAAGTGGTTATGTTAAATACATTTCAAATAAGAGACTGTATAATAATGCAAATATTATACGTGTAGATAACTTCATTATCAATTTAATTAGAAATTATATCTTAAGGTGCTCACAGTGTTTAGAAAATAACCTTATAATGGCTCCTTTTTATACAAACGAAGAATATATAGCAGAATCCTTAGTTAAAGGATTTGTTCCCCCTGAAGCCTTTCTTTACCTTGATAGCAAAAGCATTATCCAAGCAGAAAATGGCACGCCAGTCTTTTACCACAATCATAGACGTGCTAATACTAAAGCGGTTAACTGCAATTTAGAACAAATGGATATACGATTTAGTACAAGTATATCTAGCAAAGATTTGCACTTAGTGCAAAAGAATACAAGGTCCAAAAAATTTTGGTGGTTATTTGAATAATAAAATATTCTTTTTTTTTCTCTCTTCTATTTTCTCATTTTTATCCTTTGACACAACGTTTGCAAAATGTTTGTTTTGCTTTTTCTTTTTTCTTTTTATAAAAGCAATGTTTTTTTTAAATATTTTCATTGCAATTTAAAGTGTAAATATAATATACATATTATCCTTGTTAATAAAAAATTAATTCACATTTGTAAAAACCAAATTATAATAATATTAAAAATACTAGAGCGCTCGATTAGAGACATTGCATATACATACGTATATAAAATATTATTGTAAACTAGTGTTTTTTATTTTAGTTTTAATATCTTTTTTGCCGGCTAATAAACAAATTAAAGTAATTTTTTTTCTTTTCTTTTTCTCTTTGATCCGCTATTAATAAAATTGTTGTTGTTTTGTACCGAAAAAAGTTGAAACCGATTGCTGCGTGTGAATATATTGGCATCTTTAAAAGAGAATTGAAAAGAAGTTGAGCATCAAAAGATGAAACGTGTAAATTCAGACTAATATGATCCAAAGCAATATATTTTTATTATTATTTGTTATTGATTTTTACAAACATTTTAAAAAGTACATATGTAATTCCTACGTTGGTAGTTGTTACGCAACAACTAAAAACAAACAATAACAAATATTTGATAATTGACGTTTTTATGAACGTCAGAGAAGTTTTCTCGTTCCTCGTTCATACATTGTTCGAAGTAAAAAACCGGAACGATGAACGAAAGGAACGACCTAGTTCCTTTGATCTTTCGGATCGGTCGGAACGATTCCACAAAAGGAACGATTTTGCCCAACTCTACTGCACATTTTAAATTTTTTCCTTTTTGTGTTTAAGTGTTTCTAAAATCTCAAAAATAAAACTTATGCTGGGAAACTAGACAAATTAACCTTTTCGACGGTTAAAACATTTGTATACCATTTTATACCATCGATACTGTAATATAGAAATATCTATAGAAATGTTGACAAATAAATCTTTTTTTATAAATTTGTAATAATAAAATGAAGGGTATAATTAATTTATATCGCACTTGTTCCTAAAAAGCATAACAACTCAAAATTTTCAAATTTTCACTTTTGCAAAAAACCAAACCACAGACGTCCTATCTACCCACTGTAAAAAATCTCCCTTTGATTTGTCTATTCTTCCGTGAAAAACCCCGTTATGACCAGTGATGCCAACTTTTTGAGAGCAAAAAGCACTATTTCGATCAAAAAAACAAGCGTAGAAAAGCACTAAGCCATTTTTACAATTTAATTAAACACAAAAAAAAGTTGCATTTAGCTGTGCCGAATATCATACACCTCCAAAATTTAGAAAAAGGCGACAGCGTTGATGAGTGACCATTTTTTATTATTATCTTCAATAAAGATAATATCATAATTTGGATCATCATCAGCTGAGTTTTAATTTTTCACAACACAGTTTGAAACTCCAAAAAAATTTGGCCTGTTGCAATTTCCGAAAATTTGCAATGACCGACCATTGTTTTTAAATCTTAATTACAGCCCATATTTTAATAAAAAAAATTATTTTACGGTTTAAATAAATCTCAATTAAAATCGTGCAAAGTTTAATAAGACAATTGGCGTATCATGCAACTTTCTTAAAAATAATGATATTATCCAATTATTTTAACCAAGGTACGCTTCTGAATAAAGCACACACATAAGGTGTAAATAGAAAAAACATGTGTGTTTGTATTCTGATACTTAGGGCCCTATTATGAGCAGTGTGACCAGATTTTTAAAAAATATAAAGCTAAATCATGTTTCAAATAGAGCTAAAAAGGAAATTTAAAGCCAAAAAATAAAGCTAAATTTTTTTATAGCTTCTTGTAGTAACTTTTACTTATTTCGATATTTTTCATAGATTAAATAGTGTTTAAGTAAGTATATACATATCGAGCCTTTGGTGCAATATCGTAGTAACTCAAAATTTGAATTTTTTTGAGCTGGGTATGCAGAAATGATCTTTGGGGAAATATCTATCTTAAGAAAAAAAGATTATGATTCCATCTCTAACTGTTCAGATTTTACAGCTAAAAATGTCTTTATTGCCTCTACCCAGTAAACCAAGCGATATTATAACGATATTGAAACAATATCATATAGGTGATAGAAAGTACCACAAGTTATAATCGTTTACGAATCGAAAACGATAGTTTTTACGGACTAAATTGTACCTTTCCTTATAATATCATTTTTCCATGAAATTATAATATCGTTTTCGATATCATAATTTCCAAAAATAAAGATAGTGGAATCGCATTTTTAAATTTCTTGAAAAACTATCGTTTTGTTATACTGATAATGATATCTAGCTAATGAAAAGTTGCAAATTTATATGGTAAACATATGTATGTGATAATAATAATAATATTAAATTCAAGCTAGAGTAACAAAATAATATTCTTAAAATTTTTATATGTATTTTTGTGTAAATAATTTTCTATGATTAAAAAATGTTTGATGTTTTTTCCAAATGTTTGTTTTTAAATTGGAAAAAATATTTCGAAAAGTGATGTCGTAACGATAACGTTTTAAATAATAGTACATAATATTATAAACGCCGTAAAATATAATATCGTTTTCGCTATCATATCGTTCTATGGTTTATTGGGTAGCTATTTCCAACCATATTGATATTAATATAAAAAAATTATTTAATATTATTAATAATTGTTCACCTTTCTTTAATTACAAAACATTCCTCTTTATTTAAAAACTTGTAAAAACATAACTTTAGTAAACAAAAATGCTATCAAAAATATGGCTGAAAACTTCAAATGCATTTTTCTCAGTTCACGATTTTTTGAATTACTACGGTATTGCACCAAAGGCTCGATATGTATAATATCCTTGGCTTTGTTCTTAAAAATATCATTTAGGCCCGTTTTCACAACTTACCGATAGCTAAAGGTAGGAATTTATCGGCCGTATAAAACGTGCTACATTGGCACAACTTAACTTTAATTTAAGTGAGCGATAAGTTAATGGAAGGTTTATCCTACATTGTAGGTTAATGTTTAGTTGTACTAATGGAAAACTTTTTATACGGCCGATAAAATCCTACCTTTAGCTATCGGCAAGTTGTAAAAACGGTGGTTAAAGTTTTTATAAAATTTTTCTTTATTGTATGTATAACTCCAAGAATAACTCCAAACCTTACTTATCAACTTTGACTTAGACATATAATAGATGTGTTCATTAACTATCAGAATTTACAAAATGTTCTCCCATTACTCAAAAATATAAAAAAGTAAATGAACGCTTTACCACAAAAAACTAGCAAGTTGGTCATATCGACACTATTCAGATGTAATAAAAGAGATTATATCGTAATTAATTTAATTGTTTTAAACCATTTGCCGAAGAATATAATTCTTAAATTTTAGGAAAATAAATATTTTATGTTATTGAAAGACTTTTAATTTAAAAATTTTGAAAATAATTTTTTTAAATAAAAATATGAAACAGGTTAAATAATTCTTGCTGGTAAAAATTGAACTATCAGATGTTTTCAATAAATTTTTAAAAAAATAGTTGACGAGTCGTTTTCGTAGTCGTTTGAAATTTTTGTCGATTTCAAAATCCCGACAACGACAATGTAAAACACATAAGTATATTTTTACCCTGATACCTAAACCAAAAACTAATTTTTTTCAAGTTGAGTGTTGATGACAAAAATTAAACGATTCAATTTTAGTTCTTTTATATGGTAGAACGTTTTGCTAATGTGACTATAATGAACATAATTCGATTTACTTTTGCCTTTGCTGGCCGCTTATAGATGGAATACATACATATATGGCAAATATGCTTACATACATACCTTAATGAACTATTATGTAAATCTAAATTTACTTACAACGGCAGCAAAACACATACATTGGAATCGCTAAAGTTGGGACTAGAAACGAAAAGTACTGTATGGTTAAACCTTTTTTTTTATTTTCTCATGCAGTGGGCATATGCTTGAAACTTACTCTTTGCTATGCTTTTGTTCTATTCATAATTGATAGTCTGTCTTGCTAGTATCACTGAAATATTATATAGAAATATGTATTTGATTATACATATCATATAAACTTTCTATTTATTCAAGAAATATTTTGAATTGTAACTTTTGACAAAAATTTTTAACTTTTTTAAAAAATATCGTAACTTGTTTGTTCTTGCTCTGCAGCACTGTTATGTATGTATGTAGTTCAAATCTGCAAAAGCGATTACTTCTGCACTGTCACACTATTACTCTTTTAACTAAATCACAAATACATAAGTTTATTTTGATAAACTGTTTTATATAAACACGAAATTAAAATTAAAAAAAGGCTAAAAAAGCTAAATGCATTGTTGAAAAAAGCCGAAAAAAAGCTTAAAGCTAAATGAAATACCTAAAGCTAAACATAAAAAAATTAAGCTAAATTTAGCTCGAAAAAAGCTAATATGGTCACACTGATTATGAGTTACATTCGATAAACGATATTCGCTGGCTATCGAACATCGACTATCGAATGTTAAATTTGGTATTATGAGCTGGTAGCACCGTCGAAAATTTCGTTGTGCATCGAAGTTTTCAACGAAAACAAATTTGCTTTCGACGGTGCAAATAAATGTAAAAAACTTGTTGAAAATGTAACTACATATTTGTAAATTTTTATGTTCGTATACCAAATACCATATTATTTTTCAATTTTGTTCATTTTATG
Organism: Pollenia labialis; assembly: GCA_949318255.1. Lineage (NCBI taxonomy): Eukaryota > Metazoa > Arthropoda > Insecta > Diptera > Polleniidae > Pollenia > Pollenia labialis. The sequence continues at coordinate 67,935,221 of OX439141.1, read as the reverse complement.
CAAGTCCAACGCCTTAAACAGCAATTGGAAACGCTCATATTCCTTATAGAACAAAATTATTTTTTGACCAAATGATACCAAATGAAAATTCGTTCGATCAGCTAATTCGACTACTGTCGAAAATCGAATTTAGTTCATAATAGGCACCTTAGTCAAACCTTTTTGCAATAGCACTAGAGGTAGAAGTGCACAGCACGCTGTTATTTGGAGACGAGTGGCGTGCGTTTAAAAACTAAAGCGCATGTAAAATGGCAGGTATCACAACGCTCGTTATAAAAGCTTTTTCTGTCAGCTGTTTTTGATGTATTTAACACTTTGCTTATACCTAGTAAAGGCTTTCTTTGTTTTTAAAGTTTGCGTTCTTTTGTACGGTTTTCGGCTGCATGTTTTTTAACTTTTCAATACGTTTTTTTCTTCATGACTCAAAATCGTTGTTTATTTCCATTTACAATCGCTAATATTTTCCAAGCAATTTTCTATTTTTGAAACAGTGTCTACATCTTTAAAAGAATGTGTACCGTAAACAAATACTAAAGACCTGCACGAGTGTATCAGTAAAGCTGGAGGTCCACACCACGCGTTACTCGCTTTTTCGCAGCATACGCAGCTGTCAAAAAAGTAGAACCTGTGTAGTTATACGTAGTAAGTTCCATGCACAAAAGCGTTGATGCCTTGAGGCGAAAAGTAGGTTTACTTTCTACTTTTGTAAGCGTCACAAGCAGCGTTCGAACAAATCAGCTGATTTTGACAAATTAAATTTTATTTTTACTTGTGGTGCTGCTGCATAAAAAGCGTTGCATGTAACTTAAAACGTAGAACGCAAGTAAGGTTAAAAAAGCATGAACTGCGTGGAGGCGAAAACGCGTGGTTTGGACCTCCAGCTTAAGTATTGTTGAAACAGATACACCAGATATTTATCTGTTACTACTGATATAAATGAGAGAATGAGTGTAACTGATATTGTATGGTTTTGCTTTTGTCCACTCACCATATCTTAAAAACAAAAACAGTTGCTTATGGTTTTGTATTGAGTATGACATAACATTTTTTTTTTCTTCCAAATATCTGTTGTCACCATGAGTATTTCTACAATATCTGTGGTGTTCTGTTGTATTATAAAATATTGTTGGCGAGTTGATGAAAATAAGAAAGTTTATAAAAACTTGTATACGATCTCAACCAGGGGTGCCAGATGGTTTTGGTAAGAAATCGGCATATTTTCAAAAACAAATCAGAAATTAAATTAAATAAAAAAATCGGCAAATTACTATTACGATTTCAAACACAATAAAACATTGACAAAAATAAAAAAGCAAAACACTTAACCATTACCTAATGCTTTAAAAAAATTAAAAAAAATAAACTTTTTAGAAATAAATTTTAGTTAATTAAAAAATCGCAAGGACCGTAAATAAGAGTTATCCATAAAATGTTAGCTTAAAAACGGAGTCAACCCATAGGTTTGTTCTAAAGTTCTCTTTAAGAACCTATGGTGATCTAGAAAAAAAGATCTCAACTCCACAGTTAAAAATCATTTTTCAACGAAAAAATAAAAGTTTGGATGAACTCTTAAAAAGAGAGTTTTTTTTCGCAATCATAACATATTCGCCCTAAAATAGAACTCACACCATCAACAAATACAACTCTTTTAAGGATTTTAATTTTTACGTCTAAAATACTCATTATGTTTTTCTTCTTTTTTTTTATTTTTACGTTGAAATTGTAGTGATCTGACCAGCGACAAGCCTTGGTTGTTAATGTACAAAAAATTAGTTGAATAAAATGCTGGTTTAAATCAAACTCCTGAAATGAGTTTTATTTTTTGACGGCTGAATAAAATTCTCGTTTTAACAGTTTTATTCGATATTTTATTCCTCAACTGAGTTTTAATTTATGACGGCTTAATAAAACTCTCTTTTTAAGAGTTAAATTTTACCTTTTATTTTTACGTTGAAAAATTACTGTTTTATATGGACTTGTTTGTTTTTAATTTAAAAAAATAACTCAGGGACTGAAAATAATTACTGCATATTATTATTTTTTGTAAAGGTTACGAGAAATATTCCTTTATTTTCAATTGGGAATATTAAATCATTATCGTTATATATATTTTATTTTGTTGGTAGTAACCAATGAAAGTAAAATTTATTTTTTTTTGTTAATGATAACCAAATTTGTTACAAATATCTATTGGAAAAAATATATTTTTTCCTGGTTAAATTTTTTTATTTTTTGGGTACAAATATCCAATTTAAACAAATAAGAAAGTAAAGTTCTTCAATCCCGACCCTATGATACTCCACACCACATCATTTAGACAACTTTTCAAGAGTGTACCTTAATTGGGACCAATGGGCAATCATGGACCCAGGAAAACAAATTATATTATAAAGTTAAGATTCAGGTCAATGCTATTACCATTTATCGTAGGCTTAATTCTTAGGACAATAAGAACCTATGTACCGAATTTCAGCAATTTATCTTCAAAATTGCGACTTGAACTTTGCCTACAAGGTTTACACGGACAGCCAGCCGGACGGGTGGATTTCTTTAGATCGATTCCCCTTGTGCCTTAAGCCCCTCATATGTAGTGGTATATTTCTCAAAATGTGTTTGCTTGGTTAGACATACAATACAAATACTGCATATATGGAATACATATAACCATTTTTTCCTTAAGTAGATATAAGCGCTGAATTAATAACAGTTGTATCTTTGTAATGTAACAAGTTACCCAAAATTAATAACACTGTGCAAGAAATTTACACTTTTTTTGAGACAAGCTGGGCACCTGGCGTTTTAACCTAATTCGGATACGTTGAATCCAGTGGTGCTCGCCGCTTTTAAGATTGGCTATGGTTTTCGAGATATACCGTTATTTCGAAAATGGAGGAGGTTGCATAACATATGTTCGCGTAACTCAAACACGCTTTTGCGATAAAATTTCCTTTAAGAAAAGTAAAACTTATTTTTAATGTGAGCAGTCGTTTTTGAAACATAGGTTTTTTTATTGAAAAAAAATTAATTTTTTTATCAAAATTTCGAAATTTTTGTTTTTTAAAAATTCATAAAAAATTAAAAAATGCAGCAAGGCTTCTAATTTTTTGCAGACATATAAAAAACGAAGCTGCAAACAAAACAAAAAAAATTGCGGAGTTTCGGTTTTTTTTAGTAATTTTAGTAAACTAAACCGTTTTTGAGTTACGCTAATAGGTGTATGTTGTGCAACCTCCTCCATTTTCAAAATAACGGTATATCTCGAAAACCAGAGCCAATCTTAAAAACGGCGAGCACCACTGGATTCAGCGTATCCGAATTAGGTTAAAACGCCAGGTGCCCAGCTTGTCTGTTTTTCCAACTAGCGTAGTGTAATATATATAAAACAAACCACAAATTACCGTGTTGTAAGTATTTCTCAAAAAATAGGCACTTTGATAATTTAGAGGAAAATATCGCCAAAATGCCTAAAAATCGTGAAATATGGCCTGATAACAACGATTCTCGCTTGTGTTGCTGTTGTTGCTCGGCAATTTGTACTGCCACAGCACAACACACAGTGTGTGTGTGTGTGTGTGACATGTCTGGTTTTTTATTGGCTTTTTGTTATGTATACCCTCCGCCACAACTAGCTGAGTATACTTAGTTTGTCATTTCGTGTGAAACATTTTTATTAATCGAGCCTTAAGCGCGAAAATAACGTTAGCACCAAAATAAATTTTATAGGTGAGAGTTTTTTTTATTTTAATTCATATAAATTTTGTATTAAATTTGTTGCTCACGATAAAATCAGGGACCAAACATAATGGTTATTGTATTTTATTTGAGTTTACTGGAAAATTCCTTTTATTTTCATTTGGTTATTTTTAACCATTATCGTTACATATATTTTATATTGGTTATCGTAACCAATTACAGTAAAAAATATTTTTTTTTGTTATACATAAATAACCATTACTTCAACCACAAATTTTTTTTGGTTACAAACAACTATTAAACCAAATAATTAATATTTTGGTTTCAAATAACCATTTAAACAAGCAATTTTTTTTAACAACGACACAGGTTAAAAATTTTCTTCAGATATTTTTTTCTGTGCATATGTATATATGTATGATTATTTCCGTGCATTTATTATTTCGATGACTAAGAAGAAGGAGTGAACGTGTCAACTGTTGTGCGTGACTTGAGAGGCAATTCTAAACCGCTAGAATCACCGTCTGTACTTAAAGACAGTTTTTTTGCTTTTGCCGAAAAAATTATTGCCCAAGGGTCCCAAATAGTAACCGACTATACTTTCTTACTTATGTATAATTTATATTTGTAACCAAAAAATAAATTACTTGTTTTAATGGTTATTTGTAACCAAATTAATTTATTATTTGTTAAAATGGTTATTTGTAACTAAAAAATTATTTATTTGGTTTAATAGTTGTTTGTAACCAAACAATTTTTTAGTTGAATTAATGGTTATTTATGAAGGTATAACCAAAAAAAATATTTTTTACTTTAATTGGTTACGATAACCAGAATAAAATATATATATATTAAATGATAATTGTAATTTTTAACCTTTACCCATAATTCATCAATATTAATGGTTATATTTATATGATTTTTTGTCGTTTCCTTTATAGGGTCCCTGGAGAAAAAAACAAAAATTTAAAATGATGCCGCTTACGTTATTTTCGCGGTTAGGGCTCAAATTCAACTATTCGTCAAACAATTCTTTTCAAAATAAAAATATTTCAAAACGTTAATATGAATTTTCTATTTTTTTCTACATAATACGGTTATATTAAATAAAAAAACCTAAAGTATAACTTATTAAATTTTCGAGCTTGAGGTCTTGTTTTTGATATAAAATTTATTTAAATCAATATTTCAGCACTCCTTTGAGTGTCTTCTTCAGGGTTTTTTTCTTGATTGTTTGCTATTTTTTCGTTGCGTTTTTTAATTTTTCTAACCCAACAGTTATACTTACTGTAACATTTGCATTTATGTATGTAGGTTATTTCCACATAAAATGTAGCATACTTCTTTTTTAATGTTTTCAAAAGTGTTTACCTATATATTTTAGAAAAGTGCTTTAAACGAAAAAAATAGTTTTGGTTGGTAAAAACCCAAGTTTTTTTTACAAGAACAAATTACATGTGTTCAGTTCTTTCAGTAATTTTTTTTTACAATAATTTTTGTCTACATGTCTTTTTAACAAAAACAACCACACACAGGCATCAAAGAATTTAAGAAAAAAAATATTACCGTTACTAAAATTTTCAAAAATGTTTGCTTTAAAAAAAAGCAGCATACACATTTTTACAAGAACAAATCATGTACGCAGCAGACACAAAGGCTAATCGTGCTGCTCATCAAGAAAAATTGCAAGTGCTTCCACTTGTATTTTCGTCGTAGGTATAATACGCAGTGTGACCATATTAGCTTTTTTCGAGCTTAATTTAGCTTTATTTTTTCATGTTTAGCTTTAGATATTTCATTTAGCTTTAAGCTTTTTTTTCGGCTTTTTCCAACAATGCGTTTAGCTTTTTTAGCCTTTTTTAATTTTAATTTCGTGTTTATTTATATTTCAAAATAAATAAAACAGTTTATCCAAATAAACTTATTTGTGATTTAGTTAAAAAAGTAATAGTGTGACAATGCAGAAGCAATCGCTTTTGCAGATTTGAACTACATACATAACAGTGCTGCAGGGCAAGAATAAAAAAGTAACGACATTTTTCAAAAAATTTAAAAATTTTTGTCAATAGTTACAATTAAAAATATTTCTTGAATAAATAGTAAAGGCTCAGTTATTCTTTACTTTCTGTTCTGTTACGAATCAGCTGATTTGTTTTTGTTATTAAAAAACCTGTGAAATTGATTAGTTTTTCTGTTCTTTTGCGGTTCAGTTTGTTAAAATCAAAAACTTGTTAAGTAATTGTAAGTGACAGCAAAATAAATAGGTAATAAAAAAATACATATTTTGATTGAAAAAAACTATTTTTGATTTTAAAAATTCATAATATTTAATAAAACGCATAAAACGTATTGAAATAAAACAATGGACGATGCAAAACTAATAAATGGCTGATAAGTTGCTACAGAAAAAGTAACTATTACAATTTTGACACAGAACGGCACGGAACAGAACAGAAACAGAAAGTAAAGACTAATTCTGCCTTAAGTTTATATGATTTGTAAAAACCAAATACATATTTCTATTCAATATTTTAGTGATAATAGCAAGACTATCAATTATGAATAGAACAAAAGCATAGCGAAGAGTAAGTTTCAAGCATATGCCCACTGCATGAGAATCAAAAAAAAAGGTTTAAGCATACAGTACTTTTTGTATCTAGTCCCAACTTTAGCGATTGCAATTTATATATTGTGCTGCCGTTGTAAGTTAAAATAAGATTTACATGATAGCCCATTAAGGGATGTAAGCATATTTGCCACATATTCCATCTATAAGCGGCCAGCAAAGGCAAAAGTAAATCGAATTATGTTCATTATAGTCACATTAGCAAAACGTTCTACCATATAAAAGAACTAAAATTAAATCGTTTAATTTTTGTCATCAACACTCAACTTGAAAAAATTAGTTTTTGGTTTAGGTATCAGGGTAAAAATATCTTATTTGGCCGACGAACTTTTTACTTATGTATTTTACATTGTCGTTGTCGGGATTTTGAAATCGACAAAAATTTCAAACGACTACGACTTCGATCACGAAAACGCATCGTCAACTATTTTTTTAAAGATTTATTGAAAACATCTGATAGTTAAATTTTTACCAGCAAGAATTATTTAACCTGTTTCATATTTTTATTTAAAAAAATTATTTTCAAAATTTTTAAATTTAAAGTCTTTCAATCACATAAAATATTTATTTTCCTAAAATTAAAGAATTACATATGTGTATTCATCGGCAAATGGTTTAAAACAATTAAATTAATTACGATATAATCTCTTTTATTACATCTAAATTGTGTCGATATGACCAACTTGCTAGTTTTTGGTGGTAAAGCGTTCATTTCCTTTTTTATTTTTTTAAGTAAATGGGAGAACATTTTGTAAATTCTGCTAGTAAATGAACACATCTATTATATGTCTAAGTCAGAGTTGATAAGTAAGGTTTGGAGATATTCTTAGCTACATATTTATATTAAAAAAAATTTTTATAAAAACTTTAACCACCGTTTTTACAACTTACCGATAGTTAAATTAGGATTTTATCGGGCCTAAATGATATTTTTAAATGTGACCTTTAAGAACAAAGCCAAGGATATTATACATATATACTCATTTAAACACTATTTAATCTATGAAAAATATCGAAATATGTAAAAGTTACTACAAGAAGCTATAACAAAATTTAGCTTTTTTTTTTGGCTTTAAATTTCCTTTTTTTAGCTCTTTTTAGCTCTATTTTAAGCATGATTTAGCTTTATATTTTTTAAAAATCTGGTCACACTGATAATACGTAACTTGTAGTGTTGTTGTTGCTTGGCAATTTGTACGACCATAGTACAAGCAGCCTGTGTGTTTTGTTTTTGTAAAATTTTTTGTTTGGCTTTTTTTTCGCTCGTAATACATTCACGCTCTTTTTCGTTGAAAAATAATTGAAAATAACGGCATCGTACAATAAGTAACTTATTGTATTCCATCAGTATCCACTAGTATCTGCTTTTGCGAAGCAGATATTAACAGATATGATACTCTCTTTCGCTTTTGTATCAACTTACATCCACTCTTTTACAAATCATATCAATATCAACTTATATCACAAACACAAGAGCACTCATCCATACGCATCCACTTTATAAAACACACAGAAACAGATATAAACAGATGTATCTGTGCAGGTCTTTAACAAATACATCGTTTTTATTGCGATTACTAAATATGTTGTCAACGATAAAAAGTGCAACGTTTTTTAAATTTCCAAATTTCTAGGAAGCCTAGCACTAACCTCGTTAATAAAGTTTTTGGTAAAACGAAAGCAAGTTTCTTTTTCACTTTTTTATCGATTGAAATCTTAAAATCTTTACAGGCCTTCTGGCCAGTTTTAAAACTACTGCTTTGTAGTCCAAAGATGGGTTACATGGTCCTGCCCTAGGACATCGTAATGTTAAATAAACCATGTTTTTCCATACGTTTGGGTTACTTTTAGACTAGTCCTTGTCCCTTGTGGGCACCACTTTACACGCGTATTTGGACTAACTAGTCCTATTATTTGCAGAGAAACAACAAACATGTGTATGTATTATTGCATGTGGTTTCTTGCTCTCTTTAGTTCTCTGAATGTGAGCACGAAGTTTTTGCTTTCTTGTTACTTCCCCCCCTCATCCATAAGAAGTACAACATTTTTGAAAATTTCAAATGTACTAAGTGCAACATCTATGTATATTAAAGGGCTGCGCAAATTATTCTCAATGTTCTGTGTTCTACTTCACACAACTATCAATCATATTATTTCACTGTAAACCAGGGGTTTCCATTTCTTTGCATAATTGTGCTTACCACTACAAACACATATTTTTATGCTCTTCAATTTAGTCGTCGGTGTGACTTAGTCTTGGGCTTAATAGTTCATTTAGGTGACTTGTCATTACAGTTCATTTAAAAAAAGTGAACTAGTTCGTTCATCTACTATATATCAAAAGTATTTGAAAAACGATAACAAATTTTGGATTAATGTGTCTTGATTTTAATGTATTCAAATAAAAGTATTTCGAGGACCACTGCCATCGATTTCAAATTCCAGAACATTGGCCTTATATTTTGAAATAAATTGTTATAACGTTTTTAAAATAAATGGAATTAAATGTGTTTTGAAGATTGTTCAAATCTTGGCGCAGATTTGTTGATGAAAAAATTATGGGTTTTTGGTGATTTTACCTCTAAAGCAGCCCATACACTTGCAATATTATTATATATGATATTTACCATATTATTTCCGATTTGTCCTATATTATGCAATAAGATGAACAATGGTTTCATTCATTCAATAAAAAGGTGAACATAACCTATAGGAATTACATAGACAGCATTGTACAAAGTTGCCAACACATTTCGCTTTCTTTTCGTTGTGCAATAAAAATTAAAAGTCTTTTGATTGTTGCCGATATATTGTGCCACCTTCGTATATTACATACATATTGGCGATATAATAATACAATACATAAAATTTAACAATTTGATTAAAGCTCAGTAAGTCTTTACTTTCTGTTCTGTTACGAACCAGCTGATTTGTTTTTGTTATTAAAAAACCTGTGAAATTGATTAGTTGTTCTGTTCTGCTGCGGTTCAGTTTGATAAAATCAAAAACTTGTAAAGCAATTGTAAATGTCCGCAAAATAAATAATAAAAAATACATTAATTAAATTTTATTTCTTCAAATTTATGTGCATAAAAGTTATTGAAATAAAACAATGGATGGTGCAAAACTAATAAATTTGTCACAAATGGCTAATAAGTTGCTACAGAAAAAGTAACTTTTAAAATTTGGAACAGAACGGCACGGAACAGAAACAGAAAGTAAAGACTAATTCCGCCTTTAACCTTACTAATTTATGGTAACTATTTAACGTAACTTTGACCTGTTATAATGACTTTACACATTTTTGCAGGCAAACTCATGTGCGCATTTGGTATTTTCTAAAAAGTTATGATATACCATTAGCTAGAATAAAACTGTATGTACAGATGTTTGAAGTATGAGCAACCCAACACCGTGAATACCATTTCTATATTACTTACCACTATGAATACCCTAACTATTTACCAAAATAACTTTTTCACGTTTAATTCTCATGTAATTTATTTTATTTTTGAATAAATACACAAGGGAAATCCATTTCCATGCACAATTGTGTATGCCACTTGTGTACTTGTGTACTTTTTGTTTCAGGTTAACAGAAAAAACTTTATGATGGCACTTAAAAAATATTGTGCGGTCAAAAACGCTTTTGGTAACATCCAGTGTGGCCATATCCAAAAATATTTTACAGCTAAATCGGCTTAAAAATAATGCTAAAATATGCTAACAAAAATCCTAAACTGCCAAAAAATAATGCTAAAGTTTAGATTGTTTTATTTTTTTGTTATTTTAGTTAAAATACCTTTATACATGACCAGTGTTACCGTCGGATATTTTCAATAAGTACCAAGAAAAGGGGATATCTAAAAAAAAAGTGGCACCGAAAAGGGGATTTTTATAAAAAAAGTGGCACAACTTTTCAAATTAAAATAAGTACACCACATTATGTATTTTTTACCTTTTTTTTCTATTGATTATAATTTTAAATAACATTTTATAAATGGTATAAAAACATAACAAAAAAACATATGTGTAGTAGTAATTATATGCACTAAATAACAATTGATCGTATTACAATAGACATACATACTTATTAAAATAAATATTTCTCTCGAGAAGTTATTTTTATAAAATATTTTCTTTAATAAATAGAAACTGGGAATTATTTCATTCCGAAGGTTACTTTATATTACATTCAATATTTTTTATTTTTCGAATTATTAGACACCAGCAGAATGTAATGCATTTTCTGGCCCGCTACGGCCTTCGTCAGCATTCTTTGTGAATATAATATAAAGTAACCTTCGGAAGGAAATAATTCCCAGTTTCTATTTGTTAAAATTGTTGAGTTAAATACATTCAATTTATAAAGTATCACTATCCAGTGTGACACAAAGAATGCTGACGAAGGCCGTAGCAGGCCAGAAAATGCATTACATTCTGCTGGTGTCTAATAATTGTAAATTTTTCTTTACATACAATATACCTCATTGCTTTCCAAAGGAAAGCTAAGGTAAAATGTAACAAGAAAATACAATATAACTAATAGTCTGGTAGTGTATAAAGTCATTTCTGAAAAATTGAAGGAAAATGACTATTACAAAAAAGCTTTATAAAAATACATAACTGAAATTTAGCTCATAGAATAAATTCGAAAAATAAAAAATATTGAATATTTTCTTTAATGTTTTGGTAAATCAAAAACGTTAAACTCGTTTTCTGCCAAACATGTTTTTTGAATTCTGACATTGTTGCAGCAATTAGAAGATATTTATGTAATTTGTTTTATTAAGTAATATATTTCTTGTACTTTTCTTTCTGAATAAATTTTCTTTGATTTATTTAAGACATTGTATTGCACAGGTTTTAAAATTTTTTTAGAAGTTTATTTGCCTATTCCACCAGATTCTTATGTTTTTTAGAATGCTATGGCCAAATATGAGTACAGTTTTCTCCCATCACGTCAGATTTATCAGAAATCCTAAACAAAAAAACGAAAATATCACTTTTTAAAATTCGTTATATTTAATCAGTTTCGCACTTTAATACAAATAAATACACGGCATTCATACATGCTACTAAATTTAAGTGCAAGTGTTTTAATTTCTTTAGTATAGGATATTTAGTTTTTATCCAAATTCGTCTATTATTGCTTCAAATTATTGTAATCAGCTTTACAAATAGAACAAAACTATACCACTCGATTTTGTTATTAATTGTGGTACAAAACATCTTCCGAAATTACAATAATTGGTGTATCTGATAAATGTGACGTGATGGGAGAAAACTGTGCTCATTTTGTCTTAAGCATTCCAAAACATATAAGAATCAGTTAGAATGGTTAAACAAACTTTTTCAATGTGTTATTTATTAATGGTCAGTACATACATATTTTTTTACAATTAGTTGTTCTTAAAACGACTTCTATACTTTCGTAGAATGTCTTCACTTGGAACCCAATTTTCAAGACTAGTATGGGAGTTAAAACAAAACAGAATGAAAAAAAGTATCTTTTCCTAACGTAAAAAGTATCAAAAAAGTGGCAAGAATTACAAAAAGTATCACATTTGGGTGCATTTTGTAAAAGTGGCCAAATAGTATCCAAGCAGTCGAAAAAGTGGCAAATTGCTACTTTAGTGGCACCAACGGTAACGCTGTACATGACTTATTTTACATAATTCTTTCCTATAACCTCACATCGTATCAATAGAACAAACTGATTAAAGAATAACAATATAATATTTATGAAACATAAAAAGTCTTAAAACAGGGATCAGGGATGTTAGATGTGACGATTTTACGTCATTTTGACGATTTTTTTCGATGAATTTACCAAAATGACGATTGACGATTTTTGATGTAGAGTCACTTATGTTTTGACGATTTAATTCCGTCAATAAATTTACTTGAAACTTAAATCTGGCATCAATTTTGTAACACTTTAATCTGGCAAGCAGGGTTGGTAGATTAGACGATTTTTCGTCATTTTGACAATTTTTTTGAGAAAATACAGTAAAATGCCGATTTACGATTTTTTAACTAAAAGTAATAGTGTTATGACGATTTTCTGGCATCGATAAAACACACCTGAAATATTTACAATTATATTGAAAACAGTCCAGAACTTAGAAATCAATTTTTCGAAATACAAAATTTTTTTAAATTAAACAAAAAAATTACTCCCCCATCACAACACAGGTGGATTTCATTAGAAGCATTAGTAATTCAAATTCTACAATTATAGAAATGCCATCGATACTGAAAAACAAATGCACTATAGCCCTAATTTGCGTCTGTTCTAGTTGGTCCGCTTTTTAAAAATTGGTTTAATCCGCTTTGCGTTTTTATGATTTCGATTTGCGTCGCTACATACGAATGCCTTTTTCGATGAAGTCATAATCACATGTGAAGAATTTTTCTATTTGTGTGTAAAAAGGCAAATCCAATTTAATTCTGTTAGGAAAGTTATTCTTAGTAAAATTGCGTGTTAGGAAGTAAAAATTTACTTTTTAATAAGAAGATGTGTAGAAAAATGAGTGCAATGAGAAGAAAATGTATTAGTTTGGAACTAATATTGGACGTAATTAAACGATTCAAGTTTGGTAAAAAGACTGTTGATATAGACAGAATCCTTGGTTTTTAGCACCTTTAACAATAAAAACAATTTGCAATAGAGATAGCGCTAAAAGTTAATCATTTAAAAAGCTCGAGTTTAAAGCAAATGAGATTTTATTTATTATTTAATATTTTTCTGAATATGGATAAATGAAATAAAAAAATTTTGTTATGCATTTATGCAAACATATTTTTTTTATTGTTTTCTTTTTAAATGATAAATATATTCAGCTCACTTGCTGAAAGAAATATAATAAAACTTAACCATATCACTTTCTTCATCATAAATAGAATTTCTTGCTAAAAATTTATATTTTCGAACCAATCCATTCAATAAATTGTCTTTAATTTGTAAAATTTATATATTTGACGTTTTGTTGACGATTTTGTTAAATTTTCGTGACGATTTTGACGAATTTTGTTAAAACTTTTGACGATTTTTGAGGAAAAAAGTCTAACAACCCTGACAGGGATTTCCAAAATTTTTTTGGTTGTGTGTTAGTGAGTACCAGAGAGTAAGCAAATTGAGATAATGCATTTATTTACAGCCGAAATAAAATGTTAGTAATATATTTTATAAGTTGTATAACACAAAGGTACAAAATTAAAAATTTTTTGTGTTGATAAAAAATTTGTAGCAATTCTTTACCAATTCAATGCCGCTGATTTTAAAACTACACTTTTTTTTATTCGGAAGCTTTTTGACTCTAAATCAGTTTCAAATATCGTATCAAACAATTGTAAAAAATTAAAGATTTTTATGTTTTAAAAATTCATAAAAAATAAATATTGCACGCAAATCAAAGCTGATAGAAAAAAGTGCAGTTTTAAAATCAGCGACATTGAATTGGTAAAGAACTGCTACAAATTTTCTAGCAACACAAAAAATTTTTAATTTTTTTCCCTTGTGTTCTACAAGTTATAAAATAAAATCTTCTAAATTTATACTTTTATGGCAGTTTTGTAATAGAAGAATGCTTTTCAAATGGGATGAACTTAATTTATTACGTTGCTTGGAACAAATAAATTTTAAATGCGAAAAAATTTGTTCGCATAGGTAAGTAGTGCCGAATAAAAAGAGGCACGTCAATGAATTTTTTTTTAGTTCAGGATAGAAATGGTATTCACGGTGTTGGATATAACAGGTCAAAGTTACGTTTAATAATTACCATAAATTAGTAAGGTTAAAGGCAGAATTTGTCTTTACTTTCTGTTTCTGTTCTGTTCCGTGCCTTTCGGTTTCAAAATTGTAAAAGTTACTTTTTCTGTAGCAACTTATTAGCCATTTATGACAAATTTATTAGTTTTGCACCATCCATTGTTTTATTTCAATAACTTTTATGCACATAAATTTGAAGAAATAAAATTTAATTAATGTATTTTTTATTATTTATTTTGCGGTCACTTACAATTACTTTACAAGTTCTTGATTTTATCAAACTGAACCGCAACAGAACAGAACAACTAATCAATTTCACAGGTTTTTTAATAACAAAAACAAATCAGCTGGTTCGTAACAGAACAGAAAGTAAAGACTTACTGAGCCTTAACTCTTTGGGCTCGGTCAAATAATTGTAGCATTAAAAAGTAAGCAATAAAAATAGTGCGAAACAATAAAGTTTCATTAATACATCAATAAAACACATCTTCTTACCCAAACATTTTACCTACTGTCACATTTGCTTTTATGTGTACAGGTTATTTACACATAAATTGTAGCAAAACAAGACTTTTTTACTTGTTTTTTTAAATATTTCTTCTTACTTAAGAAAAGGGTTTTCAACAGCGTGGCCATTTTGGCATTTTTGCAGCTAGATTTAGCATTTTTTTGTCTGATTTAGCTGCAAATTTTTCATTTAGCAGTTAGCATTTTGTTTAGCATTTTTCAACTACATATTTAGCATTTATTAGCATTATTTAATTAAAGAATATTAAAGTAATCTTTTTTTGAAAAACTACCACACTCTTTTGTTGAATGCAAATACAAGCCCCTACTTTTTGCTATAGAAACTGTACAATCTTTTAAAGGACATTTCATATCAAATGGTTTTAAAATTTGATCAGTTTGATCCATTAAATTCATGTTAAGACGATTTTTTCATTCAATTACGATTTTTAATTTTTTGGAATCGAAAAGAGATACCCAAGGCGAATTCATTCCAGGTAATCTCGGTACTACAACAAGTACAACTCGTACAAAAACCACAAGCAATTTGTACAATGGCATAAACGGAAATTGTTTTATTTCACAGAAACAAAGATAATAAAAAAAAATTTTGACATCAGGGGCCTTATTCTGGCATTCGTGATCGAGTACTTTCTCGATTCGAAAGCAATTTTATTTTGGTCGATACTTAACCAATCGAAATTATTTTTTCAGTATTGTGAAACTCAAATTAATGCTTTATAACACTGAAAAAATAATTCCGTTTCGTTCAGTATTGACTGAAATAATTAGATAATAAATTGGTTTCGAATCGAGAAATTACTCGATAACGAATACCAGAATTAGGCCCCAGGGCTTTTAAGACCACCCATAATAAATTCGACTTGGAGATAGCATAACTTTTGAAATAGAAAAAAACAAGTATGAATTACATGCCCAGATTTTATAGCTCAATTTATATGTCATCTTAGAAAACCGTTTAAAAACTAATAAATGCAAATTAAGCGAACTAAGGAATTTATTATTGATTTCACTGTAGAAGAAATTACAACTTTGGAACATCAGTGGCTGAAACCAAATTCATATGACAGTTGATTTCTGGATAAATGTATATGGATATACACATTCATTACATGAAAATCCATTCAGTGAATTAGCTTTTTTTGCTATGCAGTTATTGGTTTTGCCAGTTAGCAACGCGGAAGTTAAAATTGGGTTTTAGTGGTACTATAAATATCTAAAAAACGAAAATTCGAAACAGAATGACGTTAATATATTATAATGATATCTTGATCGATTCTTCAGAAGCTGAAGATGAATATTCATTTGATGACGTAATTAATTTATAAAATGAAATATTTTATTAAACATGTTATATAAATTTTATTAAAATACTAAATAATTCCCATTTATGGGTCAAGTTCCTTTGATTTTTTGTTATGGGATGGTACCTTTTGTTTAAAAACTTTTTTTGTACTTATATAAAGATTGAAATATGTATATTTCTTTTATAGTTTTAAGACTTTTTATGTTTCATAAATATTATAATGTTTTTCTTTTATCAGTTTGATTTATTGATACGATGTGAGATTATATTATAACTAAAATAACAAAAAAATAAAACAATTTAAACTTTAGCATTATTTTTTGGCAGTTTAGGATTTTTGTTAGCATTTTTTAGCATTATTTTTAAGCCGATTTAGCTGTAAAATATTTTTGGATATGGCCACACTGGTTTTCAAAGAAAGAAAAAACCCAACGACGCAATTGGTACAGAAACCAAAATATTTTTACAAGCAAAATACCAACAAATTCTTTTGGCTATTTTTTTCTTAATAATTTCTGCATCTTTTTAAAGAAAGCAAAAGGGACCCTTTTACAGGTAGCAAAGAATTTTTTTCACAAACAAAACACATATCGTTAGCTTAAACGTTGCAGTAAATGTTATTGTTAAAAAAATTTACTAAATAAAATTTACGCTAGCTTTGCTGTTAAATATTTTCAACAATTTAAATTATGTTAAAATTAAATAGAAATGTTATATTACTCTGCATTTAAGTCTTAAAATTTAGACTCTAAATATTGCACGCAAGGCATTGGATGTTACCAAAAGCATTTTTGACCGCACAATATTTTTGAGTGTAAGCTGAAACAAAATAATATAGCATCCGCTAAACATGTACACTTGTCGAAGTCACACCGACGACTGAATTGAAGAGCATAAAAATATGTGTTTGTAGTGGTTAGCACAATTGTGCAAAGCAGTGATGTTAACTTTTATTTTTTCATTACCTTACGGCCCTCTAAAAATAACCGTTTTTGAGAAGAAATTACCGTACGCAACGATTTTTAATCAAAACATTAATGTGCTGTTTCCAAATGACTGTTAACAGCAAATAAGAGCCATTAATTTAAATCTTTAATGTGTTTTAAGAAAAACCTGAACGTAAATTTTTGTCTTAAAATATATTTTTAACAAAATTATTGTATTTTTTATTAATTAGGTAGTAAAATATTTTTGAATTTGATCCGTTCTTAAAATAATCCGAAAATTATACTTAAATTAATAACATTGTGGCCATTTCATATGTTTAAGAATTGTTGATTTTTAAACAAACAAAAAGTTAAATATAAAATTAATAATATACAAGAGTAATTTCATTTTTGTTATTTTGCATTTATCGGTGTTACGAAAACATTTTATAGGGGGTTTCACAAGGTATGATAATAAGTCATATCATCATAATGTCCTAAATAATTTTTTACAATTGTTTAAAAAATACTGTTGTGTTTCAAACAAAATAAAAATTTTAATGCTGTAATCATTGATTCGTCATTACTTTTAATGCAGTAGAAATCTAAATTAAAAGCAGTTGCCCACAGCATTCATATATATTTCATGCAATTATTTTAAAACATATGACTTTACAACTTGATGACTACCTTGTGAATCCCCCAACAATGTTGTTAATTTTTTTGTTAAAATATTTATCTATGTATTTTTAAATTGAGAATCACCTCTCAAAAGTTAAAACTTTAAACCCTACATATCTAAGCATGTATATTTGTACCAAAAATCCAAATTTCTTTAAATTACCGTATTTTAAATAAAATTACCTTGCTACCTTTTGCGGCCCAAAATTACCCTAAAAAAGGGTAATTACCGTACGGTTAACATCACTGGTGCAAAGAAATGGAAACCCCTGTCTTAAAACTATAACAGAAATATATTTCAGTCTTTATATACGTACAAAAAAATTGTTTAAACAAAAGGTACCATACCATAACAAAAAATCAAAGGAACTTGACCCATAAATGGGAATTATTTAGTATTTTAATAAAATTTATATAACATCCCAGTAACGAACGTTTGTTGTACGTACATATGTAAATACGTATAGCATACTTTGTGTGTACAGAGTCCTCGGAACTCTATATACGTTTTAGGCTTACTTTTAGAACAACATGGCCGCTTTTTCATTGATTACCACCAACCCACAAAGTATACGAGAAAGTATCCGTTCTTCATACAATTCTATGTACTTTGTGTTATGGTTTTGTAATCAAAATGAAGTATTTTCTCATATACTTAGTATACGGTGCTGTAGTTAACATAAAGTATATGTTCATATACTGAGTATATGGAAGTGTACATTAAATACACCCTAAGGAAAATGTTAGATATACCCACTTTTTTACAGGTACTCGTTCAAGCTATTAAATCCCTCTTATATCTCATAAACTCTTTAAATTTCAAAATTTTGATATAAAAATTTTGAAATGTAAGAGTTTAAGAGTTATAAGAGTTATAAGAGGCATTTAACAGATTAAAACAAGTACCATACTATTTAATATAAATAAAAAAAGTATTTTTGGTACTTCACTTATTATTTTTATTATTTTATGAAATTAATATAATAAAACTTAAAAATTTTTAAAATTTTTTAAAAAATTCCATTGTTGTCAACGAGCCGATGAAAATTCTTCTGCAATCCTCCAGGATTCAAAATTCGTTTTATAACATTTATCTGGAAAAATATCCATAATAATTAAAAAGAACAGGAGTGAAAATTTTGTTATAAATACCTACCTTTAAGTTCATGGGTTCCATTATTAGGTGGAGCAACTCCTTGTGTTAAGAGAACGTACTCAGTTTGTTGATTTCCCTCTGTAAAAATTTAATTTTGGTTAAAGCCATATTAAAAAGTAAGAAATTTAGAAATACTTACCATTAAGTTCATGTACTTTTCGTATTTATAAGCCGAGAAGTCGTAAATGACGCTTACTAAATCCTTCCAACATCTTTATACTTTTTTTTAGTTATAATTAATAAAAACTTAATTTTGTAAAACAACGCGTGCTTTTTACCTCAAAACTATAAACACTTTCGAAGTTTTTCTTGTTCTTTTTCTTGTTTTCTATTGGCAGCCCACCATCACACACTTTGTACATACATCAGCCACTGATGTTTCAAAGTTGTAATTTCTTCTACAGTGAAATCAATAATTTCTTCTTTCGTTTGCTTAATTTGCATTTATTAGTTTTTAAACGGTTTTCTAAGATGATATATAAATTGAGCTATAAAATCTCGGCATGTAATTCGTATTTGTTTTTTTTCTATTTCAAAAGTTATGCTATCTCCAAGTCGAATTTATTATAGGTGGGTGGTCTTAAAAGCCCTGATGTCAAATTTTTGTTTATTATCTTTGTTTCTGTGAAATAAAACAATTTCTGTTTATGGCATTGTACAATGATTTTACAAAAACAAATTGCTTGTGGTTTTTGTTGTACTTGTTGTAGTACCGAGATTACCTGGAATGAATTCGCCTTGGGTATCTCTTTTCGATTCCAAAAAATTCAAAATCGTAATTGAGGGAAAAAATCGTCTTAACATGAATTAAATGGATCAAACTGATCAAATTTTAAAACCATTTGATATGAAAGGTCCTTTAAAAGACTGTACAGTTTCTATAGCAAAAAAGGAGGGGTTTGTATTTGCATTCAACAAAAGAGTGTGGTAGTTTTTCAAAAAAAGATTACTTTAATATTCTTTAATTAAATAATGCTAATAAATGCTAAATATGTAGTTGAAAAATGCTAAACAAAATGCTAACTGCTAAATGAAAAATTTGCTGCTAAATCAGACAAAAAAATGCTAAATCTAGCTGCAAAAATGCCAAAATGGCCACGCTGGTAACATCCAATGCCTTATATGCTATGCAACATTTAAGGAAGAAACGGAATTTGTTATTAAACGGCATTGCGATCGTTTTCATAATAATATAAATAATTTAAATGATAGGGAAAGAGAAGACCTGTTTTATAAAAATAAAACAATTTTTTTAGAAAAATTGAAAAAATGGTTATTAGAAGAGGAAATTAATGAACCAAAATCAGTTCACAAACTGAAAAAGAAGATTTCAAGTTTAGTAATATTGGAAATTGTTAAGAAAGGAAGACCATTGTGGGATGCTGTTTTTATCGCCGGCACGAACGAAGGCCCCAATGAACTAAGACCCTAAAACGAAAATGAACTAAGGCCCGAAAAAGGGGGAATTAGTTCATAATGAAGTAAAACCACAACGATGGTATGAATTAAGCCCCCAAAATGGGAATGAACTAAGCCCCCATTAATGGGGACTTAATTCATTATGAATCAAAACCCTAATGTTATTATGAAGTCCCCAAAGTAAGAATGAACAAAGTCCCCAATAAAAAAATTCAAAAATAAAGTGACTCTTGTTTTGTTTTAAATATTCAAAACAAACATTATAGTTATATAATACGAAAAAAAATATCAAAGTATTCAAATTTTATACATAAAAAAAAAAAATAACAAAAAACAAAAATTTTTCATTGTTTATATAATAATTAGATAAATTTGTACAAATACTTAATCAATAAGACGTCATTATGAATTAATCCCCCAATTCAAAAAATGAAATAAAACCACAAAATAATGAACTATTTCCCCAAAAACCGTTATTGTTGTTCCCTGTACAAATATTTGGGGCCTTAGTTCATTTTCGTTTTGGGGTCTTAGTTCATTGGGGCCTTCGTTCGTGCCGCCGTGTTTATCAAGCAATTGCTGAAGAAAATTTGGGAAAGGCTTAATTATAATACTAAATTTATAGAGTCTCTTCCCCTGTCCAGTCAAACGGTAGGCCGTCGTGCTGTTCAATTAGGAACTTGTGTAGAATCTGCAATTAGGGAAAAAGTAGTTAATTGCGAATTTTTTTCAAATTGTTTAGACGAAAGCACTGACATAAATGATCTGTGTGAACTTGTAATTTGTATTCAATGCCTAGACAGCGAATACACTATTTTTGAGTCAATGTTTACTTTAGAATCATTTTATGGAAATGTAACTGGCACGTTGTTGTATGATGTTGTCAGAGAAAAGCTTCTTTCCATTGTAGACATAAACAAATTTGCTGGAGTCTGCACAGATGGAGCCAATGTAATGGACTTATAGGCCAATTAAAAAAACACGAATTTGCAGTTCATAATTTTCACCGCATAATTCATCAGACCGCTCTTTCATCGAAATTCATAAATGATACCCCAGCTATGAAGACAGCAGAGGATATAATAAATAAAATTCGAAGCGGACATCAAGCGCTTATCCACCGAAAATTTGTAACCTTTTTAAAAAACAAAAATGCTGTGAATTGTGACCTGAAAATGTTTACAGAAGTTCGGTGGCTAAGTCGCGGTGATTGCCTGAATAGACTTTATGATTTAAGAAAAGAAGTTCTTCAGTTTCTAGAAACTGAGAAAATAGAAAAAGTTTTAGTCCAGTGTTTAAAAGACAATAATTTTATTTTAGACTTAGCTTTCTTGGCAGATACGACAAGTATGTTAAATGAACTTAATTTGGAATTGCAAGGAATGGAACGAAATATATGCGACTTGTGAAAAATCATTCACAATTTTAAAACAAAACTTTTTCTAATTTTTCCCCAAATTAAAAGTGGTGATTTTTAGAACTTTCCAAAAACTTCACTTGTTTACAGAAATCTCGAAATCGACAAAAGATATGAATATGCCGAAATATTTGAAACACTTTTCAATAATTTTCAAGACAGGTTTCAAGATTTTGTAATTTTACAACCGCTATTAGATCTTTTCGAAAACCCTTTTCGTTGCGATGTAAGCAACTACGAATTTGATATTCAATCAGAACTAATCATACTACGAAGCGAAGTAAATGCCCCAGACGAAAATAATATTGTAGAGTTCTGGAAAGATTTGGATGGCGAGTTCTAACCTGAACTAAAAAAAATTCATTGAGGTGACTCTCTTTATTCGGCACTACTTACCTATGCGAACAAATTTTTTCGGATTTAAAATTTATTTGTTCCAAGCAACGTAAAAAATTAAGTTCATCCCATTTGAAAAGCATTCTACTATTACGAAACTGCCATAAAAGTATAAATTTAGAAGATTTTATTTTATAACTTGTAGAACACAAGGGAAAAAAATTAAAAATTTTTTGTGTTGCTAGAAAATTTGTAGCAGTTCTTTACCAATTCAATGTCGCTGATTTTAAAACTGCACTTTTTTTTCTATCAGCTGTGATTTGCGTGCAATATTTATTTTTTATGAATTTTTAAAACATAAAAATCTTTAATTTTTTACAATTGTTTGATAAGATATTTGAAACTGATTTAGAGTCAAAAAGCTTCCGAATAAAAAAAAGTGTAGTTTTAAAATCAGCTACATTGAATTGGTAAAGAATTGCTACAAATTTTTTATCAACACAAAAAATTTTTAATTTTGTACCTTTGTGTTATACAACTTAAAATATATATTACTAACATTTTATTTCGGCTGTAAATAAATGCTTTCTCTCAATTTGCTTACTCTCTCCCTGCAAATAATAGGACCAGTCCAAACACGCGTGTAAAGAGTAGTCCACAAAGGACCAGGACTAGTCCAAAAGTAACCCAAACGTATAGAAAAAACCTGGTCTATTTAACATTACGATGCCCTAGGAGAGGATCATATAACCCACCTTTGGACCACTAAGGAGTAGTTTTAAAACTACTCCATGGTATATAACCCACCTTTGGACCACTAGGGAGTAGTTTTAAAACTACTCCATGGTATACTCAAGAGGATTAGTTTTGAAGTCGTTTAAAAACAAAAGCACGTCGTTAAAAAACGAAGACATGTCGTCTCACTACAAACACTTTTTAACAATGACATGGTCCATGCTTGCATTACATCGGACCAGTCCATGGAGTAGTCCATTTTATCAAAATGGGTCAGGTGGTCCAATTTTATTTGCTGGGTACTCTTTAGTTGATGTACATATGTAGGTAAGTTCAGTTCAGTGTTTAAATTTGTGTTGTTGAAATTTTAATGAAAAATTGTTTTTGGTGGCTATTTTGATAAATAGTTTAGTTTTTTGAGCTCAAAAGAACGGTGTTTGTTAATTATTGTTTGTTTTCCTGCAGGAATTATAGCACTATTAATGGTGCAATCGCATGGTTTTTATTTTAAATACTTAATTTTTAGATGTTATTGTTTTGACGATATGACGTGTCCAAACTTAGAACACTATTCAACAATTTCGTATTTAGATGACAAAACAATGCAAAGCACTATTCGTCTGAATATAGGGATGAGAGCCCTTTAAATGCATTCAGCAAAAATTCTGAGGACGATTTTAATCCGTCTGCAGTTTCTTCGAGTACAAATATACAAATCTTATAATATCAATCAAAAACGTCAGACAATTTTAGGAAACTCTAGGCTTCCATACACATCACTATCTAAGTCCAAGAAAAAATATTGCAACCACCTTGCCCAAAAAAAATTGTTGTTTTCGATGCAGCGAGAAAATATCAGAAGCTGGACGCCTTAAAATATTTAATGCATATTGGTGTACTGGTGATTAACAGAGACAACGAGAGTTCATAACTAGACATACAAATCCACTTAAACCAAAATACAGGTTCTCCTGCACTGAAGATCTTCGTAGACTAAATAACACCTATTTCTTTGAGATACAATCAAAACCAATTAGAGTATGCAAAACTCATGGATGCATTTAATGCAAGGCTGTATTGGGTGCCTGGACACTGCATGGTTGATGGAAATGAGGTGGCTGATGAACTCGCGAGAGGGGGTTCGAATCTGGACTTAGCGGTAAGGGAAGGGGGGTTAAGCCCCCCCCTATGTTACTACTGTAAGGGTGATACGGGAGAAATGCCGTGATGACGGTAACCGAACCTGGGGGGACAGAACGGATTGCAGGGTGTCCAGGGCTCTATGGCCAAGATTGGACGCGGGGGCAACCAGGGTTCTACTGGGATTGGATAGGAGTAGTCTTAGAACGCTTATAGGGTTCTTGACGGGTCAATGTCCTGTCAGGGCTTTTGGGGGCAGATGGGACAACGCCATACCGGACTTTTGCAGATTGTGCGATGATTCAGAGGAGCTGGAGATGATCGAGCATGTACTGTGCCATTGTCCCAGGATGCAGGGTCTCAGGCAGAAGTGGCTAGAAGATAGGTTTCACGACGAACTGGGGTGCATCGCTGGAAGTAGTCCGGCTGATCTACTGGGGTTTGTCAGGGAAATAATGCTGTTGTTTCTGTTGAGGGGACTGTAGAGAGGGCAATAGTTCTACGCGAAATCTTCTAACTTTCTATCTTTCTTGATTCTATCCATCTCATACTTCTTTTCTTTACTGTCTTTTCTTTTTCTTTTAATTGAAGGGATTCACAATGGACCACACTGGTCTCCGAGTGGAAGTGTGCTCTTGGGCGCATAACCCTTCTTAACCTAACCTAACCTACATGTGGTGTAGATATGGGCTTAATCAAAAAAGAAACGCATGTATTTAAGGCAAATTGGAAATTATCTGCCAGGCCCACGATGTCGACAAGAACGTTTCTTTCGCATATTTATATTGAAAACAATAATGAAAAACTAAAATTTGTTTTTGTTTTCAATACAAATATACGAAAGAAATGTTCTTGTCGACATCGCACAGTGCTTTGTCCCCATATAACGAAGGGACATAAATAGAAGGAGTTGTCAGAAATTTTTGAAATTTCGTACACTAGCATAAAATAGCTTAATTAAGAAAAATATGAATTTTTGGAGAAATCGGTCCAAGCACATGCCTACCTCCCATGTGTCCTGAAATGGAAAAATGTAATTTTAGCTTCAAAAATGCCCACAAAACTACAAAAAATGGTCATGCTGATACACACACAACTAGCAACGTGTGTGTATATTTTGATTTAAATCTTAACAAGGACTCAAGGTCCTGCCATATATCCTTTTTCTTAAAAATGCTATTCCACTTACAAAAGTTGTCCAATCATAATAAAATTTGGTGTGAAAATTGATATTTGTTTGATATATATGTATGCCAAATTTTGGTAGAATCCGATTATTAATGTAAAAAATACAAAAACATCATTTAATGAAAAATTAGTTAAAAACGCTTGTTGGACTGGGTACCTCCTTAGTCCAAACAGACAATTATTTCTTCCAAAGAAATAAAACACACGGTACAGTTCCGCTTGAACTTAAAACAATATTTTATTTTGGCTTCTTGCCCTTTTGAGTTATTATACAGAACTGCTTTAAAATTAACTTATGATAACAAAGTAGAGACCGTAAGTGCCGTAAGGAATTTTTCGTTAAGTTTTACAATAACAAAAATTATTGTCTTATTATATGAAATCTACATAGTGGTACATATTTATAAAAAAAAATATATGTAATGCAAATTTACTCAGAGCTGGCAATTGTTTGGCACTTTAGTTTCAAAATATAAAGAAAAAGATTTAAAATTTTAAATTATTAGAAGTTATAAAAATACTGTTGAACACGGTTCAACATATTCCGGCCGCCAAATTATGGTACAATTTCTATTAGACATCGGTAGATTTATTTTGAATATTTGTCACAAGTGGTGGCATGAATAGCTGTTATAAATCTAGGATCGGTCTGGGAGACAGCGGGATGAAGTTTCCTCTTGCGGAGATAAAGGTTATTTTCCATCTTTACATTAAGGAATGGCAATTTTGGTCATCTGTCCTTCATCTAGAGGTAATAAAGAAAAAGAAACGAAAGAAATACATACAGCGTTAAAAAATATATTGTGCGGCTAAAAGTGTTTTTATTGTGTCAAAGAGCTGATATTCATGATTAAACGGTGGGGTTGCAAGTAATAGGTGTTGGGTGAATCGTTTACTGACGGTTGTCAGTTGTGGGAAGTACACAGAGCTTTACGATGGCTCTTCTGGTTATTCCATTTTGCGTTAGAACATCTGCTACTCGGACTTTACTGTCTCGGCCATAAACTACGTTCGTGACGCGACCAAGGCGCCATTCGGTGGGGGGTAACACGTCGTCTTTGATAATCACAATATCGTTTGGCTTGACATTGTGCCTTTCGGTCTTCCACTTGTAGCGACGTTGCAATTCGGTGATGTACTCGTTTTTCCATCGTTTAGCGAAAATATGCTGTAGAGCTTTTAATCGTTCCCAGCGTTTAAGGAAACGAACTTCATCTAGCGGAGGGTCAGCTGGAGCTTCAGGAGGAGCGATGATAGGAGCGCCACGAAGAAAGTGACCCGGAGTTAGAGGTAAAATTTCATCAGGCTTTTCAGTAATAGCTGAGAGCGGTCTTGAGTTCAATACGGCTTCGATTTTTACCAGCAGAGTTGAAAATTCTTCAAAGGTAAAGGACAGGGTGTTTGTCATTTTCTTTAAATGCGATTTCATGCTTTTTACTGCGGCCTCCCAGAGGCCGCCCATGTGGGGTGCATACGGCGGGATAAATGACCAGGTAAATCCTATAGCGCTATATTTCTCGACTAAAGCTTGTTCTGCGGTTTTGAGAAATATGTTATGATTTTTAAGAAGCGCATAACTGGTTCCAAGAAAATTTCGTCCATTATCGGAGAACATGGTCTTGGGAAGACCTCGACGTCCAGTGAATCGATCAAAGCATGCGAGAAAGGCATCAGTCGAAAGATCAGAACATGTTTCTAGATGAACTGCACGCGTGGCAAAACAAACGAAAACTGCAGCATATCCTTTTAATGTTTTTGCATTTCTTAAGTTTGACGACTTAATATGAAACGGACCGGCAAAGTCGACACCGGTGTAGGTAAACGGCAGGGAAAAGTTTACTCGTTCGGGGGGAAGTGCCGCCATAATTTGGTGCTGGAAACGCTTTTTATAGATAGTGCACGCTTTGCAATTGCGAATACATTTTCGCACAAGGTTTTTAAGCCTGGGGATATAATATCCTTGTTTAATTGCTCGAACCATGATATGATGCTCTGCGTGGAGCAATATGCGATGAGTATAATCCACCAAGAGCTTAACGAGATGAGACTTTTCAGGTAAAATAATCGGGTGCTGTTCTTCATAGCTAAGCCCGGAATTGTCCAGCCGTCCACCGACACGAATGAGTTCGGTTTTATCAAGGAATGGGCTTAGTGTGAGAATGCTACTTCTTTTAGATAAAGATTTTTTTTCCTTTAAGCATTTATATTCTTTTGAAAATTCGGTTCTTTGAGCAATCGATATAAGTCGATTTTTCGTGAATGTAATTTCGTTCGCAGTAACGAATTTTTCAGTAAAGGTTGGTTTTTTCCTAGTACGGTTAATAAATCTCATACAGTAGCTAATGACGCGAAGTGCTCGATCTATTGATGAAAAGTTTTCTAAAATATCATATGCAGGCTCTTTACGAGTCCTATTCAATTGGGAATCTAGCTGATACGCTCGTACATGAAAGTTGGATATAGCTTTCAGAGGGTCGAATTCGTTATTGGTTTTGAGATCAAGAGGATCAAATGTTCGAGGGATGGGCCACATTGCCATGGGTTGTTGAAGCCAGGGGGGCCCATTCCACCAAAGTGTACTTTGCGAAAGTTCTTGTGGACCGCAGCCACGACTACCGAGATCTGCTGGGTTCTCTTCGGTTTTCACATGCTTCCAGTTATGGGTGCTGACAACGCTGAGAATGTGCGCAATACGGTTTCCGACAAATGTGTTTAAAGTCTTTGGATCCTTTTGTAGCCAACCAAGAACAATAGACGAATCTGTCCACAAAAACAATTCGTAAGAAAATTTAAAGCCTTTGATCAGGTTTTTGAACAATTTAGTCAGCAAAAGAGCTCCACACAGTTCCAATTTTGGCACTGTAAGTCTCTTTAGAGGAGCAACTTTGGTTTTTGCCACTAGCATAGTGGAATTAATTATGCCTTCGGTACTTTCCGTTCTCATAAAAATCACACCACAGTATGCCCTCTCTGAGGCGTCACAGAACCCATGAACTTGTATTTTGTTAAACGGTGCGAAATGTGTCCATCGGGGAATTTTGATCTGGGAGATTAGCGGCAAAGTTTCCGCGAATAGCTTCCATTTTTCAAGAATGTAAGGAGGAACAATTTCATCCCAGTCGGATTTCTCTTTCCATAATTCTTGTATTAGAACTTTTGCCGTTATAACTACAGGGCCTACCCAACCTAGCGGGTCAAATAACCGTGCGATTGCGGCCAAGATTTTTCTTTTTGTAGTAGTCGTTGAAATTTCTAGCGGATCTAACGCATAATAAAAGTAGTCTTCTTTGGCATTCCAGCGAATTCCTAATATTTTTTTCCATAAAAAAAATTAACTAACCGCACAAATATAATTCATACACTGTACATACCCAATTTTTTCCTTTTCTTTGTGTCTATGCACACATGTACCTTGGTATTCACTGAATTTTTTCTAGGGGTGGTTTTTTTGTTGAAAGAGTTGAGTCTTCCTTCTCGTTGGAGTAGGTCTTCTTGGCTATGACAAGTGGTCATGTATCCTTTTGTGTCATCTCGAAAGCGCGGGAGGCTTTGACACTTTCCTTACCAGTATGGCTAAACTGGTTTTGGCTTTAGTTTCTCGGGAGCGGCAACGGCTGCAACCACCAGTTCACTCACTTCCTAGCCTAATCTAGGAACGCTCGAAGGACCATATGTTGGACTGGGTACCTCCTTAGTCCAAACAGACAATTATTTCTTCCAAAGAAATAAAACACACGGTACAGTTCCGCTTGAACTTAAAACAATATTTTATTTTGGCTTCTTGCCCTTTTGAGTTATTATACAGAACTGCTTTAAAATTAACTTATGATAACAAAGTAGAGACCGTAAGTGCCGTAAGGAATTTTTCGTTAAGTTTTACAATAACAAAAATTATTGTCTTATTATATGAAATCTACATAGTGGTACATATTTATAAAAAAAAATATATGTAATGCAAATTTACTCAGAGCTGGCAATTGTTTGGCACTTTAGTTTCAAAATATAAAGAAAAAGATTTAAAATTTTAAATTATTAGAAGTTATAAAAATACTGTTGAACACGGTTCAACAACGCTTAAAATGCTCTTGCAAAAATAACAAGTAAGAAAGTATAATCGGTCAAGCCCGACCATATGATACCCTAAAGCATAGTATTTAAAAACAAAGTTCCTAGAGTGTAATCTATTTGGGACCCATGGGCAATCATGGACCCGCCCGAACAAAATTAATTTTCTTTTAAATTAAAAACCCTGTATGCAATATTTTCGAACACTCCACAATAGAATTGCTCTTACTACAAACAAAGGCTATTGCCAAAAAAACTTCTGTCACGTACCCATCTACAATTTAAATAAAAAATAACGGCACTAAATATTTGGATTTATTTCTTATTATGTTCCTAGTTTATTTTTTTTAAACTAATTTAATCTATGAAAACTTTTAATTGTTTTTCTTGTAGTTATTAGAAAGCAGTCTCAATATTCGAAATCAGAAATAAACCCATAGACGATATTTTTCTTTTTTTTTAATAGTCCATCAAAGTTAAGAAATTTTTAGAGCTTAAGTAAATACAGTCGAACTTCCTTATAGTGAACTTCTATATAATGAAGTTCTCCTTATTATGAACTTAAATCAAGAACACAACTTTTTCGTTCCACTTTCAATGTTTTTTGGTCTCCGTATAATGAATTTCCAAACAGTGAATTTTTCTTTACAATGAACAAAATTTTGGAAACAAAAATACATTTTACGTGTGTTTTTGTCTCCATATAGTGAACTATTTTTTGCAGCTTTACTTTACACTTGAAAGCAACACTATTTATTAAGAAAATAAGAAATGTACCGTAAATGAAAACAAAAAAGTCAATGATTTGACTTTTAACACCAGTTGCCCGAGTTCAGTGAACGAAAATGACGCACCGGAGTAGCATTTCTCTTGAAAAAAGTTATTAGTAATTAATAAATTTGAAGAAGGGACATTAAAAAAAAAGATATAGCTAAAGAGTTTGGAATTCTTCCCAGTACTTTATCAAACATTTCAAACAAAAAATACCTGATTATTTTGAATAAATAAGAAACAAAAAAAAAAAAATTCTTTATAATGAAGTTTCTATATAGTGATATAATTGTCTGTCCCCGTGGAGATTCATTGTAGGGAAGTTCGACTGTAGTAATCATTTTTCAAACCACTAAAAAATATGTATAGGAACATAATTCACCTTAAATTTTTTTATAGATGGTTAAGAATATAGTTAGTTGTTACAGAAAAAAATTTTAATCTCGTAATCCAGAAAATGAATTTTTTACAATTATTTTCTTGAAACCATAAAAAACCAAGGGCATTTGTGATATCAGCGCCCTCTTATGCCGTAAAATGCACACAAACACAAAAATTTTTTTATACATATTTTGATTTTTGTTGTTTTTTATTGAACGGTATAAGTTTGAATTAATATTTCATAGTATTTGTAGTTAATTGTCTTTTAAACTCCTGAAAACTATGAAAATTTGAGTAAAAATCATGAAAATAGCCATTTAAAAAATAATTTTTTTTTCAAGTTGTGGTAAATTTTTTTCAATTGTTTTTCTTGTATTTATTAGAAAACAGTCTAAATATTCGAAATCAGAAAAACCCCCATAGGCGATATTTTTTTTTTTAATAGTCCATCAAAGTTAAGAAATTTTT
Source organism: Pollenia labialis (assembly GCA_949318255.1). NCBI lineage: Eukaryota > Metazoa > Arthropoda > Insecta > Diptera > Polleniidae > Pollenia > Pollenia labialis. Next base: position 67,904,611 of record OX439141.1, on the reverse strand, counting down.
AGAGCTTAAGTAAATAATAAGCATATTTCAAATCAATAAAAAAACACTTTTGAGCAAATAATTCAATAAAATTTTTTTACAGTTAGCTCTAAATATAGTTAACTACTACAGAAAAAAATTTCAATCCCATGCTTTGAAAAACAACAGTTTTCCTGAAGCATGTAAACAAGGCGAATACATCCCAGGTAATCTCGGTACTACAACAAGTACAACTCGTACAAAAACCACAAGCAATTTGTTTTTGTAAAATCCATTGCACAATGTCAAAAACAGAAATAAAACAAAACAGAAACAAAGATAATAAAAGAGAATAAACAAAATTTTGACATCCAACAGTGATTTTAGCTAATATCAGCAGGGCTTTTAAGACCACCTGTAATAAATTCGCCTAGCATGTAAAACTCAAGTAGTTGTTTAGCCATTTTTACTATAAATTCTTAAACTTTGGCGCCCTCTAGCGCCGCCAAAAAGAGTTAAATCTTAAAAATTCTTCAAAATGCATTTGAATTATTTTGTTATCTATCGATCTGTACATTTTTAAGTACAATATAAGACTTGTTTTTTTTTTATATATGTCTATGGGCCACAGCACTGTGCATCGTGGGCCTGGACCTATATTTATTTCTTACTTCATCTTAAGGCCAGCGCATAGAAAATGTTTTTTGTTTTTTTTTAATTTGGTGTAAAGAGCCGTTTTCTGATTTTAGGTAAATCGAAAAAAGCGGGCGGGACAAAATTTTCTTACCGTAAAAACCTAAGTTGGACCATGGCGATCATTTTAAAGAAAAAATCGTCCAAATCGGTCAAGCCGTTTTCAATTTATGCGCTTAATAGAAAAAGTGGGCGTTAAATTAGGCGTGGTAAATTTTTCCTTCGATGAAAACTTAAAATGGATTAACACGAACATTTGAAAGAAAAATTTGTCAAATCGATGGAGCCGTTTGCTGGTTTTTTGTAATTCGAAAAAGTGGGCGGGGCAAAATTTTATTTTCGTATAAATCCAAGTTAGACTATGGCGATCATTTTAAAGAAAAAATTGTCAAATCGATGGAGCCGATTTCTGGTTTTTTGTAATTCGAAAAAAGTGGGCGGGGCAAAATTTTAATTTCCTATAAATCTTAGTTGGACCATGGCGATAATTTTAAAGAAAAATTTGTCAAATCGATGGAGCCGTTTTCTGGTTTTTTGTAATTCGAAAAAAGTGGGCGGGGCAAAATTTTCTTTTCGTATAAATCCAAGTTGGACTATGGCGATCATTTTAAAGAAAAAATTGTCCAATCGATGGAGCCGTTTTCTGGTTTTATGTAATTCGAAAAAAGTGGGCGTAAAAGTGGGCGGGCAAAATTTTATTTTCGTATAAATCTAAGTTGTACCATGGCGATAATTTTAAAGAAAAAATTGTCAAATTGATGGAGCCGTTTTCTGGTTTTTTGTAATTCGAAAAAAGTGGGCGGTGCAAAATTTTATTTTCGTATAAATCTAAGTTGGACCATGGCGATCATTTTAAAGAAAAATTTGTCAAATCGATGGAGCCGTTTTCTGTTTTTTTGTAATTCGAAAAAGTGGGCGTAAAAGTGGGTGGGGCAAAATTTTATTTTCGTATAAATCTAAGTTGTACCATGGCGATAATTTTAAAGAAAAAATTGTCAAATTGACGGAGCCGTTTTCTGGTTTTTTGTAATTCGAAAAAAGTGGGCGGTGCAAAATTTTATTTTCGTATAAATCTAAGTTGGACCATGGCGATCATTTTAAAGAAAAAATTGTCAAATCGATGGAGCCGTTTTCTGGTTTTTTGTAATTAGAAAAAAGTGGGCGGGGCAAAATTTTCTTTCCGTAAAAACATAAGTTGGACCATGGCGATCATTTTAAAGAAAAAATCGTCCAAGAATATTCAAAGAAATTCATATTTCGTTTTTTAAGCCCAGAAAAGATCAGTGTGACCTCTGCGAATCGTTTTTAAATTCAGATGAAAATAGAAAAATTGAAGCCTACACTTTACACCAAGAAGAAAGAGTTATCTAGAAAATAAAAAGGAATTGGGGGTTACTGCGTATTTCGATACGAAAGAAATAATTTACGAGTTCGAACAATTTGTACTTCGTTCGAAACGATGACAGAGGTTGTATTTTTAAAACAATGGGAAATTTGATGAAAACTTTTTGTTCGTAATAGAGAGTGGCTGTACGGAAAGGGATTTTATGTTTTCAATAAAGTATAAAAAACGTCCGTTTATTCGAAACAAATATTACGAAAATCGTAATACACAGTACAAATTGTTCGAATCCGTCAATGATTTCTTTCGAATCGAAATACGGGGTAATGTAGCTGTCTACGATCTACAGGCAGTTCTGCAATTGCCAAAAGGATTTACGTCGAGCTTCTATTATAAAAGTAAAATAAATTGCTACAATTTTACCACTAGTGACTTTAAAGCAAAACATGTGGAATGCTTTTTTTTTGACCGAAGCATAAGGTAATGTAAAGTTGTAATAATGGAACACTTTTTATACGGCAGATAAAATACAATCTTTAGCTATCGGTAAGTTGTGAAAACGGGCTTAAGTATATTAAAATTTCTTATTTAGTGCAAGACCTTATCATCCGTATTCATAAATTTTAAAAAAATTTTAGTTGAATAAAGAAAATAAAGTAAATAAAACATAAATTTTCTATGAATATGTTACGAACAAACGTTTATTAAATTTAATATCACTATGCTAGTTGAAAAAACAGACAAGCCGGGCACATGGCGTTTGAACATAATTCGGTTACGCTGAATCCAGTGGTGCCCGCGGTTTTTAAAGATTGGCTCTGGTTTTCGAGATATGGGCATTTCCAGCGAAAAGTCTACTTTTTGTCACGTAACGCCAGAAGTATTTTAAATTGTTTCTCAAAAAATTTTATATGTATCGTTTACTTTTTTATATTTTGTTGTAAAGCGCAACAAGCTCTTCATTAAGTTACAAAAGGGATAACGATTGAACAACATCGTCCGAAAATATAACCTTATTTGCAATCTGGCGTTACATTAAAAAAAGTAGACTTTTCGCTGAAAATGCCCATATTTACCTTAAAACGAGCAAAGATTTTTAAATTTGATAGCTTGAAAAATAAATCTATATAAGTCCTAAGTTTACTAAAAAAGGTTTTGTACAAAACATCTTGCTGAATTCGCAGTATTTTTCAGTTTTGTAATGCAAGTGAAAACCCACTTCCGTTTTTTTAACGTCACGCCAGCGCAGATTTTTGCTTATATCTGCAAATCCTTATCGTCGATTACTGTAATTTTTTTTCTGAATATAGTGCTACTTCATTACTTTGTATATATAAAAACCCTTTTTACAAATTTGACTTCCTCATTTAATTTTTTTACATGTTGTGGTACAAATATCACGACACGTCAAAATGGAAATGCCCATATACCGTTATTTCCAAAATGGAAGAGGTTGCACAACATACATATATTCGCGTACCTCAAAATTACTAAAAAAAAAACCGAAATTCCGCAATAAAATTTCATTTAAGATAAGTAAATTTTTTTTTAATATGAGTAGTCGTTATTGAAACATAATTTGCAGGGTAATGCAAAAAAAAAACACATTTTGGGAGAACAACAAAACACTCAACCACTATTTTTACATTCATGTGCGTGAGTTTGCAAGCAAATTTTAAACGCTGCACAAAAATATCTTTTAAACGATACATATATGGGCATTTCCATTTTGACGTGTGATATTTGTACCAGAAAATTTAAAAAAATTAAATGAAGAAGTCAAATTTGTAAAAATTGTTTTTATATATACAAAGTAATGAAGTAGCACTAGGTAGGTAGAAAGGCTGGTGTGAAGTTTCCTTCACACCTTCACCCAGAGACCAATATGGTCCATTGTAATCGACGCTAAGGATTTGCAGTTATGTATAAGCAAAAATCTGCGCTGGCGTGACGTTAAAAAAACGGAAGAGGATCAAGACTGCGAATTGAGCAAGACGTTTTGTATAAAACCTTTTTCAGTAAACTTTGGACTAATACAGATTTATTTTTCAAGCTATAAAATTTATAAATCTTTGCTCATTTTAAGGTAAATATGGGCATTTTCAGCGAAAAGTCTACTTTTTTTAATGTAACGCCAGATTGCAAATAAGGTTGTATTTTCGGACCATATTGTTCAATCGTTATCCTTTTTGTTACTAAATGTAGAGCTAATTGCGCTTTATACCAAATATAAAAAAGTAAACTATACATATAAAATTTTTTTGAGGAACAATTTCAAATACTTCTGGCGTTACGTTACAAAAAGTAGACTTTTTTTGGAAGTGCCCATGTTTCATTAAAATCGGTGAACGATAAGATACTTAACAATCAACGACCAAAAATTTGATCCTGTATTTATATAAAAGATAAATAAAACGGCCATGTTATGAATGGAAATCAATATCGAGTAAAATTTTAATTTTTACTTCATTTTCTTTAAAATTACCATAGCATCTCCTTAAGAGTAGTTCTGATAAAGTAATAGGTACTCAAAGTGTGAAGTATCAGGAACGTTTTCATTAATTGTTCAATTTAAATTTCGCTCGAATTCGATTCTTAGAACATGGCTGAAATTTTTTTTTATTAGATAGATAATGTATTACCAGATAATAATACGTAAAATCATTAACTTAAATAAATGAACTAATAATTAATCACCACCCTCTTTCTTTTCCTTTATAGCATCCTGGAAAAATAAATTGTAGCTATTAGTTATTATTTTAAAAAAGATATTTATTACCTTAAATCTTTCCTCAAACAATGATAGTTCAGCCAAAAGATCCGTGATGGCGTTCATAAACGCTTCATGTGGAGAATAAGCGGCAGTTGTTTGAATACGTATAACGAATTTATGTTCTAAAGGATGAGGTACTTTGTAGCCGGCAAACAAAACATTGGGATCTTTCAATAATTGGCTAAAAAGGAGCAATTGATTTATGTAAGAGTAAGCTTTAATGAAACCCAAATATAAGTACACACTTTCTAATCAGGTTTCCCAAAGTGTGGTCTTCTTTATTAACCGTAAATATGGCGGCATTTGTCACTTTGGTGTCCAATTCTTTGATGATTCTGTTGGCAAAAGTAAATTATTAAAAGCAAAAGCATAACATACTCATGTTACCCACTTCTTTTCGCCTTCGTAAAGTAAAAATGATTCGAATGTTGGAGGTGCGTTCATTTTGGATTATTATTTTTTAAATGTTGTTTTATTCAGGTAAAATGTGTTAAAAAAATAAATACCAAATCTATTATTTTAATAAATTTTTCGTCCAAGGCGAATTTACTATATGTGGCGGCGACACTACAATCAGGGCTGCCAGGTACTTTTTTTTTGTCCCCAAAAAATTAAAAAAAATCCCCAAACTAAAAATCAAAACCAAGGCCCATTGAAAAGGTCTGTGCAAGAAGCCCGATGATCATTGTTTATGTTCTTTTTAGTTGTCAAAAGTTGTTTACATGTGCATGCATACGTTTATGGTATGCCACACATACACGTTTTTTCCTTTTGCTTTGTATATGTGGTAGTAAATTTTTGACAACTAAAAAGAATTGTATTTTGTTTTTGTACAAGTAAGCAGACCTGTTAGATGGGCCTTGATCAAAACCTTTAAAAGTTAATATTTTCTTTTGTTTTTTTTCTGAACAAATTTTAAATCTTGTTAATTAAAAATTTTAAATTTTTTTAAAATAGTAAAAAACATTTGAATAGGAAATCCCCATAAATTCCCAAATAAAATTTTTTAGTAAATAAATTATTTATTTTGTTTGTAGCGACTAGTTTCGACATGTTTTTTAAAATCTATTTTATGTAATTCCAGTGAGGAATTACAAGCAGAGCAATATGCTGTTTTTGAGGACATATGAGCCAATTTGTAAGAATTTGGAGCTTGTTCAGTCGGCTTTAGCCATCCATAAAAAAAATACATAAATCCGTCGATTATTTAATACTTCGAAGCATAATAAGTACTAACCAACAGCCCGCATTCTTTTGCCCAAACTTTGTTATATTGTCTTTTATATTTCGTCACCTAATACGCAAAAGGCCCTATCCAACATTTTGAAACTTTCACAGCAGAAGTAAAAACTAATTAAAATGAAAAATTAATAAATCACCTTAACTGTTTATAATTAAATTTCTTTTATTTTTCTTGTAAAACCTTCCAGTTCTTTTGACAATTGACAATGTAGCATATTATGTAAACTGTCAGTTAGGCCTTTTTGCGTTTATTATAGTATCTTTTGTTTTTTGATAACAAAATCGCAAATTTTAGTCGAAAGATTTGTTTGTGGACATTTGTGTTGATACAATAGATCAGAAGCAATGAAATCGTTGATTTTTAATTTTTCGTTAATTAGTTCCTTTTGCGTTTCAAGTAACGATTTACTTATTTTTAGGAAAGACATGTTTGCTTGAAAATTGTCTTTAAAAAATCAAAAATTGTATGTGTTGTCAACGGTTTTATATTCTTTTTTTTAACTCTTCCTTTTTTAAAACACTCACTCATAAATACACACTTAAGAAAAATGACAATCTTAATTAAGACGCTCTACACTGTATTAGTTGTTAAGAGTAAAGTAAAAGTTTTGCTAATTTTTACATATTTTATGTACGAAACAAAGAAAAATAAGCGTAAATGATAAAAAAAGGGAAAATTATATTTAAAATGTATAAAATCCCCAAAAAATTCTCGAATTTTTTTTGAAATTCCCGGAAAAATCAGCAATCCCCTAATGACTTTCTTTGCCCTTTTTGCTCGCATGAAATCCCCAACTTTGGTGATAAATCCCAAATCTGGCAGCCCTGACTACAATAAGCCAACTAGTGGTGGGAAACTATCGATACTATACATACTATCAATAGTCTTAAAATATCGAAAATATATATAGGAAAGAGAACAACATCGATATTATTATCTAAAGGGTCCGCCAAATAACTTTTTTTTTGCAAATCTTATATAAAAAAAACTACTGAATATTTTTTCAAATTTCTTTTTTTATTTGAAAGTACAATCCTTCCGGTTAATAATGGAAAATAATTTCATTCAAATGGCTGCACGAATATTGTCCTTTTAAGCGAAAATTGTCTCTGGCTTGTCGGCGTAACACTTATCTTTGACGGCACCACACAAATAATAGTCCAACGGTGTCAAATCGCAGCTCCGAGGTAGCCAAACGACATCAGCTCTGCGGCTGATAGTGCGATCTTCAAAAACAGGGCGCAAAACATCGAGTGTAGCTTCGGCTGTGTAGCACGTAGCGCCGTCCTGTTGAAACTAAATGTTGCCAATATCCTCCTCTTTAATTCAAACAAAAATTCATTCAACATGGCCCGATAACGATCGCCGTTGACTGTAACGGCCACTCTTTGCTCATTTTCAAAGAAAAATGGCCCAATTATGCCTCTGGATCAAAATCCGCACCAAACAGTGACTCGTTTTGGATGCGACAATTTTGCTTGTTTACATACCCGCCAAGATCAAAATGAGCTTCATCTGAAAATATGATTTTTTTGGCAAAATCGGCATCTTCTGTAAGTCGATCGCAGGCCCACTTAGCGAAGCGAAAACGCATTGGATGGTCAGTTGTTCAAGCGTATACACAACCATATTCGTTCAGCGAAAGGATACAACTAATTATTTGTCAAATCAGACATGAGCTAAGTGTTACCATTCACGAAATAAGCACTAGTTGAAAAAAACGTTAGATGGCGGACCCGTTATAATACAGCAGGGATGATAAATGATAAAACTAATAACGTACCAACGAACTTTTATACTTTTTTGGCCCCAATATTAATTTAAAATTTAATACAATAAAAGCAAATGGTACTTAAAATTCTTTTGTACAAGTAAAGTATACATAGCAAAAAATACATGATCAATTATTATACATAATAATAGGGTGGGTAAAATTTTTTCGCGTCAAAAGCACATCGCGATTTTGTTCTATTAGTCAAAATATTCAAAAATAGAGGCAACTAATTTTTTTTGGTCTAGCCAGACCTGTATCAAGCGGTTTTAGGGTCAAGAAATCCATTTATTTTTATTTCTGATTAACACAAGAGCGCTTTTATTCACTTTTTAGAATTTATCGTCTTTTTTTGTAGATGAAAAATTGAAACGCGATTTACAAAAGCCATTCTGTCAGCTGTTTTTATTTGTTTACTTATTTGTACATTGAAAACGGTTTCGAAAATATATCAAGATTTTTTTATTTCATTGAATTGATTCTAGTTAGTATATATATTGTATGTTTTTAACCTCTTCAATAAGTTTTTCTTTAATGATTCACAAATTTGTTAAATTATTCTTTTTTATTGTCATCTGGTTACTTGTCAAAAGTTAACCAACTTTCTGGCGCAAAAGCGTCAAAATATTTTGCATGTAACTTGTTCTATGAAAAAACACTAGCTTAACTTTTTTGACAGAAGTCTACAGATATTTGCAAATTTTCACAATTTCTGTTAAACATTAGTGTTAAAAGTTTCTGAAAACTTAATCAAACCAATAAAATAAATGCAAATGCAATAGAGAGCATAAATACCAAAACACACGATTCAAGCGTTGTGATAGCATTAGTGAAAAGTGTTTGTATGTGTGTCACCTACGATCAGTGTTACCGTTATGCGACTAAAGTCGCATTTTTGCCCCTTTTTGACTGCCGTGCCACTTTTTTGACCCCTTTGTTTTAAATCCCCTTTTGTATCATTTTGTAGTTTTTTGTGCCCTTTTTGAACCAAATTTTTTTTATACTGTCAATCAATGAATCCGAGCTCAATTTGAAGAGAAAATAGCATCTAATTTGGAAAAAATTAAAATAATTCAGGAAGGGCTATCTATTAACAATAAAATTTACCTCAAATTTATAGTATATGTATTGAATATTATGAATAAATTAAACCTTAATTTTCAAAACGAATCATCACAATTTATATATTTAGTTTCATCCACGAAAGAAATTGTATTAGAAATTTTTAAAAAATTTTTAAAAAAAGAGTATGTTATGCAAACAAATATAGAACAAATTGATTTTGTTGATGTTATGCATATAAAAGAAACTCTTAATATATATATCGGCCACGAAGCCGAGCTAGAAATATGTACTAACAACATCTTAAGTATATTGTAGCAATTAAAAACAACATTTTACTTTTTTACCAAAAGCTGTGCAAAGAAATTTTATCAAGAATTAATATTAGCGATAAGAAGCTGAGTTTATTAAAGGTTTTAGATCCAGTATTTATTATAAAACAGCTGAAGACATAAATTACTTTGAAATTGTTACCGTTTTTATTGATATTATTACTAACCCAGATGATTTTGTAAAATAGTTCAAACTTTTAGAAACCAGATCAAACGATAAAAGCTATGAAGCAATTTTTAAACATCTAAGCCTGAAACATTTTGGTACGAAATTGGCAATTTAAAAAACTGTTTGGGTGACAATTTATATCCAAACTTGTATAAATTTGCTTCGTATGTTTTTTCTTTACCACATAGTAGTGCATCCGCTGAGCGTATTTTTTCTAAGTTAGCATATTTAAAAAATAAAGTGGCAAAAAGACTGAAAGTAGATACCTGTCAGTCTATGTAATCCGCTTTAAATTTGTATCAAAATGACTTGGAAGATTGGATTCCAAGTGATGAATTGATTAATAAATATAGATTTACGTTTTCAAAAAAATTGATATTTAATAGTTGAAGAAACAACATAACACTGCAATTTATAAAAAAATGGATCTGTACCTGATATGAACTATCTTCCTTTCAATACTTTTATATGCTTTTTCCTCGAGGTTTTTTCGTAACTTAATTTTTTTGGCAAAAAAGTAAAATAATCCAAGTGCCAAATATTTATATACATACATATACTTACATATATACATATCTCTATCTATTTAAATGTAAAGTTTTTTTGTATCAAATCATATTATGAACTATGTTTTGTTTTTGTAAGAATTGTTATTACACTATTTTAAGCTAGTTTTATTTACAAGTAATTAGTAACTGTTTTTGTATAAATAATTGAAATAAAAATTTTATGCAACAGTTCATTATCGTTTACTTGCAAACAAGACATGTATTTTCACGATATATGTATATATGTGTATATATATATCTGTGGCATTTTGACAAAACATCTTAAGTCGAGATAAGATAGGAAAAAAAGTTTTAAAAAAAACTCGGTGAAAAAATAATTTTTATCAAATAATAAAATAAACCGAAATTAAAGGAAAATTTTGTTTATAATACAAAATTTTAAAATCGTAAACAAAAATGTTTTTTGAAGGAAAATTTGTATAATTAACAGCATATTTTTCAACTTTTTAAATTTGACTTAAGATGTTTTGTCAAAAGGAAACAGATATATATATGTGTGTTTTCCCAAACAATTTGTATTATATACCTATAATGTATTTTTTTATAAATATGAAGTTTATTTTTTGTTATGTTTAGTTTTCGATGAAAATAATTTAATAAATACATACGTTTTTTTTAAATTTTCCTGTTTTTAAAGTTGCCCCTTTTTTTCTCAGAATTCCCCTTTTTGTGACTCTTTTTTTTTGAAAATCCCCTTTTTGTGCCCCTTTTTGAAAATTTTGAACGATAACACTGCCTACGATGCTGGATGGAAAATCAAACAAATTTAGGTAATACGGCGAATATAACTTACAGAAAACATACACGAGTGAATTCGCTTGCATGACAAGCATTTGACAAGTGTATTTGGCTTATAAGGCAATACAATGAACTACCATTAGAGAAAAAGTCCTCTAGACCAATTTCCTTTTGGGTGGAAATCAAAACCAATTTAGAAAATGATCTAAAGTTACAATAAAATATCTTATAGTCTCTGCTACTTCGGTTCCTTCAGAAAGGTGGTTTTCAGCGGCCGATGATATATTAAATAACAGGAGAAACTGCCTTAAACCAAATAAAGTGGACATGCTTGAGTTTTTACAAAAAAATATATTTCTAATCAAATAGTTAATGTCTTCTTATTTTGAATGTAAACAAATTTAGTATGTATATACATATGTATGTTATTCTTCAACATTCTTTTTATGCTAACTACCATTCTAATTAATCTTAAAATATTTTTTTAACGTATATGCTTTCTACATATCACTCCCCTACAAGAAATGAATGAACGAGTAGTCACATTTTTCATTTTGGTGTTAAGAAAAATGTGACTACTCGCTCATTCATTTCTTGTAGGGTCCTTTATTGCAACATAGTCATATCTCAAAAAATCAGAAATTTTAGGTTACTTGTGCAAAAGTGTTTTTTAACTGGGCTTTATTTTGTTGGTTTATTCAGATATTGAAAGAAATTTAAATTGTTATAAAAATTTATACTAGAAAAAATAATTTTTAACTGGCACCAGAACTATTTTCCAAAAACTGTAATCTTAAATAACGTGCGTACGTACATACAAATCTTTTACATATTTAAAAATAAAATATTATATACTTTCAATAAAGTGATAAAAATTTAGTTAAAGTTTTCCTACTCAAGTAAAACGTTCAGTCGATAGTAATATCGATATTGGAATCTGAACTATCGATAGTTGAAAATATCGATAGTATCCCAGCACTAAAGTCAACACAAAAAACCACAGGGTATTTTGCAAGACGAATTTAGTGTTAATTTTATGACTGTCTGCTAACGAGCCTACCAAGGCGAATTTAAAAAGGTAAGTGCAACCATGGTCCCTAGGCGAATTCAAACAGGTAAACTCATCTCTACAACTACAAAAAGCCCCATGTATTTTGTTTATACAATTTTCTGGTTGGTTGTCAAAATTTTTTTATTGCAAATTAAAATTATCACTTTTTTATAAAAGAAATTAATAAATTCACTTCAATCATTCGCAGTTTTGAAATTTTTTTATTATAAAAATAATATTTTTAACACTTTTCATTCAACTTCTTCTCAAAACAAAATCATATTTTGACGTTTAACCATATTTTTTAATTCGCCGTGGAAACAGCTGATGAACGGCTGACGAGATGAGTTTACCTGTTTGAATTCGCCTTGCATGGTCCATTGGTATTTTGATTTTGCAATTTAATTGCTTGTTGCCAAAAACAGCATACTGAACACCAACGCATTTTTAATTAAAATATCCACGTAAAGTTTCACTTTAGTATTTATATTTGTTTTATTATAAAAATATTTTTCACACTTTTGAATCAAAATTTTTCAGCAATTTTTTCTTTTTTTATGGCGCAAAAAACGTATATTTTGACGCTTGTGAACTATTTTTGAATTCGCTGTGGAGACAGATGATGCACGGCTGAAGCAAGGTATATTTATAGCATGTAGTCTCGGAAAGCTCTATTTCTGAACGAAGACTTTGTTCGCTTAAATTGCATTTAAAACGAAAACAAATTACACAATATTGTTTAACATATAATTTAAGCGAACGAAGTCTTCGTTCGAAATCAATGAACAGGCTATAAGCTTACCAACAGTTCCAGACAGGGGATGAGCGCCGTTTGTTGCCAATCCGATCAAATTTTTTATAGGAATATTGTTGCTAAAAAGTTTTTATAAGAAAAAAAATTTAAACGGCATCTGACTTGGTAGAGGTTTTCTCATGTTATAAAACGGTTGTTAATGCAAATGTTTTAACAACTTAACAACGCTTTTATATAAGGTGACTGACTATACGTACTCTTGTTTAGAGGACAATTATATATTCCCTGCAAATAATAGGAGCAGTCCAAACATGCGTGTAAAGTGTAGCCCACAAGGGACTAGGACTAGGAAAAAACATGTTATATTTAACATAACGATGTCCTAGGGCAGGACCATATAACCCAGCTTTGGACTACAAAGGAGTAGTTTTGAAACTACTCCATTGTATACACAAGTGGATTTGTTTTAACATCGTTTAAAAACGAAAACATGTCGTTAAAAAACGAAGACATGTCGTCTCACTACAAACATTTTTAACAATGACATGTCCATGCTTGCATTACATCGGACCAGTCCATGGAGTAGTCCATTTAATCAAAATGGATCAGGTGGTCCAATAATATTTGCAGGGTTTTAGATGGCTATTATCTATAAAATTTGTGTCCTCTTTTGTAATCTTTTTTTATAATCAGCCATCTTTATTTTTAAGAGCGTGATTAATATTTTTTTTTTATTTTATTTATTTATTTATTTCCAATTCTATACACAAGACTTAAAGCCTCTTATTGCAGTATAGAACATTGTTTTAGCAGAAACATTTATAATTATAATTTGTAACTGATAAAATTTAAAACAAAAGAAAAAATTTAAAAGAGAGAAAAAAAAATTATTAAATTAATAAATTAAATTGAAAATTAACAAAATAATAATATTTAAAATTCATAAAAAAATGAAAAAAATTAACGTGCAAAAAAATTTAAAATGCTTTTTTTAAAGCTCAGTGCGTTACTAGTTATTTGTATATTATGCGGGAGTAGATTCCAAAGACGGATTGCATTAAGGAAAAATTGCCAATCGGAAGTTAAACTTTGGTGTCTAAACAATAAAATTCTTTTACCTCTATTAGACCTAGATATGGTTAAGCGGTTATACAGATGTTGTGGTTGTTGAGTAAACACGATTTTGTGCATAAATATCAGTACTCTTGTTTTGAGAAGGTCATCAAACTGAACACCATATAACTTTACCGTAAAAGGAGAAACAGAATTAAACCTTTTCACGCCATATACGTATCGTACAATGCTTTTAAAGACTGAGTTTAATTTTCTTGTACTTGCCGCATCACATTTGGCAAATAATTCGCATCCATACATCAGAATTGGCAATAAATAGGTTTTGGCAAGAGGTATTCTTATTTTGACAGGTGTACAATACTGCGTTTGCCAGAGAGTTCTAAGCATGGAATATGTACGGCCACATGCATAATTAATATGGTTGCCCCATGTCAGGTTCTTATTAAAAATAATACCCAAATTTTTTGCTGTATTTACCCTTTCAATACGTTCATCACCAAGAAAAATATCAGGTATATGATCGGTTATAGTAGATCGTTTTTGGATAACAAGATACTTAGATTTTTTTGGGTTGATACTAAGACCATTAGCAGTAGCCCATTCATATATATGTTTTAACTCAGTATTCAGAGTTAAGACACATTGTTCAATTTCAGATGTATCACAGCTGATGTAAATCTGAACATCGTCAGCATACATTCTGACTTTGCAGTTTGTAAGTTGACTCGGAAGGTCATCAGCGTAAAGCGAAAATAGAAGGGGCCCAATAATTGACCCCTGCGGTACACCCCTCGTCACAGGTAGAAATTTTGATTTATTATTACCACTTTGAACATACTGATACCTGTTGGTAAGATATGTTGATATCAGACGTGTAGCAGCTGTAGAAAACATAAACATGTGTTTTAGTTTGTAACATAGGACGTTATGATCGACTGTATCGAAGGCTTTTGAATGATCCAAAAGTACTAAGATATTTGTTTTTCGTTCATCTATACTATTTCTTATATCTTCCGCAACATCTACAAGTGCAGTTATGCAACTGTGGTTTCTCAGAAACCCAGATTGTTTATCATTAAGCAGATTATGATCATTAACGTAAAGCGATATCTGATTGTGAATTAACCTCTCAAATATTTTCGACATAAAGGGTAAAATGGCAATTGGCCTATATTCTGATTTAGTTTTGGGTATTGGTATTATCTTGGACTTTTTCCAATTTGAGGGAAAATGACTGGTGGTAATAATGGTGTTAAATACATGTGTAACAAATGGCAATATTCTTGGGAGAATTAATTTAAAAAATCTTGGGTGAATTTCGTCCAAACCAACTGCATTTGATTTAATTGACATACAGCTTCTTAAAACGTCAAACTGGTCTATGCAATCAAAAGAGAAGTTATTATGGGGTTGACGGTTGTCATGGTTGTGGTTGTAAATATCAATATCTGCTTCTACCATAGGAATATTCAAAAATTGTTGATTAATAACGTCTGGATCAAAAATAACAGGATCATTATTTCCAGATTTACCAATTCCGATTTCCCTTATAGCCTTCCATGTTTTTTTTGATCCCAGGGCCAAGGAGAACTTTTCAGTGTAAAATTTTGATTTTTCCTGTTTAATGAGTTTGTGTACTGTTTTTCTCGCCAAACAATATTCAACATGTAGATCGTTGGTTTTAAACCGCTTCCAACGTGAAAATGCAAGGTCTCTTTGTTTAATGGCTTGTTTAATATTTGACGAGAACCATGGTCTTTTTGTTTGACTCATTACCTTAGTTTTCAATGGAACAGCTTGATCAAACAAATATAATATATTACGTTCAAGAAAGGCTAGTTTATCCTCTGTTGAAACCATATAATAGAATTTAAAAATTTAAAATGCTTTTTTTAAAGCTCAGTGCGTTACTAGTTATTTGTATATTATGCGGGAGTAGATTCCAAAGACGGATTGCATTAAGGAAAAATTGCCAATCGGAAGTTAAACTTTGGTGTCTAAACAATAAAATTCTTTTACCTCTATTAGACCTAGATATGGTTAAGCGGTTATACAGATGTTGTGGTTGTTGAGTAAACACGATTTTGTGCATAAATATCAGTACTCTTGTTTTGAGAAGGTCATCAAACTGAACACCATATAACTTTACCGTAAAAGGAGAAACAGAATTAAACCTTTTCACGCCATATACGTATCGTACAATGCTTTTAAAGACTGAGTTTAATTTTCTTGTACTTGCCGCATCACATTTGGCAAATAATTCGCATCCATACATCAGAATATATAGGCAATAAATAGGTTTTGGCAAGAAGTATTCTTATTTTGACAGGTGTACAATACTGCGTTTGCCAGAGAGTTCTAAGCATGGAATATGTACGGCCACATGCATAATTAATATGGTTGCCCCATGTCAGGTTCTTATTACAAACTTTGCAGTTTGTAAGTTGACTCGGAAGGTCATCAGCGTAAAGCGAAAATAGAAGGGGCCCAATAATTGACCCCTGCGGTACACCCCTCGTCCCAGGTAGAAATTTTGATTTATTATTACCACTTTGAACATACTGATACCTGTTGGTAAGATATGTTGATATCAGACGTGTAGCAGCTGTAGAAAACATAAACATGTGTTTTAGTTTGTAACATAGGACGTTTTGATCGACTGTATCGAAGGCTTTTGAATGATCCAAAAGTACTAAGATATTTGTTTTTCGTTCATCTATACTATTTCTTATATCTTCCGCAACATCTACAAGTGCAGTTATGCAACTGTGGTTTTTCAGAAACCCAGATTGTTTATCATTAAGCAGATTATGATCATTAACGTAAAGCGATATCTGATTGTGAATTAACCTCTCAAATATTTTCGACATAAAGGGTAAAATGGCAATTGGCCTATATTCTGATTTAGTTTTGGGTATTGGTATTATCTTGGACTTTTTCCAATTTGAGGGAAAATGACTGGTGGTAATAATGGTGTTAAATACATGTGTAACAAATGGCAATATTTTTGGGAGAATTAATTTAAAAAATCTTGGGTGAATTTCGTCCACACCAACTGCATTTGATTTAATTGACATACAGCTTCTTAAAACGTCAAACTGGTCTATGCAATCAAAAGAGAAGTTATTATGGGGTTGACGGTTGTCATGGTTGTGGTTGTAAATATCAATATCTGCTTCTACCATAGGAATATTCAAAAATTGTTCATTAATAACGTCTGGATCAAAAATAACAGGGTCATTATTTCCAGATTTACCAATTCCGATTTCCCTTATAGCCTTCCATGTTTTTTTTGATCCCAGGACCAAGGAGAACTTTTCAGTGTAAAATTTTGATTTTTCCTGTTTAATGAGTTTGTGTACTGTTTTTCTCGCCAAACAATATTCAACATGTAGATCGTTGGTTTTAAACCGCTTCCAACGTGAAAATGCAAGGTCTCTTTGTTTAATGGCTTGTTTAATATTTGACGAGAACCATGGTCTTTTTGTTTGACTCATTACCTTAGTTTTCAATGGAACAGCTTGATCAAACAAATATAATATATTACGTTCAAGAAAGGCTAGTTTATCCTCTGTTGAAACCATATAATAGATTGCATTCCAATCAATTCTAAGTAGTTCTAATTCCAATGTGGCGTATTTAACATTTTCAAAGTCACGAAAAGTTATTGAATAGGGTGGGATTTGCAATTGAAAATTATAGGTCATAAATAATAAATCGTGTTTAGAAAAACATGGGGCAGACAGTTGATCATATAATATAACATTACTTACATTACCAACAAAAAGAAGATCAATTAAGGTGCTGTTGGACGAGGTAAAGTGAGTAGGTGTAGTTATGTTAGTTGGAAATAGTCCCAATGGTGCCAAGATGTCAATAATGCTTGAATCAGTTAAAAGGTTCCAGTTAAAATCACCAACAAGGACAACATCATTATATAAAGCTGTGAAATTCTCCAAAATTGAAAAAAACGGTTCAATTGGTATGTTGTTATTAGACCTGTATAAACTTCCTACCAGTAATTTTCTTCCCCGAGATATAACTTCTATTAGGACATATTCCACCAAACCATCATTATTGTCACCATCAACATTATAATCATTAGATGTACTTTTAATATTATAAGATATGCCTCTTCTAATATAAATAGCCACTCCACCAGCGCGCCCAACTCTATCAACCCTTATTAAATTGTAGCCACTTAGAGAAACGGAAAGATTACTGATACTTGCATGAAACCATGTTTCTGAAACGCATACAATATCCATGTTGGAGTTCTCAAATATAACTGGATGCAATCATAGTGTGACTTATTGCATAATATAGCACAAAAAGGAAATAATATGGCGAATATCATATACAATAATATTGCAAGTGTATGAGCCGCTTAACCAACTCAATACTAATACAATAGCATCTTTTATAACTGTAAAAGAAAACATTAAGGACGTTTCAACATACGATCTCCCTAAATCGAGAATTACTAGTAGTGCGAAGTTGTTCTGAGGAAATATGGACATCTTTTTTTTATAATTTATAATTTATGTAATAATAATATGGGTGCCCCGGTAGGCTAGCTGGTAGCGAGCTAGTCTATCAGCGCCGGGGTTGCGGGTTCGATTCCCGCCAGAGACTCTGGTTTCTGTCCTGCAGACAAGCGAAGAGCTTCGCGGGAATAGCTTAGGAAATTAAAAAAAAATAAAAAAAAAAAAAAAAAAAAAAAATTTTCAGGAAATTTATATGAACTTTTATATATAATATAACCAAGGCGTTTAGCCTTGGCCGATTACAATTTTTTTCAAAATGTATCTTTTTTGGAAAAAGTGTATCTTTTTGGAAACTAAAATGTATCTATCTCGAAATTTCACTAGCAACACTGATCCACAGTTTCATCAACAATCAAAAATGTTTGTGTTTGGTAAAAAATCTTTGAGATTTGCAATTGTCTGCTTTCCGTCCAATGTTCTTAATTTTTTAAAATAAGTACATATATGTTGCACATTTTCTAAAACCAACAAAAATTAGGTTTGGCCTACCATCCGACCAAACCAAAAATATCCGACCAAATTTGGTCGAAAAAGACCATGTTCGGCAAACATTGCAATTACCTTTTTAATTCGTGTTGGAGTCTGCCTTGCCAGAAGAATTAAAATTAAAAGTGCTAAATCAACATCAAAAAAAATTGTTCTACAGCAAAAAACATAAGTGTATGTTTTGTAACATTGAATTTTATAAATATGTATATGTATGTGTGTAATAAAACATTTACATTTGAAATTTTTTCAAATACATATATTAATTTGTTTTAATAAAAATACTTATTTTAATGTTACTATTTTAAATATTCAAAATTTTTTTTTTTTTGAAAAAATATAATAAAGTACCCTATGAAAGGAAATAATTCCCAGTTTCTATTTTAAATAATGTTGTTATAACCATTTAAAATTTAATTATGTAATTTTCATGTTCCTCATATACCAACTCAATTACTTTTCAGATGAACCGAGTTTTTTACAATATTGTCCAATGTGTTTAAAGGTGCAATATAAACTTCCTACTATGTGATGTATGTATATACGCGACAATTTTTTGTTATTATAAACGTCAAACTTCATACATAAAAACGGTAGCAAAAATATTAGTTTTTCATATATGAAGTTTGACACGAATTATGACAAAAAAAAATTTGTAGAGACATCACATTGTGCGTATAACTGAACATAACCAATAGGTCTGCTTACCTCAACAGCAGAATTTATAATTTACTGGAATTGATTATGTGAGTTTTTAAGTAGTTTTGGATCTAAAAAAGTGCCAGAAATGCTAAATAATTATAAAAATGTGCTAAACTAGCACATTTTACGAAATTCTTAGTGCTAACCCTACGTTTCCACATGCAAGTAATTACTTGCAAGTAGTGTATACGTATTATCAACAAAATATCGAGGAAACAGCCGATGGGCTAAAAGTACAAAAATTGTGTGAATGTAGTGGAAAAGTGTGTGTGTATTGAGTTTTTCGAACTTGTACTTGCGTGTGAAAACGTGGGTAAATCAGAAATAAAAATCCTATATCTAGACTAAAAGTGCTAAGCTGGCAAGCCTAACCTTGTGTAAATATACCTTGAATTCGCCTTGCATAAAATAGAAGACTGAAACAGGGCTACCAGACTTACTGTTCTAGTCTCAAATTATAAAAAAAAATATTACCCAGGGTCTCCACGTAGCAATATTTATTGCGGCAAACGTCAAATTTGATTACTCCATAAAATTTGCGACGTATAGACCGCATATTGCCATGAGTGGCAATCCATTGCGCAATGATGGCTCTTCGTATTGCTTGAGCAATTATTGCATAATTTTAAATTTATATGGATTATTTCATACATGCAACTTTTTTTTTCTCTTTTTTGGGAAATATATTAGATATGCAAGCTTATTTTAATACAATTTATTTTAAACAAATTATGCCGTGAATTCAATATCGGAATGCTGGAAAATCTGATTTCACTGATCGCCAAATTAGTTGTTTTATTCAAAATGTGTCTGCAGCAGAATTTTTCTTACGTTTGTTGCTTTTGTTTTCTTCGACCTGCAGTCGTATTCTGTAATTTGCTAAGCTAAAGCTTATTACACACTTTTCAAAAGATTTTCCCTATTGTAGCATTTTGATGGGGAAGTAAAATAAGAACATACATATATTTTCGAAATTAGGATATACACACGCTTTGTAGAAATTCTTTCAATTAATTGTCTACAGTAGTTGCCAACGACAATGGACTTATTATTATTGCAACATAAATTGCAGGTAATAAATATGTACAAAAAAGTACTGTCTAATTTAAAGATAAGAAAATTTTGACATTTACTGCAATTTATGTCGCAATATTCACAGTTTACCAAAAAATTTCTATTATAAAATGTGTCAATTTATGTTGACAAACAAAATTCGTTGTTGTTAAAGATATATTAAAGATTTTTATGAAAATTCACTAACCTTTGGTTGTTTATTAAACACATGGAAAAAATTACAGTTTATTTATTGAAAAAGCTTTTTTAATAATGGTATTCTATATTTTACCAAAATTTTAATATAGCTATACCGCAGGTTAGTACTTTTATTGAGCTTGTTCTTGCTGTTCTTTATATGGTGGCAATTTAAACTCCTGATGCTTGTGTTGAAAGAGTATTTTCAGTAATAAACTCCACTAAAACTCGCCTTCGAATGCAAGAATGCAATACTTCGACCATACATCGATTTTAATCTTCAACAGTTGATGAAAATATGACAAGCTGTGAGGACGAATCAACTTTTTTGTAGTTTTTAACTTGACAGTGCTTTAAATCAGAGTTCAGAGAAAGTCATATGTGATCGCTCATATTCAACCATTCTTGAATTTTTTTCATAAATGAAAAATGTAAAATATGTAGCTTTTTTCACAGTCATAATTTCATTGTTAATATTTCGTCAAATTCATTCATGTTTTTGAGGAACAATCCAATTTTGCCTTTCTTCAGTCATGAAGAATGAGGAAACAAAAAGTTTCAAAAACGATCCTCACTAGTAATGTTTTTATTGCTCGCCAGTTTGCATGACTACAGCTCGAAATGCCTGTGTGTGTATTTGTTTGTGTAAAATATTTTTGGCAAAGGCAACCAGCCAAAGTGTCTGTTGGATTTTTTGTAGGAAAAAATTATTGGAAAAAAATTAAAAGAACTGCACATATCGTCATCTTAAATGCAGAATAACATAACATTTCATAAGTTTACATGCATAGCAAAAAACTTTGTAAAATTTATATTATTTGAGATTTAAAATCAATTTTAAATATTTCAGATAAAAATGCGATAACCCATATATTTTTGAAGAAAAAATATTATTTTTATTATTTTTTAAGATGTGTTATTATATATTAATTTGTATTTTTTAGAAACAAAAAGACATATCGTAAAAGAAAGTATATTAGTATTAAGTGAAACAAACATATAAAATATTAAATTATTATACAATAATTTCAAAAGATTTTGTTATTCGTGCTTAATTCCCAGTTTTTATTCTTGGTTAAAAAACTTGAAATTTATTGTTGATGGGATAAGCTATTCCTATGCGCATTTCACTGGTTGCTTAGGCCAGATCATCAGGAAACTTCATCCATAAAGATTTTAGAAAAACTAAAGATATTAAACCACATAAAACTTTTAAGCGTATAAGACTTATAGCAACAGTTCTACTTGTAATAATATCAAAGCTTAAACAAAACACATAAACAATAAGCAGTGGGTTTATCTCATCTTACATTCCCCGCTACAATTAGTTGAAATTCTCTCAACATTAATTGTAGTTGTAAGTAGGTTAAGAAAAACAAAAACAACTTACAAAAGATGTTGTCAATTAAGTGTTTTTTTAGGCCGTGCACCCGCCTGTTTATTATCAAAAAGTAATTTCAATTTTTGGGACTACAAAATTTAAATTTCAAAAGATTTTGGTATTCGTGCTTAAATTCCCAGTTTTTATTATTGATAAAAACACTTGAAATTTATTGTTGATGGGATAAGCTATTCCTATGCGCATTTCACTGGTTGCTTAGGCCAGATCATCAGGAAACTTCATCCATAAAGATTTTAGAAAAACTAAAGATATTAAACCAAATAAAACTGTTAAACGTATAAGAATTATAGCAACAGTTCTACTTGTAATAATGTCAAAGTTTAAACAAAACACATCAACAATAAACAGTGGGTTTATCTCATCTTACATTCCCCACTACAATAAGTTGAAATTCTCTCAACATTAATTGTAGTTGTAAGTAGGTTAAGAAAAACAAAATAAAAACAACAACAAATTACCAAAGATGTTGTCAATTAAGTGTTTTTTAGGCCGTGCACTTGCCTGTTTATTATCAAAAAGTAATTTAAATTTTTGGGAATACAAAATTTTAATTTCAAAAGTTTTTGTTATTCGTGCTTAATTCCTAGTTTTTATTCTTGATAAAAACACTTGAAATTTATTGTTGATGGGATAAGCTATTCCTTTGCGCATTTCACTGAATATATTATAGAATAATAATAGGAGTTATAGTCACTTTTCTAGTGATGACACTAAAATAGTCGAAAGATTTAGAATGGAAAATTACGAGATATGAACATCTTTTAAAGATGTTGGTTTTAGCTCTATATATTTCTTTCTTATAGCCTATTTACACTTGAGCACATTTTAGAGGTATGCGTGGAAGATGTTGAAAATGAAAAAAACTTGTTTACATTTGTAACATCTTTCATCATAAAAATATTTATTTTCACGTGTAAGATCGAATAAAAACTAAATTATAGGCTTTTTACGCTTGTTCACATCTAATATCTTTCATCTTATCGCAAAGATGATAA
Organism: Pollenia labialis; assembly: GCA_949318255.1. Taxonomy (NCBI): domain Eukaryota; kingdom Metazoa; phylum Arthropoda; class Insecta; order Diptera; family Polleniidae; genus Pollenia; species Pollenia labialis. Next base: position 67,881,699 of record OX439141.1, on the reverse strand, counting down.
CATCTTCCCATAAAATTTGTACAGGGCTAAAAATCGACATCTTTCTTTATATTTTAAAGACATATTTCGATTATTTTAGTGTATTCACTAGAAAAATTAAATAATTTTTTAACTTCCTAGAAAAAAATACAAAAGAACAGGACAGCAATATCATTCATTTAGTTTTTATTCGCTCTTACACGTGAAAATAAATATTTTTAGGGTGAAAAATGAAAGAGTTACAAATGTAAACAAGTTTTTTTCCGTTTCAACATCTTCCACGCATTCATCTAAGATGTGCTCAAGTGTAAATAGGCTATTAATGATATTACTGCCCGTCTATACCAGATATAATTATTGCCACATATATTGCAGTAAATGTCAAAATTATGTTATCTTTAATGTAGACAGCAATTTTTTGTACATATTTATTGCCGGTAATTTATGCTGCAATAATTGTTAGTCCATTTTCGTTGACAATTATTGCTTACATAAAACGTCAAATTTGGTTGTCAAATACACAAAAGAAGCAAAAAAGTAAAAATAGAAGCAAATTCTGTGAGAAAGAAATAAAATTTTTGAAATGGTAGCTTATTATAATTGTTAATTGTAATATAAGAATTTAATTAAAGAATTTAATAAACACTAAAATAAAATTACAAAAATTATTTTAATTATTATAATTTTTATCTTATTCGATCTTTATTATTCAAATTTAAATTAATTTATTTAATTTTGAGTTCTTTTTTATATAAAAATAATAATTTTACTTTAACAAAAAAAAATTAATAAAATTAATATTTTTATATACATAATAAAACTTAAACAAATTAATATATGTACTTTTAAATAATAAAGTCGAATAAGAAAGAATTTATATGAATTAAATTAAGTTTTCCAACATAGCGCTTGTTATTACACTGCACCTTCTTCCTTGAGTTAACATTAATACGTTTTCCCATGCCTTTCCCCGGGTCTCCACGTAGCAATATTTATTGCGGCAAACGTCAAATTTGATTGCTCCATAAAATTTGCGACGTATAGACCGCAAATTGCCATGAGTGGCAATCCATTGCGCAATTATTGCTCTTCTTATTGCTTGAGCAATTATTGCTTAGCAATCTGCTGTAAAATCAGCTGTTATTTATCTGCCATTTAATATCTCTGTACGTTTGTTTATGGCAAAGGAATTTCACGTGTTCTCCAGCAATACAGCCAGCAATTATTGCTCCATTGTTCTGTCATTGTTCTGCCGACGATATTGCTTGTACTTATCAATAAAAATTGCTACGTGGAGACCCAGCGTTTAACATAAGCTGAGAAATAAGAAATATTGCTTTGTTATTCTGCCGACGTTATTGCCAACTTGCTCAGATAATTATCTTTAGTGTAGACCTAGGGTTACTGTCCTGCTCTATATTTTTTTCTAGTGATGGTAAGCAATTATTTGTTTTTTCTAGTGATGATACTAAAATCATCGAAAGATGTTGAATGAAACAACATGAGATAGTAACATCTTTTAAAGATGAAGAAAATGTTGATTTTTAGCCCGGTACAATTCTTATGGGAACTTGTTATCATCTTTGCGATAAGATGAAAGATGTGAGCAAGTGTAAAAAGCCTATTATTGAAATATGTTAACATCTTCGTAAATTGTGGTAAATTGATTGTAGATGTTTATCAGTGTAAAAAGGCTATAACTGATTTTATGAATGTGACCAGGGCTTCTAGTTTTATTTTATACCTTATCCAAAAATTCTTCAAACTTACTATGTTCTTATTCCCAAAAACCCCAACAGAGCCTTAATATTAAAATAGTATTATGTCAAAAGAGTAATATGCTTACATTAATTTATTTAATATCATCCATTTGTGTAATCACCCTTATTCTGCGTTTCGATTACGTTCCCGCATTCAGTTACGCTCGAATCGAAAATAGGTATTCTAAAAAAAAACCTAATCGAAAGAAAAAGAAGAAGAGAAGAGTATGTTTAATCCAGCTGTTTTGTTATGAAACGTATGAAATAGAAACATAAAAAATTTTGTAAACATTGTAATTGTTAAACTCCAAAAAGTAAAATTTTATGAATAAATAGTGATAAATACATATATAAAAACTAAATAGTGTGGTAACTATAATTAAATAAACTCATCAGTTATGTGCGGAAAGGAAGAAAATAGCCAGATTATAAGCAAACGGTATTTGTGGCCAAACAATTACAGTGTGAGGAATCCTGAAGCGCCGGAGCGAAATTTTCATTTTCTACACATCATTGCAAAAGAAAAATTTAGTTTAGAGAAGAAATGGAATCGATGGTTGGAAGAGGAGAACAATGTGGTCCAGAATGCAGAATCAAGACTAGAAAAAATGTCATACTTTCTTCCATGCAGCGTCAGTTTTTATTGGTAGCCCTATTGCGTTAAGTGCGTTTGCAACTTCTTCCTTGGGAAGCTTATGATATCCAGACGCAATATCATCCTTCGGTGCCATTAAACTCGCCAGCTTTGCATACTGCTCAGGTGTTGTGTTTTTTGACCTGCAATAAATTAAATAAAGCTTTAAAGTTACAAAAAAAAAACAAAATTAATTACAAAATAAATTTATAGCATTTTATACTCACATTTTATTTAATTATACACTTTTTAACTACAGAAACAAAAATCGAAAAACTTTCCGTTAGTAAATAAACAACTTGACAAAACGTAGCTACGATCGTAACGCAGAATACATACAATCGAAAAACAAATCGAATTGATACGGGGAACGGAACGCAGAATACCAAAGTTGCCAAACTGAGAAATTTACGATTCGGATCGAAACGCAGAATAAGGGTGAATATTATATGTAGTTTTAGCTCTAATAACATGAGGTCTTCACCTGACAATTTTTTGTCATACCAAACGTCAAAGTCTATGTAAAAAAACTCTAAAATTTTTGTCAGCGTTTTGTTTTTATATGAAGTTTGACGTTTGCTATGACAAAAATTGTCAGGTCAAGACCCTATGTTAAAAGCGTAACGTAAAAAAACACCCAAGAAAAAAAATTATGCATCAATGTTTATCGTATCACTGAAATTTGAATGTGACATGCATCAATATGTAGCTAATACAGCCAATATGACATAATACAAAACTTTCTGAACTTCCTAATTGTGTATTTTGTACAAATGTAAAAAAATCATAGTTTTTAAAAATAAAAAATCCTCATTTATTTTATGTATGTATGTATGCAAACTAGCTAACTCCCTTTTAGCACTTAATCGATTTTTAAAACGACTTTGAGGCGCGATTAATCGATTTCTAAAATAGAAATAAAAAAGTCGATCGAAAAATCGAAAATCGATTTCGGAATCTATTTACAATACCCTAGTGTGAACCAGTACTATCTAACTTTTTAAATTTACTTTTTTTTAGATAAAAGTGATAAAAAAATATTCTTAAAATTTGTTATAAAAGTCAATTTGCATAAAAATTATCTTTAAAATCCGATTTAATCAACCTTGTGTTTGCTTTTTGTGCCCGCCAGATATTTTTTGGGTTTGCTTGTTTGTGTTGTTGTTTTGTTAACATTTTTTGGTATAAAGGGAAGACAAAATTACACAAATTATAGAGAAGTAAAAAAATTTCATCAGTTATACAAAATTTTTGTTTCTTTGCTGTTAAAAAGAAAATCAATATAATGGAAAATTTAAATAATATGGATACAGTTAGCGCTGTCGACGAAGTATCTACAAATACGTTAGAGGAGCCCAGCGTAACAATGTTAGATGTTTTGGTGGAAGAAAAGGAATTAGAGGAGGAGTACGCTGCCGTGCTTGGCGCATCTGACGAAAAAAGTTGTACGTTTAGCTTAGGCCCTGTAAAACGGCAGGCTTTATATTCCTGTTTGACATGTTGCCCTGAAGGTCGCAATAATTTGGAGAAATGTGCTGGCGTTTGCTTGGCTTGCTGTTACCAGTGTCACGAAAATCATGAATTGGTTGAATTATACACTAAAAGGAACTTTCGCTGTGATTGCCCAACGGAGCGGACAGGTGAAAATTGTTGCACTCTTAATGCAAATTCCAAACAACCCGAAAAAAACAATGCCAACAATTTGTATAACCAAAATTTCCAGGGCTTATATTGTAATTGTCATCGCCCTTACCCAGATCCAGACCGTACAGCTGATGAGTTAATGCTTCAGTGTGTAATTTGTGAGGACTGGTTTCATTTGCAACATTTAAATGCACCAGCTGATGAAAAACTTGTAGATGCATGTAGTGAAATGATATGCGGTTCTTGTATGGACCAGCATAAAATTTTGCAAAATTATACAGGATTGGCAATAAAAAAAGTGGAAAAACTGGATGAAACTGATTTAAGTGTTGCTGCTACTGCAGATGTGACTTGTTGTGAGGATAACGATGACAACAAATTAAAGAGCGATTTGGATAAAAGTATTTCGGACATAATGAATATGAGTGAATCAAATGGTTCGATAGCAAATGAACCATCCGCTAAACGCCAGAAAATGGAGGAAGTTGACTTAAAAGAAGAACCAAAATGTCGCAGACCTCAAGAGGGTGGTTTTGAAAAAGGTAATAATAGTAAATTTGTTTATTATGCTGCTAAAAAATTAAAGAAAGTACTTAGGGTAATAGGAAATTAAAAAATAAAATAAAAAATATTAAATAACAGAAACCGGCTTCGCTCACAACGGCCTTCGGTCGAATGCAAGGATTTTATTTTCTATGGTATAAGAAACGACAGCTTCGCAAAATTAAGCTGGGGGTCTATTCTCTTTTGCAATTCGAAAACTATTTCGATGCGAATGCTAAATACCAACTTGATACTCTCTATCACTTTCGCAAAATTTTCTGAAAATGAAGCTGAATAGAGGCAATAAAAATTAAAGATGGCGCGGATTAACAGTAATGAAATGCCAAAGTGTGTACAAATATTTGAAATTGGATAATTTAAATAAAATAAAGTGATGATTTACGAAAAGAAAAAAATTAAAAGATGCGAAAGACATTTGCGCAATCGTATTAAAGAGTATCAATCGCTAGATTTGCTAAAATTTTCTCTCGCATCGCAATAGAGAGTAGACCACCTGGTCTGATGACCTGGCCTTCAGCCGAACACAAATACTATCTCCTCTATGTTAAAACAAATAATATCTTCGCTAACTGAAGCTTCTCTACATAGCCGGCTTTGGCCGTGCGCAGAGATTTTCTCATCTATGTTACAACCAACATCGGCTTTGCTAACTAAAACTTTTCTGCATAGTAATTATCAAGGCCCGGATTTTTATGCAAATGCATATTTGTTCTCGTCAATCGGAGATTAATATACAAAATATCTGTTCGAATCAAGGAATTTGCAGTAAAATTTGTTAGTGCATATTTAGCTTTGAATGCATATTTTTACATATATTTCTGATATTGCATATTTTGAAAAAAAAACTCGTTTTAATTGCTTTCTTTTGCCATGCACCCTTCCGCAGAAGAGACAAAAGACATCATTAATGATATTTATTTATTCATTTCTTATGGGAAAAATATTTTGTAAAGCACCGCGTTTTGCCGCGTACAAAAAGAATTATCCAGATTAATGTCTTCCTCTACAGCCTATATCAACCAGACGGGGGACGTTGTTGAAAGCAATTACATATGTATTATGCTGAAAACTTTTGACAATTCAAAGACGTTGTAAAAGGATTCAACAGTGGTAAATTTAAGTTAATACATAAGATGTATTTTTTGGACGGTAACTTAAGTTAACAAATTCGTAGCAAGCTGGATAAAGATTAAACAAATTATTTTGTTTTGAAAAACAGGCAGTAAACTTTTATTTTGAAAAAATTTTGGGTCAAATATATATCTAAAGGCATTTAAACAAAAAACAATAAACATTTGATTCGCATGTAATTGCGATGAATTTCGCACTTTGCTTAAGCAAGTGACAGTTTCAAAAAATTTAACAAAAAGTTTTCTTATGTTTAATATGTATATTATAGTTGTGCCTTTACAAGTTACTTAATTTACATGATTGTCTTTATGTTTCTTTATATATTTGTGTTTTACTTTATTTTAACTACTACGTTATGTAATTATTGTGCCTTACTTACGTTTATGAGACTGAATATCAACGTTCTTCATGTTATTTTTGTTTTTTCTTGTTATTTTTATGTTTTTCTTTATCACTAATAAAAAATTTAAGATAATTTTAACTGCATATTTTTTAAATTTTAAGCGCATATACATATTTCTATTTTTATTGCATTTTTTATGCGCATAAAACGCGATTTTAACTGCATAAAAGTCCGGGCCCTGGTAATTACATATCTACTTTGTCATTTAATCAATTGTAATAAATTCGGAATGGTACAATGTAAGAAAACATTATTAACGTTTTTCGTCAGTAATGTTTTGTAATCATTGAAATTGGAATTTTATATAAATATAATAAGTTAAAAATCTGTAAATCTGTAAGATTATAATTTTTTTTTCTTTAAATTATAATTTATCGTTAGCAATGTCCATATTTTTCTCTAAATAATTTAATTAAAATTATTTTTCAGCGCTAAAATGAAAGTGTAAAAATTGGCATAAATGAAAAGTTTGTGACAATTCTTTGCACTGTTACACAGAACAAGAATCACATTACTGTGAAAATGTGAAAACAATTTGTTTCATTCCATTTGTTCTTCTCATATGAAAACATTCGAATTTATTTATCGTTTTTCACTAAACGAGAATCAGAAACTCTATGAAAATGTGAAAAAAGTTTTCATTTCACAGTTTCACAGAATTAGAATCGACCCCAGATCATCAGGAAATTTCATCCATAAAGATTTTAGAAAAACTAAAGATATTAAACCAAATAAATAAAGCGAGTTCAGTCTTCGACCAACTCTTGCGCCGTACGGTTAATTTTTTCGATATTTCTAAGTGTTAATAGTTTTATATTTTCTTTAAATATAACAAACAGGAAAAAATAAATAATAAAAAAAAAACTCTATTTATAATCCTCGGTTTACACGGTTCTTCTCGGTCATGCCCCCGGACCGCCAAATTTGGGGGAAACCGCTTTTATGTTCGAAATTTGCTGTTATTATCACTTAAATTTCAAATTACATGTTGCCTCCTTGACAGAAAGAATACGAAAAAATAGAGGAAAAAGGAGGCAACATGTAATTTGAAATTTAAGTGATAATAACAGCAAATTTCGAACCACCAGTACTACTGGTTAAAGATTGATGTTTGACTGTTGGCTAACGGGCACCGCTGTGGTGCAGTGGGTAGAACACAAAGATCTTCTGACGATAGAAAGTGGTGTTTCTTGAAACATGTAAAGATCAACCCGGGTTCAAATCGCAGCTCAGTCAAGAAAAATTATCAATAAAATTTTAATAAAATTCCAAGTTGTAAAATTCCTTCCCCCAGTGAAAATAATTTAATGAAAATTAAATTTGATGAACTCAAGCCTAATTAAAGAATATTAAAAATTAAAAATAAACAGTTCAACTAAAAATCAAAATTGTTCTTCGAAATAGCTATGGCACAAGCTCTAATGTTTCATTTGTACTTTAATTTGTACAAATAAAAATGTCGACGAAAGTGAACAAAAAAACATAATAAACAAATGTATTCAGGTTTTTAAGACAAAGTCTTGACAGAAAGAATACGAATAACAGAGGAAAAAGGAGGCAACATGTAATTTGAAATTTAAGTGATAATAACAGCAAATTTCGAACCACCAGTACTACTGGTTAAAGATTGATGTTTGACTGTTGGCTAACGGGCACCGCTGTGGTGCTGTGGGTAGAACACAAAGATCTTCTGACGATAGAAAGTGGTGTTTCTTGAAACATGTAAAGATTAACCCGGGTTCAAATCCCAGCTCAGCCAAGAATAATTATCAATAAAATTTTAATAAAATTCCAAGTTGTAAAATTCCTTCCCCCAGTGAAAATAATTTAATGAAAATTAAATTTGATGAACTCAAGCTTAATTAAAGAATATCAAAAATTAAAAATAAACAGTTCAACTAAAAATCAAAATTGTTCTTAGAAATAGCTATGGCACAAGCTCTAATGTTTCATTTGTACTTTAATTTGGTTGTCAGTTGAAAAAAGAAGCAAAAAAGAAAAAAAAAAGTTTTTTGAGATTGTAGCAAATTATAATTGAAGTAAAATAATTAAATTAAAAAATTAAATAAACACTTAAATAAAATTGCAAAAATTATAATTTTTTCCTTATTCGAATTTTATTGTTAAAATTAATATTAATTTGTTTAAGTTCGAGTTCTTTTTTATATAAAAACTAGCTTAACCCGGTGCGCTTCGCTACACTGCTTTAACCACTTTATCGATTGAGAGATATTTAATATATGCATCCTATGGAAGGTAGTTCCCCCTGCGCCTAGCCGCTTTATTTTTATTTTCAAAGTGAAGTATACCATAAGAGTGATTTCTACAAAGTTTAAACTTTCTCACTATAACAGTTTTTAAGATATCCGATATTAAACATTGGCGTCCTATGGTGGGTAACACTTCCCCTGCTGCTATTTTATTTCAATTTTGGGGCTCAGATAATCCTACTACCAAAAGTTCAACAAATTGCTTGCAGCGGCTCTTATTAATATTTCTATCTATGAGGGGTACTGCTCCTCCTCTGGCTACCCCGCCCATTTCTATATTGAAATTTATAGTTTACCATAATAGTAGCTTTAACTACGTTTGAAGACTCTGCCTTTAATAGTTCTTCAGTTAAGCGATATTTAATGTATGCATCCTATGGGAGGTATTTCCCCCCCTGCGCCTATCCGCTTTATTTTTATTTTCAAAAGTGTAGTATACCATAAGAGTGACTTCTAGAAAGTTTGAACATTCTCACTATTACAGTTCTTAAGATATGCGATATTAAACATTGGCGTCCTATGATGGGCATCACTTCCTCCGCTGCTATTTTATTCCAATTTTGGGGCTCAGAAGATCCTACTACCAAAAGTTCAACAAAATGCGTGCAGTTGCTCTTATTTACATGTCTTCTATGAGGGGTACTGCTGTTCCCCTGTCTACCCCGCACATTTTTATATTGAAATTTATAGTTTACTATGATAGTGGCTTTAACCACGTTTGAAGACTCTCCCTTTAATAGATCTTCAGTTGAGCGATATTTAATGTATGCATCCTATGGGAGGTATTTCCCCCCCCCCTGCGCCTACCCGCTTTATTTTTATTTTCAAAAGTGAAGTATACCATAAGAGTGACTTCTAGAAAGTTTGAACATTCTCACTATTACAGTTCTTAAGATATGCGATGGTAAACATTGGCGTCCTATGGGGAAACCCACTTCCCCCGCTGTTACTTTATTTCAATTTCGGGGCTCAGAAGATCCTACTACCAAAAGTTCAACAAAATGCGTGCAGTGGCTCTTATTTATATTTCTATCTATGAGGGGTACTGCTCCTCCCCTGTTTACCCCGCCCATTTTTATACTGAAATGTATAGTTTACTATAATAGTAGCTTTAACCACGTTTGAGGACTCCCCCTTTAATAGTTCTTCAGTTAAGCGATATTTAATATATGCATCCTACGGGAGGTTTCCCCCACCCCCCCCCCCTCCCCTACCCGCTTTATTTTTATTTTCAAAAGTGTAGTATACCATAAAAGTGACTTCCACAAAGTTTGAACATTCTCACTAAAACAGTTCATAAGATATGCGATATTAAGCATTGGCGTCCTATGGGGGGAACCACTTCCCCCGCTGCTATTTTATTTCAATTTTGGGGCTCAGAAGATCCTACTACAAAAAGTTCAGCAAAATGCGTCCAGCGGCTCTTAAGATATGCGATAATTAATATTGGCATCCTATGGGGGTACCAATTCCCCTGCCCCTATCGAAAAAATAAGTAGCCTATTTTATTTTTAGGGCTCATGTGATGTTACTGTAAAAATTTCAGGAACATCGGTTCAGAAGTTTCGGAGTCTATAAGCCAACAAACAACCACACAAACAAACAAACAAACATACAAACATTTTTCATTTTTATATATATATATAGATAGATAGATAGATAGATAGATAGATAGATAGATAGATAGATAGATAGATAGATAGATAGATAGATAGATAGATAGATAGATAGATAGATAGATAGATAGATAGATAGATAGATAGATAGATAGATAGATAGATAGATAGATAGATAGATAGATAGATAGATAGATAGATAGATAGATAGATAGATAGATAGATAGATAGATAGATAGATAGATAGATAGATAGATAGATAGATAGATAGATAGATAGATAGATAGATAGATAGATAGATAGATAGATAGATAGATAGATAGATAGATAGATAGATAGATAGATAGATAGATAGATAGATAGATAGATAGATAGATAGATAGATAGATAGATAGATAGATAGATAGATAGATAGATAGATAGATAGATAGATAGATAGATAGATAGATAGATAGATAGATAGATAGATAGATAGATAGATAGATAGATAGATAGATAGATAGATAGATAGATAGATAGATAGATAGATAGATAGATAGATAGATAGATAGATAGATAGATAGATAGATAGATAGATAGATAGATAGATAGATAGATAGATAGATAGATAGATAGATAGATAGATAGATAGATAGATAGATAGATAGATAGATAGATAGATAGATAGATAGATAGATAGATAGATAGATAGATAGATAGATAGATAGATAGATAGATAGATAGATAGATAGATAGATAGATAGATAGATAGATAGATAGATAGATAGATAGATAGATAGATAGATAGATAGATAGATAGATAGATAGATAGATAGATAGATAGATAGATAGATAGATAGATAGATAGATAGATAGATAGATAGATAGATAGATAGATAGATAGATAGATAGATAGATAGATAGATAGATAGATAGATAGATAGATAGATAGATAGATAGATAGATAGATAGATAGATAGATAGATAGATAGATAGATAGATAGATAGATAGATAGATAGATAGATAGATAGATAGATAGATAGATAGATAGATAGATAGATAGATAGATAGATAGATAGATAGATAGATAGATAGATAGATAGATAGATAGATAGATAGATAGATAGATAGATAGATAGATAGATAGATAGATAGATAGATAGATAGATAGATAGATAGATAGATAGATAGATAGATAGATAGATAGATAGATAGATAGATAGATAGATAGATAGATAGATAGATAGATAGATAGATAGATAGATAGATAGATAGATAGATAGATAGATAGATAGATAGATAGATAGATAGATAGATAGATAGATAGATAGATAGATAGATAGATAGATAGATAGATAGATAGATAGATAGATAGATAGATAGATAGATAGATAATAATTTTACATTAACAAAAATAAAAAAATTAATAAAATTAATATATTTGTATTAAAAATGACCTCAAGCTTAAACAAATTAATATAAATTTAAATAATAATATCGAATAAGAAAGAATTTATATTAATAATAATAATTCTTGTAAGATACCGCCATTTTTTACACTGCACCTTCTTTCTTGATTTTTTCTAACTATGAGTTAACATAAATACGTTTTCCCATGCCTTTAACATAAGCTGAGCAGTAAGAAATATTGCTCTGTTATTCTGCCGACGTTATTGCCAACTTGCTGAGATAATTATCTTTAGTGTAGACCTAGCGTAACATTAATGATGTACTTATCCTATTTGTGCTCAACAGCAAACCATACAAAGCTGGTGGGTATTTTATATTAGCGCCTAATTTACAATATTAAAAATGTTCACACTTTACGACGGATAATTAAGTCTGAAATATGTTGTGTTACTAAAAAATATTTTTTAGTCAAAAAATGTTTACTTTTGTACTTATTTGAAATTTTTTAGTGTACCTCAACAATTTTTTTGTTTATCGTGTAAAAAAGATTTCTTTTGTGTGGGTTTTCATACAAGGGTGATTTAAAGGTTAAAAAACATTAAATAAATATACATACCGACAAGTTATAAACAGTAAAATTTCGTATTTCTTAAAACTTACAGCCATTTCTTAAAAAAAATTCCATAATTTTAAAATTATATCGATTAAAATAAAGTTATTTTTACCTATTTCAATGTTTATTTATACTACATGTTTTTACCTTCAGTTTTCTTTTAAAATATGGCAGAATTACACCATAGATTTCTTTTGTAGAAATTACGGGCATATGTACTACTTATCTTTACTACTCTTAAAATCAAGAAACTCTACGCTCGTTTTAAAAAAACATTTGAAAATTTTCATTTGTTTTGAAAGGGATTTTTTGTTTTCCATAAAATATAAAAAACTTCCATTCATTGGTAACAAATAATAGCGGTTTTCACCCTTGATAGTAATGTCCCTTGTAGTCCTTGTAAATTTTATTAATTTAGTAAAAGTACTAAGATTTACAACACTGCAACAACAAAATGTATTACGACTGAAATTTACTACGCTGTTGTTGAAAAATCCAACAAAAAGCTTTAGTAAACACGTTTGTAAAATTACCCAGAATAAAACCGTTGAAGAAACTATATCTGTCTCTTTTCCTCACTCAGCAACTTCATTAATTTACAATAAAACGAAAAAGGCACTCATGCTTTGTAGTATAAAATCGTATTATGAAAAGCAGAGTTGTACACTTAATACAAAGGGTGAATACCGCTAATGAAAAATTCGCAGTACACAGTACAAATTATTCCCGCTCACCCAAACATACATTCATTGCAAGTTAGGTTAGGTTAGGTTCAGAAGGGTTATGTGCCCAAGGGCACACTTCCACTCGGAGACCAGTACGGTCCATTGTGAATCCCTTCAGTATGATAAGAATAGATAAAGAAGATAGAAAAAGAGAAAGGTTAAGAAAAGAAGTATGAGGTAGATAGAGTATAGAATATAGGAAAGTTAGTAGGTGATGTGAAGAACAAAATTCCCTCTCTACTGTCCCCTCAACAGAAACAACCGCACTATTTCCCTGACAAACCCCAGTAGATCAGCTGGACTACATCCAGCGATGCACCCCAGTTCGTCGTGAAACCTATTTCCTAGCCACTTCTGTCTGAGGCCCTGCACCCTGGGACAATGGCAAAGTACATGCTCGATCGTCTCCAGCTCCTCCGAATCCTTGCACAATCTGCAGAAGTCCGGTATGGTATTGTCCCATCTGCCTACAAAAGCCCTGACCGGACAATGACCCGTCAAGAACCCTATAAGCGTTCTAAGACTACTCCTATCCAATCCCAATAGAACCCTGGTTGCCCCCGCGTCCAATCCGGGCCATAATGCCCTAGACACCCTGCAATCCACTCTGTCCCCCCAGGATCGGTTAACGTCATCACGGAATTTCTCCCGTATCACACCATAGTAGTAACATAGGGGAGGCTTTACCCCCCTGTCCCTTACCACTAAGTCCATACTCGAACCCCCTCTCGCGAGTTCGTCCGCCACCTCATTTCCCTCAACCATGCAGTGTCCAGGTACCCAACACAGCCTCACATTGAATGCCTCCATGAGTCCACCAAGAGCATTCCTACACCGAGCGACCAGGCACGATCGCACCGTATAATTCGTCAATGCCCTAAGCGCCGCCTGACTATCGACGTAAATTGTCACCTCAGATCCACCCACGATGTGTTCCAGTATCACCTCCGTCGCCCTCCAGATCGCTAGGATCTCAGCCTGGAAGACACTGCACTCATCGGGGAGTCTGAATGACCTCTTCACCTCGGTGTCCGCTATATATACACCGGCACCAGTGCCGGTTTCCATCTTGGATCCATCCGTAAATACTGCCCACCCCTCAAACAGTCCATTGGATCCACTCCAAACTTCCCTATCCGGGAACTCTACTGTTGGTGTTGCACCGAAGTCCAGGGTCATAGTCATATGATCCGAAATTCTCCCGAGAGAAGTACCCTGATCAAGCAGACCCATCTCGTACAAGATTCTCGTGTGACCATCCCGCCTAGGTCTAACTAACGAAGACTCGTAAAGTCTAATTAAGTTCCTAGCGGCCACACTCCTTACGTACTGCTCAATAGGTGACAGATATAGTAGGATGTCCAGCGCTGCCTGCGGAGTGCTTCTCCTTGCCCCTGTGATGCCAAGAGATGCACTTCTTTGAACCTTGCTGAGCATCTTCCTATAGCTATCCACTCCCAACGCCCCCCACCAAACAGTGCATCCATAGGTAAGTATAGGCCTAACAACCGATGTGTAAATCCAGTTTACCATATCCGGCCTTAGACCCCAGTTCTTACCAATGGAGTTCCTGCATGTGTAGTATGCATTGAGTCCCCTTTTCATCCTTTCCTGAGTATTTCTCTTCCAAGACAGTTTGCAGTCCAGAAAGTTACCCAAATACTTTGCTCCGTTCGATAGAGGTAAATAAAAGCTTTAAAAAACGATCATAAGCCCAAAAAATTGTGAAATCATTAACAAATAAAAGGCCGAATAAAGATTAAATTTTAATCTTAATTTTAAAAGATTAAAAATTAATGTTATTAAAAATAAAACATAAACATGTTAAATTTACTTTAAGCCGTCGCTAAACCTAAATTCTTCAACGCCGATGGTAATTACCACGGCCCGGATTTTTATGCAAATGCATATTTGTTGCCGTCAGTCTGTGATTGCCATATGCTAAATATCTTTGCGAAGCAAGAAATTTGCAGCCAAATGGCATCGATTTGTTAGTGCATATTTTTGCATACTTTGCTTTGAAAGCATATATTGCATATTTTTGTTGCATATTTTGAAAAAAAAAAAAAAAAATCTTGTTTTAATTGCTTTATTTGATTTCTTATGGAAAAAATATTTTGTAAACACTTTTGCGAGTTGCTGTATATAAAGGGAAGTATCCCGTTTTATGTCTACCTCCACTTCCTATAAAAAAAAACAGGTGGGAAACGTGGTTAAAAGTAATTATGTTTTATGCTGAAAAATTTTACCAATTCAAAGATGTGGTGGAAGGATTCAACAATGTTGATGCAGTGTGTAAAAAGTTCCGATAATATTTGTGTATTAATTAATATTATGGATACTTTTGTGAAATTAAGGAAATCTCATCCATTGAGAAAGCAAATTAAGCTAATAATTATTGCTATAAATAAGATGGATGCTGTAGATGGTAACTTTTGTTAACAAATTCGTATCAAGCTTGATAAAGTAAAAAAAAGGAGTACAATTAAACAAACTGCTGGCATATTTAATTTGAATTTTTACGAAAACATTAAATTATTAATTAAGTTAATTAATATATTAATATTAATGAAAATTAATGAAAATTAATATCCCACAAAAGAACTATCGGCATTTAATCATGCACCTATCACTTCCGTTTTATTTGTTTTAAACTTTGCTCCTCCAAAAATATTGACTTCATTTTAAATTTAGAAATATCTATCTAACAAGTGACTGACTTAATTTACATGATTGTTTTACTTTTGGGTTTTCTTTATATTTTGTGTTTTACACAACGTTTAAAAAGCTGCAGTTGAGATAGTAAAAGTCATAAGATTGTGCTGCAACTTCGACATCTTCATTTGTCATTGGACAAAAAAAAAACTGTTGCCTTTACTTCTGATTCATTAAATAAAAACAGTCGTAGTGAAGGCAAAAGCAAAAAACAAAAAGTTGTACAAATGCGAATTTATCCCAGGTAATCTCGGTACTACAACAAGTACAATTCGTACAAAAACCACAAGCAATTTGTTTTTGTAAAATCATTGTACAATGTCAAAAACAGAAATAAAACAAAACAGAAACAAAGATAATAAAAGAGAATAAACAAAATTTTGACATCCAACAGTGATTTTAGCTAAAAAAAAAAGTTATCAGCAGGGCTTTTAAGACCACCTGTAATAAATTCGCCTTGAGTTGTACACAACAAAGAACATCGGCAGTCGACATGTTCGAAAGTGTTTTGTTTGACAGACTGAAACTTTTAAAAAATCCCGTAGTTACCGAAGATGGGACGTTGTGTTTTTTCCGAATTTTTTTTTTTTTTAAATAATACCTACATGTGTACATAAATATGTACATACAAATGTAAATTTTTTAATGCTTAACAATCTTTTTAATTTTTTCAAATTAAATAAAACGTATGTTAACTTTGGTATTTAATAAAAGTTTCAGTCTGTCAAACGAAACACTTCCGAACATGTCGAGTGCCGATGTTCTTTGTTGTGTACAACTTTTTGTTTTTTGCTTTTGCCTTCACTACGACTGTTTTCATTTAATGAATTAGAAGTAAAGGCAACGGTTTATTTTCGTCCAATGAAAAATCAGAAAGTGGAAGAAAAAACAATTTTTTGATTTTGACTGCAGCTTTTTAAACCCTGGTTTTACATTGTTTTAACTTCTACTTTTGTGGTTATTGTGTCTTTCTTACGTTTATGACACTGCATTTTTACGTTTTTATATTAATTTGGTTTTTCTTGTTATTTTACGTTTTTTTCTACCACTAATAATTGTGTTAAAAACATTTTAAGTGCATATTTTTTAAATTTATAGCGCATATATTTCTATTTTTAGTGCATTTTTAATGCGCATATAACGCAATTTTAACTGCATAAAAGTCCGGGCCCTAATGATAATATTTAAGCATTTAACATGTCGTCACCTAAAATACAAAAGGTCATACTTAACAAAAAATTCAAAACCTTAATTTTGATTGATATTAAATTTTTTGTCAGTAACGGAATTTTGGATCTTAGGTGACAATATGTGCAGTGATGCCAACTTTTTGAGAGCAAAAAGCACTTTAGAATTTAAAAAAAGCACTAAAAAGCACTATTTCGAGCAAAAAAAAGCGTAAAAAGCACTTAGCCATTTTTTCAATTTAATTTAACACAAAACAAGTTGCTTTCGGCTATGACGAATATTATATACCCTCAAAATTTAAAAAAAAGGCGATGGCGTTTATGGGGACCATTTTTTAAGATTAAATAATAAATACATATATTTACATTTGTTTAAAAACATTTTTAATTGTATTATTATTATCTTCAATAAAAATAATATCATCCAAATCATGATGATCCATCAGCTATGTTTGAATTGGCCATAAACCCGTTTTAAAGTAATCAGTGCGAGCTCGATTTTTGTAACTCGATAAAAATCTAGCCCTTTTGCAATTACCGGAAATTTGCAATGACCGACTAATGACTTTATATTTATATCGTTTAAATAAATCTGAATTAAAATCGTGCAAAGTTTAATAAAAGAATTGGCGTATGATATTATCCAATTATTTTAACCTATGTACGCTTCAGAATGAAAAACACACATAAGATGTTATATAGAAAATCATGTATGTTTGCATTCTGATACTTAGTCAAACCTTTTTGCAGTAGCACTAGAGGCAGAAGTGCACAACACGCGGTTATTTGGTGACGAGTGTTGTGCGTTTGAAAACTAAAAGGCATGAAAAATGGCAGGTTACATAACGCTCGTTATAAAAGCATTTTCTGTTAGCTTTTTTTAATTTATTTAACACTTTGATTATACAAAGTTTCAACTTTTTATAAGTTTTTAAAGTCTTTGCGTTCCTTTGTACAGTTTCCTACTGCATGTTTTTTAACTTTTCTACATGATCGTTGTTTATTTTTCCATTCACAATTCCTAATATTTTCCAAGTCATTTTCTATTTTTGACACAGTGTCTACATCTTTAAAAAAATGTTTATCGCAAACAAATACATCGTTGTTATTACGATTACTAAATATGTTGCCATCGCTAAAAAGTGAAACCTTTTGTAAAATTTCCAAATTGCTAGGAAGCCTAGCTCTAACATCGTAAATAAAGTTTTTGGCAAAACGAATGCCACTTTCCTTTATCTCTTTTTTATCATTTGAAATCTTAAAATCTTTACAGGCTTTCTCAAAATTGTAATCCAAATAGCAAAGCTCATCTTAATCCTCTATTCCTATAAACGTATTTTTAAAAAATGGTAGAAAAAAAATTAAAATTGAAAAAGCACTAAATGCACTAACGAAAAATTGAAAAAGCACCAAGTTAGTGCTTTTTCTAGGTTTGGCACTACAGATACAATTTTGGCGTTTTAAGTCATCAAAAAGCACCATAAATAGTGCCAAAAGCACTAAGTTGGCATCGCTGAATATGTGTATGTAAATATAGATTTTATATATACATATGAGTATGTATTACAAAAATTCAAGAAAGTAAATTTTTAAGTTCAAAGTAAAATTTTAAGTTGAGAATAATAAAACGTAAGTAGCACGTTTTATTATTAGCTGGTTTCAATAATGACCGCCAAACTAACGCAAGTGACAAACAGATGATTTAAAACACTTTTGTAAATGGAAAATTAAGGTTAATACTCATCTAAAACTAGCATAAGATCATTTGTAGACTATAATACAAATTTTGTAGAACACCTTCCAAGCAAGGCCCATCTATAAGGTCTGCTTACTTGTACAAAAACAAAAAACGATTCTTTTTAGTTGTTAAAAATTTACTACCACATATACAAAGCCTAAGGAAAAAACGTGTATGTGTGGCATACCATAAACGAAAACAAACATGCACATGTAAGCAAAATGTAAACAACTTTTGACAACTAAAAATAACATAAACAATGATCATCAGGCTTCTTGCGCAGACCTTTTCAATAGGTCTTTCTTCCAAGTAAATAAGAAATAAACAAATAAAACCTTCTCCTGTTAAATCTATGGTGTAAATGACGTAGAAATTACGGGCATATGTACTAGGGATGGACACTGTAAAAAACATCGATGTTTTTTTCGATGCGATGCATCGCAAACATACATCGATGTTGCATCGATATTTCATGAAATACATCGATGTTGTTATACATCGATTTTTTTTAATTATTTATTATTATTATTATATTTTCGAAAAATCTTAAGTTTATTTTACATCTCCCAATACTTTTTTTCAATACTGTAAACAATAAACAAACAGCAAAATATTTTCCTTTGTTGAACTTGTGCATAATTTGTTAGCTGGAAGAAGGGAAAAGTTTGAAACAATATGGGTTTAAGGAGCCTAACCTAATTATAAACTTACGACGGGTTGCCTTACTTACGATCACAAGGTGTTGATACCTGCAAAACTTCGGCCGCGAATACTAGAAGATATACACACGGCACACTTGGGAATGGTTAAAATGAAAGGGTTGGCAAGGTCATTCGTATATTGGCCTGGTATCAATGCGGATATAGAAAATGTGGCTAGGGAATGTTCGGACTGCGCTCAAAATGCTCACAACCCTCCCAAGCTTTGGCAGCGCCACTGGGAATACCCCAAAGGGCCCTGGGATCGTTTACATGTGAACTACGCTGGGCCAGTTGAGGGCGCAATGCTACTGATCGTAACCGACGCTTTCAGCAAATGGGTCGAGGTGAAAATTACTAAATCTGTCGGCACTGCTGCGACAATATGTGTACTTGATGAACTTTTCGCTGCCTACGGGGTTCCAGTTACTATAGTGTCCGATAACGTATCTAGCAATGGTCGGAGTCAAATATCACAAACGTACAGCTCCTTATCATCCGTCTAGTAATGGCCAGGCAGATAGGTATGTCCAGACCATTAAGAACGCACTCAAAACCATGGGCACGACCAAAAGTACACTTCAGGAAAACTTGAGCGAATTCCTAATGCAATATAAAAAGGCACCTCATTCAACAACTGGTCAGTCACCAGCACAGTTATTCTTGGGACGGGGCATTCGCACAAGATTGAACCTCGTATATCCAGTATATCGTCACCTAAAAGACGAAATAACCTATCTGCAGTTTTCAAAAGTTTACAGGAGAGGGAAAAAACGTTATAAAATTGGAACTATTAACGATATTGAAACGAAAATTACACATTTTGATTAAAATGAAACCAGTAATATATGTATATCGGGTGAGAAAATTTTGTTTTTCTAATCACAGCTTATGTTATGACACTTAGGTTTAAGCAAAAACAAGTACTTAATGTTTGTTTACATTATACTATGCAACAAAATAAAACTTTTATCGTGATTTTTTATGATTTATTTTTCTCTTTTTTTGTGCGTAACGGTCCTCTAGGTAGAAAAGCTTTGTCATTTGTAATATTATATGTTCAAAATTTTGCACACATATGCGTTATGATATAAGGAATAAAAATCCATAAAAAAATCCATTTTGAAATTTTTGCGGATGGGTTATTAGGTCTTTTAGATGACGATATGCAATTTCTACCAAAGTATCGAAGTTTTGAAAAAGGGAATAGGATACAATTCCTCTCGGGGAACCCACGAGCGGCAAACGAAGGGTTGCCACCCCATTGAATTTTTGTCAAAACGCGAACTAGCACGAATTTCCAAAAAAGCGAAAACACGTATTTAATTAAATCGACTAAAGATTAAAATATGTAAATTTGGCATTTTTATTACAAACAACCCCGAACAAAAAATTCAAAACCCGTTTTTTTTTACAGAAAATCGTTAAAAAAAGGACATGAATGATCGTCCTTGGACAAATTGTATATACAGTTGGACGCGCCTTAAAAAACCCTATCTTACGATACCCAATATGTTTGTAGGGAAACAGATTCTCTGTTCGGCTGGAGCCGAAATATTTAAAATGGTGTCTTATAAAAGTCCAAGGTTCATTTTTAGGAGGGTAAAATAAAAATCAGACCAAAAAGAAAAACAAAACTGGCCTATATATATCCTGTACACAGTCGCCTGTTATACATACAGGTCATTTCCTGTACGAATCCCGTGATATTCTCCAGCCCACAACACGAGACATCTACCAATTCGCATAAGAACCTACTACCTAGCCATCTCAGCCAACATTTCTGCAGCCTGGGACAGTGACACAGAATGTGCTCAACTGTTTCCAACTCCTCTCGGTCCTCACATAGCCTGAAAATATCCGACAAGTCAAATTCTATTATTACCGCCATCCTGCCCATCATAATGTGGCCCGTGATACTACCTAGAATGGTCCTAACGCAGAACTTACTTCTGCCCAGCAGCGAATAGGAATCGGGCCTCATAAGCAACACCACGGCCACAGCTCGCGCGATACTCTGCAGTCCTTCTGTTCTCCCAGACCCGATTTGTACCGCTTAACATCCATTCCCTAATCCTTCCATAATAAAAGCTTATTGGAAGAATGACAGCCTTCAAACAGTCAGGGTCCTTCATTTCCAAGCACTGTCTCACCAACTCATCAGCCTTTTTGGTGCATGTGATGTTTCATTGACCCAGTACCCCTGAACAGCCTGAACACATACTACCTTAAGAATTCCCCCAGAGCTCCCCTACAACCATCCACTAGCCCGGAGTTCACATAACAGCCCATCGAGGCTTTAGGAGGCTCCTAAATGCCTACATGTACATATAGTGGCCTCCGAGCCCCCTGCAATGTTAGCCCTTATCAATTTCACGGCCATCAATATCCCCAAAACCTCAGAATGAAATACTCTGCAGTCTTCAGGAAGCCTATATGACCTAATGTCCAGATCCTTAACGTAGACCCCAGTACCCCGCACAGCCTGAACACATACCACCTTAAGAATTCCCCCAGAGCTCCCCTTCAACCATCCACTAGCCCGGAGTTTACATAACAGCCCATCGAGGCTTTAGGAGGCTCCTAAATGCCTACATGTATAGTGACATCCGATCCCCTTGCAGTGTTAGCCCTTATCAATTTCACGGCCATCAATATCCCCAAAACCTCAGAATGAAATACTCTGCAGTCTTCAGCATGTTTGATTTGGCTTAACATGTTATTACACCTTGTTTTAGTTGACATGACATAGCAATGCTTGAATTTTTTTGGTAATGATATTTTAACCTTTTCATCATTCAAAAAACAAATTTCGATATAACAAGTTTCAAATACATACCATTAGGTTTAAAGATTAATGTTTGACTATTGACTGCCAGCCATCGTCAATGGTGGCAAGTGTTAAATAGCAAACCCCTCTGAAGAGATTGTGTGGTTTGAATCGAAACATGTCAGGGAACCTGTCCGTTTAACCTGGGTTCGATTCCCAGTTCAGTCAATAATGAAAAATTATTTATAAATTTTAATTAAATTCATGTTGTAAAAATTCTTTCGTCAAAAAATAATTTAATGAAAATTAATTTTGATGAAATGTATCCTGATTAAAAATATTAAAATTTGGATTAAAAACCATAAACAGTTCAAAAAAATAACGACAATACTAATTATTGAAAACCATAATATATTTAGGCCCAATTTCACAACTTACCGATAGCTAAAAGTAGACTTGAACTTGCCTTATAAAAAGTGTTCCATTATTAAAACTTTACTTTTACTTTTTAAAGTGCGCGATAAAGTAAATTAAGGTTCAACCTACCTGTTAGGTTAAAGTAAATTTGTAATCATTTAACACTTTATACGGCCGATAAAATCCCACCTTTAGCTATCGGTAAGTTGTGAAAACGGGCCTTAGAATTTTTTAATTTAAAACATAAACAATAAGTCATAGTTTTTTTTACCATCTCCAATATAAAGAAAACCGTGTTCGTATGAGTTAATTTTATGGAAAAACGTCATGCCTAGCCATACGCAAGATTTTATAATTACTAAACGATCATTGCGCTGCAAATTTAATGAAAATGTGTGTCCCCGAGGTATAATGTCGTCAACACTATCCAAAAAGTCAATAGGATAACTGTAATCCGACCGTTTGGATAAGTTAATTTTAACATCATTTCGTGGTAAACGATAAATTTGATAGTAAGAAAGATCTTCACATTGTAAATTATTTAAGCCCCGAAACATTTGATTTGGAACTACATTAGCGTCAGTTAGCTTGTACAAAGATCCTCTTGGGCATATGCCACATTCTTCAGTTATGATAAAAACAATAGCGGCCAATCGTTCCTCTTCTTTAAGTGGTATTTCTTCTGGAAGACTGCTTGATGTTATTTGATTAGCATCAATATCAAAAATGGGATCCTATAACAAAAGATTTAGTTAAATAGTGCAATTTCAAATAAATATCTAACTTACTAATTTCACAGATCTTATTATACTAGGGTCGCCTGAAAATGGTTCCCGGCATATCATTGTAGCTTGAAAAGTTTTTGGATTATGTACGAATGGTAACAATAACCACTGATAACCATCAATACTAAAGAAATATTTGCGATCTCTGAGGCAATCTCTCGTATAACCAAATGCTATATAATAATCGTTCTCTATACCATTTATGCGTCCCCAAAAGTACATGCCTGCAAAACGATTTTCATTTTGTAAAACAATGAGAGAATTTTCTATTAAAATTTTTTGCTCTGGACTTAATTTTATGCCGCAATACATAAGACATTCAAGTCCTTCTTGAAAATATGTAATATTCATGTCTTTTTGTTTGTTTTTATAAGATTATTAATTTTTTTGCAAGAAACGAAATAATCTGATTAAATAAAATAATGTATTAAATTGAAATATTTTTTGTCATACGCACTCTTTATCAAAAATAATTGAAATCTTTTTGTTTTTTTATTTTACAAGGCCCAACATTTTGGGGACCCGATTGGAGGGCGGCTCTTTGCCGATGCTCTTCTTGCATGTCTGTATATGAGGCCGAAAACATTCAATATCTTTTGGATCCTGAAGATTCTTCTAAAAGTTATGAAGAGCGGGGCATTCAAAAACATGGAAATGAATCAACTTATGAACAAGGTATTCGTGCCTTAGCTTCAATTGATCGAGTGCAACAAATTGACATCATTACTGAATACAACCGAATGAAGGATAAACTTAAGGAATACTTACAGACATTTGCTGCCAACAAAAAAGTTGTCACTGAAGAGGACATAAATCGTTTCTTTGCTGAAATGCGTAGTGAAAAAAATGTTGAAATCGGTTTACCCTACATGTGTCGCTAAGGTTATACGCTTTAATTACTAATAACTTTAAATAAACATTTATACACATACATACATATTTAGCATTAAGTAAATATAATCAGCCTTATTACGAGAGTCGTTGAGGTGATCGAGTCGTAGTCGTTTGACATTATTCGTCGATATACATAATTTCAAATTCACCTCAATGACAATGTTAAACACATAGAAATATGTCGTACTCATGTCGTTTACGACGATCATGATATACATTTTAAACAACGAATGGCTTTCAACTACAACAACGATACTCGTAATAAGACCGAATATTTATATGTATATCAATATACGAACATATTTGTACTTACCTGGAAAGCATTATTTAGTACATTGTTTTTAATACATACATTCCTTTTTTATTGTCCTTTTTCCCCTTAATAATATGTTTATTTTTGTTGATGCATGTTCTTATAAATAAAGATTATTATATCCAATATTATTAAATTTCCTTGTTTAAATTATGATAACAACTCGCTTTTTTAAACGTAAAATTTTACAATGTTATCTGTTCCCAAAGTGCACTTAAAAAAGTTATCGATGCGTATACCATAAGCAAACTGTGTATCGTTAAACTTAATGGCACATTTTTAATTTTGAGTGTAAAGTTTTATGATGTTTGGAACTTAGTTTTTCTTTACGGCTTTGGAATGTACTTGTGTGTTTATATCAGCCTTATTTTTGAGAAATTTTAGTTTGTTTTTAGTGACTTTTTTATAGCAAAGCCACTGAAGATAAATAATTAATTAAAATTATATGAATGAACCGATTGAACCCGATTTGCGACGCCAACCCAATTATCAATGCGCTCGAATAAAGGCAAACAAGCATGGGCTAACGACGAACCTTAACAAATACGAGCGAAACTTAAAGCGAGCGAAATCAGACAAACAAGGAAGGCCTGACTGCCCCTTTAACAATAATGGCATTGACGTGAGAGTTGCTTACACTTTTTAATTTATACATTTTTTCCAAACGAACAACGCAAACAGGATATTAAGAAAAAATCTTTTATTTCTTTTAATTATCGTTCTTGTAATTATCGTTATACCTCCGCTAAACAATGGGCGGACTTAATTCGAGAGAATTTCACATAAGGTCATTGATAGGATATAATGTCTTATCGGTGGCTGATCACGCCTATGTATATGAAAGGAATGTCCACTGAAACTGCGCTTCATTATTTAGGGGGCCACAGATCTCTGCACTACAAGGAATTCGCTTAGTTGCTTAGGGGCTTTGAACAACATTAAAGTTCAACCGGTTGTTAACGTTATGTGACATTTGGAAATTGACCCAGCGATCATCGACTTTGTCAGCAGACCCTTGCACTTCAGGAGCATTGAACATAACTTAAGTGCCTCGAACATTTATACAAGTTTGAACTAGATAAACCCCAGAAGGAGGTGTACTGCCACCTCTGCTTTGGAATCCGAGCAGTGTGGCCATGGCAGCTTTTTCGTTTTTATTTAGCTTTATTTTTTTATGTTTAGTTAGAAATATTTCATTTAGCGTTTTGCAACAATTTAGATACATAGCTTTTTTTAACCCCTAAATGCCTACTGTATCTTTAAAGATACAACCATCAACAAATTCTCACGGGCTCATTTTTAGTAAAAATAAAAAACACAAGTATGTTTCGAAATCTCTAGAAAATCATCTAAAATGTATTTTTATAAAAAATATTAGATTTTTATGTTTAAATAGCCGTAAACTTTAAAAATTATATTTTTGAAAATCTAAATCAAAAGGGTTATTTACAACGTTAAATCTCAGATCTGAGTGGTAATTGAAGTCCAGAAAAAATATTAGGTGGTTCGAATATGTGCCAGACGCTATTAGCAATAATCTAAAAAAATGGGTTCCGGGAACCTGTCGTTAAGCTTTGTCAAATGGTTGTATCTTTAAAGATACAATAGGCACCCACCAGAAAATTAAAAATTAGTTTTTGTTTACTTATGTACCGCTGCTTGTTTAGTTTTATGTTGAAGCTTGCAGATAGTGAATTCGTTACGAGAGGAAGTTAGAGTAATAACTGGGAGTCAGGAAGCATCTAATTGTTAATGATGTTTTGGATGCTTGCAGTGACGATGACATTGACGTACATGACTTTTTTACCAACATGATAAATGCATAATAATGATAATGATCAGGAACATCTTCCTGACGGAGGTTATGGCCAAGTTATGCAAAATTTAGCACTTCTTTTTCAGAAACTTTTTTTGTTTTTTATGTTTTAGTAATAATTTTGTATACCTAGCTGTTGTGTTTTTTTTTAATTGTAAAAAAACAAATTGAAAACACAAATGTTCGCACAAATGTTTTCTTTTTGGCTTTGAACTCAGTCCGTACTGAAAAGAGTGCAATGTTTTTCGTTGGATTTTGTTTGTCATTGACATAAACACACTCTTACTCATAACCTGTTTGTCGTTTGCATAAACTCATTCGTTTTGAAAAATAAATATATACGACCAGAAGTAACTGTTTTTATGTCAAATGTTTCGAGTCCAGAAATTATATTCCCCTTAGACTATAATACTTTCAGTCTAATTATGCAAATTTTGATCATTTTCGCAGCATGAGCTCTGAATTTAACAATGTTCTGAAAATCACGTGCTTTTGAAATCATACTTGTGTTTTTGTAGTGTTTTGAAAGTCATACCGTTGTTGTGTTTCTCGGTGTGCTTTCTGCAATTTAAGATCACACCAAAACACAAAAAAAAACGGGACGCTTAAATATCACACGTCTGATTTAAGTAGGCACATGTGATTTTAAATAACGTGATTTGAGTTAAAGTGATTTTCAGAACAGGCCTGTTAAGTGTCTGAAAATAACAATAACTTATATTTTTTCGTTTTTGTTTTATACTAGATTGAATTATTTTAAGAATACTTGCCATTAAGAGGTATTAGTTTCATTGGAGAATTAAGTAAATAAATATGTAAATAAAAAAATTTGGGCAAAAAACCGGGAAATATGAAAACTCTAACCATAACACATCGAAAAATGCATTATTAATTATGCGCTATTTCATGTTGCATGGTGTTATTTATTTTTGGATTGTAACTGAAATCAAAGAATGGATTGAGGTCTGCTATAGTATTGTTTAAATGTGCGTCTTTTGACAAGGTATAAAAGATTTTGAAACCACAACCCTAAATTGTCGCTATCTTCAAGCACATTATAATCGTTGATAACTGTGCATAATAAAAACTATAGTTTATATTTTATTGTTTACGCACTAATTCATATTTTATTTTACAATAATAAATCCTAATATTAGTATTATGTTTTTAATTTTTTTTTTACATAAAATATCAAAAATTGAGATTCGTTATTTATTAATCTTTCTTTCTACAATTCAAACCCTGAATAAATATTTTTATATCACCATTTTTATAAGATCCTAGTCGAGCCGAATATTATTTGTGAGAAAAACGTTCTCGATCATTGAGGATTGCATAGACTCGCCCTTTATCTCTCTTTACCGAATTCGCTAGGGTGGTAATTCAACATGGTATTTAAGTTGATATTGAAAGATTGGATATTCTTAATTCGTCGGAATTTTGTAGGGGCACTAGATCATCCAATTGCGAAAGATTGAATAGCGATGAGTCAGCTGTTACATTTGAATCTTGGAATTGATTAAAAATCATATTGTTGGCCGTCCCAAGTACGGCTTGGACCTGCTGTAGGTTATTGTGTGCAATGTTGTTATTGTTGCTACTGTTGCTGCCGTTAACATTGCTATTGGCATAGATGGGTGTGAAACTGCCGCCACTGGTTCGATTAACGAACATGTTTGAAGCTCCAAATAGCGTCTGTTGTTCGTTAGGACTTATCATGTTGAAATTGGTATTGTTGCCATTTTCATACAAAGTGTTTGTTGTGATTAAAATGTTGTTATTGTAATTGTTGTTGCTGTTGTATTCGTTATTTGTGACACCTTGTGGTTGATTGCAGGTGATACTTGTTGACAAATTAAAGTTATTTGTCAAATTTTGATACTGCTCTTGATTTATTTGACTTTGATTGTAAACATTTGACATTTGAGTTTGGCTCTCGGCACTGGAGTTTCTCAAAAGACCTGGTGATGGTGTCATTATATTTCGATTCATCATTGGTGATGTTGGCTGTGGTGAGGGTGATGTTTGATATGTATTCCGATATGATCCACCATAATAATTCGGCGATAAGTCTGTGCGAGAAAATATTTCATTTTTATTTCGCTTCTTAAAAAATTATACTTTTTTTTAACTTACATGGCTCAGCTTTAACCTCAGGAATAGTTGAAGGCGATTGCATTGACGGTTGTATGTTCCACATCGTTAGTGTGTCCATATTTGTGGCTAAAATAGAAAATAAATAAATTAATTAAAACAATAAAAAAGAATTCGCATACGAGTAAGCAGTTTAAATACGCAGTAAAAACATTACTTAATAAATAAAAAAATTGTTTAGAGCGACTCATATAAATTGCCACACAAAAATATGTTCATATATTTGAAATAATAAATATTAGTAAGTTAACTTAAAAAAATAATTATAACCATAACAAACTAAATAAAGCAAATACATGCAAAATAATGAATGACATTGACTCAAAACATCGAAATAGTCTGGTATATTTTAGTTGACTTACAAATGTAGAATTATCTTTTAGATCCAATCACCGCTCAAATATCTGCTGCCGAGTTCTTATTTCTAAACACCCTAAAGCCTTCATTTAATCAATTAAAATTGAAGAGCTTATTGTTTAAACATCATATGCCACACAAAAAATATTCTGTGAATGTCGACTTTGAGGTTTAAAAAATATATTAAAATGCATAAGATATAAAAAAGTTAATTATCGTCTTAATCAGAAACTAATTGGGAAATTGCTTCAATCTCTTGAGGAGATGTTGGGATGATTATAACCAGGGAAACCAAAAATATGCAATTGCATGTTTTTCCTTGAGCGATCAATGAAGGCAGAAACAATATATTTATCCGTTTTAGAGCTTTTTTATGAATTTAGGCATCACTTTGTTAGTGCATATTTTTTCATATTTTACCGTTTGGAGCATTTTTTTGCATAAATTGGTTGAAAGTGCCTTTTTAAGCATTTTTTTTTTAATTTTTAGCGCATATTTTGCCTTTTTGAGGCATATTTTGATACATGTTAAATTTTTTAGATGCCCACAAGAGCTTTCGCTACATTAAAAATTTTTTTTTGCAATATTTTGGCTTTTCTGTTTAAAGTATCTATCGATCCATTCTATCTATCTATTTAAATATCTCTCAATGTGTTGCTTCAATTTTACCACCAACATTTAAAAAAAAAGTTAAGGAAAAAGCAAAAACATAGAAATCTGGACCAATATTTTAGTACATCGACTCGGAATCACTTTTTAAAGTGATACAGCGATATCCATCCGTCCGTCTAGCTAGTTGCCTGGTCATGTTAACATTGTGCGCAAAGTACAAGTTGCAATCTTGTAGAAAATTTGATCAAATTCGGTAACTACACTTTTTAATTGTACTAAGGACGAAGTCTATAAAAAATTCTTTCCAAATTAGACCCTTTGTGTTGATAAACAATTTAATTATGTTGGTACATATTTAGGTTAAGTTCGCAAATTAAATTCTATTAGAATCATTTCACATTTGACAAAGCTCCCATACATAAATAGCTTTAACTTCCTTTTAAATGTTTATATAAATAACCAATTTAGCGACTGTCCCTAAAATCCCTATTATACCAAAAATATGGATGGTAATATCTAGATAATATTCGGCACAAATAACTCTTATATCAATTTTAACTTCATATCATAACTTTGATTTTGTGAGCCGATAACTACCCATTGTTTCCAAATAGGGTAAAATCTAGAAAATTTGTCTGTAAATACATACTATGGAGTTTAGGCTTTACCGGTTATACTTTTAGGATTGTTTTCATTAAATGGAACTGTTATTAAATTGTTAAATATTTTGTTTTCAAATTAACAATTTTTAAAATTTTTGGGGCATATTTTTAACAATTTTCAGGGCATATTTTCAAGTTTTTACTGCATATTTAATGTGCATAAAACATGTTGTTTAGAGCATATTTCTGGTTTCCCTGATTATAACTAATAGGAAAATATATACAACCATTTCAATTCAGTCGATTTCGATTTGAAAGCAATTTGTTTTCTAATTTTTTTAGTCGTTACTGAACGAATAGAAATTATTTTTTCAGAAAAAAATGATATATATTTTCGAATGGAAAAAGTATTCGCTAATGACTGTCAAAAAAGGCCCTCAGCGTGCTTATAATGTTTTGACAATAAGCCCTCAAATTGCTTAGCAAATTTGTTTTGATTCACTTTTAATGTAAAATGTGAATTAATAATGAACTACATATGATTTTTTTTGTTTATTCCATAATTTATAACATTTATTTACACATTTAGTAAAAGTAATGTAACATTTTTCTTAAAACTATATTTGGTCCATTGTGTTAATAATTTATTTTACGAGTATTAAAGAAAATTTAAATCTTATACAATAACCATGTATCAAAAAAACAAGACTGCGCATCTACGTCATCATAGATAAAATATGTGTGTTTTTTGTAAAAAATGTAAGACACACAAATGCACATAGACAAAGTCTATTTCTTCGTCACACCAAAAAATAACGGACCGGCGCAATCTTGTTTCTTTGATTCATGTACAATAACAATAAGTTTTCCACATTACTTAAATTTTAAATTGATAACAACAATTAAGATAAATCAGTAATGTTTGGTCTTGTATTATTTTTTAAAATTTTGTTGTTGTTGCTTTATACTAAAATTTATAAAAAAAACTGTGTTAATCCTGAGAAATTTAAAAAAGACTCAATTTCTGAAGAGTTTTTGGTGCCGGTTCACACACGTCAAGTTTGACTCGTCAAGCAGGGTTACCGTTGGTAATTTTCGAAAAGGGTCACAAAAAGGGTATTGCATCTCAAAAAGGGTCAAGCAGTATTTTCCATTTTAAAGAAAATAATAAGACCAAGTTTTTGATAAACAAACAAAAAATATTTGTTTCAAGTAGGAAGTGCTCAAAAAACTTATGTGTTGTTTTCACAACACAAGTGACTGAACGTGTAGTAAAATGTATATGGAAAACACCCAAAAAAACTGAGTGCTTTTTATATAAATTTCACTAAACGTTCAGTCACTTGTGTTGTGAAAACAGCACATATCACTTTTTTTATGGAATGTCCTTTCCTGTTTTTAGCACCTGACCTGATTTTTATTGAATTTTTTCCATTCCTTTTAGATTGGGGACTTTTAATAAATTTTAAGGCTTGTTTAAAATATAAAAATTGTTCGCTTATTTTTGGTATTTTTGCAAACTTTTCCGAATTTTTAAATGTTTGCGTAGCTTTGTTGCTCTTTGAGGCAATTGTCGCCGTTTTACAACTAGTCCCATATTTAAACCGAAGTCACATATTTTCAGGGCACTTTCAACACTGTCGATTTATACGGAGCAAAAAGTATAAAAGTAGATAAAAACATTGCCCTTTGGGGAGCAAAACACCAAATTGCATTTGTCAAATAAAATGTTCCATTTGTTGCTTACAAGAAAACCCTTAAGTAATTCAATAAAAAAATATATGTATATAAAAATAACAAATGTTTGCTATTAGGAAAATTGTACTTTAATTTTGTACTTCACTACCGAAAATCTAATTTAGAAGCAGTGTAAATGTTTTAACACCAACTTTTTGTGAATACTAACGTCTTTTTAGGAATGTGCATTCTATATTTTGTTATTAAATCTTCACTTGAAGTCCATTTCTTCATCTCCGCTTTGAACAAATTATGAGAAGAAAGCATGGAATTGTAAGTGTCTACTTCGGGTCTGTTATTTTTAAGCAATGCTTATTTTGAAAACATTTGTTAAGCTGTAGCACTACTATTCAGAAGTGCTGAAAAAAAACAAAATATGAAAGTTAATTCCAAAAAGGGTAAAAAAGTGGCACAAAATAGTTAAAAATTATACAAAAGGGTAAGTCAAAGTAAGATCGCCGAAAAAGGGTCAAATTGATACTTTAGTATCACAACGGTAACGCTGTCGTCAAGTCTTGAGTTTTAAGGAGAGAGGGGAAAATAAATGGCGTCCTCTTTTCCCTTCTCTCCTAAAAGCTCAAGACTTGACGAATCAAACTTGACGTGTGTGAACATGCACTTAGATTTGGTGAGCAAGACCAAGGCGAATTCAAACAGGTGACCGTATATGATGAAACAGAATTGAGTCTTCAACTTCAGGCAAAAATTCTAAAGCCCATAATTAAAACGCCGGCAGTAACTTCAAATTCTCTCTCATTTCTTTTGTTTTCTTTTGTTCTTATTTTTCTTTGTTTATAAAATGTATGAAATTGAATGAAAGTATGGTAACATTGTTAAGAGAATAAGTGTCTATATGTGAGAGCATTAGAAAAAACGTCCTCAAAATAAAATTGATTCTATTTCTCGACCGCATTCTCTGGCTTAATTTTATGTCAATCTGTATGAAAAACATCGTTCAGCCCCAGTTCTGTTTCATCATTTTGTCTCTTGCAAATAAAAGGGATAACTCTGTCTTTCTCTGACGCGGCCAAGTTTTTGAATTCTTTGAAAGTTAATAGTTTTCTGCCCGGGGGTTCCTTTATGAATATGGCCAATTTAAAGCAGTTTCACAAACCTTAAGCTATGTTCACACCTATTAAATATTTGACGTCCTACACGCAACCACTAGTTTTAATAAATAATTATTAACTTATGCAAAACATTTGGCTATACCAAACAGGGGTGTACTGGAAATCGGGAAAGTAAAATGCAAGAATTTTTAAAGTCGTATTTTAATAATATTTCTGCAATAAATCCGATTTTGACAGCTCGTTAAGTAGTGAAGTTGGTTGCTATTAGCTGCGTTCGAGAACACAAAAGTTTTTACTATTTTTTACTGCATTTTACTAAATTGCGTTCGCGTACACAAAATACAGTAAATGAGAACACAAATTTAGAGCGTAAAGTGACAGTTCTTGTCTGAGTATTGACAAATTTTTACTGCAGAAATTTTTGCAGTAAAATTTAGTAAATCAAAAAAACATATGTTTTAAAAGGTAAACAAACAAAAGTAACAAACAAAATGCTTACAAATTGTGAAAAAATTGTTAAACAAAAGAAAAGTTGAAAAAAAATTAAATAAAAACAAAAAGTGAATAAATATTAATTCATTTAACTTGTTTGTGAAGCATTTATTTGGCTAATGGCGTTTTCTTTTCTGAGTAAAATTCTGCATTTATTCTGCCTTTTACATTTATTTATGTTCTTTTCTGAAATACATGTGTTATTTTAAAAGTGTAACGCGTTCTTTTCTGATGATGTTCCCTTTAAAATTAAAAACAATGCTACATGTTCAACACTCATTTTAATTAAAGGGGCATGAGTGCAGCACTAGATCAAGACGAATTCAATACAAGGTGGTGGCAAGTTTCGAGCCGTAAACACTTACAATGCAATACAAAAAACATCTGTTGTTTTGTTGGCTTTGGATTGTTGTACTCTTGCCACCACCTGTAATTGCATTTACATTGCGCTAATTGTACTTTATTGTTTAATGCCGAAATTTGTGTTCTTTTGTAAACGTAAAATATGAAGCACTTCTTAAAAATTAGGGGAGCATTTAAAAATCTTGCAAATTAACATGTAACACTTATGCGACACTTTTTTTTAGAAAAGAAAACGCCATAAATACCAACATTTGAAACATTTTTTGTTAATTTTTTAGAGTTGTAAAAGTGTGAAGTACTTGGGTACTTAAGTAATCAATAGCAAAAATTTATTCTTGTTCTTATGAATAAATTAACCCGCTAAAAATTTGTAACATCAAATTAAATAAAAAACAAACAAATATAAAAGATTTTATGAAATAATTTGTTTGTATTTTTCAAAAATAAAAAGTATTTAATCGAGTACCAATAAGAACACGAGTTTAGTAGTCAAAATTGTAAACATTTTTCAGCACTTCAATTATTTGCCATCAGCTGTTGCCTTTATTTTACGAATTTTTACAAATTTTGCGTTCGCTTACTTTTTTGGACAACAGCTTTTTGTGAGAGCAAATTTTACAATTTTCTCATTTACTGCATTTTACTGTAAAAGTACTCAGACGCACCTATTGTTAAAAATTAAAGACAATTTCAAGGAGAATTAACTACAGGTTGTGTAGAAACCCCTTCTGATTTTGACAGTTCGAGCCTATTTGTTTTGATTTGTTAGTGTTTTGCTAAGAATGGTTGACATTACGAGACATTACGATTGTTGTAGTTCAGACACCACCTGTAGTTGAATTCACCTTGGACAATTTAGATATTTTTTGGTTAATCTAGCGGGTTTTTCTTAATTTTTATTTCTATTTTGTGTAGATAAGTAAACATTACTGTTCATGACACAGAAATCTTACGCCTAACGAGTTGTTATAGGTTGGTCTGTTAGAAACAAAATATTTTGTATGAAATACAAAACGATGCTCAACATTTTCCCCAAAGTTGAAAAGAGTACCAGACTTTAGAGAAACCCTTGTTTAAAACCATTACATTCAAAATTAAACACAGACACCGTGATAATATGTATTTGAGTTCCCATTTAAACTCGTTAAAATAACTCCGATAACTTTGAAACTACAACCCGATATGTGCGAAACTGCAATATGTTTGTGTACCAAGGCGAATTAACTACAGATGGTGTCGAAACGGCATCTGATTTTGACAGTTCGAGCCTATTTACTTTGATTTTTTTTAGTGTTTTGCTAAGAATGGTTGACATATCGAGCCGTATACACTAACAATGCAATGCAATACCCCCTATGTTGTTTCTGTTGTTTTTGGATTGTTCTAGTTCCAACACCACCTGTAGTTGAATTCGCCTTGTTTGTGTACAATATAAAAAAATATAAGAATGTTTTAGAACAATTAGTTTTTTAAACTCTGATAATAATTCGTTCACCTATTGAAATTATTTCTTAGTTGTTGAAATTCAAAAAAAATGTGTTACTTTGCTCTCGAATCAGACAGGGCAATTTTAGTTGTGCAACCTTTTCTCAAGTTTCTTTTGAACTTGCTCACCACCTGTTCGCACAGTTTGTATGGTTGTAATACAAGTTTTGCATATCATGTATGAAATGTTCTGCAAACAAAACAGTATTTAAATGACCTGATTGTTTTTATTTTTAGAAATTTTTCTTATTTTAGATAAATGTTTACCTTCTTATACCGCAATGCACCGAAAAGCGAAACAAAGAATGAAACAAATGTCAGATATTAATCTTTCAAAAAAAAAAAACGAAGGACAGAACAAAATAATATAACAGAGTACCGGCAGTTATTTCCCTCTCCCTATTCTTTTAAAAACTCAATATTTGCGCAACTAAAATAAACCTGTAAAAATTTAACGACGATTTTTTATTTATATGTGAACTTAAAGAAAAAAGAATTTATTAAATTTCAAATGAATCTTCCGTTGGTTTATTTTATATATAAAGCATATTTTTAAACTAAGCTTTTGTTTAAACGAACGAAATTAGACTACGAACGAATTATCCAGCTTCGAAGAATTGAAAAAGCTTAGAGTAAGATTTTTCCATAATTTATACAAGACTATAAAAAATATGTTGTAACGAAATTTGTTTTCGTAAAATGAAACAAGGATTTTTTCAGTGTAGTGAAATCTAAGGGGTAGAGGCCAGCACAATTCCATTTGAACACTCATTCAAATGATTAAAAAACATTTTTAAAATTTGAACTGTAGTTTCGCTGTTACAAAGAAATACTAAAGAGAAGTGTAGACGACGAAAGTGCCGCAGTAATGAGAGTTGGAACAAAATATACCTTGGAATATGTATGTATGGAATACCTTGGAATATGTATGTTTGTATGAAATCCCAACAGACCAAAACAGAGAAAAATGTAAATGAGTTGTAGAACAAGCTTATCATAAGAGATTTTCTAGAACAAGACAACAAATATGATTGCAAATGACTTATTCTCGGTATAGTCTTGTAAGTGTTTTTGAGAATGCTGTCCCGTTATCTGACGCGTTCCTTAATTTTGTATTATTAGTTTAAGTTTTCAGTCTTTGTGTTTGGTTCGAAGAGTGAAGTGTTTTCAATTGTTTTAAACAGTGCACAATTTGAAAAAAGTAATTAAATATTATATAAGTAAAAAACTTTTTGTAAATATGCCATATAAATTTTAATAGAATGCTCGTAAAAAATTTAATCAAAATTTAATTATCTTTTCTGTAAGCTTGTTGTAATATAAGACTTCATAGCTTACATTATATTTTATACAAGTAATATTATCGCAAGGGATCAGTTTTCATTATTAAATAATTGTTTATAAGCCTTTTATAAAAGTAATCACAACTCTTTTCTAAGCTTAAGGCTTATGCTAGTAAGCTTGCTACAAGTTCTTTCTAAATCGTTTTGGTTTGTTGGGATATTTGGTATGTTTATTTCTTTGATAATATTGCAACAACAATTCTTTGCAAAAAACAATTCTTTGTTATGCGTATGGGGCGACACACAAGTAAAGATCTCGCAGACTGCACGTAGTAATTTTTAAATAATAGTAGTATAGGCAACTATTTTTTACTGTATTGAAAGGGTTTGAAGGTAACAGGTACTATCTGGAGTGTATTTCTTTGAATTCTTGTATCCTCAAACAACATTTAAACTGTGGGATGAACAGTACTGCATATCATTTGTCGTTGTGTTTGTTAGCAAACGTTTTATAAACACATTTGACATTTGTTGTGTGCTTGATTTTCGAATACATTAATGCAGGTCTTAAATTAGGAGAAGTTTAACAAGTACATGACATAATTTTCCTTTGTTAAGTATTTCATATATTGTATTAAATCTTCTTGAAAATATGTATGTACTTCATATTTGGTTTAAAGATCACACATTAATCAATAATTAAAAACAAAAGTATACAACTGTTTAGTTTTCTTTTTGTAAACATCTAAACAATCAATTAAATGGGAATCAAGGAAGTATATAATGGTGCTTCTTTAACAATATGGTCCCTACAGGTACTATTTCTTATGTTTCGAATAAATATAGGGATCTAATAACCGCATAAAATATCGAGCAAAATTAATCGAAATTTTTATTTTGGCATCATGACGCTCGATTTCTAATGAAATGTATAGTAATTTGAGATGATAGCATTCGATACGAAGTAGCCAAAGACATCATCTCTCGAGTTTTCATTCGATACGTCAGTGCGTATCGTATGCATAAAAATACGATAGTTCACTAGGTACAATAGTTTACTAGACATCGAATGCGGGGATTAGACCCCTGTTTTATAAAAAATAAATGTAGATATTAAAAATAGTTGTTTATCTTCTTATGTACTAGTTATCAGAGGGTTTTAATGTAATTATAATATGAAGTACATTTTTGTTACAAAATTTGTTGATTTTAATTATATAAATGTTTGCTAAATTAAACAAAAGTTTTATTTAAGTAAATGTGTGAGTTAGTGATTTTTAAATAAATGTTTTTGATTACCCAATGAATTTTAAATCTAATGCCCGTAATTTCTACAAAAAAAAACTGGCTGTGCATAGAAACCTACGGTCTAAAAGCTGCCATATTTAAAGGAAAACTAAAGGTAAAAACACGTAGGCAACATAAACGTTGAACTAGGTAAAGATAACTGTTAGGTACATATACGACCAGCTTTCTTTTTGTAGAAATTACGACCATAACCAGTGGGAAAAAGAAGTAGAAGGAGGCCTTTTAAAGGGGGTTTTTTTCGCAGACATAAGGCCTTGCCTTGTCGCATCTACTTTGAAGGCTTTCGAAAAATCAATAAGAATTAAAAATGCGAATTGAGTAAATTAATCACCCCTATCGTGAATAACAAGTGGAATTTTTGTTCCCATGAAATTTTCATTCCCTCCAAAGAGGAAAAAAGCAATCGTGATTCTCATGTGAAAAATGTGAAGAAAGATTAAAAAAAAAATTAAAAATCAATGAAATTTTTGTTCAAAAGTATACACGTACAGTAGAATCGCGAAAAAGTTAACTCTTGGAAAAGTTAATCTCGAAGATAAGTTAACTTTTGGGTAACTTTTCTGAACGATTTAAAAAAAAAACATCGCAAATGAGCAGAAAGTAGAGAGTTTTAACAAAATTAATTAAGATATTCAAGGAAAACTAATAGCGTTGGATTATGGATCTTAACATTTTTTTTTTGAAGTTTTCGAGGCTGTGGCGAATACATATAAAAAATCAAAGTTTTTTTTTAATATAATGAAAACTAAGCCATTGGAATAAGTTTATGTGTTATTTTCGAAAGATCCATGCTTATTATTGTATATTTTTCCACTTTAAACCCGCTTAGCAAAGTTAATAGTTTGGAAATGCTAACAACACTTGGGAAATTTTGGTTAACTTTTTCGCGATTCTGCTGTATATATTTTAAGGAAAAGTTAAAATATTAAAGCAAAATATTAGAGTATTAGAAGTTTGATTACATCGTTAGTTTTTTGCACCTTTGAACTTTATGAAGTAAAATATTTTCCATAATTCTGCCACCACATCTTTCGAAATCTTCACAAATCCGCAGACAATCGACTTGTTGTTTTGCATTATGTTGACCAATATATCGGTTTGGGCCTTATTAACGAATATAGCCCCCTAAATATTCGATTTATAGGTGGAACTTCTTAGATACATGTTCTGTTCTCTAGCAAAAATAAAGTGGGAAAATCTAAGGGAAATGGGAACAAATCACGAGGGAAAAAACCTTTTACGATAAGGGAAATTTTTCACGTGAACATATTTTTACGTTACTATTCTTCTATGAATTACCTATTTTTTATGGGAGTCTTTCATGATCGCAAATATGTGAAAAGGGGAAAAATTACGAGGGAAAAATTATTCACGATAGGGGTGAATAACTATTGCTGTAAAGTACTTTTTTTTTAAATTTGAGAAGCATTTCCAGCGCATTTTTATACAACTACTAAAAGGACGATTTCTGCAGACTTTATTTTAGAATGTAAATTTTAATTTGTATCAATTTCATAAACACATTCTAAAAGACCTCTTCAAAGCAGGTAGATTGCAATTTTTCCCGCTGGGTACCAAATAAGTACTTTTTATAAAAATTAATAAATTTCTTTGTATTGAATGTATGTATGTTTGGATGGTAAACAGATGTATTTAATAATATGTAATAAACAATTTGTGTAAACAAATTAAAAACTTACAATTTGCAATATTACATTGCATTTGATTTTGCTCGAGTTGTTGTATTTCTCTTAATAAATTCATTGGATTACCACCTGTTTTAATACGTTTTCGTTTGATATTATCTAAAATAAATGTGAATTGTTAACAAATAAAATTGATTAAATGAAAATAATTGTTGCAAATTAAATTATTAACTTGACTAGTCATCACTGTGTAAAAATAATACTGAGCATTTAATTTTCGCATCTTGTTTTCTCTTGTTGTTCGAATAATTTCGACTAAAATCGTTTTGAATAATGCCTGCAAGGAAAATACATACAGTCAGGTCGTTTGTAATAAATATAAACGGAAACCTCCATTAATGTCTAACATTTTGAGATTTGGTTAGGTTTAAATTCAGTTTTAAATAATGTAGAAAATATTTCAAACCACCCTAAATATTGAAAATTATCAGAAATGAATGTATGTATATGTAGGAATGGGATTTAAATTAGGTCTGCTTCGAAATGCGAGGTTCAATTGGTCAACTGTTTTTAGAACATAAAACAAATGGAAGTTCGAATGCGTCGAATGCGTGAATTGTTCAATGCAGACCATTTGCAGCTGCCAAACGCATTGCGACTTCTTCAGGAGTCAAAACTGGTTGATTGGAAAAAACGTTTTCGTTATTTGTGTCATTACATTGTGTTGGTAAGCTCGTGTAAAGGGCAAAGTGTTCAGCCTCCGAAAGGTCGACATTAGGGCCGAGTACAACACCATAGGCTCCTTCGCACAAATTCTTAATGCTTTGTCGATCTGCAATCGCTATAAGTTCCATGTTACCATCCGATATTGGAATATCAGCCAGTTGTAATGCACTCAAAGTTTTTCGATCCAAAAGACCGCCATCATATCTTAAGGCGCAGGAACTAGAATATGATCTTTCTTGTTTACGCAATAACGTTTCCGTGCTGTCTCCCTTAAGGGGAATATGAATAACATCGGCATTACGCTGAGCAGGTCGTTTTCCCGAAACACTGCTGGCACTACGACCTACAGCTCGTTGAGATAATTCATTGCCTTTTGGGTCCACTCCTAAGAAATTTGGTTGCAGAGATTTAGCCGATCGTATTGAGGCTCGGTTGTTGTCATTCATCGAAAAATTACCAATACTAGGTTCACGACTTTGGGTTGGGGTAGTAGCTTTTGAAGTCGACTCATCTCCCGAAGCTGAAGCATCGGCTTTACTCTTCTTGCGTGAAAACAAACGTGAAAAGAAACCTTGTTTTTTTTTGGGCGATGGCGTTGAATTGGCCGAACGTTTGGTAGGACTTTGGTCGGGTGTCCGCATGATGATAATTTGTGAAGGTGGTCTTGAAGAAATACTGGCATTGCTGCTGCTATTAGCCGTATGACAAGGTGAACAATTAGTGTTTACACCTGTCCACAGTTCTTGGGAAGGTTTGCGTTTGGGAGGTAATGGAGGCAACATTTGCTCTCCTATTGGTGAAGGAGTTCTAGGAGGCAAAGGTAAAGGAGGAGATGGTGGAGTTTGTGGTGTTTGAGCAATGTTTACTTTAATTTTAGGTGCAGGTGGATTTGTTAAAATAACTAAATCATCTTCTGCATTACCCTGAGAATTTCTCTTTTTAATACCATTTTGCCCTTTAGTTTGTATTGTTAAATTATCGCACGCAATTTCAATAGGATTTTTTAATGCAATCTGCAGACTCGTATAAGTAGCAGTTTCATCAAAATTCTCATCAAGATCTACTGACACCTGCGCGCTAGCAGAACAATTTAAATTTTCAACATCATCGGCCAAGTATCGACCAAAGTCGCCCTGTAACTGATCAGCTCTATTACGCTTGGCTAATAGTTCCAAGCAGTGCTTGTCGTCAAGTTCTATGCCCTGCTCAATTAGGTCAGTGTTCATGCGATTATCGTCTGTTAAGGAAATTGTATCTTGGCTTGTTACTCCTACGCTTTTAATTATATCACTTGCACCACTCAAAGATAACATATCGCCATTTTCTACTATAAGACTGTCCGTACGTTCGAATTCATTTGAGTTAATCCATTTGGTTATTTTATCTACGGTCGTTAATGCACGCGAATTTATTTCCCTTTCTCCTAAAAACTCTTCAACAGGCGTCGAAGTTTGTGTGGAATCATCAGTCGAAGGAAAAGTTATTTGTGGTACAGGAAATTCAATTTCCATGTCACCGTTTGCACGTTCAATGTAATTGTAGTTGTCGGTATCGTCATTATCGTCGTCTTCGTCACAGTCTTTATTGTCATGATCGTAGCTTTTCTCTTGCGTTTTTCTTTTCTCGTCACCATCATTTAAAGTGTCAGAACTTAAAGGTTTACTAGCTGAACTATCACTTGTAACAGTATCATCATTTTCATTGTCATTGTCGCCAGCATCTGCCTGGGGTGGTGCTGAATACTTGGTTGCTGTTGTTTCACTGTCCAACGAGAGAATTTGTTGGAATATTTCCATATCCTTCTGGCGTTTCAATTTGCGCTGTATAAGTGGAAAAGTTCTCATACCTGGATCCGGATAAAATTCGAACTGCAATGGTTCACTGGTTTCTCCGTCAGAAGGTCGGAACAGTTGTATGAACACCTAAAAATTTTAAGTGAACACAATATAATGGTTTAACATTTAAGTTTCGTTTAGCTTGTATGTACCTGGACTTTGTGATTTACATCTGGATTAATATAGCGGGGAGTCTTAAAGGTAATGGCGGCTGACTTATGGACGTCTGTTTGTTGAAATTCACCAAAGTCTTCCCAATACAGCTCATTGTTTCTCAATTCGAAAAATCTAACTTTGATATCATCTTTGGGCACTTTTTCACAAAGCAAAATTATTTTATCACCTCCGGTTACTTTGGCTGCGCAGCTACACAAACGACAAATTACTAAATCATTTATAGACTTCTTGTCATAGATGATGTCTGACACTACAGGGGGTATAGGAAACGGTTTTTTCACCCCGGTTATTGGTATGAAGGCTTGAAAGCAAAGACGTACAACATTGAGATCTATTGATGAAGGTTGATCTTTGTGAGCAAAACTGGCTGAAATTATAAAAGAGTACAACAAGTTAACACAACTGAAAGGCAAGCTTGATAAGAACTTACTTTTAAATGGGTCAATACGTTTTTTCTCACGTTCCTCGAGCGCTGCTTTTATGTCTTTCTTTTTAACACATTGTATTCCCAAGTTGCTAAAAACCGCCCTCATCGGTGGTCCATTAATGGTCGCTAAGCACACACCATGTGCACACCCTTCTTTGCCAACAAGATTATGCGGATGCGGTCGATAGGGTTCATCTTTGGTAACACACGAAACAACAACTTTTACTTTTCCCTCGTAACCTTCTATTTCGATTGTGGGGAAAGTTTTGTTTTCTGGCGTCGAATGGACTCCCGGTATAGAGCCAGCCGAACGTCCTTCACAAATGTATCGAAAACGAAGTCCCTTGAGGGCGGGTTGTTCTACGATTTTGATGCGAACCCCTTCCAAATTTGGAACACTTGGCTGTGTCAAATTTGTAAAAGTGGGTGATGATGATGCAGAAGAGGTGGATGATACGGACGGTGGGTTGTACATTGTGTCTGTTAAAGTACTGAGGACGTCATCTACTGCAAATACATAAATTAAATGAAAATTGTATGCCACTACCAATAAAATACTGTAAAATAATAAATCAGGAAAAGAATGCCAAAGATGGATGCAACCCAGATTATTTTAAATCGTTCAGGGAAAAATAAATGAATGCCTGTTCTTTCATACATTGGTTTAACGATTTCAAAATTTAAATCTGAAATATTGTCCTAATAATAACCCAGTGTCGCTAACAAGAAATGTACATATACCTTACAGAATCTTTTAAAAAAAACCGTTTTTTTCTAACACGACAGACAGTTTGCACCACATAATCTTCTGTACATATAACAATAAGTTGAAATCTTCCATGAAAGGTGATGCCAACACCAATATTCTTATGGGCAAAACAGCTTGTTCCCTTTAAATCTTGTACAAACAATTCAGTTATAAACATACATACATACATAAATAAATTGTTAGCATGCAAATTTATACTTCTCTAAAATAAATCAAAATGCTAATTACAGCACCCGAAAGAAGTTAAACAAAATCAATGATAAAACGAAAATTTAAATTCTTTGCCCGAAGTTGATATAGAAATAGGGGTTTTAAAAAGGTAGAAATTAAACAGAATCCTTAATCTATCCTTTAAACTTTCTTTCTTAACTTTTTGAAAATTGTATACATTTATACATAAAATGCAATGTCCCCAATCCATACTAACAAAAATCTAACCCCAAATGAATGTTGAAATCCCCTCGTAAGCAAACATCTCAATTTAAACTCATACTTTTATTTTATTAAAAAACCGAAAAAGAGAGGTGAGAGGTGCCAGCCAGTTATAAAAAACATTTTAAACCAATTTATTATTTCTTAAAATCGAGTGAAATTGAAATCAATGGAGAATATCCGTTAAATTTTTTTTTCAAATCATCGCTGTTTTTCCTGATTTATTTAGGTTTAATTATTTTTTTTAACGTATCACTATTTCACGACACAAATCAGACACTTCATTTTCAAACAAACACGCTTAGATTTTTAAGGCAACATCCAGCCGATTAGAAGATACATTCGGGTAATAACAGGTAACCAATAATCTGACATTACATGGTTTACTCATTTATAACTGCTAATAATTTTTTTTTTACGAATTTGACGTTTATAGTCAGTATTTAATAAACTGCAGTCAAAGTAGTAAAACTGCCATTCCTTCCACTTCTTCATTTTTCTTTGGGCAAAAAACTTTTCCTTTTAAGCCTGGTACTCTGTTCAAATTTGTGAAAAATGTTGAGCAACATAAATTATTTCACACGAAAATTTTGACATGTATCGATGTTACCTTTCAGTTTGTACAATTTGACGTTTTTATTCCTGCAAAGTATGCGACATTGTTTTGCGTATGTAATTTAACTGAAAATTATTTTTTTATTAAAAAATTTAATAAAAGAGAATATAAATATTGATAAAAAAGTGTTACCGGTTGTGTTATTTTAATTTTTTATTTCTTATTTAATAATCAGTTAATACTTTTTTGCTTTTGCTTAAAGTTCCACGTGAAATAAGTGCAGCTTACATTATTTCGCAGTTGTAAAAAAATGTTGCCAGAAACATTTCCTAACTTTTTTACAAAATGAACAGAGTACAACTCTATCAACATTATTTCATAGATATTCCGCACAAGTTTTTTTCATATGCGTTTTGACAGCATTTCACGTGAAATGTTGAACACAGTACCAGGCTTTACTTGTGATACGTTAAATGTAAACAGTCGCTATCAAACCTTTTTATAATTTTTCTTATACAATTCTGTGAAATAGAGAAATATTTGTATAATTAAGAACATTTTTGATTTTTAGTTGAACTGTTTATTTTCAATTTTTGATATTCTTTAATTAGGCTTGAGTTCA
The DNA here is from genome assembly GCA_949318255.1 of Pollenia labialis. Classification (NCBI taxonomy): domain Eukaryota; kingdom Metazoa; phylum Arthropoda; class Insecta; order Diptera; family Polleniidae; genus Pollenia; species Pollenia labialis. The sequence goes on along the minus strand of OX439141.1, from coordinate 67,836,984 downwards.
TCAAATTTAACTTTCATTAAATTATTTTCACTGAGGGAAGGAATTTAACAACTTGGAATTTTTTATTAAAATTTATTGATAATTTTTCCTGGCTGAGCTGGGATTCGAGCCCGGGTTGATCTTTACATGTTTCAAGAAACACCACTTTCTATCGTCAGAAGATCTTTGTGTTCTACCCACTGTAAATATTTATTACCTGGTAATTTAACAAATTTGCAAAACATTTTATGACCTGTGGTCGGCTTATTGGCAGTAACCAATTAAGTCCCTCTTTAAAAAACATTTTATGACCAGTAGTTAACGCAAATTTTCCTATTTTTTACCAAAAAATAAATATAAATACTTCACACACTCTGAGTCAAATTTCAGTTGAATACTAAACGTGAAAGTGTTAAAGTGTTTTTTTTTTTGTAAAGTAAAGAGTGAAGCTGTAAAGACAATTTAAAGTAAAATGAATAAATTTTGCTGCAATCCGTTTAACCAGAGTGGACATCGTTCGAAAAAGATAAAAGTATTAAAATTAACTGGTGTTTAGAAGCGATACATGAATGAATTAAATATACAATACGGTGAAGAAGCAGAATTCATTTGCCTCAAGTGTAAAATCGATTTGTCTCAACAAGCAAATGCATTGAAACAAATGCAGCCACAATCCGAGAGTGAAATGACAAGTGAACAAAATGTTTCATCTGATAGTGAGACAGAAATTCCGATGGTCAATATGTCTTTGAGTCCTTTGAATGAGGCTATTACCACTTTAGGTGAAACGCCTATTAGAATAAGAAAGTTGCGAAGTGAAACATACAGGAAAGAGAAAAAAGGCAAGGTTATGAGTGCAATCGCGACAATATTTGATGAAGGCTCTGATAACGAATGCAGTCAAGCAGATGACGTTGATGACGGCAAACAAATGATTGAGCAGTTCAAAAGAAAATTCAATTTAGCGACCACTTTTCCGGAGAAATATCTCATTTTATCTGTGCTGCCTCAATCATGGTCTATACGCAAGATTTCTGAACAGTTTCAAACATCTTTTTACATCGCGAGAAGAAGCAAAGAATTAGTTCGACAGAAGGGCATATTGGCGACTCCCACCAAGAAATTTGGCTCAAGGACCCTCAGCGAAGCAACGGTGAAATTGATTCAAGATTTTTACTGCAATGATGACAACAGCCGCGCCTGCCCAGGTACACGTGACTATGTTATCACACGTGAAGATGGAGAAAAAGTACACAAGCAGCGCAGATTATTATTATGTAATCTATCCGAAGCATACCATCAGTTCAATGAGAAATACCCAGCAGAAAAAGTGGGATTTTCTAAGTTTGCCATCCTACGACCAAAAGAATGCGTGCTGGCATTAGACAGGCACGGAACGCATTCAGTCTGCGTTTGCATGTTTCATCAAAACATCAAATTAATTTTTTTTCCATGCAAGAAATTGGAAGTATTTCACGGTGAAATTGAAACATATAGGGACCTCCTGTCGAAGTCGTTGTGCGCATACCCCACGGAAAATTGTCATCTGTCCAAATGCGACAATTGTCCGAAGATTGACGAGCTAGAGCAATATTTGGCGGAAAAGTTTGAACAGCTGTTAATTCAGGAGGTGCATTTCGAACAGTGGATAATTAGCAGCGGCAGATGTTCCCTTGAGACCGTGGTAAAGCAGATTCCGGAATTCATCGAAGAATTCGGATTCAAGTTGAATGAACTGAAGGCGCACCATCTCATATCCGAGATGCAATCGAAATTTCTAAAGGAAAGTAAGGAGAAATTAGCCCAAAATGAATTCATTGTGATAAGCGACTTTGCCGAGAATTACACTTTTCTCGTTCAGGATGAAATTCAGGCTTATCACTGGGCAAACGACCAGTGCACGGTGCATCCTTTTTGCATTTATTTTAAAACGAAGATAACGAACTACAGACCGTAAGCCTTGTTGTTGTCGCGGAGAGTTTAGCTCATAGTTATGTGTCCGTTTATTTATTTCAAATGAAACTGTTTGAATTCTTAAGATCAAAATTCGATGCAATCGACAAAGTAACGTTTTTCTCAGACGGCGCGGCTTCTCAGTACAAGAAAAAAAAAAATTTTTACAATCTTTGCATAATTGAAGAAGAACAAAACTGCAAGGTCGAGTGGCACTTTTTCGCGACGTCCCACGGTAAGGGCCAATGCGATGCGTTAGGGGGAACCCTAAAACGCATGGCGACTAAGGCAAGTTTGCAAAGGCCATATACTGACCAGATCTTAAATGTACAACATTTGTTTTCGTGGATTCAAAGCAAGGAAATTGCCATTAACACAGTTTTAAGGTTAATTTCTAAGAAAAATTAGGAAAATTTTATTTTTCAACTAAAGCCTGATTCAATACCTTTCCAACGAGCTATCACTCGTTGCGATCGCTTTAGTAGTTTTTTTTTTTAACAACTTTCATTGAGGTCCCTAATGAAGAATTCTTCAATTTTGTCACATGACAGTGGTTTACACCACCACTAAACCAGTCACTATAAAAAAAAATATGTAGGTACATTATTTTTTGCTGGGCAATCGATTGAGACTATTTATTTTAAAATCGGAGAGGGGTCGTCCAAAAATTTGCCAATTTTGATCGTTTTCATATGGAATTGCTCATATCTAAATAATATTCGGCACAAATAACTTTTATAAAATTTTTAATCTTATAACATAATTCTGTTCTGGCGAGCATGGTTGGCCATGGATCCCAAATAGGGTACAATCTCAAAAATTTGTTTATAAAATATTATGGTGTATGGTATCATATGGCCGGGATAGACCGAACTATTGTTTGTTTTAAAAATATATTTCATACCAAGGCGAATTGACTAGAAGGTGGGGTCAAGTCAACATATGGTGTTTTTTTTCTGTGGTCGACTTGTCAAAGTTTGTATACAAAATAGTTTTTTATGTAAAGAAACCTATTTTTTTTACTAGCAATATTTTTGACAACCCGACCACAGTAGCAGTGTTGTTGTAGAGTTGACCTCACCTTCTACTCAATTCGCCTTGTTTCATACCTTGTAAATTCTATAAGAGAACACTCTTTCACGTACGATATGTCACGATCAGTGTTGCCAATTTATCCATTTAGTGGCTAGATTAAGCCATTTTTCACCCTGTTTAGCCATTAGCCATTTTTTTTAGCAATTTTTCAACTTGTTTAGCTATAAAATTTTTCTTGCCGTTTTTCTTTTTAAAGAATAATTTTTATTTGATTATAAAAATTTATAAAAGCAAAATAAAAATTTTTTACAATTAAAACGCCTTTAATTTAAATTACAACTTTTACAAATGTTGAAAATCGCTATAATATTAAATTTGTAAAATGGATCAACACAAACATCGGTGTTACTTTCTGGTTGTAAGTATTTCAATAAAGAGATGCAGGCGGCATCAAATTTTTTTTAAAAATTTCAGAATTTACTATAAAGTTGCTCTCACTTCCATGGTCTAACGCTGAAGTAGAGAGGGTATTTCGCCAAGTAAACATCGTTAAAAGTAATTTGAGGAATAGGTTACATTTAGCAACCGTTAATTCGATTTTATCAATTAAATATTTATACCAACACCACAATAGTGGAGAGGGTACTTTGTGCTGATGTTTGTAACACCTTAAAATATTGGTCCTAAGCCCACCTTTTGGTATACCGATTGATTCAGAACCACTTTCTGAGTCGAATTAACGATGTTTGTCCGGATGGCTGGCTGTTCATGTAAACCTTGTGCGTAAAGTACAGATCACAAATTTGCAGATCATTTAATAAAATTTGGTACACAGGTTCTAATGAGATGTAGGGTATCATATAGTTGTGGTTGACCGACTATATTTTCTTACTTGTTTTTTATTGTAGATCTGGATTCCAGATTCTGGAATCAAAAGGTATTGTAAATCTTGTCGTGATTATGATTTACCTTCAAATTATTTTAAACAAATACGCACGAGTGATTCCTATGAGATGAACAATAACGACATACAATTTATCGATGATATAATTTTTTAAATATCTTTCAAAATTTAAGAAATTGATCTTAACTTACAATTTCATCGTAAACAACTTAAAATGAATTATTTATGTTTTGTTATTGAACTTTAATGTGTTTTTATTAAAAAAAGCTTTTAGCAATTTTTAGCCCATTTTTAGCCATTTTTTCCCGTAAATTTAGCCATTTTTGGTCTCCAAGTTTTGGCAGCACTGGTCACGAATGATGTTACATTTTGTTCATTATAAAACCATAAAAAAATTTTTTTTAATTAAGGATTACAAAGGAAAAATATTAGGTTTAATATAAAAAATCAAAAAAAGAAAAAATACCTCCCACAATTCGCATTTTTTACATTCACCCCAAAATCACTTCCGTTTTATGTCACGTATGATACGCACCTATTTTGCTCGATATTTTGGACAACAGGGTTCCGATTGTTATAATTTTTGTTATACACATATAGTGCTCTCTAAATGAAACATAATAATAATACAAATATTTTGCAAAATCTCTACTAATCTCTAAAGAAAGCAATTTGAAAATGGCTAAAAAGATTAGCCTCTCTGAAGGCACAGAAAAATGCCCAGATGTGTATAAAAAACGTTGCATTATTAATTCCCAAATTGGTATCTTCGAATTTAAAACAAAAAATTTGAAAATGGCTAAACCCTTTTACGGTGCAATGAGCATTTTTGTGGCGGCAGCACGCCTAGAACTGCTTTGGTTTCTACAAAAACTCTGTAAGAAGCAAATAACATATACGTTTGTTACCGAACGTTATAAACATTCTTTTAAACAACATTTTTGATAGTATTGCACAGTTATGTACATTGTGACTTAAAAAGTTGACAATTCTGATGTAAAAAGCATGTCGTGTATACTGACTTAATATTCTGCATTCTATTAAATAATGAACAATTTCTTCAAATATTCGAATGTTTAAAATAATCTAATAAATAATTACATTATGAAATTCAGTGGCCAATGAGGAAGAGAAACTTTATGATTCAAAAATACTATAGCGCGATCATTTATATGTAAATTGTATGTTTGTATGTGTATCGGTGTGCCTGGTTGCTGATTTTAAAGAAAATTATTTTCATTGCTTTTAATTTTTTCTTAAACCTTTTGCAGCCAGATGGATAAAAAGTCTGACGTCAATAATAAACAAATCGAATATTGATCGCACCGTAACGATTACACGGGTACAAGTGTTTGCGCGTTTAAGTATTTTTGTTTGTTTATTCTACCGGTTGGTTCACTAATGTTGAAACACATACATACATACATAAATATTTAAGAGAAACATTTAATTGTTCAAATTTCGATTGTTTATTTCGAAATTACAATTGAAATTTTGTTGTTCATTAGTTAGTTTATTACACTTGCGTGTGTTCGTGTATAAGTTTCATCTACCACATATTAAAATACAAAACTATGAACATACATTCATAAATGAATGTGTACATAATTATTTACATTCAAATGTACATATGTAAATTGATACAGTAAATATCAATTAAGTTTTTTCACATTTTAATTGTTTTTTTCAGTGTTCGTCTTAAGTAGAATTTAAAAAAGAAAATCAATTTTTATTTTTATAATCGGAAAATTGACATTGAAAACAATTGTAACGTCGCGATGATGGCAACATATATGTAAAAGGTTTGTATGTATAGGTTTTATAAAGAAACCCTAAAGGAACATGGGTCCAAGTGTCTCCAAGTTAACAGTTTTGTCGACTTTGTCAACGAAGTGTCTACACTTTTATATTTTCCTTAAAATACATGAAAAATTTGTTATGAATTCATATTTTAACTTTTTTTTTTTAATAAAGTACAATTTTCATTTCGACGACTACTTTAAATAAGTACCAAGTAATTCTCTGGTTGCAATGTCTACATATGGTCGGAAAAGAACTACATAGTCAATAGTACCAACGTCAGTAGTAGATTTTGAATGACACGCACATGTAAAATGTCTATAGTAAATAACATTGTCTGGGGTATAATAAGTCACTAGTACTGGTGACTGTGTCAGTAGTTAATCAGTAAATATTCACTAGTGACATTTCCTACAGGGAAGAAAACAATGTATTGCACAGTGGAGCGTGTGATAATATACAATTACTTTTACGCTTTACTGGTACGAAAAACCGAAGCAAATTTGATTTAAATAACACTAGTCTGCAGTTAAACCCGTTTTTAATAAAAATACATGGCATATAAAGAATTAAAAGGGCTAAAATCAAATCCAGTGCTTAAAAACCTGCAATAACTTTAATTTAATTTGATTTTACTTTGTGCTTCTGAAATGAACAACAGTCTTATTAAAAGCAGAAACACAAAAAAAAACAGTTGAGAGAAACTTTTGCAAGCAGTGGCTAAAATTTTTTTGGGGTTTTCTACTTTTGAAAATTATCACAAGTAAAAGTACAATCAGTAATTTTGCTTTTGCAAGTCTCAAACAGTCGTTCACGTAAAACTATTTGAATTTGCAAGTTAAAACTTATAAACAGGCCTGACATATGTGCCGACTATTTGTAAATTTGCGGATTTTTTTCCTCTAAATTATCAAAGTGCTAATTTGCCGATTTTTGCTCAAAAATGACAATTTTCTGAACAAATTATGGATATAATCAAACCTATCTCGAGGTACATAAATTAAAATCTTCATCTCCAACGTGAAATAAACACCACTTTACCGCTATAAAATTGAAATCTTTCCGCAAACAGTTCTAGAAAACTACAAACGTTTCTGGACGGACACAATCCGACACGAAGAGCTTTGGTGCCGTACTCAACAACTGTAGAACACAGAATCTATTAAGACTCGTAAATATAGATGGCTAGGTCACACTCTTCGCAAACCTCCCGACAACATTACAAGGAAAGTGCTTGAATTAAATTCCCAAGGGAGCCGTAAAAAGGATCATCCACATAACACCTGCAGACGAAACGCTACAAAGGAAATCCTAGACGTAGGATATTGCTGGAGTAAAATCAAACGCATAGCCGAAAGCAGATATGACTGAAAGAATCTCGTTCTGGGCCTATGCTCCTTCTAGGAATTTAGAAGGATTATTTTAGTAATAAATATGTATATACAAGTTTACTTACGCATTGCATTAAGTTCATTATTTTGTTGTTCATTTTGAAGAACATTATCTGCAAAAAACGAAAAGCAAAAATTGAAATCATTATTATTTATTTAGTTATTTATATGAGACATATATATCCATATGTATGTATTACATTATGTCTTAAATTTATATGCACTAAACAGTTTAAATCAATATCTAAAAATTCGATATTTTATCTTTATTCTAATGATATTAAAAATATACACAGAAAACAACTTTTTTTCAGTGCAAACAAAAAATTTGCCGGAGCAAAACGTTTTTTGTTCAAAACAGAACAAATTTGCATTTTCAAACAATTTATTTTGCATTTCGTTTATTGAAAAAAAACACTGATTTTGTGATTATAATACTAGAAACACAACTGGGACGAACGACGAATTATTCGCAACGAATATTCGTCACCAGAAATATAACACATTGGTGTATATGAAAGTACACACGATCATTGCGTAGACCGAAGTTCCTTGTGCGTAACGAACTCTGCGATATGTTTATTTCTTAAGCAGACGAACGACGAATAAATTGGGAAAGGAACAGCACAGCATGATAGCAAAGGTAACATTTATTAAAAATCGTGAAATCTGAAAAGAATCACAGGGACATATCGCTTCTTTTGCAAACTTGGCTAAAATTCGCGAAAATTGCATCTTTTAAACAAACACTAAAATTAATTTGAAATCGCTGAATGAGTGAGAAAAAACAAAATTTCGGAAAATAACATAAAAAAATATTTGCAAAAATGGGAAAAATTCGCGAAAATTTTTAATATTTAAAAAAGCCATACAACTGATTAAAAGTCCCTAAAACTATAAGGAAAAATTCGGTAAAAATTGCTAAATTGGCAAAATTCGCGAAAATTTGCTTACCGCGGTATGATATCAAAGTCTTCTATTTATTATAAATCGTTAAAGCTGTATAGAATCAGAAAACTTACAGGAACTAATCGCGAACATGGCGGAAATTCGCGAAAAATTGCAAAATTTTAAACAAACCCAAAAACTAAATTGAGATTGATTGTTAATAAACAAATAAATTACAAAGAAATTTTAATAAAATTTATTGCTAGTTAAAAAAGATGAAAATGGATGCAGTAAAATATTTAAAGATTCTCATTTTTAAAAATTAAAAAAAATAGAATCTGGGAATTTATTTCGAATAATATGAAAATTTGTATAGTTAAAAAAAATTTTGAGTCACGTTGATACCTGGAATTCACGCACTCATTGTGTCTCATATGATGAACTTACGCAGCGAATTCTTGCCGACGAATTCGTCGTACTATGCAAAGTTTGTCGTTCGTCCTAGTTGTGTTTATACCATAAGTCAAATTTGTTTTTGATATTTAAAAAAAAATTTAAACAAATAATTTAGCTGAATCAAACAAAAAATTTACTGAAATTCTGAAAAACTTCAAGCAGAATGTACTAATAAAGTGTCCTCACAACCGCAGCTGTTTGCAGTGATTTTCTTCGTTTCGTGGTGTGACGTTCAGTGTCTTTTTTCTGTTTATTTGTATTTTTTAAAAACGCAATTCAAGCAACAAAATGCCTGTTGTTTTTTCTATTGTTGTAGTACTGAGGTGACCTCAGTAACATTTTGATTTAAAGCAAATCATTTACTAAATCAAACAAAAAAGTTTCCTCTTTTTGCGCTGAAAGCAGAAGATGGCGCGGCTGGCTTTGGGACACATTTTAATTTTGAAATAATTTCTTGTCTTGTCTGTCTGTCTCTTGGTAAATTAGCTGCACACAGTGTTTTGCTCTCACTCACCGTTGGTCTTATCCTTTCCTTAGCAAAGGTTTATTTATAGAAGGTAATCGCGAGATTACAGCAATTGTACAATAAAACAAACAACAGTGCTTTTTATTGCTGCTATGTGATACGAACTGTCAAATAGCAAAGGGGTTGATAAGAGACAAAAAACTTGTTAACTAAACCACATTTGACAGTTCGTATCACAAAACCAGCAAATAAAAAATAATAAGCAGGCTCTCCGCGACTACCTGCTATAAATATACCATGTCCTTGGCTTAAGAATAAGTAATTTTAACAGGGCTGTCAGATATGGCGATTTCTCGCCAAACGTGGCGATTTTGAAATGTGTTTGGCGGCTATTTTTACCATTTATATTCACCCTTATTGTGTTTGGCGTATTTTAAATACGCCTACGACTGTTTGGTAATAGATAAAAGAGAACGTGAACTTATTTCCTTCAATCTATCACCAAACAGTCGTAGGCGTATTTTAAATAAGCCAAACACAATGAGGGTGATTATTTCAGCAATTTTTTTCAACAGTTCGTCATTTTTTGATGTCATTACTAATATAAAAAAACTTGCAACTTTTTGTCACATGATTTTTGTTTTGTTATCATTTGAAGTGAATTTTATATTCAGTCCCTATTTAATTCTAATAGGTCTAAAATCGGTGAGGCTGAAGTGAACGATCTTATAGACTTCTGTTCTTAATTTTTGTTTTTTTAACGGATATATGATCCTCATTTTATGTTATTTAAAAAAAAAACAGAAACAAAACTAAATTTACTTTCGGCGACTTTTTTGTTTTTTTTCTTAGTTTTTGGCGATTTTTGGCTGCAACATTATAATTGCTTTTTTTGTATGCAAAATTTAATTTAAAAAAAAAGAAAAATAAATTTGATAAAGAAAATTGGTACAAAAACTGAACAAAATTGAGGTTTGGCGATTTCTGACATCATGTTTGACGATGGAGCTCAAAAAAATCTGACAACCCTGGTTCGCTCTTTTTGCATTTGCCCATACACAGTGATGTTAACCATACGGTAATTACCCTTTTTTAGGGTAATTTTGGGCCGCAAAAGGTAGCAAGGTAATTTTATTTAAAATACGGTAATTTAAAGAAATTTGGATTTTGGTATAAATATGCGTACTTACCATATGTAGGGTTTAAAGTTTTAACTTTTGAGAGGTGATTTTCAATTAAAAAATAAGGAAAATGAAATCACTCTTGTACATTATTAATTTTATATTTAACTTTTTGTTTGTTAAAAAATCAACAATTCTTAAGCATATGAAATAGCCGCAATGTTATAAATTTAACTATAATTTTCGGATTATTTTAAGTACGGATCAAATTCAAAATTATTTTACTACCTTATTCATAAAAAATAGAATAGTTTTGGTTAAAAATTTATTTTAAGACAAAAATTTACATGCAGACAAGAACTGTCACTTTACGCTCCCAATTTGTATTCTCATTTACTGTATTTTGTGTACGCGAACTCAATATAGTAAAGTTCAGTAAAAAATAGTAAAAACTTGTTGTTTCTGTTGTTTAAGCAGTTTTATTGATACTAGGGTATTCATTTAATCAGTTAAATGCTCGATTAATTAACTGAGGTTTTGGTTTAATCGGTTAATAATCCGTTAATTTAGTTTTTGATCGGTTAACCGAGTAATAATGTTTTTTTTATTTATAAATTATGTATTTTTAATATATAAAAATGAATTAATTATTTATTATTTGGAGTTTATTAGTAAAAAATAACAATAACATACCAAATATAATAATTATTGAACTAAAAGAGCAATGAAAAAAACAATTTATAAATATGTAATATGCTTTTTTCACAAGGCTTCACAAGGTGTGCTATCAAGTCATATCGTCATAATGTCCTTAATAGTATTTTACAATTGTTTAAAATAAATATTGTTGTGCTTCAAACAAAATAACAATTTTAATGCTGTGTTCATTGATTTGCCATAACTGTACAGTAGAAATCTAAATTATATGTGGTAGCCCACAACAGTCATATCGTCGGCTTAATATGCAAACCTGCTAACACCCTTCAGCACATTTTACAGGACAGACAAAAAACTTTTTATTTTTTGCAGCTTGATAGAAAATTAAAAATACAGTAAGTTTTACACACTTCAAGTCTTAAATAGAAGAAAAACTACTATATAAAATAATCTTTTGGAAAAGTAATTTGGTTTAAATGTTTTGGATTAAAGCAATTACATATGTATGTATTTTCTTTAGTTTTGACAAAACTTGACTTGAAAAAAATTCTTTCACTTATCGTAGATGCATATTTAATTTCTCATTCCTTTTCAAGGAATTCTTTAAACATTTAAAATACTCCATTATGCCATTAGAGTACTGTTTTAATTTTTTAAAATTTTTAACACTTGTTATGTTTCGGTTAATTTTGTTTAAAGACTGATATGAGAAGATATGACCCAGCGGTGAAACTCAGAAGACCTTCTTACTTCAGGCCTTTTAAAAGGCCTGCTTAAAAATTGTTTTGATTAAATTCCTATTCTTATCTAACTGCTAAAGAATGCCTCATAGAAGGCCTCGGCTCTTTGGTGTAAAAGATAAGATACACCTTCCACACTCGCTTCTATGAGAAGGGAGTAGAAGAGGAGTAACATTTTTTGTATTTGCACAAGCAAAAGCAAAACAATTATTTTTTTGATTCCGTTGCCATTCTTATGTACCTGCGTGTGTAAAAAGATATGAGTATGGAATGGAGCGAGAAGGCCCTGTATATCCAAAAGAAGGAGTACAGAGGCCTTCTAGAAGGCATCCGTACCCCTTCTTTTTCCCACTGGGGAGAAGAAACAAACCCAGCAAATAAAATTGGACCACCTGACCCATTTTGATAAAATGGACTACTCCATGGACTGGTCCGATGTAATGCAAGCATGGACCATGTCATTGTTAAAAAGTGTTTGTAGTGAGACGACATGTCTTCGTTTTTTAACGACGTGCTTTCGTTTTTAAACGACTTCAAAACTAATCCTCTTGAGTATACCATGGAGTAGTTTTAAAACTACTCCTTAGTGATCCAAAGGTGGGTTATATACCATGGAGTAGTTTTAAAACTACTCCTTAGTGGTCCAAAGGTGGGTTATATGATCCTCTCCTAGGACATCGTAATGTTAAATATACCAGGTTTTTTCCATACGTTTGGGTTACTTTTGGACTAGTCCTGGTCCTTTGTGGACTACTCTTTACACGCGTGTTTGGACTGGTCCTATTATTTGCAGGGAATAACTAAACACATACATACATATAAAAAGTACGTGAAACAAAAAAGGTGTTGGCAATCAACCATTTAAGCCGTTTTTCGCCACATTCCTGTTGATCGATAATGAAGATAAAAAAACATTGAAAAAACAAAGTAAGAGTGCTTGTAATTTAGATCACCGGTAGGTGGAAAATGGGTTAACATGAAGATCACTGAACACCTTTTTTGTTTGTATGAAAAATATTTTCTAAGGACATACCTTTTGCATATGAGACGAAACAAATAATTAACAACACAAAAAAATATGTTATAATACTACAAAAAATTAAAATATTTATTACATCGGTTAGTCAACTGAAATTAACCGGTTTAATCGTTAATCGAAAAAGCCAATTTGAAATTAGCCGATCAGTTAATCGGGTGGTTAACCGGTTGACGGTTAACCGAATGAATACCCTAATTGATACACTCATCAAATTTATTAACTGATTGTGGGTTATAATATTCGTTTTTCGTACTATTAAAATTGAATTAAAATATAGTTATTTTACGAATAACTTGATTTTTAAACATTTTTGTTTGTTATTCAAAAAACAAACTAGGTAGGCACAATAAATAATGTTTTCCCGTACTTTGTTTGTTATGTAGTTTAAATTTTTGTCGGTTAAAATATATTTTTTAAAAGTAACAACTATTAAATTTTACGGAATATGCTGTTTAATAAATAGATTTATAATAAATAAATTTAGAGTTGTATATTCGGCTGTGCCGAATCTTTGATACCCTCCACCGACAGATCGAATATTTCAGTAGTGATATCTATATGATTTGGGTATTCACAAGGTGTGCTATCATGTTATATTGTCATAATGTTCTAACATTTTACAATGGTTTAAACAAATTGTTGTTGCTTTGTAAACAAAAAGTGTCTTAAATTAATAGAACTTTTCTTGGTATGTTTATTGTGGTGTCGTAATTAATCAGAAGAGACCTGAGCGGCTGAGCCGAACCGCATTAGTTTTTGTAACCGTCGCCGTTGATCGTATAGTTTTATCCGGCTAATATCCGAATTTAACCTGCGGCTAGCAATTTTTACAACAAAAAACTTGCGGCGTCAAATTAGATCGGCTTAGTACTCTGATGTTTGGTAAACAAACAAAATAAAATTTATTTGTGGTTTGCGTCAGAAAAATGGAAAATAGTCAGGAAAGATCTAATTTAATTTATTAATTTATGGATTAGAATTAAAAAATATTTTTATTTTTGGTAAATTTTAATTTTTTATATTTGTTTTAAATCAGCTGACTTATATTCAAAATAACACACTAAATTATGGAGGGTTGTTCACAACAGTCGTATATTTTCATGCTATTATTTTAAGACTTATGACCTTATGACACCTTGTGAATCCCTCAGATATGTATTTATTATAAGTTATTCTTTATAAAAACAGACGTCAGCATTTAAATTCAGGAGGGTAATTTATATTGGAGCCACGGTAAGTTATGAACCCAAATTCTGCAGAGTGATATCTGGTATTAAAAAATATAAATTTCAACACTGCGATGAAGAAGTTTTAGCGTTTACAGTGAATTTCAGAAGGCTGCTAAATATGGAATCAAAGGTAAATTATGGACCGTATATCACAAAATTGCATGATACTTTTTCTGGTCATATGAAACTAAGTTGGAAGAAATGTTACCACAGTAAATATATCTGCTATGGTTTTAGGCGATTTAATTAATTATCCAGAGTGGGATTTATATGGCGCCAATGCTAAATTATGGACTGACCATCACGAAATTTATTAGTGTGATTTCTAGTCCTATAAAACTGTGAAGTATTAAATTTTGATAGCATTACTTTTTACGATTTTATTAATTAATTACGGGCTTGTTAAGTTCTTTGATAGAAGTCTTAAAACGACCTCTACGTAAAAAATATAGCAACTGTGGCGGTAATCACACTGTCAACTATAGAGAATGCCCTGTTAACTCATTCGTAAAGCGGTCGTTTGGATCGAAACCTAATCCTCTCAAATGCAGGTAACAACCCAGTTGGCAATGTCTCATTATTGATGATTCGTGCACGACAATGTAAATTCCTGCACGACACGTAAGGGACAACTAATGCCAATCGTCGATGACATTTTTAAACAAGTGTCGCGTAGATCGTGCACGACACAAAGATATACAATGTCGCTCAGCCTGTCGTTGATGACCTCATGCACGACATTGTCGTTCATATTGTCTTTGATGACCACATGAACGACATTGTCTTTGATGATTATATAGACGACAATGGATTCTACTTTGTCGTCAACGACTGCGGATAAGACAATGTCGATGAATTTACAGGAGTTACAGTTCACACGACGCTGTCACCTATAAACCTAAACGAATTAATAAAAGTATACAAGAGCACATACATATTTTTAAAATCATACATTAGTCTTTAAGTTCTCAGACTTGACTGACTGATTTTGTTCACTTTGCTTTGGTTGTTTTTTATTCAGGTATATGATAGATATCGATTTTAAAAACGAAACGATTTGAAACCGAAAATATCGTTTTCAGTATCTTTTAAAATTGATTTTAAATACATATTCCTTTTATTTTAAGTATTTATTCTATTAAATTTTATATTTTATACGTTAACTGAAGTGTATTCTGAACTAAAACTTAATCCTTTAATTCAGAAATGGATTTTAAAATCCCTCAGAATTCATCACACCTTTCAAAAACGTTTTGAAATCGATCGATTTCCATCACATACCTGATTATTATCGTTATTTTACATTTATTTTTGTTTTTTATTGGGAACAAATTATTTTTGTTTGTTTAGAAGGCAGCATACAAGATAATGTTGCCCATATTGTCGTGTTTAGAAGTTGATAAAGGACAGCATACAAGACAATGTCGCTCATATTGTCGTGTAGGTGTAGGTGTTGATATAAGACACCTTACAAGTCGATGTCCGTCATATTGTCGTGGATAGGCTTTGAAAAAAGACAATTTGAATTACAATGTCGGTCATGTCGTAGCTTATAAACTTCTTTAAACAATGTCGTGTATTTTGTCATCCACGACATTTTCCTCAAAATTGTCTTCCACAAATCCTAAGTGATAACAGACATGTCGTGCCTTAATCGTTGAAGACAATGTCGTCAACGACAGTTTTGCCAACTGGGAAATAAGGTTAATACTAATGGCATTTGGGAACCGCTGCCCAGTAATAACAGAACTTCCTACGCTAACGTCTTTAAATCGAACCATATGCCAATGCAAAGTGCTTCGCCAAGTAATGATGAAACTCCAGTTTCTAAGGTCGTTTAAAAAACAAAAACTATGGAAACATTAGTGCAAACAGTAAATTAATTTACAAACACAATGGGTTATATGATGCAGGAAATTCTTAGAAGTCAATCGATGTAATTAATTGCAAGCTGTACTTAACAAGCCATGAACTGTTTAAAAATTTGTTTTTGGCAGGCAAACGGCATCCGCCAACTTAAAAAGTTAGAACACTTTCTTAAAAATAAACGAATTGATGTTGTGATGGATTCTAAAACTCATTTGACCTTAAGATGATACCAGGGACCCTCGAGATATAGCTTGTGGAGGCATAGCCCGAGTCAAACACTACTTAATGTATGACCATTGTGAAGATAATCTGCAAGCAACAAACATTTGCGATGCAGAGCTTAATCGAAACCTAGTAATTTCACCTTTAACCTCCCCACTTAGATTTTAAATATCAGAAAACCAATATTAAAAGTCATTAAAATCCTTGCCGCTGGCGATTATTACGCTAAGCATATCTTCTAAGGGTCACAAATTATGTCACCAAGGGGTAGTGTTTTGTTTAATACAGTTTTTTAAATGTAATCGCGAGCGTACAACCATCATATTGGCCCACTGATCAGCCAAAAATTCCAGATGTCATGCATCTGGTTCAGTGTTGCCGTTAGGATACGAAAGATATATTTTTCGTATCTTTGGTTGACTTCATGTACCATGTATATATAATCTTGCCATTTTTCGTATCTTTTGAATCTGTACGTCAAATCTGCAGAAATAAAATATTACATTTTTATTTAAAAAATGTTGTTAATGAGCCTTTGTTTAAAAATTTGAAAAAAGTAGTTGGTTTAACATTTTTAGTTCCATTTTCGATTGCATGTGTGGGGAGAATTTTAAGCCAACTAAAACTTATTAGGTCTGATCATCGTAACCGACTCAATACTAATACAATAGCAGCTTAATTTATGGTGAAAGAGAACATTAAGGATGTTTCAATATACGATCCAACTAAATCGATGATAACTAGTAGTCCGAAGTTGTTCTGAGGAAATATGAACATTGTTTTTATTTTCAGGAAATTTATACATATGAATTTTTTGATATAATCGCCTTAGTATAAACGCATTAACTCGTATATTATATATATAGTAACATGAATTTGTTTTGATAACTTCCAAAGATAGTTACATATAATCATTTTAAAAGTTTGCTTACTGTATTTTTAAAAATTACATACCTAATATTTATGACTATTTATTTAATTTATTGATAAAAATGAATTTATTTAATAAAATTTTCTTTATAATATTCTTTAAAAATGTTATGTTAATAAATGTTAACGTTAAAAATGGATTTTTTTCAAAATGTATCTTTTTGGGAAAAAATTTATCTTTTTGGAAACTAAAATGTATCTTTCTCGAAATTTCGCTGGCAACACTGATCTGGTTACTCAGCGACGTCAACCACTCAAATTAGTTGGTTAAAATATAACGAATTTCTCAGTACCCATTGCAAAGAAAATATTCCGCTTAATGCACCCAAAAATGTAGATCTCTCTCTATATTGTAAATTTTGACAGTTATCTAAAATAAGGTATCGGGCAAATCTCTAGGATTGGGTTAATGAGACTCCTGTTATTCGTCAAGAGAGTATGGGGTTCTCTAAGTATCATCTCATCGGAATGACCTTTATCTTTCTTTCTTCTGCGGGTTATCGTACAACGTTGTGACGCTAGGGACCTATTTGGTCTATGCGGGGTCTTTGTGACCGGCCATTCTAACCTAACCTAACGCCTTGAATACTACCCCAAAAATGAAAGGTAGTTACCGCTATACCAAAAAAAGAAGACAGAAAAAGATCATACATAAGTTGAGTCATATTGAGCTGTTTAAGGAACTATTAGTGTCAAAATTAACACCGATTTTAAGTGGAAATAGTTTTTTAAACTCATTTTTGTCTTTAATCTGCTTTTGGAATGTTTTAGCAAAATATTTGCTTGAATTTGGCGAATTCGAATACGATCGTAAAATATGTGAATATGCAACGATACGAATACGAATGGATATTCGTAACATCACTAATTCACATAAAACATCAACATTAAATTAGTACAATATTGATAAATGTTTTTGAAATGTTTAAATTTTATAATTCAATGGGTGCAATTTCTAAGTAAACAAGAGAATTATAAATATTTAAATATTTTAAATAATAAATATTTACACAACAAATGAACGTATTTTCCCTCTCATTAAAACTATATAAATTTATTTCACACCTTTGGCTCCGTTTTATTTAATTTTCAAATTTTGCTATCAATGAAAACAGAGCAGAGTCATTTAATTCCATCGAGGCAATTGTTGAAATTGAAATTATTACAAAAAAAAAAAAAATAATTCTTAAAGTTAAGGAATATTTTACAAATACACATGTAATATGAATTTTTCCCGAACTATTTTCATGCGTTGTATTTAATTTTTCATTATAATTTTTCGAAGTCGAGTGAAATTAAAATCAATGGATATTTTCAGCATTTCCTTTGGTTAAGAGAATATTTTTATTAACTTTCAAACAGGACCGCTCAAATTATCAGGGGTTGTTCTAACTACATACCGAAAACGTAAAACGCAAGAATTTGGAAGTTGGTTTTAATACACTTTTAGTCTAATTTTTGTTTTAAATTTCTGTTTAATAGAGAAATATTTGTATAGTAGTATTTGCCATTAAAGTCTTATTAAAAAACGCCGTTTAAATTTTTTGCGTTTAACGTTTTCGATTTCTTTGCGCCAAATATTATTTAGATATCTTCATCTATATGAGATTTTTATATGGCTCCTATGGTTAACTTTGCGCACAAGTTTTAAATGCACAGCCAGATAGACGGCCAGTCGGACGGACTTCGTGAGATGGGCTCAGAAAGTGATTCTGAGTCGGTCGGTAGACCGATATTTTAAGGTGCTACAAACATCCTTACAAATGCATAATACCATCTCCACTATTGTGGTGTAGGTATAATAACATTACATCTGGAGAACGGTTATAGCAAAAGTGTTCAAATTTGGAAAAAATTGTCTGTCAAAAAAGTGAGCTGCATTAAAAAAAATGGTCTTGGTACCTTCTATACTAAAACCTTATATTTGGAGAATGGTTACAGTAACATTTTTCCAATTTGGAAGAATTAGTTTGGTTATCTATACAAACCAAGTGTATAAAAGTGGGCTGGTTTAGAGAAGTGGGTGCGGCACCTCCCATTCAAAAACAGTACAAACTTTGGTATATCTGGAGA
Organism: Pollenia labialis; assembly: GCA_949318255.1. Classification (NCBI taxonomy): domain Eukaryota; kingdom Metazoa; phylum Arthropoda; class Insecta; order Diptera; family Polleniidae; genus Pollenia; species Pollenia labialis. The sequence goes on along the minus strand of OX439141.1, from coordinate 67,818,232 downwards.
AATGTAACAACAATTTTACAATGTTGAAATTAAAATTCAGATATTTTTCTAATTTTCTTTTGAACTTGCCTAACAATAGCGAAAAAAATAAACGGACAGAAATTATTCGTTTCCTTTTTTCGATCTTTTTCGCTGTTGATGGAGATGAACAGTTAACAGGCATTGATAATAAAACAAACGTTTTGAAGCAACAACATAAAAATTGCGAACAGTGGAAAACGAAAGCAAAAATTTTCTAGTAAGGATCCTCGTGTAGCCCACATGCTCCCTTTTCAACCCCGCCATCAAACTTCGTCTTTCTGCCTTTCAATTTCCACATCTTAAAAGGTTCTTAACGCACTGCTTTTAAGAGTGATAAAGCTTCAAAACTTATGTTTATTAAATAGGTGTAGGGTGTTTTTATTCGAAAGATCAATACATTAACATTTGCAAATAGTTTCGGGCATAAGGGCTGTTCAAGACGAAGTGCATTCTAAACTCCCAATATGGTTGTATGGCATGTAGCGCCATCCTGCTGAAACCACGCACTCTTTCATATACATATTTTTTTAATTAGCACAAACTTATGACTTTGTATATTAATTGAGCAATTTTCGGAATATGGATTTTGAATATATTATAAGTATTTCTTTCGCAAATATTTTATTTGATTACTCGTTTCTTCATTCGCAAAAAACACACATTCGCAACACCCTACTTTAAACAATAGATATAATAATTACCACGAAACTTATTGTTCAATGTTTGATTATGTGTAACAACTATAGAAGGGACTAAGCAATTTATTTGTTACTTTTCTTTTGCCCTTAAGGATGGACTTTGTAAATGTTAAAATAATAGAATTTTCAGTCCTTCTTCGTCCTGGACAACACAACCGCAAAACATTTAGTTAGAGTATTTTGGTATTAACCCAACAAACACGGAGGTTTGATTTCAAATTAAAAATGATTTGAAATTAAACGACAAATGTTTGATAATGATTTGAAAATTAATTAAAATTGTTATTGATAATCATTCATTCTTGACTGACCTGAGATTCGAACCCAGGCGGCTGGTTACCATGACATGTTTCGATCGCAACCACTCGATCTCCTCAGATGGATTTGCCGTCTTAAACTCGCAGCCATCGACGACTGCTGACGTCAATAGTCAAATATAAATCCTATATATAACAGAAGTTAGGAAAACATGTAAAATCAATTAAAAAATGGATAATCATTCAAAGAAGCAAATTTCGATCTACCAAAGGTTAAAAATACAATTTGGTTTAAGGATTGATATTTGACTATTGACGTCAGCAGTCGTCGATGGCTGCGAGTGTAAGACGGCAAATCCATCTGAGGAGATCGAGTGGTTGCGATCGAAACATGTCATGGTAACCAGCCGCCTGGGTTCGAATCTCAGGTCAGTCAAGAATGAATGATTATCAATAACAATTTTAATTAATTTTCATGTTGTAAAATTCCTTTCTTCATAAAAATAATTTAATGAAAATTAAATTTGATGAACTTAAGCCTGATTAAAAATGTTAAAAATTTGGATTAAAAACCATAAATAGTTCAACAAAATAACCACAATTCTAATTATTGATTTGAAAATAATTTTAAAAATCATAGCATTCTCAACATTTTCAAATTGAAAAATGCCTTTATCTTCAACATGCTTTCAAACGTAATTCTCAAATGTTTTTCAAATGTGGATTCTAATACAATGTGAAACATAAATAAAAATATTTTATTTTTTTAATTTAAATTCATTATTTACTTAAACTGTGAGATAAAAATTCGGCACCATAGCTATTAGACGAGATAATGTTCTTTTCGTCGTCTAATTCTTGGAAAGATTCTTTGTTTTGAGGATTGTAGCACCGCGAGCATACAACAAACTTATAATTTCTTCACTTTCCCGTGCTATTTTTTTTAAATTCGTATTCTTTATCATTGCCATCACTCACAAAAAACACATTTATTTAACCACCCATTTGACATAAATTTGTTTTATTTTATTTAATTAATATAATTAGGTCTATGGATAAATCCTTACAGCCTAATACAGTATGTAGTGGTGTGGTGGTCATCTGTTTGTGAAACAGAAAGAAACTAAAAAAACAGAGTGGCCAGATTGCCAGCGGCGCTGGTATGCCCGAGTTTAGCTCGGCTGAAGCTCGCCGGATGGGGTGGTTCTTGCCGGCAATCTGGACCATAGAAACACACACTAACACAAAAATTTATACCAGCTAGTGGTTTCATTACATTCAGTCCTGCATCTCCCCACCGGTCACACCTACACACAAATGAATTGCCCTCCCACTCGAGAACTTCGTCTCGCCATGACATCATCTTCCATGACGTCCCAATTCCAACCATTTGATGCCAAGTTTTTATTTTCAAATCATTATCAATTTGAATTTAAATAATAAAATCAAGCAATTCAAAAAAGATTGATAATTGGGTTTGATGTCAAATGATAAAGACATATCAAAGGTTTGAATTCGTGTTTGTTGGAAAGCATTTAATCACAAATTCTTATTTACATATATTTTTGCTTGTAATCAGTGTTGCCAGATAACTATTTCAAACTAACTAAAGGTGCTATATTCGGCTGTGCCAAATCTTTCATACACTGCACCGAGTGTTCGAATATTTCAGTAGTGGGCTTTATATGGGACCAATCTTTATAAAAACTTGCCTCATGGCATTATAATCCGTTATGGCTTAAGGCGTATTAGAGTTTATTATAAAACGTCATAAAAGATTTATGCCCTATTACGGTTTACAACTCATTTCTAGTTCAGTTGAACTGTTACAGTTTTTGTATTATAATTTACAACTCTGTGATATTGTGGTTAGTGCCGCTTCACACACGTGAAGTTTGAGTCTTCAAGTCTTGAGCTTTTAGGAGAGAAGAGAAAAGAGAATGCCATATATTTTCCCATCTCTCCTAAAAACTCAAGACTTGACAGCACTTAACAAAAACATCAAACAATTACAATGCATTGCTACCAGTTGTTTTAATATCCACTCCGTTGAGTTGTAAACCGCAATAGGGGCATTAATTTGACCTAATTTAAATAAATTATTATGATTTGGTTATAAAATACTATTGGGCGTATTTAAGAGATTTTCAGGAGGGGATGCTACATTGGATTTATTTTAAATTATGGATAGTTCATCACAAAATGCGGTAAACTGATTTATAGTATTTAAACCTAAGCAGGACAACATTTTAATATAGTAGTACAACTTTTTTTTGCACCTTAGTCTGGGTTCACACTATGAAAGTTTTCTTTTAGAAAGTCTGAGTTTATGGGTGAGAGAATAGAAACGAAAAGCATGATCTCTTCCGCTCTCACCAATAAACTCAGACTTTCTGAAAGAAAACTTTCATAGTGTGATCCCAAACTTACGAAATTTGGAAGATTGAGTGCTAACTTTATGAAACTACTAATACAATAAAATGTTTCGTTGTGGTCTTAGGCGTACAAAAGTGATTTCCGATAGTGCGCTTTATGTGTGGCCTATTTTTAATTATAGACCGATTTTCTTTTGTATGTATAGGTAGTATGATTAAACGAATATGAAGACTCGAATTTTCGCCAAATTTAATTACAATCGGTTTATTCCGACTCAATATATGTTCGTTTTTTGTTAAGAAATATAAATTGTTCATCTCTTCTGATTCTTTCGGAAGTAAGCGTGTTGGCAACAGAAGGATATTCGATAATCGGGGTCTTAAGCGCCCCATCCATTTACAATATTTTCGTGTATATTATTTCTATATTGCCCTATATTATTCAATAAGTGGCACAATTAAAATATGGCGCGACTCGTATTAAAAACAAAACACAACCTTCAAACAAAAAACAACATCGTAAATTGTTTCCAACACATTTCAAGGTATTTTGCATCTCTTTTCGTTGTGCAATAAAAATTAAAAAAAAAACTGAGGTTTATAATTCTTATTCGCTTAACAGTTTTATTTGTATAATATCTTTAGCTTTTCTAAAATCTTTGGATAAAGTTTCCTGACGATCTGGCCTAAGCAACCAGTGAAATGCGCATAGGAATAGCTTATTCCTTCAACAATAATTTTCAGTTTCTTAATAGTATGAAATGGGAATTTAGCACATTTGAAAGAAACCTTGTTAAAAGGATTTTGATTGTGCCACCGACAAATATCACATACACGTTGGCGATATAATTGTACAATACGAGAAATTTAACAATTATATTGCACTAGTGCTTGCCGCTTTAGACGTTTTTAAAAAAAAATTACGCGGAACGACAAATTTTGTATGCCCTAATTCAGCACCACAGGTAAAGGGTTTAAAAAGGACTATTAAATTAAGCAAACACAAATAACCGTAATGACTTATTCACGTGTGACATGAACAAATTCAGGACAAACACGCAAACGATTATTTTTATTACCAGTTTAAGTTTTTCAAGCTTCTGAGTTTTTCGACATTTTTAAGAATTTTTAAAATACATCTTATTGCATATTTTGGAGCTCAGCAATAAATTTCTTTCGATTAGATGGGTATCCAGCAGGCCTTTTACTCTACAACGACATCTAGTACTTACGTGATTTCGAGCGAAATCTAGTTGTTTTTGACTAGATTTCCCATACAAAACAAAATCTACTTCGTGACTAGATTTTGACGAAATGTACTCAAAATCTAGTTGAACTAAGTAATGCAACTATGGTTTTCTCCATATGGTACTAAAAAATACTTCCCTGTACAAGAAAATGTAATTTTAACATAAAACAAATATGGCCGCTAGTTAAAACTGTTAAAAAGTTCAAAACTTTTAACGAAATTGTAATAAATAAAATTAAAAAATGAAAAAGATAAATAAAATTGATAAAATGAAAGAAGTAAAGTATAAATAAAAGGTAACGCAAATTTTTTAATGCTTTTTTGGTATCTGTGTAATACACAAACACCTTTCAGTCAGCTGTTTGGGTTATGAACACAAAATCTAACTTATGTCAAAAATTTGAATGTTAAAGCAAAGAAGATTTTAAATGAAATCGTCAAGATTTCGGCCTCACACATAAGGAAAAAATCGTTTGCACTAATAATGACATTAAAAATTTAGTTCTACATTTTATATTTGGGCGATTCACAAGGTGTGTGTATATCGCCATAAAATCCTAAATAATATTTTACAATTGCTTAAAAAAAATATTGTTGTGTTTTAAACAAAATAAAAATTGTAATGCTGTGTTCATTGCTTCGTCATAACTGTACAGTAGAAATCTAAATTATAAGCGGTTTTCCACAGCAGGTATTTATTGTAATTATTTAAGACGTATGACTTTACAACTTTATGACTACCTTGTGAATACCCCAATTAATTCTTGAAATTAAATAACATGTTCTCTATTTAAAAAAAAAACAAAAAATATGTGAATAAAATAAGATTAATACAGTTTTCACTAAGTTTTGTATGTGGATATTCATTCTTATTTTTATTAACATATTTTTTGATTTTTGAATTTTTTGCTTGCATATTTTATTTATTGTACATAAAACTTTGCGAAGCGTTCTTTTTTTCAAAAAATTATTCTACACTTTTAAACTCCCTTTCATTTCAGTTAACGATATGCTGTACCTTTTGTAATGGTTTCATGAAATTTCGTTACTACCTTCGCCGGTGCTGTTTGTTTTTGTTTCTGTTGTGTTAATGTGTATTTATTTTTGGCTCGACAACGCGATTTTCCAATCGATTGCGCACGTGACAAGCTACTGAAATAGTAATTAATATAAGTATGTTTTTTTTTTTTTTTTTTTTTTTTTTTTTTTTTTTTTTTTTTTTTTAATTCCCTACGCTAATCCCCGCGAAGCTTTACGCTTGTCTGCAGGAAAGAAACCAGAGTCTCTGGCGGGAATCGAACCCGCGACCCCGGGGTTGATAGACTAGCTCACTACTAGCTAGCCTACCGGGGCACTCCTAATATGTATGTGTATACATTTGTTACTATCAATATGAGCATACAATATACATAAGTCTGTATTTTATTCCTTTTTTTATTGTTGAAGCTACATTTTTTTAGTGGCAAACATACATTTTACGACCCACATTAAAAATGCTTAACTAATACGAAAATATTACATATGGGGTATTCGCAAGGTATGCTATCAAGTCATATCCTGATAATGTCCTAAATAATATTTTACAATTGTTTAAAAAAATATTGTTGTATTTCAAGCAAAATAAAAATTTTAATGCTGTGTTCATTGAATCGTCCGTCATAACTGTTCAGTAGAAATCTAAATTATAAGCGGTTGCCTACAGCAGTCATATATATTTCATGTAATTATTTTACGACATATGACTGTATGACTACCTTGTGAATCCCCCAATGTTATTCCTAGAGCATTTCACTGGTTGCCAGGCCAGATCTTCAGGAAACTTCATCCAAAGATTTTAGAATAGCTAAAGATTTTATACAAATAAAACTGTTAAGCGAATAAGATTTATAAACCCCAGTTTTACTTGTAACAATATCAAAGCTTAAACAAAAACAACAACAGTTACCAGTGAGTTTATCTTTTCTTACAGTCCCGACTACAATTACAATATAAAACTTGGCTAGATTCCCTTTCTACTTCAGCATTAGACCATGGAATTAAGAGCAACTTTAAAGTAATTTCTAAAAGTTTTTTGTTACCGTCTGCATCTGTATATTAAAAACTTGCGACCAGAAAGAAATAGTGTTGTTTGTGTTGATCCATTTTATAAATTTAATATTGGATTACTGTACATTTATTTTGAAAGATGCTTCATCATCATCATCATTGCTTATAGCGATTTTCAACATTTGTAAAAGTTGTGGTTTAAATTAAATGCGTTTTCATTGTTAAAAAAACAAATTTGTATAAGAAAATAAAACGGCAAAACAAGTTGAAAAATGGCTCATTTCTTAATGGCTAAACAAGGTGAAAAATGGCTAAATCTAGCCACTAAATGGCTAAATTGGCAGCACTGGTACAAACATACATACTTTCTATAAGGGACCGTAGCAGTTATAAGTTTTATTTTAAAAATTACTTTTTAATCATTATTAATTTTATTTTTCGCTTAGAAAATAAAAATTATTATTTTTGAGATTTAATTAATTTTTTTTTGCCTACAAAAAATAAGGTTTTTTTTGCGCTAAAATTAATTTTTAACATTTAAAGATCGAATTAATCGCCAGAATCCGTGCAAAAACTCTTATTTGTTACATTGATTTTTTTTATATTTTATTCATTTTAAAAATTATTTTTTAAGCAAAAATAGAGTTGAAAAAAATTTTTTATTGCTAAGCAAAAAATAACTCAAAAATAATTTACATTTCCTAATGAATAAATAAAACTTATAAAATAGTTGGTAAAGTTGAATTTTTTAACAAAAAAAAAAAAAAAATTAATGCATCTAAAGGTACTTATTTCATGTAACAAGGTTTATCGTGGTTTATTCCTTATGAACGTAGCAATTCACTTTAATGTACTGTTTTCACAACACAAGTGTCTGGACGTGTACGTGTAGTAAAATTTATATGAAAAGCACTCAGTTATTTAAGTGTTTTCTATATAAATTTTACTACACGTTCAGTCACTTGTGTTGTAAAAACAGCACATAAGTTTAATTTTTTGAGTTTAAATTTTAAAAATATACGTTATTTCCAGTCCCTGCTCTAATACTATTTTTAATCTATTATAAAAAAATAAGTCGGGTTTTCCTTCCTGACGCTATAACTCCAGAACGCACGAACCGATTTCCACGGTTTTGCATTTGTTGAAAAGGTCTCGGGCTCCGCAAATAAAATTGTTCCCCGCCCAGTTTTACGCCTACTTTTTCTATTAAGCACATAACTTGAGGACGGCTTGACCGATTTGGACGATTTTTTCTTTAAAGTGATCGCCATGGTCCAACTTAGGTTTATACGGAAAGAAAATTGTTCCCCGCCCACTTTTTTCGATTTACATAAAATCAGAAAACGGCTCCATCGATTTGACTAATTTTTCTTTCAAATGTTCGTATGAATGCATTTTAAGTTTCCATCAAAAGAAAAATTTTACCACGCCTACTTTTACGCCCACTTTTTCTATTAAGCACATAACTTGAGGATGGCTTGACCGATTTGGACGATTTCTTCTTTAAACTGATCGCCATGGTCCAACTTAGGTTTATACGGCAAGAAAATTTTGTCCCGCCCACTTTTACGCCCACTTTATACGATTTACCTAAAATCCGAAAACGGCTCCATCGAAAGAAAAATTTACCACGCCTACTTTTACGCCTACTACGAAACAATCAAAGCCGATTTGGAAGTACGATGATTTGTTGGCAGGTGATTTTTGGCAAACACTTCCAGTGATACCACGATCAACGCCCGCCGATGAATTAAATGCATGTTTTAAGTCGTATGCTTTGTGGAAACACGTTAGGAAGCTCAAATTGACTCTGAAAATGTGGGTCGAGCTGCAAAACAATCAATCTCGAGACGTATTTTCCAAACAATTGCTGGACATAGGAAACGATTAAATCCCGGTGGATATTTCAATTTCTGCCGGTTCACCAAATCAAAGTCCGAACTCATCCGAAAGGTGTTTTCAAACATTACACAAAATTACAAATCATGATTTGTTGACCGAACGTGCTATATTAACTACGTTGATGTCGACGAACTGAATTTTAAGATTCAAAGTGAAATTGGAGACGTACAAATCGGTAGATTCCATTACTTCTCAGAACGATGTCGTCAACTATCCAATCGAACTTCCTGGGATTACCCGGATTACCTTCTCATAAATTCAAACTAAAAGTTTGATCGGTAATCATAATGTTACGAAATATATACCAACCACGTCTTTGTAATGGCACCCGCCTTACGGTAAAAAAACTGATGAATAACGTCATCGAAGCAACAATGCTTAAAGGAAAGTACAAGGGAGAAAATGTTTTGATACCTCGGATCCCAATGATTCCAACCGACATGACATTCAATTTTAACGCTTGCAGTTAGTTTCCAGTAAGGCTCGCATATGCAATGACAATCAACAAACCAGACAACCAAACAAAAAATTTTGTATTTTACTAAGCATTGCAACTACAAAATTATGATATCCTAGCAAAGCAACCGAATAAGTTTTACTTTTTTACTGTTTACCTGAATATTGATCTTATCAACTAAAATGTAAATAGAATACTATTAGATTCACAGCATATATATACAACCATATGTATTTTTAAATCAAATGTAAATCATTTATATGTATATGAACAACATTTTAATTTAAAAATACTTTTTTCCTATTTTTAACGGATTTTAAAAATCGAACGCAAACATTTTTTCTAATTGGGACAGAACAACGTCTGTCGGGTCAGCTAGTTTTCTAATAAAACAAATAAGGAGAAATAATTTCAAGCTTTTTTTAAAGACAGTGTATTTTTAAAATTTTTTTTTTTTATTTCGTTAAAGTTAGGTACACTTTCTTTACGCCACAAATAAAATTCCTCCCTCCTCATTTTTTTCCTATTAAAATATTAAACTCGATTTTTTTTGGGAATTTGGTTTCAACATTTTTCTTTTGTTTCTATACGTGAACTGTATAAATAAATTTCATTTGTCACATTTAAATTGCCAAACAAAAAAGAAGAAAACCGACAGTTAGAATGAAATGGAGATGTGGGTAAGAGAGATAGCTTCAATATGTCGTTCATACTTTAATATTTAATATGCTTTTTATTGTGACTACTTGTTTAAAAATAAATGTAAGTAGGTATGTATGTATATATTTGATGTTGGCTGTCATGCTGTCTACTTAAAATCCAATTTATCTTAAATTGTGAGCAAAAAAGAATTTAATTTTTTTATAAGCATTATGCTATTTGCTGCTACCGTAAAATCAATATTTTAATGACCCTTATAAAATGAGGACTTTAACTTCTTTTTTAAATTTTATTAAAACAGTAGAACACAGTTTTAGCATATCCTGGTTTTTTGTTATTTAGTCCTACGCGAACACTTTCTGCGGATGTTACGAACTTAATTTTCGGTACTTTTGAATTCCTTTTAACCGTATTTTACTGTATCTTTATTTGTATACCCTTTACCGAAGCTTAAAGTGAATACGAGGAGATCCATAACAAAACGGAGCAATTCCACTATTATAATTTTTGGATAAATGTACAAAAAAAAATTAATTTAAGCCAGTACGATGCATTTATGTATGTAAAATTGTTGCATTTTGTTATGGAACTCCTCATATATAAGTATGTCATTCCGTTTAAAATATCTATAAAATTGTTTAGTATATGAGAAGAGAAACTTATTGAACGATGTCCGTCCTTCCATCTGAAAGTCTGTCTGTGGAAATAGGGTTTCCTAAGAACCGAGATACGATGGGGACTATGTTGTTATATATTTCTTTCCATCTGCTCCATTAAATTTTGCTATTGAATTTCAGCTAGATCGAGCAAAATGTCATGACTGCCTCTACCCTTACCCTTAACCCTTAACATTACAAAGTGTTTTAATAGTATGTGAACTTAATTTTTTCACTTTCATATAAAGCAAACTTAGAAGAATATTAAATGTGAACATTTTTAAAATACAAATATACCCAGCAAAAAACTTTGAAAGTTGTTCAAGTAGAAGGGATATTTTCATGACTTCTTAAGCACTTAACTACTTGAATGAATTTAAAATGCCTTCCAAAATTCGAATAAATTTTAAATAAGTGAACCCATGAAAAATTACATGCAATGCACCCATTCAACTGTTATTTAGGAATTACAAATTTTCACTATAATTTGGTATTCTTTTAGGATTGAAATGGGGCCAATTATTATATACAATTGACTTTAATGATTGAGTTAAATTTTTTTAATATATACAGATATTTGCAAAATGCATGTACATAATTCTTGATGAAATTAATGAAATTGTCATTGAAATGTTAATAATACATATAAGAATTAAATCACATTAAGTACTTTGTGAAAACTTATTTGCAATTCGACATATACATGTATATTGTTATGTATATGTACAATGTTTACTTTGTAGAACATCATGGCTACTCCCTTTTCGTTTTCTGCGGGTAGTCAGATGTACCTTAAAACAACCCAGTAAAAAATGTGCTCCAAAAGAAGCAGGTTTCATGTATGAATGCATACCTCAAATCGCTTCAAACCTGCTGATAAGATGCCTGATTTTTGTATGGAGTGTTCCCGGTTTGGAGGACTATTTACTGCTGACAATAAGCGCTTTTTTTAACATGCAAACAAAGCACTCCTAAAGCGCTTTTTTAAGGGATAACTATATTTCCATATTCATTGATTTTTTGCTTTTTATTGCTTAAATGCATTGTTTCAATAATGTTCGTAAACCATTATATATTTTTATTTTTTTTCGCTTTAAAACCTCATCGTTGTCAGCACTAAAATAGCAGCTTTTTTCTATATTTTATTCTTTATCATTTACTGCTTTATAAAAGCTCTCTTATTGAAGCGCTCGATTATGCGCTTTTTCTCTAAAGTGCTTCAAAAAACCAAAATTTTTTTTACTGGGAAATCACTAGCTTTAAAACTCAAACAAATTTTGGTCGCGCTTAAATTAATTTATAATACATTCTCAAATGCATACAATAATTAATTATAATCGCCAATGAAAATACGTATTAAAATCATTAAAGATTCATTGCTTTTCATTCACACTCATTTCAGTTAATATTCCGGATCAATGAAAACTACGATCTAATCACTGAACTTTCATTGGTTCTAAGCAATATTTTAAATGACGAGCCGTTTACCTAAATGTGAACCCATGCTCGCCAATGACACGCTAATGTTAAAATCATGCATGTTACACTAAAAAAGAACCAGTGCATTATCCGCGGAACACATGCATTTACTACTTCTATTTCATGTCTTTTTTTGCTGGGTACAAATAACTACCTTTTTTCCTCCAAAATAATGATTTAAGGATAACGAAAACGGTTGGCAATATTAATGAAACAACGAAGACTGGGTAAGATCATACATGTTAAATTCCAATTAGAATTAGCAATTGATGCAATTAGTTTATATTCTCTAATTGATCAAACAATTAGAATTCGTTCAACTAATTCCCATTAGCTAATTGAAATTTTTATTCTAATGGTAAAACTAATTGCAATTAGTTGCCATTAGCAAAAACAATTGGCTTACCTTTACAATTAGAAATCTAATTGACTTCTGCTAATGCAATTAGGTATTCAATTAGCTCGAATTAGAATCAATTATTTTAAATTATTGAAGTGAAATAGCACTGTTTTGCAACACACCGCTTACGTCTTCAGGCCCTGTGGAGCGACTATTTTCCTTTGCGGGCATTATTAATAGTCCAAGGCGGGGTCGCTTGACGGACTTTTCTTTTGAAAAGCTCGTATTGCTGAAAGCGAATATACCCGGTCATTGTATTTATTAAACAGTACTATCTGTACGTTAAATATGTGTGCATGTATGTAATATATGTACATAAGTAATAGTATATATATGTGTGAAATTCATATTATGAATATTGTAGTTTTTTTTTGTTTTTGAAAATATCAAAATAATTGATTCTAATTGGAGCTAATTGAATATCTAATTGCATTAGCAGAAGTCAATTAGATTTCTAATTGTAAAGGTTAACCAATTTTTTTTGCTAATGGCAACTAATTGCAATTAGTTTTACCATTAGAATAAAAATTTCAATTAGCTAATGGGAATTAGTTGAACTAATTCTAATTGTTTGATCAATTAGAGAATTTCACAAAAGAATGTTAATTAGCAATCATTAGCATTAGCTAATCATTACTTAACATGTATGGGTAAGATTGACACAAGTGAATAATCCATTCACTAGGGAGATGGAACGGTTTTACGGTTATTTTAGTTCCTATATTTAGTTCTAAAGCTATGTTTCCCACCTATTAAATATTTGACGTCCTACACGTAACCACAATTTTTCTTAAAGAATTGTTTGCTTTTGCAAAACGTTTGGCTCGAGCAAACATTATTTAACAGTTTCTAAATAACATTATAGAATTATCATCTTAGGAATAAAGTTTAGTAAATACAGTCGGCGGCACAATTATTTTGACAATTTGTTTCTTTGTCTATTGGTGTTTTTTTCGTCCAAGTGCGTAAGATTCCGTTACCTCAGCTTTGCTCAAAACAATATGCATATCAACAACAACACTTATGTAAAATATTTTTTTCCATTGTTTTGTGCACTTTCAAACTGCTGATGAGAATCATAGTAGGCAGTGAGTTTAGCTTCGGCGTAGGTATTTTGACATGCACTTCATATCGGTTTTCTAGCGTGTTCGTTGCATTTGACTGTCAACTGAAATTGTTCTAATTAATTTATCTGCCTTTACTTATAATTTTAATTCATCAGTGAAAACGGAAAACGAGTTAACAAATATTGTAAGATCCTCAATAGTAGCAAAGTTTAATGTCGGCTTCAAGGTGAGTTCAGTTTGTCGCGTCAAACTGCTTGTTATCAAATAAACAAATTTAAAAACAAAACCTTACCGCAATCCGGCGCGAAACGCAAAAAAACTCTAAGTGAATACCGAATCATCCTGCGAAATTTTAAAACAGACGTTCAGTTAATACCTAAAGATGCCGCAGATTATTGTAATAAGGCATTTATTACTTCAATTAATAAGCGGACGATTCGGCGCCGCTTGAGATAAGCATGTTTTAAGTCTTACATTGCAAGATATATTCCACAGATACCTTTCAAAACAAAATAAATTCAAGTGTTTAGCTTTTGCTAACGCACATGTCCAAAAGCCAGTAGAGTTTTGCAGAAAAGTTCTTTGGACTGATGAAAGCTCATTTGGATACAATTCATCGAAAAAGAAGATTTATATAAGACTTCCACAATTTCAAAGACAAAAAACTGCGCCAGTTTATTAAAAAGAAATAAGTGATTGTTCTTGTAGAAATAATTGTGCCGACGACTGTAAATAGAAATTATTAAAAAAAAAGATAAAGTTTGATCACGCATTTTTTGGATTTTATCGTCAAATATTTGTTAAGTCTGAATTAGGGTTCCCAGTTTTATTTTAAGCCGTATCCCTAATTTGCGATTTCTCATCTCCGAAAATCCCCAAAATAGCTATTTTCTTATCCCCAATAATCCCCAAATTTCCTTAAATTTAAAATACTTAATATTATTTCAATGGAAAAATATCCATACATTGATTTATTTAAATAAATCCATTTGCGTAATTCATATTATTAAAACTAATGTTATTTATTCTTTGAGTTCTACATATCTATGGACACATGTATGGTATGAAACAACGGTAACGTAAAAACGAAAAAGAAAAATCTTCTGATTCATCAGCCAATATAATTTTGTTTTACATGTTGTTTGTTTAAAAAATGCCTTCGAGATTGTTGAATAACTTTGTCACAGAAAACTGCATTATTTTAAAGTGTATTCTAAAAAGAGCTTCTAAAAACTCTTACATATTGCATTCTGTTGCAAATATTTTGGTTGTATTCATTATAGAAAAAGACTCGTTCAACAGAAGTAACACTTGTTGGTACAAAAAGCATATTGATAACTATTTCGACAAGCTCTTGAACAGTTATCAAACCTCAAAAATAGATTTAAATTTTTACCCACATTTTGGCCTAATCGGCCTAGCCATTGCAAAAATGGAATTTATAATAATATATTAACCCCAAAAATCCCCAACGAAAAATGTGCTTTTTGTTAAAGAAATAAAACACACAGCTTATTAAAAAGAACGTTATAAATGTATTGAATGTTTTCAAGGTAATGAAAAATAGTTTTCCATATTTTTCATTAAACAAACAGTTTTACAAAAGGTTATATGTATATACAAAGTTATTTTAAATTAAAGTACAATACATATATTGTTATGAATTGTATATTAACACTTTTCCCCAATAAATCCCCTGGGGATTTCCACCAAATTTTTATCCCCAATAACAAAAAATCCCCACTGAGAACGCTGGCCAGAAATGGCGATTTCTCGCCAAACGTGGCGATTTTGAAACGTGTTTGACAGTGGAATTTTCCATTTGGCGACTTTTTTTTATAGCGATTTTGGATATAACTGGCGATTTACTTGTGTATTTCCATTTATATTATTACAGCGATTTTTTAACAGTTTGTCATTCTTTGTTATTATTGCTTACCTAAAAAAATATGTCAACTTTTTTCACATCATTTTAAGTGACTTTTGTACTTAATTTTAGTTTTTTTTTAACTGAATATTTGATCTCCATTTTAAGTTATTTATAAAAAAAATAACAGAAACTAAACAAAATTTAGTTTCAGCGACTTTTTTGTGTTTTTTTCTCAGTTTTTTTTGGCGATTTTCGACTGAAATATTATATGTAATAGCTTTTTTGTATGCAAAATTTAATTTAAAAAAAAAAAATTTACGAAAACTGAACAAAATTTACGTTTGGCGATTTCTGAGATCCGGATTGGCGATGGAGCTAAAAAAAATCTTACAACCCTGACCTTAAGTCATAATATCATTATGTTTTGTTGGTTCCTTTCTTACGTTCGTAAATTTGTTTTTATTCAAATTAACTTTTTATTACAAAAACTAATTTGATTTTTGTATTTTTATGTATTCGAATTAAATCGGTTAACTTGTTTTTTTAACAATGTTTAACTAAAAAACCGTTTTTTTAAATAGCAGCTATTCGTAATATTCAATAACCGGTTTTTGAAAAAAGTCGAATAATCGACCTCCCTACCCTTCACCGGTATATATATATATATATATGTCAGATATGCTCAATTAAAATCAGCCAGATAGGTCCATAAATGGCTGAGGTATGAAAAAACCACGGCTGCCTCTAATGTTACCCATACATTTTTTTTCCTTATATCCGGAGGACGGCAAGAGCCAAAGTTTCCAAATAAGGAACAAGCATATTAGTCATCAATATAAAAGCTCTTCAAAATAGGCGGGGTTATAGAAGTAGGCGTGGAACTTCCCATACACACAAACTCTAAACTTCTTTATATATGGAGAACGAAAAGAGTTAAAGTTTCCAAATTAGGTACAGTAATCTCGGTTATCAAA
This sequence comes from Pollenia labialis, assembly GCA_949318255.1. Classification (NCBI taxonomy): domain Eukaryota; kingdom Metazoa; phylum Arthropoda; class Insecta; order Diptera; family Polleniidae; genus Pollenia; species Pollenia labialis. The sequence goes on along the minus strand of OX439141.1, from coordinate 67,802,121 downwards.
AAACAACATCCCACAAAATGTGGGCGGTATTGAAGTAGTCGGCGTGGCACCATATTTTTTTATATCGAAAGAACGGTGAGAGAAATATGGTTCAAATTTGGAACATATTAAAGGTCTGCATATGACTATAAAACCCGCACTAAAAACATGTTACACAAAAATGGTTACTTTAGGTCGTATTGTTCTTACTTGTTTAAATATATTTTGGTACCAAATTTTTTTAATTATGTACAAAAATGCTAATGTAAATATGTATGTATTAAGGATGACTGGTTTTCGTAAATCCCGGGATTTCAAAAAATAAAATTTACGGGATATCGGAATTTTTCGGAGTTTTTGAAATTTAAAAGATTAATTTATAGATTTTTATTAAAAAAGTCTTTATAGGAGGTTTACAAACAAAAGTTTTAAAATTAATTTATTATTTTAAAGTTTAATTTAAAGTAAAAATTGAAAATTGCGATTTTTTTGTAATTAATGATTAATTTAATTTCTAACAATGTGGTACATAATTGATTCAATTAAAAAAAATAATTATCATGAAATCCATATTTTATTTAATAACCTCAATTGATCCAAACTAAATAAAAAATATCTAATATTGAAATTGAAAAGACAAAGCTAGTAATTGATTTATTTGTAAATTCTATTGAAATTTTTTTTTAAAGGGACACAAATGGATAATTGAAATTTGAATTCGAAGTTAATTAACAAACTAAATTTATTTTCTTAACCATACAAATCTTATTTTAACAAAAACACATTTTTATACCCATCACCACTTATAAAACACACTAATTAAATTTGTAAAATCGCTCTATAAATTACCGTAGTTCCAATGCTCATCCTCTTAAATTATTTTCAGCGCTTCTGACGTTAAACTTTCTTTTTAATTGTTGGACACGCTTAAAAAGAATAACAAAGTTTCACCTTTTTCTTCCGTTTTCAATGACAGTGTAAACAGAGTTAATTAAATAAAAACAAGTAAAACAAAAATATTAAGAACAATTTTGATTTTTGGTTGAGCTGATAATTTTTAATTTGTGATATTTTTTTTTTTTTTAGTTAGGCTTAAATTTGATGAACTCACCGCAGGCACCGCAGTGATGAAGAGGTGAGAACGTCAAAGAATTCTGATGAAAGAATATGGTGAGTTTAAAAAATTTAAATTCAACCCGGGTTCGAGTCCCAGATCAGCCAAGAAAATTTTCAATAAATTTTAATAAAATTTCATGTTGTAAAAATTCCTTCCTTCAGTAAAAAATAATTTAATGAAAATTAAATTTGATGATCTTTATCCTGATTAAAATATCGACTAAAACCCATGAACAACTCTACAAAATAACTACAAAACTAATTTTTATAATTTAATGAAAATTAAATTTGATGAACTCAAGCCTAACTAAAAAATATCAAATAATAAAAACAAATAAATTAAGTTGCCAATTTCGGGTTTCACTAAATCCCGAAAATCCCGGGATTTTTCGGGATTGGTATTGGCATCCCTAGTATGTATGTATGTATGTTAAAATTAATTGAACATAATTTCGGATTTTTTTGAACACGCACAAACAATTTTGAACTTTTATAGACCCATGCGCAAGACATAATTTTAAGAGAACCTTTTAAATTATTTTTTTTTCATTGTGATTTTGTTTAATAAATAAATACATACATAAATCGAAAAATATGTCTAACAGATTTCTATGTAAAGCAACGTATGTTTTCCCTTCTTCGAAGGGTTATGGAATGTTGAAATGAAGACGAGAAAAAGGTCCACAAATTTAAGAGTTTTTTTTTTTGGCAAGGGACACATTTAATTAATGAGCAACGTAATAAAACAAAATAATAAATTTAATAAAACTTTTCGTTTTTTAGACGTATTTGCACAGACATTTAGACTTTTGTATCTTTAAATTTTCAAGAATATTACTTTGAGCAATAATAGAATTATAAATTCGTTCATTAAAAGAAAAACTTTCAAGTTACTCATTTTCCCTTCATCTTAGCAGAGTGAATAGGAAGGAGTATGTTTGTGGGAGTAAATTCATCAAAGTGAATTTATTGATAAAAATCTCAATATAAAGTTTTACTGCCAAGCAGTGGTAAAGTTTTAATATCCTCATTGCTCTTTATCCTCTTGATAACGTCAAAGTGTAACTGGCAGCATTTGATAAAGCTCAATGGAATCATTGACATAATTGGTAAAGTTATAATAAATCTTAAAAAAGGTCATGGTCAAACACAAGATACATACATATGGTGTCATAACTTAAGAATTTAAATACATATTAATTTTAATTATTTTTTTTTTTTTGGAATATAATAAATGGTTTGTATTTATTTTAGAAATTAAGGAAACGTTTAATAAAAAACTGAACTACAGGCTGACCAACTTCCGGAGATCAGCTTGTTGAATGAGCCGCAGCGATGTTCTGAAGACCCCTTATTGAGTAGAATGTCGACGAGTAGACTCAGATGGATCCGTGTGAACACTTTCTCGAACAAGTCGAGCATTGGTTTGGTTTATTACCTACTGAACCCTGGGTCTTAATAAAATTTAACAATTTTAACACGTTCTTGCATTGGGTATGTTGACATTATACAATTTTATTAAATTATTGATAACCTGTAAAAAAAGAATAACTGTTAGACCGGATGGAAACTTAGTTATTCCCTGCCCAGACTAGCAATTTTTGTTGCAGCAATTCTTGAGTTTATGGGTGAGAGAGATAAGAAGATTTGAAAAGGGGTACACAGTTTCATGTACTCTGCAATTATGTTATGTTTTTAATTCATATTTTTCAACTCGAAGTTGGTTGTAAATTTTTGGACTTATATGTATAAAAAATATGAAAATATACGTATGTATGTATTGCTAAACCAGAATTTCCTAATATGAACACTAATGAAATTTCACAGCAGAGTGGTGAAAAATGCAGCAACAAAAATTGGGAAAAGTGGACAATGACTAAGAGGTTGTGGCAATAGAATTGAGCACGCCAAGAAAAATATCAATTTAAATTTTAAAAGGCTCTTAATGGTTAAGCGTTAAAAAGCTGTTTGTAAAAGTTTTGTATTTTTTATAAAGTTTGTATATATAAAAATATTATTTAATGTTAAGTGTCTTAAATACCATGTATTTTATGGGAGCTATACACTATGGAACATTTTAACCCATTTTGTGGCCTCAATTATTTACAGCCCATTGACAGGACCGATTTAAATAATTTTTATAATCGACTTTTGGAAGCTTCCCTCTTAGCGTCCACTTACGCTCACGCCTTCTCACGCGTGACAGTTTCGAAGCACTCCTCTTTTAGATTATTTTAATTGCTTTAACCGTGCATTAAATTCAAGTACATCGCCATTCAGTGAATGTTACTGATTTTAGTACGTGGGTGTTACCTAGAAAAATGCGTTTTTTTTTTAAATTTTTGCAATTATCCGCAGCTGAAATATTTTAAATTTGGAAAATAATGGATTGTCCTAGAGAACGGTGATGTTGATATATAGCTATTATAGCTATCATCTGATTTCATTTGTTTGGAAATAGGAATGAAAACTACTTTTTAAGATCGCTTCAGTTATTTTGACTTAATGAATCTAATGCACGAATTTATGAATATTTTTCATAAAAAACCTACTCACTTATAACACATAAAATGTGCGATCCTTTTTGACTTCAGTTTCTGAAAGTACTAATCAAAACTAGCAAACCCCGTTTGGGGGTTTATGCCTTAGCTCGGATTTAGATTGGAAACTTAGATTGGGTACTGAGACAAAAATTGGCAAAAAAAAAGAAAAATTCAAATTTTTATGAAATTTTAAGTTTTAAAGACAGATAATTTCAATCGATTTACTAGATATGCCCTTGAGAAATTATACGCTTCATTTGAAAAAAAACATACGTACATACCCAGCGGGGGAAAATAGTAAAAAAGCCTTCTCAAAATTGTTTTGCCTAAGGCCTCCCAGCAGCATTCCAACTTCATATCTAGTTTACACGTCATGTCATTACAGCCTTTTCGCATCTATTCTGAAGGCCTTTTAAAAATAAGTAAGAGTTAAGTGGGGAACAGAATAGTCGCTGTAGTACAACGTGGCGAATAGCGCTACAAGCTGTGAAAGGTTAAAAACGGTAGCTTCAAAGTAGAGTCAACAGAATACGTAGTTGTATTAGTCGTTGCAGTTGAAGTTGAAGCGCAAAATTCGAAATTTTTAACTTTGTTGCGCTACAGAGCATTCGTTAGGTTCAGCTACTACTACAACTTCTTAATTCTGTTCCAGGCCTTAAGCTTTATCTCAAGCATAGTTTTTGTTGCTAGAATTGCGAAGTGAGTAAAATAATAACGGTTAATATTGAGTATTTTTCAAAAAATTTATAAGTCAATCCTACACATTCCCAGTAGTTGCATGGGAATGTGTAGGAATTATTTTAGTCTCCCTGAATATTTCAATTAATCTCTTCACAGTTGACGAAGTTTAAACACTATTCCGACCATATTTTGTATGCAATTTTCGAACTGCAGCTGCCAAGCTTCCATTATTTTTGAAATATTGTTCAATAATAAAGACACGTTGTTCTATCGTGTAACGCTCTATATTTACTAACCCTGCAGCCGTATTCTGTAATTCGCTTAGCTAAAGCTAAATCTCGATCGCTAAAATCCCTTAGAGAATACAAAATTGAAAAATTTTAGCGATGAAATTAAAAGCTAAAATAGCGGCAAATTAAATTTGTATGGCAATGCCAAATTTAGCAATGCACGTTACAGTATTGCATTCGTAGCCAAAAATCGCTAAATCAACTTTTAAAATTTTTAGCGATAGAGATTTAGCTTTAGCGAATTACAGAATACGGCCACTGAACTGTCAGCTGTTGAATTTTTTTTAGGGGTTGCCAATACTTTACTACATAAATGGCGACAAATTCAAATCTTGCGTTCATTTTGGGACACCCTTTATTTTCAAAGAATTTTAGTTACTGGGAATTATTTCCTTTCGAAGGTTACTTTATATTATATTCAACATTTTTATTTTTCGAATTTATTCTATGAGCTTTATAAAATACGTAACTGAAAATTAGCTCATAGAATAAATTCGAAAAATAAAAAAGGTTGAATATAATTTTAGTTACTCAACAGCCAGAATTTTTTATAGGAGCAGTAGAAAAATAACCTGTGCGTGTGGGACTAAACAGTTAGAGCATCTTTTTCTGAAACAACTTGTAGATATTGTGTTTGACTTTACACTATGCGACTCTAATAAAATTTTACAGTAATAAAAGATTTAATTATTGAAGAAACAGGAGGTTAAGGCGGACTAAAGACAAAGTCGGAAGTAATGCGAAATGCAAAGTCAACCTAAAATAATAAGGAATTTTTTGTAAGCTCACATGGAGGCACCTTTTGATGGAACCGGAGCAGTTATCAAAAGAAAAGTATGGCAGAAAACAAAATCTACCACAGGTAGATAGGGTACATTTAAACTGCAATATTGACCTTAGACCAAAGTAGATATGTATATTCTGGGTTCTTATAAGTAACAAAGTTGATTGAACGATTTCTGTCTGTCCGGGGTTATGTTGAAATTAGTCTTCCGAAGACTCCTGAAATTATGAGGACTTGGTTGTATATTGCAAATTTATATCACATATGCTTTTGAAATTCAGCCAAATCGGTCAATAAATAATTTTGATTTGAGCAAAACCCCACAGCTGCCTCTAATTTTACCAATAAATTCCTTGTTGCTTATTTTTCATTTTTTTTTTATATGTCTGGCGAACGGCAAGAGCCGAAATTTCCAAATATGCTACAAGCATCTTGGTTATAATGTGAGGCTGTTGGGTGGATTTCATTATTTGTATTTTTATTTCTACTATATAAACTATAACTGTGTTTTATTTTTTTGAAATTGATCAAAGTTGCTTGGAAATTTTAATAACAAATTTCAAAATATTAGATATTTTTTTTTATTACTAAAACAATTTTTGATTTGAATTGTGTGGAAAAAAAAAAATTCTGAAAGAAATCAGATTATTTTAACGTCAATGTTTTTTAAATTGTTTTTGCAAATTAATATTTTTCGATTGCAACTTGTTTAATTGTTGCAACAATCCAAGCATTTCGTCAACTAAAAGGTAAGAAGTTGTAAATTGTATTTAAGGGATATTTACATTTACAACCTTTTTCAGTGTGCAGTGGGAAAAAGGAGGAAACTCAAAAATCTGCTGTTACTAAAATTTGCATAAGGAAAGTTAACACGTATAATACGGTACTCCTTAATAGGAAGACAATTTTTGGGGAAGATAATAAAAGAAATATCACCCAACCAAACGCACCCAATCGAATCGTTCACGTTAATAATTTTGAAAGGACCGAACATTTTATAAAGTATATACTTTTTTTATGGTCAGGGCCTATCGGGCCAATATCGATATGACAATCAAATTGCAAAACGCCAAAAAACCATAGTCGTTTATAGACATAAACGTACAATCTTAAAAGATCAGTAAAAATATGTATCCATTGGTTGGCTTATATTTTATTACTTAAGTGCGTTAATTTACTATATTTATCTTTATTTTATTTATTTAACGATTGTTTCCTGTTGTTATATCAACTTCCCTTTTGTTTCCTGTTAATTAATTTCTAAGATGTAATCCATAATTTGAGTGAAAATTTAACAGCATTTTTAACATCAAATCATCGCGGACAACAGGCCTGGAGTCTACTTAAGATTTAAATAAAAATGGTGAGTTCATTAGAATTTTTTTTACTTTAACTTAATATAAATTTTCACTCAAACAATTTTTCTTAATAACTTAAAAAAAATATTTCTGATTTATCTTATATATACACCCAAACATAATTTTAAACCTTTATTTTTCAATGGAAGGAATTTACATTTCTAATTTCTTTAATGTTAATAATAATTTATCAATTTGGAGTTTTCTTATTTGTACATTAAAATTTAATTAATAATAACACTAAAAATAATTTTTAAAAGATTACTATTATTAAAAGAATAGTTATATTAGTTTAGGATGAAATGAATAAAAAATTTCAAGATTCCGATATGAAATTCTAAAGTTTTATTCTATTCTATGAAAAGTTAAGGTCAATTGTAGGTGAGTCAAATTAGGGCTATCTGGGAATTTATTTTAAACAAAGATAGCATGGCTAGGGAGGGTAATGAATTTGACGGAGGTTATAACAACAAAACCTCTTGAACGAAGCGATACTTTAAAGTTTCTTTTATTTATTTTTTTTGTTTGTTTTATTATTATGTATTTTTATTAGTTGGTTAGTAGACTTTAATATTTACAGCTACCTAAATTTTAAATGAATGTTCGAACCATAGTCTAACTAGCGAGAGGAAAGAACCACCCTCATTTCGACGAGCACGGCCGGTAACTATAGATAGCAAGTCCTCTTTATAGTTAGGGCCTTTTGTGGTTTGGTTCGTTACAATAAGTACACACACATATCTGTATATCTGGAGAACGAAAAGAGTAAAAGTTTTCCAATAAGGAACTCACATTCCGTTTATCAATGCACAACATCCAACAAAATGTTAGCGAGATTGGAGAAATTTGCGCGGCACATAACAGATTTATTTATATCTTTATTCGGCTATGGTTGTGCTAAGATTCATTCCAAGGACGTTCATATGTTCCAGAAAGTTGTTTACTGAGATCTTAGGTATATTTTTGTAGTTGATTATTTCCATGAATTTTGAACGGTTTGCAACCTATGGACCTGAACAGGCGAAAAAGGTAAAAGAAAATCGAACTTTTTAAAATTAATTTTTTGCGATTTTGATCTTGAAGATGAAGTTTTTTGATTTTACATGTTCACAATTTTATATGTCAAGGGCTACAACTTTGCTTCAGAAAGTAAAACAAAATTCCTAACTGTTTGCAAGATTGGAGCCTGATAAAATGGTCACTTTTTTTGCAAAAATTACACCGAATAATAAAGAAAAAACAAATGAAATTAAAAAACTCTTGGGAAATTTTTCAGTTTTGTGACAACCTAACCGGTGCACAGAGGGGTGAACAGTACCAAAAACGAGGATTAATTAAAAAATAAAGTTGGTTGTTCGTGTAAGTTTTTTTTACCATATAAAAGTAGATGAAATTCAACACGAATAACTGTAAAAATTGTGGATCTATGCTGTTTACTTTTTTTGTTATACGCTGCCAAAGTTGAAAAATATTTTATAATTTGGAAATATTTGTTAAGTGAAAATCTAAATATTTTAATTGCGATTTGAGAGAATTGTTTCCTAGAAAACACAATTTTTTTTAATGGATCCATGAACTTCCGGTATTTAACTAATTTACTAATAAATTTTTGTAAAGAAAAATATTGAGGAAGTATTCTTAATTTTTTTTTAATTGGTCAAAAAAATGTGTTTTTTTTAAGGAAATGTAGGGTTTCAAAATGTTTGTGGGAATACTTGGGCAAAACTTTTTATATATTCTTAAAATATGGTATTTCAACTTACATAATCTAAGAAAAGATCTTGCCCGTTTTTGCTCCATTAGAAAATATTTGAGATATTGTGAAACACATTAACTTGTTTTTTCTGTTTTGTTTTGTTTAAATGATTACACTACGTCACAAAATTTCAACAAAGTCGTGACCAAATAAATCTGACAGCTAATCTTTATGTAAAATTTTCCCCTGAATCCGAATATTAAGTCAGAATTGTCAAAAGTAGAACAGGTTTTGAGATATTCCAAAATAACTGTTATTTGTGTTTTTAAAAAAGATGATGCGACTGAAATTTAAATATCTTCAAAAACGGATTATTTATTTCATTCTTTTAAGTGAAAGGTTATAAAATTTCTAAAATAACTATGGATATCTAGTGAAGATTGGTCAAGAAATGACAGAGTTACAGGGGACAAAAGTTCAAGCTTCATTAAAAATTTTATGATTTTGTTAAATTTTGCTCTTTTCAAATTATTTTTTTAAACCAATGATTTAAGAATGTAAATGTTTTACTGCATGCGTTAATAGTTTATTTAAATTTAATTAAATTTTATTATTTATTTAATTTAATGAAAAAGCTACATGAGATTTAGTAAATAATGATAAAAAAAAACTACATAATTTAAATTTACTACAAACAACACTTGATTTGCTTATTCTGGTAAATATTTTCGATTTTGCTGATGATAACATGAAGATTATGACTTTCATGAAGGTGAAGAAAATTATGAAGATGATTTTTAATTCCATATTTTAGCAATAAAAGTGCCTTGTGTCAAAAAAAATACATATTTTTCGAAAAAATTATGTTGATTATATTGATTTTACAACAAAAGTTTTTTTTTATTAATCAATATACACAGAATCCAAAAAAAATTGTTGTCATAAATTACAGGCTTCCCTGAATTAATCCTCGTTTTGCATATGTTTCACCCCACTGTGCGGTGTTAAGAATCATTCCTTGGAAGTTAATATACTCTAGAAAGTTGTTTATTGAGATCTAAGGTACATTTTTGTAGTTGATTGTTTCCTTAAATTTTCAACGGTTTGCTACCTATGGACCTGAAGAGGGAGAAAAAGGTAAAACAGATCGTATGAAGATGAAGTTTTTTTGATTTTATATGTTCACAATTTTTGTTCTTTATGGCAAGAGATACAACTTTGTCTCATAGGGTAAATTCAAATTCCGAACTGCTTGCAAGATATTAGCCTGAGAAAATGATCCCTTTTTTGCAAAACTGACTTCGAGGACCCAAATTTTTGGGGGCCCATAAAAAAAGTGCATGACTTTGGGCAAAACTGGGTGATACGGGTCTTTTATTACGTAGTGGTGTCCGAATATGGTTATTTTTTTCGTGTTGCACTGTGTTATCTAAGAATTATTTATAGTTAAAAGTTATCTTGTAAGTTATAGTTTTATGTCATATTAGTTACTTAAAATTGTCAAGTATAATTTTCAATACAACTGTATTATTATTTTAAAATAATTACTTTATGAATTTGCCAGTCATTTCTAGAAAAGGTTTTAGAACATAATAAATTGCTATTACAGGGGGGTTCAGCAAAAGTCTAGAAATATTTATGAAATATAAAAAGGGGTGAGTAATGAATAGGGGTTTTTCCCGGAAATTATTTTAATTCCCGTTTTCCCGGGATTTTTGTTGCGGGATCCCGGGAAGTAAAAGTATTTATACTTTGAAATTTCTCTAAAAATTATCATCTCTAAAAATTATCATCTGTTGAAGGGTTGTCGATTAGATCAATAACAAGAACTGAGTACGTTCGTAAAACAATGTCTGCTGACGCAATAAATCTACCAAAAGCAGAATGTACCGTGTAACAGTTGATAATTAAAAAATTTAGTGAAGTGAAGAGTTAATAAAGAACATAACATCAAAATAAGATGCTGGCAGTAAATTTTAATTGTCCATGGACAAGTCTTAAAAATAGGAGATATCCAAAAATATCGCTCCTTTATTGCAGCAAAGTCATATCTACAAAAAAATGCGAGCTTGGCAAAATGCGATTAAAGTTTTCAAAATTTACCGATTTAAAGATACATATATTTTGCTATAACTTCTATCCAGTTTGAGATAAAATACCGATTTTTTGTTACGAGAAAGTATGAAGGAACACTTTGCTTAATTAACTTAAAATTAAAAATATTTTTGAGAGATGACGATATGTTTATAAGGTGATAATAAACATAAATTTGTTTCATTTTGTGACGGCTTATATAACCGGAAAGTGCTGGGAAACCGAAATAAAAAAACTATGAAAACTCGTGTAAGAAACTACAACATACAATTTTAAAAACACATTGTCCTAAAGATTACAGGTGGATCTTGTAAGAAGAAGTCCGTTTGATCCGTTTTTGCATCAACCTTGACATACATTTGACTGATACAGACGTTGTTTTTAAAAAAGAAAAATTACTTCGGATTGTGAATTGGAAAAATGCAACAACTTAAAACTTTTGCACTTTAAACTATTTGTCCAATCTCGGTAAAAAAGTGAACAAAATGTTTCGGAAACATGGTAATATGTTAATAAGATAAGAAATATACTCTTTGCCGACTTTCTAAACGCATTGAGTGCGTCTTAATGTTATTTCCTAAGCTGTTAAAAAATGTTAATACATATATTTATTTTAAATATATATACTTATAAAACATATTTATTTAAAATATTTTATCTATTTTATGAATTGTATTTTATGTTTAATGTACACTAAATTAAGAATATTAAATTTAAAAATGTCTGTAAGGATAATCGTCCATAGACAAATAAATAAATAAATAAATAAATAAAATTTACTTTTTGATCTCATAACTTGAGTACCACAATTTTTGTTTGTTTTTATAATTGTTTTATGAATTAAATTGTTATGTTTATTTTTATTTTTTTTTATTTTTAACGATAAACTCAGGGGATGCCCCCTATATATGCAGTGCATTGTGTTGATCAGGAAAATAAGGTTTGGGAAGGAGGAAAGAGGGAATAGTGTTTGTGGACATTTGACTTGAATCTTAATAAATTATAAGTACCGGGGAAGACCTCTGCGGGAAGTTTATTCCACATACGGATAGTTCGACTGAAAAACGAATTTTCTCTATAATGCGGTGTGCGAAACACAGGACAATCGACTACAAACAGATGTGATCCACTGTATGAGCGAGTATTACGAAGAAATACTCGGGCGGGCGGAATAAGTTCACTTATCTCAGTGGAACACCTCCCATGGTAATATCGATAGAAAAGTGTCACACAACCCACATTCCAACGATGCTCCAATGAGTCCATAGAGTTGGATACCCTACTGACATTGATGAGCTTCACCGCCCTCCTTTGTACACGGTCCAGAAGGGTCAAAATAGACTTTCAAGCCCCTGCCCATATATGGGAGTTGTATTCCATCTTCGGTCGGATATAGGTGGTATAGATAGTAAGGAGATCGGATGAAGTGAAGTAAGTCTTGCACCGTTTTAAAAACCCTAAACACTTGAATGCTTCTTTCGACACTTTAAAAACGTGTTTATTCCAGCGGACATCGCACTGTATTCTCATGCCCAGAACATCAAGAGTATCCGATTCCTCAATATCAATGCCACCCATTAATACAGATGACATAGTTGGTCCCACGGCCCGTCTGTGGGTCAACATACAACATTGGGTCTTGCGTGCATTAAATTCGACCCTATTCGCTTGACCCCACTCAGAGATTGTAGCTAGGTCCTGATTAAGAGTGTCATTCATATTTTGCCTTTTGCCCCCAATCTCAACAAGGCTTGGCCTATGATCGAAGGAATATGAATGACAAATGTTGCTGTCATCTGCCAAATATTTTTAATCTTTTTATCTTGTATCTAGAGCATAATGATACGAAGAATTTACATATAAAAGCGTAAGTTAATAATAATTTAAGTTCCCCTTTCAACCTTTAATTAATTTTTGTGGTATTTAGGCATTTCCTTTACTTACTTTGTAAACAAGTTCCCTTACGCTTTTTTAAAAAAAAGTTTTTTTCATTAATTTGAAACAAATTTACTTTGTATGATTTATATGGAGCGGGATCCCGGGATCCCGGGAAATTTAAAAATATTTCCCGATTTCCCGGGAATCGAAAAACTCCGGGGGAAAAAAACTCTAGTAATGAATAATTAAGTTGGTTTGTTTTGTGACATTAAATGGTTCGGTTCGTTACTTACAATATTGGATAAAAATTGTGAATGTTATAATTAATTTCAATAAAGTTTGTGAAGTGGAATAAATGTGTTTATTTATTTTGAATTGCAATTAAAAGAACTCAACGGCTTATTATATATATATATATATTGATTCCTATGGGTCCAAGTTGGAACAAAGGGCCGTAACGGTTTATTATAAAGGGAGTAAACCGAAATGCGTGTATTAAAGGAAAAACTTAACAATATCCCCCATAAAACTTTTTTTTCGGAATAAATATTTTTGCCCATGAACCATTTGATAAATTTAACAAATTTTGTTAAACTCGATTCATATTCGATCATTTCTCCCATACAAATATCAATCCCAAAAATAAATTGATGCCATATCTTCCTTATAAATGTTAATATTGATAAAAAAAATCAATTTAAGACGATCAACTGTTAAGTAACGATTTGCTTCTACTACCATTAATAAACTCTTTACATTGCAGCAACTTATAAAGTTCTTTTTCGTAATTCACACACGTATAAGCATATGCATGTAGCTTACACAGAAAAAAAATAAAAATTGATTTCAGTTAAAAACTTGTAACTCTGTATTATTTTTTTCTGTGTTGAAAATCAAGTAAATTTAATTGTATTTTATACAATTTGTTGAATATTCACAGGCACTTATGCCCACATATAAAAATAAATAACTTAAAAACGAAATAAATTTATATACACGAGTATTAATGTTATTTAAATATAATATTAACTTACCAATAGCATCATTTGGCTCCATATTTCATTTAATTTAACTTAAATGTGATTTAATTTATTATAAAGAATTTATTTGTTTTTTAATAGAATACCACAACAATATTTTTTATTTAAATATTCAACTTTTACGGGGTACTGAACAAAAAAAAAAAAATACAAAAAAACAATAACAATAACAAAAAAATATGATTAAAATCAAATACAACAAGTTTTAATTGTATTTATTTATTGTACAGAGAATAATCACCGCAACTGAAACTGGTCACGACATTTACACCGACAAGGCACAAACACACAAATTGCGGTCTTTTAGTTGCTTAAAAGAATGTATTCTTAATATTAATTTTCTCAAAACTTAATTTTCACACAGTGGGTCCCTTTTCTCGGAGAAGGTCACATTTGTATAAAATAAACAAGTTAAATAGTAGTGTCGGTCAAGTCCTATACCCTAATAAAAATTTTCATAATTTTGCGAAGCACTAAAATGGTACATTACAAAAATAAGCGCACAATTGTGCGCTACGCAATAAGACATACAAAGATGCAGTAAAGTAACAGAACGAACTCATAACAATTTTTATTAAAGAATATCAACAATTCAGGTGCCACCGCATTCCCTTACTACGAAGCAGGTTTGTAAGGGAGAATACTTGAAAATAACTGTAGCAAAATATTAAGTGCGTAAATCTGATAGCTACACTCACCAGTTTTTGTAAGCGCTTTTTGTGTTAAAAATACATGCCTTCAGTAAGCGAGATGGTAAGCAAAGCTCTTCAATTTCTCTCTTACAACCCTGCTTCGCTTGAATCACAATTTTTTATTGGGACCCTACACCACAGTATTTACAGACGAATTTGTTGGGTATTCCATATTTGGGACACCTGGGCAGTAATTGACGCACCAAAACAATATTATGTTATGAGGTTAAGATTAATATAAAAGTTATGTGTGCTAAATATAATCTTTAAGCAATTTTTAGAAACGGTATTTAAAGGTCAATTCTGGGTCTGCCATTTCAAAATTTTGCAAAGACGTACAGCTACATATATTTTTGCGTCGAATTGTTTATAAATACTAGCATAACTAGCCGGAATGAAATTTGCTTGGGGACCATGTGAAATTATAGACCGATTGCCCTACAAATAATTTTTAGGAGGATCCAACCACGAATAGAGTACATAAAAGATGACAACTGAAATAATTCTAAGCGATAAAGGCCTATCAATTAAGCCCTAACATTACAATATGTCAAAGAAAAAATTAATATACAGTAAAACTTTGATACAACGAATCTGGAGGGGATCTAAAAATACTTCGTTATAGCTATTGACTTATTTGTTAATATCATCAGTAAAACTTTGGTATAATAAAATTTAAATAAATACAAAAGAAATTCTTTGTAACTATAGTTTTTTATCCGACTTCTACATTTGTGACGCTATTCATACGGGACTTTTAAGTTTTGTTTTATATTTAATTTGACTTCATTGTGACTTCCTTATGTATGGAGGCTTTTGCATTAGAATATCGCTATAAAGAGTCGTTATAATAATTACATTTTGTGTTATTCTTACTTCCTTGTATAGAGGCATTTGGAGGCATAGAAGCATGAAAGATTTAGGATTCGCGACAAAGCTAATCAGTCTTCTCAAAAGGGTAACGAGTGCCAACATAAATGTCATAATAGTAAAAAATGTGTATTTTGAACCGTTTCATACAAACACCGGGATAACACAAGGTGACAGGCCTTCTAATGAGCTATTTATACTTATGATAAAACAAGTTTTAGGAATCCCCTCACCAAACACAATATGAAACACTAACACTTAACTACTACTATCTTTGGCAGATGACAAACACCTAATTCCTATGAAAGGAGCTTTCCATGGACTTGTCTGAATTAGGATAAATCTAAAGTAACGCTTCGGAACTAAAAATATCGACCAATACCGCTTCGAAAAGCTTATATCTTCTTATACTTAAGGAGCATATAGACGACATGTTTTTGTCATCTGACATGTCAAATTTTCAAGTCACATGTAATTGTGAATGTCTGTCAAAATCGCCGTTTTACATAAGGTTTATAATATTCGGTCACACACGTACATGTAATTTGCTTCTGACATTGCCTCTGTTTTTTTCGCATTGTTATTGCAGAAACCAAAGCAGTGCTCGGTTTTAAAATAGCTTGCTGCCGCCTTGTAATTTTTTATTTGCGCCGTAAAATAGTTTAGCCATCTTAACATTTTTTTCTTTTAATTCAAAGATACCAATTTAGGATTTTATAATAAAACGGTTTTTATATATATATTCACATAAATTCTTTTCAATGGTAAGATGATCAAACATATCTCGGTATTATAAAAAATTAACTTCAGCCGGCTAATGATTCCGTCAATAGTGAACGCCGCTGCCGGGTTCTTTTGTCTTTAGTGGTTTTATCCAACCAAATTTTAACACAATATCAATTTTTGATGCGGCTTAAAGGCTCAGTTAGCCGGGAGTAACAGTAACAGTAACGTTACCGTAAACAAGTTATACCAATCTATTTCTTACAGATTGAGACGTAACATCTTACTGTTAAAGGCAAGTTTACACTATTATACTTTGAATTCATACATGTAAAAACTCAAGTAATGTGTAAAAGTCTGATAGTGTGAATGCGTGTGTGATGAAAAGGACAAGTATTATTGAAAAAAGTTTGACATCCAATACGACTTCATCGTTTTTGAAAAATTTCTAAACAATAATACTTTTCATTGGATCAGGGTTGCATTTTATTTCACGTGTGAGTGTTTATACTTTGTGGGATGGTGTGAACACAAACTGTCAAGTTAAATTGGATTTTTTGACAGTCGCAACAAATCTCATTAGATTTCCATCTAACAAAGTATTATGAGATAGTGATAGGACGTAAGACTTGTGAGATAGGAAAAACTAGCCTTAACTATAATTGTTCTAATTATTTTACACACAACAAAATTAATCAGCTGATTTGCAACGTTACTGTTACTCTCGGCTAACATAGCCTTAAGCCTTTTTTTTGCAGATTTTTTTTTTTTTTTTGAGAATGAGCTTTATGTAGGGTAAATTATAGTCCTATATTGACGGAATTAATTTTCTAGTATAAAGCGGCCCATACACTTGCAATATTATTGTATATGCTATTCGCAATATTATTTTGATTTTGTGCTATATTATGCAATAGTCGCACAATGGTTTCATTCATTCAATAAAAAGGTAAACATAACCTATAGGAATACCATAAACAGCATTGTACAATGTTGTCAACACACATCACATCTTTTCGTTGTGCAATAAAAATCAACAGTCAATATATTGTGCCACCCATATCCCATACACATTGGCGATTAACAATTTTATTGCAAGTGTATGAGCCGCTTTAGCAACTGCAATTGGCAAAATTTTACAACAATTTTATTCAGTTTAACGGTTAAAGGCGTAGTAAAGTGTGTGGGTTTTACATGGGCCGTATGATAAATTTGACTCGATCATTACGAAATTTAGTGTTGTATTTTCGAGTAAATCTTTGTTGGACTCGTATCTTCAGTTGTTTTATCCAACCAAAGTTCACCAGAATATCAATATTTGTTGCGGTTTACTATGTTCGCTCGGTGGCCGAATCTCGACCACTTGACATTTACTGTAAACATATGTACATACATACATATATCCTTTATTCGTTACTTTTATTTCGCTTTAAGCCATAAAAATTGTAATTAATCAAAAATTATTAAAAATAAATCACTATTACCAAGGACTTCAGTGCAGCAACACAATACATTTCAAGAGAATCAGTGCGTTATACAGGTGTGTAAATGTGTGTTTGCAGGTACAAACAAAAACGAAAACATTTCAAAAGAACAACAAAAAGCATTGGTACTTTCAACCACCGTCAACACATGTGTGAACGTGTGTTTATACCCTGCAAATAATAGGACCAGTCCAAACACGCGTGTAAAGAGTAGCCCACAAGGGACTAGGACTAGTCCAAAAGTAACCCAAACGTATGGAAAAAACATGGTCTATTTAACATTACGATGTCCTAGGGCAGGACCATATAACCCATCTTTGGACTACAAAGGAGTAGTTTTAAAACTACTCCATTGTGTACACAAGAGGTTTAGTTTTAACTTCGTTTAAAAACGAAAACATGTGGTTAAAAAACGAAGACATGTCGTCTCACTACAAACACTTTTTAACAATGACATGGTCCATGCTTGCATTACATCGGACCAGTCCATTTCATGAAATTGGATCAGGTGGTCCAATAATATTTGCAGGGTAAGCAAATGTAAAACGCTTTTTTACACTTTTATCCTAAGAATAAATATAGAAAAATCTTTTATTAAAATTGGCGGACGAAAGATACCCTAAATCCAGCGAAGGCAAAATTGTTCCCGTATTTACATTTATATGTATAAGATTTAGCAAAAAAAAAATAAAAAAGAATTTAAAAGTCATGATTTTTCTTATGTTTTCGTAAAAATCGTGGTATAATGGACTAACATTTTATAAAATAGATTTTAAAAATTTTGGGAATACAAAATTTATCGTAAACAGATTTTCATATGACGTGCTAAATTTCCAATTTTTTATATTTGATAAATACACTGAAGTTGATGGTTGAGGGAAAGCTATTGAATTCGTTAGTTTAGTAGCTAACTTCTAAAATGTTGTGGATGTGTGTCCTTATTTAGCTTATTTTACCCGTGATGTTAGAAATCAACATAAGTTGTGGGTTCCTAAAGTGTTATGCTTGAGATGTTATACAAATCCGAATTGTTGGTATAGGGGAACAATGCAAGAAAATTTAATTTGGCTATAATGGTGTGGACGGAGCCAACGAATCATACCGTGGGCAAAAAGTCTACTGTATTAAAAGAAGTTTTCTAAAATATTAAAACTTTTTTTTTCTTTTAATTACCTAAACCCTGCGAAGCTCAGCACTTTTCTGCAGGAAAGAAACCAGAGTCTCTGGCGGTAATCGAACATCTTTTACAAGCATTGAATACTTTTATTGATGTCACAAAGATTTGCCTTGGTAATAAGAAATCAAATGATATTTTTTTTTTTATAGGGATTAAGATTTCAATTATTACTGTTTATCTGGAAATTAAGGATATGATATTTTTATAACTTCAAAGGCAAGCCCAAAACACAATTACGAGGACAAATTAGCCCAAAGCGTTCGTTTTGAATAGATCGGAATTTAATGGAAAACATATTTTTCCATCAAGCTTACCAGCCAGGTTTTGACTCCAATTAATTCCAGAAGTTTCGGTCGAAGAAACAAATTTTTTTCTTGCCTCGAGTAAAGTTTTAAAATTTTTGACAAGCAGAAAACTTATGTAAATAAACTCTTGTTATTAGAACTTTTCAAGACCAGCTGTAATAATTGCAATAATTTTAATCATTATTAACTTTCCTATCAAAAGGGGATATTAATATTTTAAAATCTATTTTATAGAAGTTTAATTTGTTAATAACAGCGAAATTCTGGGAATTTAATCGAATAATAAAATTAATAATCCGTCAATTTTTAATATTTTATCGCACACTTACTTAATTCAATGTTTATTTACTGGTACATTTTATTATCTTTAAATGTTTTCTTAATAAGCAATTGATTTATTTTATACCGACTGCAGATATTTTAGTACTACCTACAGTGTAAAACTTGCGGTTTTTTAATAAAGTTTTTATACCCTACACCACTAGCTATGAATGAGGGTATACTGAGTTTATCATTCTGTATGAGACTTTTTTAATATTCAATTACTACCATATAAAGTATATATATGTATATATTCTATGACCTAAAGTCATGTGGGAAACACCTTCACTCTCGAACATCTCAAAAAAAAAAAAAAAATATTGGTGTCAAACTGGTTCTTATCCAGCTGAATTGGCTTAGTATGAAAAGGGTTATGAATCCGAATGTAGAACTACTGTGGAACCCTAAAAATTGATAATATTGTTAAAAAAAACTAACATAAATGTTGGCGGAATGCACGTATTAATATTAGATTATGCACAAATTCGTTTTAGATAACTTCAAATCACCAGAGGTCCCATATAAAGCCTACACCCATGGGGAACAAATTATTAAATATGTTTTTTTCTTTCACCAAATGAGGACAGCTTTTCTTTTACCACTTTCCAAAAATAAAGAAATTTATTTTGTGCCACTTTTTGCACCAAACGTGAGCAATTGTATTTTTTCTAAGGACATATAGTTTGTCTCACGCCCACTCCTACAAGCCCGCCTTCTTTTTCAGTTGTTGGTCATCAATAACAAAGCTATTTCTACCAAACATGAACAATTTTACTCTAAACGTTTTCCAGATATAAAGAAATCTATTTTGCGCCACGCCCACTTTCTTTTTTCTATATTTTAATAGGTTATATGCTATTAGGTACAGCCGTTCTCGAGTTATAAGTGGTGTAACTAACACAACTTTCGTTGACTCTTATTAGTAAGTTTTTGGTTTTTTTTCCCGAAATTTTGCAAAATTTCCATATTTTTAATATCGATTCTTCTCACTTTGACGCAAACTTTTAAAGAAACAGCATGCAATAAAAAAATAGATCTTTTTATATTTCTCATTTTTATTTAAAGTTTTTGATTTTTATCAAAGTCATTTTTGAGAATAGACAATTTTTGATTTTTTTTTGCAAAAATTTCCAAATTTTAAATATTTATTCTCCTATTCGGGGCAACAACAAACTTAACAAATCATCAAAAAAGTTCCAACTATTTTTGAGTTATGAATGCAGCAACACACCCCACTTTGTTTTATGTACATAACATAAATTTTAGCGTATTTCTTTTCTAATTTCCGTCTGTTTTTCAAGAACACAAAATACTGTGGTTTAAAACGTGCATTCAAATGTACGCACTTGATTGGATAATTTGCGTAAGCAAATTCTGTACTGCCGTGTAAAAAAACAATTTTTATAAAAAATATTTTTTTACGTATTTTTAAAATTGGTGCATGGCAAAATATGTCTTGTATCAGTTGTATCTTTATATTGACACACATTGAAAAAGACATGGTGCTTTTGCCATACTTTCTTGAAAGCGGGGTTGCTTATATGAGATGTTCTTATATCCTTTATCTATGTACTGTCTATATCTTCTGTCAAACTTCGTGATTCCCCCTCTGAGAAATCATAAATAGTTATTGGGGTAAAATTCTTATTATATTGCCAGAAATAATACCATGCAATTTTGTGGTCATCGGTCCACAACACGATGTGCCAGTAGAACATTTTTCGAAGTTTTTCAAAATAACCGTTATTGGCGCTTTTTATAAAGATGATGTCACTTAAAGGCAAATATCTTCAAAAATATTAAACGGATATTGGTATTTCTTTTTTTAATGAAAGATAATAAAATTACTAAAATAACAATGGATTGCTAGAGAAGATTGGTCAAGAAATGACAGGTTACAGAGGAAAAAAGTTTAAACTTCAAAGAAAATTTTGTAATTTTTTTTTCCAACTTTGCTGTTTTCAAGTAATTTTTTTTTACGATCTGTGGTTGTTTTAGTAATTTCATTATCTTTGAATATAAATAAAGGAATACAAAATCCGTTGAATATTTTCGAAGATTCTTTTATTAAAGTGACATACATCATCTTTTTAAAAACCGCCAATAACTTTTGTTGAAAATTAGTGACACACTGTTATTTAACGTAAAAAACTTCTCTACTCTATTGAAATGTGGTCTTATTTTAAGTTTTTAATTACCAAAGATCACTCTACAGAATATGTCCTGTGGTTCCTAAGAGGAACAAAGAGCCACAACAAAATAATTTACTATTTGTGGCCGAAAATCATTTAGTATTATAATTTATTTAAATTAAGTCAAATTAAGTTTTTTATGACTAAATTAATATGGTCTAAGCTGCAACCAATTATATTTCTGGCAATGTTTTTTAAGAATATTGGTTAATAATTTTTAAATCCCATATAGAGCCCTCTTCTGACATATTCTGTTATACAGATATACGAACTAATTCGTCAAACTTGGGTCCATAAATCGTCAGTAGTTCACTTTTAGACCCAGAAATCGTCAAAATTTCTTTTAACCGGATGCTTTATATTTCTAAGCCGTATAAATAAAAAATTATTTGCTTTCGTTTATTAAATTGCGCGTTTATTAAATTTTTGATTTTATTTTACAATTTATAAGCATGTATTAAAAAATATTAATGCATCGAATGCAATCTGAGGGGTAGGCAGGCAATTTTATAGCTAAGAGAGCAACTTGGTTTTATCATTCAAAGATACAAGCACAGATGCTTGAGTATTTGTTGAGTGGGTTCATGTAAAATTAAATAAACAAAAAAATAATAATATTATTTACAGTCATTTAAGTTGAGAGTAGGGTTCCTCTTTGAAACAAAAATATCTATTCCAGAAATTCCCGGGACAAATAACTTTGAATGCCTCCATTGTCATTTTGTTAATTACTTTTACTTTACACGGAAAAAGGCGAAGATCGGCTTTTGTTAAAATTGAAACCAACAATTTTTTTTTATTTTTTTTTAAATACAAGCTAATCGGTTTTTTTTGCTGGTTATAAACTTTTTTTTGCATGAATGACCATTAAGTTTTTTTTTCATAAAATGTTCAGGAAATAGAAGAATATTTTAATAAGGGATATAACGAATATCGATATTTAACTGTCGATAAGACGATTCTTTTTAAATTTAGTTTAAAAGATTTTTGAAGAAAAAATTAAATTTTTAATCCTTTTTTTGCATAACAACTAATAAAGAAATAAAACACTAAAAAGCCCAGCCTAAAACCATAACTGAATAATTAAATTGTTTCTTTTAACCCTTAAAGCCTTTTTACACTTGCCAAGATTTAACATTAATTTGCGAAGATGTTGGAATTTTCCCATAAGAAATACACAGGGCTAAAAATCAAAATTTTTCTAATTCGGTATCAAATCTACTTTAGTACACTTGAATTAAGCACATTTTCGGATTATTTTAGGTACGAATTCGGATTAGAACAATTTTATAACTCTTGAAGCAAGCGCATTTTCAGATTGATTCAATCTTAGTTTTACTTAAATCAATCTAATTTTCGGATTATTTCAAGCACGAAATCGGGATTGAATATGGATAATTTAAGTATTTTGCAATTGAAAATCCGTACTTGAACCAATCTTTCTGTAATTGATTCAAGAAAATCCGCTCATCGTACTATTAATACCGCTTCGGATTGATTTGAGTACGGATGGATTGATTTTTATTTTGAGTGTAGAAATCAATTTTTTAAGATACTAAAAACGACATTATCGATTTCAAATCGTTTTGTTTTCAAACTCGTTTTCCATCACATACCAAAATATCTCTACTCTACTTGAGTTTTGTTTAGTTTAACTTGAATTCAAATTTGATTCGGTATCGGAGTCGGTATCGCCGATATTTCCTTTTGAGTATGGTTATGGCCCTGATTTTAAAATGTTTTCGGAAAATTAGAAACCCTAGCTCGGATAAATTGCGAGTGTATTGTTTTCGTGTCGAAAAAGTCAATTTCAGTTCAACTGGTTTATTTTATTTACATGCATACATAGTATGTATGTATGTATGTATGTGTTTGTATGACGTATGCTAGTGTGTTGACAATGACGACTTGCGTATGGCTCTGTGAACTTTACATCAATTCATAAGATATTTTTCAGTTTTGGGTTAAATTGCGTTTAAATTATTTACATTAATTTTTGTATGTATGACGTTAGCGAGTGTGCTGACAATGGCGACTTGCGTATCTTTTTGTTAACTTTACATCAATTAACAAGATATTTTTTAGTTTTTAGTTTAAGGTTCAATTGGGTGATTAATTACAACACAATTAAAGAAAAACTTCTTGCTATCAGTTGTTTAAAATGAATTTTATTTTTTTCGTAGTTTGTCTTTGTCGTTCTTGATGTTCATTTAATCACGTTTTAATTCAAGTATGGGTTTCTTTTGTTTTTAATTTTGAGTTAAGTATTTGCACACTACGAGTAGAGCTGGGTTATTTAATATACATATTTTAAAATTATACTAGTATTTATTTGTTTTTTTTTTATTTTTTTATTATATTTAGAAAAACAAACAACCATTCTTTTAAACTGGTTTTGAATTTTTATACTTTGTTATTTAATTTTTTTTTATAATCCATACAAGTAAACATGTTCAATAGCTTTAGTCATGCGCGAGCTTTTTTATATTTTTTTTGTTTTTACATACTTCTTTTAAATAACATGCGAAAGATTGAACATACACTTTAATACAATGTGTATGAATGCACGCATACACATATAAACTTTAATAAAAATTTTATGGATTACATATTTTGATATTTCACAATTTGCGATTCGATCAAACGATCAGCGAGTGACTTAGACCGACTGTCAGCGTGTTAGCCAGCTAGACATTTATCCAGCTACCAAAGCTAAGTCGTTACAGGGAGCTGCTTATAATAATAAAATCATAAATTGTGTGGTATATTTATCAAACACAAATATTATCAACGTTTTAAAAAATATTACTAATTAAATTCGAATGTCGTATTTAACAAATCGCAAAAATCTATCCGTACATGGCGATAATCAGTCGTACTTACTAATTTACGACTATTTAAAGCACTTGATTTTTTATATTCTTTTTCTTTTGTTTTTGTTTTATTAGCAATATTATTATTTTAATGTTATTGTTATCTTTTTTGTATTTGTTATTATTTTCTTTGGTTTATTAATCGAAATAGGATGTTTCTGCACACTTTTAGATTAACAATTTGTAACTGTGTAGTGTTTTTCAGTTAAAATTGTTTAACTGAACTGTGATTTGCTACTGTTTTTATTTTCACGAGTGCAAATTACAAACAAATATAATAATTGGCTAATTAAGACTTTTTAAAATTTATTTTTTCCTTGATTTGGATTTTAAGTATCTTAAATGTTGGAATGTTAGTTATTTTTTCCGCCTTTAAAATATTGTGTGATAAAAGATATTTTTTATTAAGTTTTTTTTTTTGTAAATAAATCCACCGAACTCTATGTATTTGAACGATGTTTAGCTTACGGTTTCAAAATAACGACTAACTCTCCATTGATTAGTGAGCGAGTATCGTTAACATCAAGTAGCTTTTGAGCAAACTTTGTATTTCGGATACGTTTGTTTTTTTAAAGCATTCGTTAAATACATCATACACCATACTGCAAGTTGCTATTAAACACATACATACATACATACTAACTTACTTACTTTTTTACCTTACACTCAAAAGTAAAAGTATGTAACTAGGTACGATAAATTATATAATAGAGGAATTCACCGTTTGCTATTGCAGACCTTTTACATGTTGTAGCTTGATAAATTTAATTTTAATTTAATTTATTTTATCAAAACTCTTGCGTTCTGCTTGAGATCCGTCATAGTTTTTTACAAATAGTAAAGTTCGATTTGAAGTTATAATCGCAACTGTTAAGCAATTTGCGATTATCAGAACATATCTGTATGGAGATCCAACGTACCAATTTTTTTTGTTGCTAAAAACAAGCAAAAACGTAGGCATAACAATGGCAAAATATTTGCTGATTATATTGCTGGAGACAAGGCGAATTCAACTACAGGTGGTGTCGGAACTACAACATGAAAATTCTATTGTCAATGCAATTTCAATCAAATAAAACGACCAAGCGATCTATCAAATAAGACTTTCCAGCCGGGTGGTGTTTAATTCGCGTTCTAAAGGTTTGTTTCGTATAAACAGTTTGAAAATTAAAAATTTTGACATAAACAGACGCTTGCCGCTCTTATTTAGGTAGCTCAATTATACATTTCTAGATGAGCTCCCTTGTCAAGAAAGGTAAGCGTTTTTTCAAACATGAAAATTCTATTGCAAATACATTTTTAATAAAAAAAAAGATTTTCCACCTAGGTGGTGTTGAATTCGCGTCCTAACGGTTTTTTCCGAATAAACTGTGTGAAAAAATGTGGCATAATACACACGCTTGCCGCTCTTATTTAGGTAGCTTAGTTATAATGGAAACCATTAAAAAGACGATAATATTAAAAAAAAAATTATAAAAATAAACCCGGTAAAAGTTCAAGCAGTTCGTTCACATTTTAATGTTTAAAATCGTAGTATATTTAAAAAGTTTTAAACTAAATATTAACTGCGAATTCCTCTACTATTATTTATTGAAAAGTAAAAATTTATAAGGCTGTTGAGGGGTACAAACCAGGGCTGTAGAGTCGGAGTTGAGGTTTTTGTGCCGGAGTCGTAGTACCCACAACACCTTGCGACTCCGACTCCAAAGTTTTTCGGCATAAAATATTTAAAAAAAAATTTCCAAAATAAAAATTATCTTCTAAAAATACATTTAAATTTAAATAAATGGTTTATGAATACTGTTTCCAAATGAGAGGCGATGGACTAAGCGCTCTTCATATAAATTTTACTACATAATCAATCGCCTGTCATTTGGAAATAGCACATTAATGTTTGCGTACGGTAATTTCTTCTCAAAAACTCTAATTTGAAAAAATAAAAGTTAACATCACTGAGTCCCATATACATTTAGCATCAAGATTATAGTAGAAGTCGGAATCGGAATCGTGAGTCGGAGTCTTACTTAAAAAATTTCAGCGTTTTGAGTCGGAGTCGGAGTTGGTACTTTTTTCGGAAGACTCCACAGCCCTGGTACAAACACTGTTGCCAATTTAAAAATTTTCCCGCTAAATCTAGTTGAATTTTTTTAAATTTGTTGTGACAATTCACACCTTCAAGCTTGCTTAACAATTTGAAACAAAAGATAAGATATTGATCTAAATTGTTTTGATAGATCCCAATCAATATAATTCACTAACTTTCATCTAACAAATTTTGTCTAGTTGCTTAAAACGGCAAATAATTTCCAAAAATAGCGTAAACTTTTTGGCGTTTTATATAAATATAGGCATTTGTATTTTCTTAGTTTGCCATTCCGTGTGAAACTGTTTTAATAGTCATCTAGGGTCCCAAAAAATATATATGTAGTTATTTTTTCTTTTCGTCTGTTGAAATAACGCTCACTTCGTTTAATTTTTGTCATCCACTATCCGCTCAAAAAATTTAGTTTTTGTCTTTGATATCAGTCCACGATTTGCCTGCAACTAAAGTTTGTATTAAACAAACTTTGAAAAATATAATTGACGAAAAGGGAAATAGTAAAGGTAGAATGACACAAATTTGTCTATATTGTGGTGGGGTATGTTGTTCATTTAGGATCCAACTATCAGTCTAACAATCTGTTGTTATCTTTCAAAGAAATACAAACAAAACAAATATTTATTTTCCTAGTAAATAGAAAAGCTGTTAGCAAATGGACTCATTAGCTGCGTTTTTTTACCCCAAAATTTGTACAAATTTGTACTGGATTTTACTGAAATGCGTTCGCGTACACATTAATTTGTAAAATTTTCACCTACTGGATTTTTGTTTGTTTTTTTTAGTGCTTTGACAGCTCGTGATGGAAAAACCCGATAAAAATTAGAGATCACATTGATTTTAAAGTAATCCACAGGGTAATAAAAATTGAATTACGTACAAATGAGATAATCCACTCTCAAAATGTTGTATGACAAATTATGTAATTAGGATCATAATTAGGCTGTGAATTACGATTGAGAGAGTGAATTACGAAAAAACGCTGCCGTGCGAACATGGTATTATGTACTATGCATTGAAGTGATTTGTTAATCACTTCAAATTGACATGATTACAATTCGCTGAACATACCTCAAACTGAGTATAATGTAGAATCGGCCAACATGAAGGTGCACAACCGGTCACGATTTCTGCTTAATGTTTTTATTTTTTTCCTTAAATAATTCAAACATTTTCACAATTTCATCATTCAAATTATTGAAATAATCTTCTGATAACTTTATACCTAAAAGTATTTTTTTAACCATCAATACTTTAAA
This sequence comes from Pollenia labialis, assembly GCA_949318255.1. Lineage (NCBI taxonomy): Eukaryota > Metazoa > Arthropoda > Insecta > Diptera > Polleniidae > Pollenia > Pollenia labialis. Next base: position 67,774,668 of record OX439141.1, on the reverse strand, counting down.
GAAATATAAATTTGTTTGTTGTGTATTTTTTCTTAATCATCTGTCATCTTAATCATCTCAAATGTAATATGAACGGCTTTGATTAGCTAAATCAACATTTTGCTTAAACCCGTTTAAAACCCCAAGTAGCATCAAGCTAGTTTTTGCATATAAGGAGGGTTGGGGCTTACTTTGCCCGACCAGTGTCAATTCTAAAATTTAGAATCTAAATATAAACCTAGCAAGCATATGAAGATTGTGGGAAATTGTTAAAATTGTATTAAACTTATAGGTACATTCTCTTAGTTTCGTGAGTATTTTTTGGACTTCCTAATCAGCGATGCCAACTAAGTGCTTTTGGCAATATTTATGGTGCTTTTTGATGTTTCAAAACGCCAAAATTTTATCCTAAGTGTCAAACCTAGAAAAAGCACTAACTTGGTGCTTTTTCAATTTTTCGTTAGTGCTTTTTGCAATTTTAATTCTTTTTCTACCATTTTTTAAAACTACAATTATAGGTATTGAGAAATTTTGAGAAAGCCTGTAAAGATTTTAAGATTTCAAATAATAAAAAACAAGATAAAAGAAAGCTGCATTCGTTTTGCCAACAACTTTATTTACGAGGTTAGAGCTAGGCTTTCTAGCAATTTGGAAATTTTACAAAACGTTTCACTTTTTAGAGATGACAACATATTAAGTAATCGTAATACAAACGATCTATTTGTACCTATGCGATAAACATTTTTTTTTAAAGATGTAGACACTGTGTCAAAAATAGAAAATGGCTTGGAAAATATTAGAAATTGTGAATGGAAAAATAAACAATGACTTTGAGTCATGTAGAAAATTTAAAAACATGCAGTAGGAAACCATACAAAAGAGCACAAAGAATTTAAAAACATATAAAGAGTCGTAACTTAGTATAAGCAAAGTGTTAAATAAATTAAAAACAGCTGACAGAAAATGCTTTTATAACGAGCGTTGTGTAACCTGCCATTTTTCATGCGCTTTAGTTTTCAAACGCACAACACTCGTCTCCAAATAACCGCGTGTTGTGCACTTCTACCTCTAATGCTATTGCAAAAAGGTTTGACTAATGGCGATTTCTTTTCTGAGAAATATGTTGCATAAATGTTAAAATTAAAATAAATTTATGCAACATATTTCTAGAAAAGAAATCGCCATAAGTATCAGAATGCAAACAAACATGTTTTTTCTATTTTACACTTATGTGTGTTTTTTATTCAGAAGCGTACATAGATTAAAATAATTGGATAATATCATACGCCAATTATCTTATTAAACTTTGCACGATTTTAATTTATATTTAAAAAGTTGGCATCACTGTTCCTAATGCTTATAATTTTGTGTATGTGAGCGCTGGTATTTCTTATTTGTGTATATCTTTTTACACTCTTTCAAAGCCTCTCTCTAATTTGGCTTGGATTTAATATTTTGTTTTTTTTTTCATTTCGATGTGGTTGACGACAACGTTTTATAAGAGATTTTTTCCACATTTTCATTTCACTCTCGTTTCGCATAAGTAAACCAATACGATCAAAAACAAGCGATTTTTCTGTTTTTATTGTTTATTACATTCTCTGTCTGGCTAAAAAAAAATATTTTATATTATAATAAAAAACAAAAAGCAAAACAAGTTGCATTTTATGTTTATAGTTTCGGCTTTGTTTTTAAGTTTAGTTACAGATAATAAGTATATCTGTTGCTGTTATAGTACACACAGTGTCAGAAAAAAGAATAGGGACGCATGACATGTCTAAAAAATTTTTTACAATTACAAGAAGATTGGTACCCAAATTCCCCGTATACCTGCCACTGATGGGATCTATGATAAAATTGCACCAAATTTGATACAATCGAAACTTTATTGGTAGACTGGTACAATTCATACTTTATTGGAAACGGTCGATACTTAACGATAGCTCCCGTATCCACACTACTCTCGCAAATAGCTTTAAATGCTATAGCTCCCTATAAATGTTGGTATTGACATACAAATTGAATTAGAACGCCATACTCAACGCGCCAACAAGAAAAGAGATAAAAAGGCATTGGTCAGCGACACCTCTAACTAGAGTTGCCAGAGCGATGATTTAATCATACTTTTGTCCAAAATAGGATTTGATGATTTCCTTTTGTCAAATGATGATTTCTTAATATGATAAATTATGATTTTTTTTATCTTTAAGTATGTTACACAAATTGTCTACACTTTAAATAAACAGTAAATTTTTAAAACAGTAAAGTTTTGCATATGCGAAAAAAGCACATTTTTATAAATTTTTATTGTATATTAAAAAACTAATGGAAAATCTTCTTAGCTTTAAGTTTGCAGGCAACAGGGCTTTAAAATTTAAAAGTGACTGACAAAAACAATTTCAATGAAAATTTACTTCTTTTATTTGACTACTGTGTTACTTTTGAATTGACTTCTTCTTTTTCGTTTAATGTAAATCAAATTAACAAAACGTGCCTGAGCAAACGCAAACATTAGATTGGCGATTTTGAACTCACAAGTGATTTCACAAGCGCGCGTTTTTAAGCACATCGGCGATTATTAAAACATTAACCCATTTTTACGCCCATTTATTTATAATAATTTACTTTATATTATAATTTACTTGTTTTGCGAAGCACTAGTAAATTTTAATTCAAAATAAGTCATACAAAGTAAGTAAGTAAGTAAGTAATTTGTTTATTGAGTCTTATTTTGGTTCAATTACAATGAGATACTTTTTTTTTTACTTATCGATAGAATAATATTATTCTTAGAACTATTTACATCTTGTTCTAATAAAAAGTTAATATGAATAAGCAACTTGCTAAAAAGACAGTACAATAGTATAATGTATTTTTGACATTTGTTCATACAAAATGCTTGCTCCCGGCATTAACGATAACAGACAGAGAATGATTCTGTAAAGGTACTTAAAAATAGATAACGCTTAATACTAAATAAACAAAACAAAATGTTAATTAACAGTATCTTAACAGGTTATCACAGAAATGTTATAAATAAAATCGAACTGTTCAAATTATGTCAAAGAACAAAGATAATGAAAATGTTAATTTATAAAGTGAATTTCGGTTGGGTTTAAAATTCAAATTGATAGTGCAATATGCGTAGTCATACAAAGATGCAGCAAGGTAAGTGAACGAATTCTTAACAAATTAAAAAAAAAAAAAAAACATAACATTTGAAAGGCCATGCCATTCACTTACTACGAAGCAGGTTTGTAAGGGAACATATCAAAGAATAACGGTAGCAAAACATTTTGTGCATAAAGCTGATCGTTACATTTACCAATTTTTCTATGTACTCAACAAAGCGCTTAGTGCGTCAAAAATGTATTGCTTCAAAGTGGGAACTCGCCATATATAATTCACGTCTTCCGTTAGCGAAACAAACCTGCTTCCTTGGAAGCTCGATTTTTATTGGGCACTTAATGCAAATAATAATTTTGTACAAACAACAAAATTAAATAAACAAGAAACATTTTATTAAACAAACAACTTTTTGTAAATAATAAAGTAAAGGAAACTTCCATTCTTGAGGGTAGTATTCAAGGCGTAATATATCATTAAAAATAAAACGAATAATGTTCTTTGCTACTCGAGGTAGCTCTTAAAGCAATTTATCACTGATCTTATCAATACCAGGTATGCACCTTCTTAGTGTTTAAGTCACAAATAGCCTTTTCGATTTCTCTTATCTCCAATCTTATAGAAATAGCTGCTGTAGCAGCAACAGGTGGTAACTCGACCGCAATATCGTGAGATATATTTGGTGTAAATACGTTTTTCAAGTGACTAACAAACAGATTTCCTTGTTCAATATCGTTTCTTGCCCAACTTAATACCATTCAAGTTTCTTAATGGTGGCTTAGATATAACTGGCCTTTTTAGATTTCTAGCTGCACGTCATAATGAGTAGTCTGATTGTGGAGTTGCATCAAGTTCCTTAAGACATTTAAGCCGTTTCTGAGTCTGCATTAACTTTCTTAGCCTTTTTGATCAGTAGGCCAATATGTTGGTTGCCGCTCGCGACCACATTTAAATCCATTTTACAGATTGTATTAAACAAAACACGACCCTTTGGTGTTATAAGTCGTGACCCCCAGAAGGTATGTGTTTAACATTATAATCGCCAGCGGCCAGGAAACAGGGTTCTAGTGATTTATAATATTCTCAATATTGGCTTTCTGATATTGAAAATCTAGGTGGAGAGTATAAAGATGAAATAACTACGTTTCGATTTAGCTCTTCAACACAAATGTTTGTTGCTTGCATATAATCCTCACGATGATCACACATTAAGTTGTGGTTATTTAATATATGCAGATTCAATAAATAAATAATGAGAAAACAAATTTAATAGACAAAGCAATTCATAGTTGAAAATAAATATATATTTCATTTTATTTATGAAAAGCTTAATTAAAAATTCATGTTACAATATTGTGTGTCCCTATTATTTTTTCCGACACTGCATGTATGCGCATATTTTATTTCATTTTAGAGGTGGTTTTTTCTAAAACCGAATCTTGTTGGCAAATACATATGATGTAACATATTTTAGGCAAAATGCATTAATTTCTGCATCCAAAATTCCAGAGTTTAAAAAAACCATGTGGTTAATTTGTATTTGCGATAAAAAACTTTTGATATAATTAAGTTAAATAAATAAAGGAAAGAAGATTATCTTCATATGTTCATAATTTTTATTAGTCTTTAGAATTGTAATGAGTTGGATGAGCAATATTTGTAAGTGTCATGTCATGCAAATTGGTAAATTAGATGATTAAATTAGACTAGTAAGGTTTTGGACTAGTTTATTACTAGTTCTTAGGTGTGAGAAATGAGAAAGATAATCAAATTACGATTGCACAGCTTTATACGTGACGGTGTTTGTGGTGCCACGACTAATTAAATTTTTACAACCAAAATTTTTAAAAAAGTTACCAAATTAGAAATGCCTTTTGTTAATTGAGAAAAATATTAAAAATTATTTTAAGTTGCATTGTAAAACAACGGTGATATGCACTTATTAGGAAATCATTAATTACAAATTAAGAAAACAAAACAAAAAATATAATTCTTGTACGTTTTAAAAAAATGCCGAGAAACTTAAATTAAAAGTTTTAATTTATTTGAGTGCTTTTTCATAAAAAATATTTTTATTTATAAGAGTTTATTAAACCCGTCAAATTTCAATACAAAATTCAGTACAGTGGAATCCCGACAAATCGTAATCGCTAGGGACCGGCCATTTCCTCGGCCTACTCGATTAAGCGAGGTTTCGATTTAACGGGGTTAAAATAAAATAAATACGAATTAACGGGGGTTTTCAAGTTATTTACTAAAATGATAAAAAAAAACAATTGTGAAAATAACATACAAAATAAATGCATTTTTTCTTTATTGTCAATGGCTGTAAAAATTTGTTGTTTTTGTAAAAGCGACAGTGTTTTGTGCGGGCGCTTTGACATTTTTCTTTATTATTCATGTAACAAACTGATCTTAAGAACCCTGCAAATTATATTAGACCACCTGATCCAATTTGATTAAATGGACTACCCCATGGACTGTTCCGATGTATGCTCCATTTTGGCAGCAACCGAAAGAATTCATAAAAAATGTAATTTCAATACTTTTTTGACAGTCGTTACTTTATAAATGTACTGTTTTCAAATGTCGAAAACAAACACCATGCATTGTAAAATTTTGCACAGTTTATGCAAATTTAAATTCTTTGAAATGTTTTGTTTTAGGAATGGATTAAATTTCAAGCCAAAGAAATGAGTTTCCAAAAATTTTTTTTTTAAAAAGCAACGGTCGTTACATTTAAAAAAATTAACAGTTTTTTGAGTTTGAATTCATGTATTATGGGTAACTCATAGTAGCATATTTTTGTTAGTATAAAGAAAATTAAAGTTAATCTTTCGGTAAATGACAGAAACATTTATTTTGTATAATTTTAGCGGACAAAAAATTCAAAATAATAATTTAGTTTTTGCGCTTTAAGGGGTAATTTTTTGTGGAAATACCCATTTGTAAACTTTTTTTTAACTTTGTTTTTAATAAAGTGGAGTTTAGAATTAATGCAAAAATATGATTTATGTATGTATTATTCAAATAATACCCTTTCAGTTCGATCCACTAAATAATAATGATGTCAAGTCTTTGACATTATAGAATAAGAATTGCTCACAATATTCTCGGAATTTGTTTTATATAGAAATAAAAAAATATACTCGAGCTTAAACTCGATGTTATTTGTAATTTCATCAATCGTCATTTAGTTGTACGAGTAAAAATAAATATGTATTAACCATTCTAAAGCGAGGACTGGTTTCTATTATTTTTTTAATTTTAGTATGTTACTGGAAAAATCCAACGAATACTTATACTATTCATATCAAATATGTATTAGTAGAATAAGTTATAAATAATGTTCGTGGGGAAAATCCAATTATTTTCATTAAGTTCAGCTTATTTCTACACACAGAAAAAAATCAAGTTAAAAACGTAGAAAAAAGGTTGATTTAAAATTTTCCGGTGTTGATTTTGCTTCATACGTTTTTCATGTTAATTCAACCTGATTTTACAAATACTTGCGAACAAAATGTTTTTCTTTTAAAATAACTATAATTCATGTTAATTTAACATTGCAGTAAAGTTAGAGCAAAATGTCATTTATATTGAAATAACAATCCGAATTACGTTGAATAAAAGTTATTTCAAGTTGAAACAACGTGAATTTCATGTAGAATCAAATTGGTTTGAGTGTGTTATAACAGTGTGAAGAAGCTTCAGAGACAACATATGCATTTATTTAAGAATAATTCAATACACTTACCCTTGTAACACATGCTTCACTTATTTTCTATTCTCCTTTGTCAACAGAAGCATCAGCAGAATCGCCCGATATGGGTTTCGTCATCATTCTACTTTGAAAACTTGATGTAAAAGAATACGGGAATTGTCTTCTTTTTATAACGTATTTTAAGAATGAAAATAAAAAATGTACATACTTAAGTATGTATGCATGTTAATTTAACAAGATACACTTTTGATTTTAATATAAAACTGGATTTTTAATGAATTCAATATTGAATCCATATTTATTTATATTTTAATATTTTTTTTATTTATTTTAATAGTAAATAATATTAAATACGCATGATTTAAGATTATTTTAATATTTTTCATTTAAAATTAATATGAAATAATGATAATTTTAAATAATGGGCATACTTTTGCAGAAATTTACTATGATTCTCAATCAACATTTTTCCATGTTAATTTTACATTGGTATTTTTTTCTGTGTGTATGGTGTCGTATACAAATCCCTACAAGAACAGTGACATCCCTACAGATAATATGGGACTACTTGGTCCATTGTGGCTTAAAGGGACTCTACTTACGACATGGTCCAATGTACTGAAGTATGGATCATGTTATAAGAAATTAACATCCAATGCTGCCAACAACTGCATGATGTTTACTTTTCTATTGTTTACAGTATTACACATTGGTAGCCCTGATGGTGTCAATTATTAATTGTTTATTTAAAAGTAAAAGAGGAAAGTTTGTGAAATTTGTGAAAAAGGCATGACATATGATACCATATTTTAGTTATTAGGTTTTTTTCTTGAACGACAAATTAACTAATTTAACTTAGGTTTTCATAAGGATAATTAAAAAAAAAATGGAACACTAATTTTTTTATTAAATAAACATTTTCTTTAAAATAACACTACATGCAAGTCCTTCACCGTATACATACATTTATAAATATATTATATGGGAAAAAGGATTGCCATTATTATTATTTTATTTTTAATAAACAAAAATTAAAAAGCTTAATAGTAAAGTTATTTTTAGTCTTTCATTCAGTAGTGGCATGAAATAGTTTTCAAACTACCCCTTTAGTGTACTCTATACTGCAGTGACATGGAGTACTTTTAAAACTAACCCACTTTAGTACTCCATGCAATACTTCGGTGGGTTATATGGTTCCCTCCTAGGACATCGCCATGTTAAATGGACCACCTTTTACACATATATTTGGAGTAGTTTTGGAGTACTCCTACTCCTTTATGGACTACTCTTTACATGCATGTATGGACTAGTCTCGTTATCTGCAGGGATTAATTTGACCTGTCATATCCATCATCGAGAAGAACAAAGTTTCTATCAATTTCTTAAGGCAGAAGTGAAAAAACTGATGGACACTTTTGTGTACGTGAGATTTTGCATCCTTCTTTAACCTCTGAATTTTGTTGTTGATACAACATATATCTGAGCTGCTTAGTATTATACTCTTTACATACCAGTAATGATGTATATACAGGATACCTTAAAAAAAATAATACCTATTTTTTTTTAATTTTCATTTTAAATTCAAGATTTTATTAAATAAATTCTTATCGAGTACATATGTATGTATGTATATGGCTCATATTAACTGCGAAATCTAGCAAACGGCCGGTTGTTCCAAAAACCAGTACTACTCCACTTTCTAAATTATTGCGTACATACACATAAGAACTAAGATCATCTGCGTCTTTTTTTGAGCCAATTCTCTGCATGGGTCTGGATCTCGTTTAAGGATCTTCTTTATTTTAATTTCATGGGGGTAAACGTATTTGTGGCCAATTAATTTCTCGTAGATCTTAAAAAGCCAATTTATTTTGTTAACATTTTGTAGCCAAAAAACCATACCTATTTGGAAAGTCATCAGGTGTTTCATTATCAGGTATTATTTACTCCTTTATTGCCACCACCCGAATGACCGCAACCTGTTGGAAGACAACTACTTTACACACGACCGCTTCGAACATTACTTCCGTTGTTTCTAGGAAATCCACTGGATTATTTTTCTTTGCACCAATAGCAAATAATATTTTGCAGAATTAAATTTAAACAATTAACAAAGTTTCACAAATATTAGCCAGTTAAGCGTATAACGAAAATTGGCATTTTTGTTAAGTGTTTTTAGTTGTTTTACTCTAACAAATATGTTAGAGTGGTACAACTAATGTAAATATGTTGCAAGTTTGTTAGTAAAAATATTTTTTTTTTTTTAATTTCGGTCATCCATTTCTTGTAGGGATAAGATTTATAAACTATAACTCCCGTATGGATCTTTCATCTGAAAATCATTTCAATAACAAAAGATCTCGAAAAGATTTTGATCTCTGGTAAAAGTTCGGCATAAGTCCCGTAAACCACAACTTTACAAAAAAAAAAAAATAAGAATGATCGAATATAGGGTCAATTTACATTTTTGCGACAATTTGATTGACTGACTATTGGCCCCAAAAAAATTTCCTCCTAAATCATTGGCGCACATTCAGAAATCATAACTAAAGTTGTAACTAACAAAACAGAAACTAAAAAAATAGTTCATAGATGGTTATAGATCTTATTCACAATTCATAACTAACGTAGTAACAGCTCTCAGCTGATAGAAGAAATGATATTATTTGAATATCTCTTATAATTTTTTCCATTTATTTTTTTATAATCACTTCAAAAAGGTTGTACTTTTGAAATAAATTATAAAATGATATCAATCAGCTGTTCTTTGAATGTATTAGTTAGTTGACATTTAGTTACAGCTTTACCTATGTACATACATACATATAATTAAGTGTAAACTTTTTATGCTGAAAGCAATCATCTGTGAATAACTTAAACAAGTACCTAAAAAAGTTAACACTTGGTAATAATTTATGAATATGCGCCATTGCACATAAAGGTGCAAGTGAACTGGCCCGACTTTACTTTCTGAATTATTTTATAATAACTGCAATGGAATATAAACTCGTACATATGTATGTATATAAATATATATATATATATATATTTATATATATGTATGTGTGTACATATGTATGTATATTTCTAAAATTGTTAAATACAACCTGTATTATCATTATTAATTTATTTGTTATTAATCTTTGCATCGGCTTTAAAAACAATTTGCTAGTACTTATTCTCTACTACAACTCGTAATATAAATACAAACGTATACACACAGAAAAAAATACCAATGTAAAATTAACATGGAAAAATGTTGATTGAAAATCATAGTAAATTTCTGCAAAAGTATGCCCATTATTTAAATTTATCATTATTTCATATTAATTTTAAATGAAAAATATTAAAATAATCTTAAATCACGCGTATTTAATATTATTTACTTTTAAAATAAATAAAAAAAAAAAATTTAAATATAAATAAATATGGATTCAATATTGAATCCATTAAAAATCCTGTTTTTTATTAAAATCAAAAGTGTATCTTGTTAAATTAAATTCATTCTTAAAATACGTTATAAAAAGAAGACAGTTCCCGTATTCTTTTAATTAGAAATCTAAATTATAAGTTCTTGCACGCAGCAGTCATATCGCTGGCTTAACATGTCCATATTTGAAAAATTTACAGGAGAGACCAAAAACAATTTGAGAGAAATGGTTAAACTGTACTTTTTTCTTGTTATAAATTGGACTTAGCGCTTTTGCTCATCACTACAAAACAACAACAAAAAATGAGATAACTGTAATTTTTTCTTTGTAAACAATGTATTTTTACTTATTGCACATTACTGCATTAAAATCTCAATTTCTTAAAAAAGTGGACTTAGAGCCTTTACATGTTAAGACAGCGATATATATTTCTCTTAAATATTTTAAGACATATGACTTTACAACTTTATGACTTGTGAATAGCCCAATAGTATATAGCACACATTTAATCATAAACAGGCACAACTCAAAATCGTTTTTATTTCATAAACCAGCAGCCGTATTCTGTAATTCGCTAGAGCTTAATCTCTATCGCTAAAAATCTATAAAGTTGATTTAGCAATTTTTGGCTATGAATGCAATTCTTTAACGTGCATTTTTAAATTTGGCACTGCCGTAAAAATTTTATTCGCCCTAATTTAAGCTTTTAATGTCATCGCTGAAATTTTTAAATTTTGTATTCTCTAAGGCATTTTATCGATCGAGATTTAGCTTTAGCTAAGCGAATTACAGAATACGGCTGCAGTTCACAAATCACGAAAATATCGTTTGCGCTACGGTGTTCTTTAACATTTGTCAAACTTAATTTGATTAAAATATTGCAACCAGGTTTTTGAAGAGATGCTTCTGCCTCTCTGAATTTTAGGTTGTGCCTGTTTATGACTTAAGGCTCAGTTAGCCGGGAGTAGCAGTAACGTTGGAAATCAGCTGATTCATTTTGTTGTATGTAAAGCAATTAGAACAATTATAGTAAGTGTGCTATATGTACGTATGTACGTACGTACGTATAGTTAGTTGAAATTTTAATTTAAAAACTGCTTGGATTGTTTCAATTGAAACCAATTATTAATGTAATTTACTGCATTTTATCCAGGGCTGCCAGGTACTTTTTTCCTTGTCCCAAAAAAAAAACTCCACAAATCCCCAAACTAAAAATCATAACCTTAAATAGTTAATATTTTTTTGTATTTTGCTGACCAAATTTTAAATCTTGTTAGTTAAAAATTTAAAATTTTTTTTAAAATAGTTAGAAAAATCTTAATAAGAAATTCCCAAAAATCCCAAAATAAATATTGTTAGTTAAAAAAATTATTTAATTTTGTTTGTAGCGACTGGTTTCGGCATGTTTTTTTAAATTCTGTTTATGTGATTCCAGGGAAGAATTACAAGGAGAACAATATGCTGTTTTTGAAGACGAGTGAGCCAATTTAGAGGAATTTGGAGCTTGTACAATCAGTTTTAGCCATCTTTAAAATCAACAATAAAAATACATTTATACGTCATTTATTAAATATTTCGATGCATAATAAGTACTTATCAATGGCCCGACATTCTTTTTCCCAAACTTTATTATATTGTGTTTCATATTTCGTCGCCTAAAACGTAAAAGGCTCTATCTCATATTTTCAAAAATTTCACAGCAGATAAATAAATAAATTTAATTTCAAAATGATAAAAAAATAAATCGCCGTAAACTGTTTAAAATTAAATTGTCTTCTATTTTTCTTGTAAGACCATCCAGTTGTTTTGACAATTGACAAAGTTGCATATTATGAAAATTGTCAATTAGGTCTTTAAGCGTTTACCATAGTATCTTTTGTAGATAGGGCCATTTGTTTTTTGATAGTAAAATCGCAAATTTTAGTCGAAAGATTCCAAAATTTTTTTTGTGGACATTTGTGTTGATACAATACATAATAAGCAGTGAAAACATTGATTTAGTTAGGGCCTTTTGCGTTTCTGGTAACGGTTTACTTATTTTTGAGAACTTCATATTTGCTTGAAAATTGTCATATAAAAATCAAAAATTGTATTTGTTGTCAACGGTTTTAGATTCCTTTGTTTAATTCTTCCTTTTTAAAAGACAGTCAAGAATAATAACATAAGTTTTCTTAAGTATGTTTTACACACTTAACACTGTACTTTTTTCATATTTATTTATGTACGAAACCAAGAAAAATTAGCATAAATAATAAAAGAATGGAAAATTATATTAAAAATGTACAAAAAATCACCGAATTTTTTTTTTTTGAATCCCCAAAAATATCCCCAATCCCCAAATGAATTTCTTTCTCTTTTTTGCTAGCATGAAATCCCCATCTTTAAGGATAAATCCCCAAGTGTGGCAGCCATGATTTTATCATTTATATTCAATTTGTATTTTAAACTGGTTGTTTGTTTTTGGATTGCAGCTTGCGATATGAAGTGGTGATGTTTTATTAGCCGAGTTAGTTCCTGGAATTTTGTCTTTATATTTCTTATTAACGCGAGTTGAGCATCAACTCATTATTGAATAGCAAACCGTCTTCGTTATTTAAACTTTAATAAAAATTATAATAAAAACTCTTAGAAAATACTTTTCATCTTAAGATCTCCTATTCATTAACTGTTATTTTAAAAATTCCAAGAATTAACAAATTTCTAATTATAAACAGTTTATTTAACAATATTGATTTAATTTTTTTTTTTTAGTTTTCAGTTCACATTTTGTATTCGCTTCAAAATATGTGGTAGAGACTTGCATGAATGGAATCATTATTCATTGAATCACATCTTAATAATGTGCCAGCATTTACTTATCCACACATACGCTAAGAAAAAAAACCTTCGTAAATGTAACGATTTTTTTCATTCCATCAATTAAATTTGTCATAAACACAATTTTATTTTGTTATTAATTCTATGATATAAATTCCACAATGCAACGTAAGTTTTCATTTTATAAAAAATCGACTACAAAAACCACAACAATGCATTTAAATAATTCTTTGTAATATAACTTACTATTATAATCAATAACCAATAAGTATTTCTTAAAAAAATAGAAAAATAATATTTTCTTTGTCAACGTAAATCTTCATTCGGGCTACTTAAAAATAGAATTAAAATGTTAAGGAAGCTCTAATTTCTATAAATGTTCAAACAAACAATTAATTAACTTGCTTAGTGGAAACGTTAATTTGTAATATTTTATTGTACGGATTTACACCTCAATAATTCATTCAAAATTTTAACTAGCCCTAGTGTAACGTGTTTCGTATCATTTATGATACAACGAAATGAAAGAAAATTTACGTTTTGGAAATTTCATATTATAAATGAAAATGTCATTAGTGCAATGAACAGTTAAAGTTTAGTATCAGTAATGAACATTTTCATTGCATTAATGATAAGGGGCTAATGAAATATTTTCATTACAGCAATGAAGGGTTTTAATTTTCGCAAATACGAATATCCGCGCCAATATTCGCAAAATATGAATATCCAATCTAAAACTTAGTGCTGCTCTATATTTAAAATTTAATTGAAAAATCTCCCGTTGGCATAGACGAAAACTGCCACACAAGTAATGGCTAATAAATCAGTAAACGCCAGTTTAGTTGTACTTAACTTTAATTAATAATAAACTCACGAGCTTTAAATCAGGGGTCTAATCACCGCATTCGATACTATCGAATCGAAAAAACTATCGAATTTTTTTGTATACGATACACACTGACGTATCGAATGAAAACTCGTGAAATGTAATGTCGAGTTACTCGATATCGAATGCTATTATTTCATATGCAATAAATTCCATTCGATATCGAGAGTCATGATACCAACATAAATAATTTCGATCAATTTTGCTCGATATCGTATGCGGTGAGTAGACCCCAGTACTCCATTTATTATATGTATGTAATATAAAAAGTAAATGGTGTCAAATTAATAAGGTCTGTATTGGTAGTTTAAACTCCCAATTTTATATGTTTAGAGATGGTCTATATGATTACTGATTTATATATTTGCTGGCTTAAGCACATTTAAAACCAAAAAAGAAAGTTTAACTTGCACAGATTTATTATTTTACATTGTTATGACATCATGTGCCCATGCTCTGTAACAGTCGCGTCGAGAAACTTTTCGATTGAAATGTGTGAAATGAAACAAAAATGCCATATAATGAAACAAGCAGCTGCTTTTCTCACTAAACTGTGTCTGTAACGTTTTTTTTGGTAAGTATCAAGGTATATTTACACAAGGTAAACTCGTTGGCCCATATGTTTGTCCGCTGTTTACCTAAGTTGGAACCCAAACGTCAAATTTCGTGTATATGACCCAAAATTTGTACATGTGTGCGTTAAATTTATATGAAGACAATTTTGACAACTCGGTTCCACTCGGTTATTTTTATAGAGCAGCATGTATACACTCCCAAATGAGTCTACCTTGTGTAAATATTCCTTGGCGACTACTAGCTGTCACGTAAGAAAGTTACTAGCCATTTTACAGAAAAATTGTGTGTGTAACATTTTTGTGAGAAAAGTTCCCGCCAAGGCAAATTAACACCAGGTAACCTTATCTTGCTACGTAAGCAACAGCTGATAACTAACCTTGTGCCAACATGTTATACAGTTCTGGTAATTCTGGGGAATCTCTACTAAATTCTATAATTTTCAATTAAAATTGTCAAATTAAAAATTTTTTATGTTATTACATGTCAAAACACACAATTTAAAATTAAAAACAAAGTTATATATTTGTTTGAATTTTTGCCACAACGTTAAAATATTTTACAGTGATGTAAACGTTTTCAAAATAAGACCACCTTGTATGAATTCGCCTTGGTTCCCGCTTTGAACTGTCAAATAAACTCACGAATAAAAATGCGGCGAGAAAAATTTAGACACTAAAAAACAATTAGGAAGGCAAAATTCAAAGAATACCTAATAATAAATACATTTTTTTCTTGGCACATATTTCATTGTTTAATTATTTTGCTTTTAACATTTTTATAAAATATACGAATGTTTTCAAAGCCCGTTTGTAAGTGCCGGTTCACACACGTCAAGTTTGAATCGTCAAGTATTGAGCTGTTAGGAGAGAAGGGAAAAGAAATGGCATTCTCAAGACTTGACGAGTCCAATTTGACGTGTGTGAGCCGACACTAAACAACAAACATTAAAGTCGCACTTTACATTATTTGGTAAAGCTGACGGTTGTTTTTTCGCCGCCGTTGTTTAAAATTTTTCAATATTTCTAAATATGGTCGCCATCAACGATATGTGTGACTGGCGTTCTCAACGTCTGCAATGTCACATCGGCTTCGAGTGGAATATTATGACATTTGTAACGTATCGACATGGCACAGTTTTTACTCACTTTTTGAGAAACAATGGAATATTTTGTGTCACATCTTTTCGATGCGAGAAGTTCTTACTAAAGTAACAGCACATTGGTACTGATGACTTAATTTGTAATTATCAACTTTCCAAATCCACTTCTAAACATTTAAAATTTTTTCTACTTACCATTTTATTATTATGTAAACGCCATTAGCTCCGCGACCAACAGGATTTTTCGTGCAGCCCAAGCGGCTACAAATGAAGCCAATTTTTCTACGAAGCTAGTGATTGTATAATTCCCTAAAGTCATAAAGATAACTCCAAGACACTTGATTGTTTTTCAATACTTTTCACAGTAAAATCTTGCATTTGACGAGGCCAGAAAATGGCTAAAAAAAAATTTTTAAACTCTAAGGTCCAAATTTCCAGTCATTAGTTAATTATTAGTAAACTAAATTTATTACTTAAGTTTAACTAGCATTTCATACTTACAGTATATTGGTTAACTAAAACTTTGTATCAAAGCAAAAAGTCGTCCCTCTATCAAAAGATCAAATTTCAATGTTGGTAGCAGTGTTTTTCTTTACATTTTTATTACTTCTAAATATAACAGTTGTTTTTATTCGACCTTTCGAATTTTAGGTATAAAAAACAACGAAATATCATAGAAAAAAGTGGCAGAGGTCCTGCTAAACAAAAAGGGTACGCGTGAAAAGCGCCTGTTTACAATTTCGTTACTTTAATATAGAAAAGCCCTAACTAATGTTTTCCTTACTTTACAGGAGAAGGAAACAACTTAATAAAAATTATAGTCTTGCAGTCACGATTTTTTTTAAACGCAGTTTTTCGCTCAATTCTCTAAGCAATTTAATAAAAAACTGGTTTAAAAAAAAATCGCGACTACAAGACTATAATTTTTATTAAGTTTTTTCCTTCTCCTGTAAAGAAAGGAAAATATTAGTTAGGGCTTTTCTATATTAAAGTAACGATTTATAATAGAAATTTTCTAAAAAAAAAAAAAAATACAAATGTAAATAATATAATAATTTTCAACGGAAGAGCAGTTGTCTAACTAGTAGTTAACTACCCGTCTATACCAGAGATAAATATTGCGACATATATTTCAGTAAATGTCAAAATTATGTTATCTTTAATGTAGACAGAATTTTTTTTGTACATATTTATCGCCGGAAATTCATGTTGCATTGAAAAAAAGAAGCAAAAAAGAAACAACATAGAAGGAAATTGTGTGGAAAAGAAATTAAGTTTGTGAAATGGCAGCAATTTAATTTAATAAACACTAAAATAAAATAGCAAAAACTTGTTTTATTAATATAATTTTTTTCTTATTCGATTTTTATTATTTAAATTTATATTACTTTGATTAAGCTTGAGTTTTTTTTTATATACAAATATAAATTTTATTTTAACATTACAATATTATTTTAAAAAATATTTATATTTTTATAAAAAAAACTTCTTCCTCGATTTCTTAAAAATTATGAGTTAACATAAATATGTTTTCCCATGCCTCTAACATAAGCTGCCGACGTTATTGCCAACTTGCTGAGATATTTATCTTTAGTGTAGACCTAGGGTAACCAATAAGTGCTGGTTCACACTCTTCAAGTTTTAGCCGTCAAGTCTTTAGCCGTCAAGGGAAAAGAGAATGCCATATCTTTTCCCCTCTCTCCTAAATACTCAATACTTGACGAGTCAAACTTGACGTTTCTGAACCGGCACTAACATTTGATTGTTTAACTAAGTGCCGGTTCACACACGTCAAGTCTTGAGCATTTTGGAGAGAAGAATGCAATTTATTTCCCCTCTCTCCTAAAACAAACTCAAGACTTGTCGAGACAAACTTGACGTGTGTAACAAAAAATGTTGGAAATACTATTTTATTGTTTAAACCATTGCTATTAGTTCACTTATGGCTGTAAATTTGAGCCTAAGATTTTTTCAAGAATTTTGTTAAACATTTATGATCAGTATAACATTTTATTTAAAACTTAATAAATTTTTAATTTTTTTAATAATTTTTAATAGAATTGTAAAAATCGGGTTAATATTTTATCAAATTTGGGCCACATAGAACTCTGATGTAAACAAAATACAAACGATTTTATTTCTATACTTCGCGATGATTCAAAGATTCTATAAAAACACATTTTAGAACAGTGTTTTTTAAGGAGAAGTAGAAAAGTTGTACTTTCAAAATTATAATTAGCAGTTTACAGCAAAAATTTGTTTCAGTTATTCCGTAAGATCAACAACAAACGTCCAAAAATTTACACTTTAAAGTTTTTATCTTGAGGTTAATATAGGGAAATTTTACATCACCATGTAACAAAACAATGTTAGATTAATAGCTTATACTTTTATACGTAATAAATAAATGGAAAATATTTTTTTGCAATCAACATGAAGATTACCTAAATGTTTAATTTTTTGCAAGACATGTTTTTTAAGGTAAAAATTTTCCATTTACATACGAAATTTCTTTTGGAGTGCAACTATTTGCTGACAGTTACATTCATAAATTTTTGTATACGGCGAATAAAGCGCTTCCTGTGTAAAACATGTATTGCTTTAAAGTGGGAACTTGCCATATGAAATTCATGTCTTCCGTAAGCGAGAACTTTTACGTTTCTCCCTTACAAACCTGCTACGTTGGAAGCTTACTTTGTATCTTTTCTTATACCTTTCCCCGAAGGTAGAAGGGCTTATAAATAAAAGCTTGTTATTATGTTTATAATTTCAACAATATGGATTATACCCCCTATGAGGTATATGTGACCTTCTCCGAGAAAAGGGACCTAGTGTGTCAAAAAAACGGGTTTGGACTTAAGAGTGGATTCTGGTACCTAAAAGGGTGCAGAATAATAAAAATGCGTTTTTCTCAAAACTTAATTTTCACACACAAAGTCCCTTTTCTCGGAGAAGGTCACATTTATATTCTCGATTCTTTTGAGAAGAGAACTTCATTTAACGATGTCAGACTTTTCATCTGTCTGTCGGTTTGAAATTAAGTCTGCGGAGCTTTTAAACTAAGCCAACCCGCTTTATAAATGAAATAACAACTTCCCGCAGATTACGTTTCTGCTTGCTATACGCTTGGTTGACAATAATTGACCCACCCTAATGTACACATGTAATGTTTTTGGTTAAAAATATCTATTTGTATGTACAAATTGTAAACAAACAACCAAAAAGGTACGTTCATTCGTATGTATGTATGTATGTA
Source organism: Pollenia labialis (assembly GCA_949318255.1). Taxonomy (NCBI): domain Eukaryota; kingdom Metazoa; phylum Arthropoda; class Insecta; order Diptera; family Polleniidae; genus Pollenia; species Pollenia labialis. The sequence goes on along the minus strand of OX439141.1, from coordinate 67,755,777 downwards.
TGTATGTGTATATTTATGTATGCATGTATGTATGAATGTATTTACCCTGCAAATATTATTGGACCACCTGATCCAATTTGATGAAATGGACTACTCAATGGACTTGTCCGATGTAATGCAAGCATTGTTAAAAAGTGTTTGTCGTGAGATGACATGTCTTCGTTTTTAACGACATGATTTCGTTTTTAAGCGAAGTTAAAACTAATCCTCTTGTGTACACAATGGAGTAGTTTTAAAACTACTCCTTTGTAGTCCAAATATGGGTTATATAGTCCTGCCCTAGGACATCGTAATGTAAAATAGACCATGTGTTTTCCATACGTTTGGGTTACTTTTGGACTAGTCCTAGTCCCTTGTGGGGTACTCTTTGCACGCGTGTTTGGACTGGTCGTATTATTTGCAGGGTTGTTCAACAAATCTATTTAAGACATAAATCTTAAATTTTTGTGGGAACGAATGTGGAAGAGGGAGGGTAGACCGTAGTTCAAATGATAATTTGAAAAACAACAACAACCCCGTTTTTAAAATAGAAATATTTTGATTACAAGTGAATTTTGTGAAGGTCGTATTGGAAAAACATTTCAAACTTTACTGTGTATTCTTTTGTGCGTAAGATTATACGAGTTCACGTTTGCACCCGCGTTTACATTCATTTACATTTAAATAAACAAATTTTTTTAGTCCAAAAAGAATTTGTTATTCCAGACGTGTACGACTGGCACGAGAATATGCAGATAAAAAATATAAAATCCATAGAATATTTGAATCGATAAGACAGAAAGAAAGTCTTAAAATATTACACCAATACAATTAACAACACCAAAAAATAAATAAATAAATAAGAGTGCTATCTATATTCGCTATGCTCAATCTTATATACCCTTAACCATGGTGCGATTAAAACAGAAAGGGTATTGATTAATTAACCGAGGTTTTGGTTTAATCGTTTAATTTTGTTATTGATCGGTTAACCGATTAATAAAGTTTTGTTATAAATTAAGTAATTTCAATAAATAAAAATGCAAAAATTATTTATTATTTGGAGTTTATTAGCAAAAAAAAAAAACAAACAATAACAAAACATAACCAACTAAGCAATTCTCGGAATAAAACGAGCAAAAAAATCGTTTTTTACTTATCGAAGACAACCCATAATACAGAATATCTTATTTCTCAGTCCTTTTCCAGGATTTCTTTAAATTATAAAATTTTTGCCATTACAGTCCGGTTTTAATTTTTTTAAATTGTTAACACTTCTAATTGTTTCGGATAATTCTGTTAAAAGATTGTTTGTGTTCCTAGCAAGAGTTTCTTCTGTTGTTAGGTCATCATTTGACTCGTCCTTGCAAAGCTTAGCACAGAACATTCTGCAAAAAATTTATTTTCGAATTCCTTAGTTAATCATTTTGTACTGTATTTTAAGAATTAATTGCTAAAAGGAAATATTTTGTATAAAAAAATATTTTCTAAACACATAACTTTTGTTTATGAGACGAAACAAATAGTTAAAAACCATTTTAAAATATGTACTACTTATTTTCAAAATTTTGTTACATCGGTTAATCGATTAATCGACTGAAATTAAGCGGTTTAATTGTTAATCGAAAATAGCCAAACGAAAACGCCCACTTTTCTAATCTTGCCCATATTTTGTCGGATGCTGTGTTTTAATAAACCGGATGCTTGTATTGTAAGCAATGGCTTTTGCCGTTCTTCAGATATAAAAAAAATAGCAAGGGATTTATGAGTAAAATTAGAGGCAGTCGGGCATTTTTGCTCATATCTCAGCTAGAGTTGCCAGACGGCATGGAATGGCCTGGATTGTCAAGTTTTTTTGGGTGTTGTGCGGGTTCCAGCTAAAATGCAATTTGTCCACCTTTTTTTAATTTTGAAAAATTACTTTTTTTATTAATTATATTTTAATTGTTTAGAGCAAAAGCATATATGTACTAAGAAAAAATTTTTAATTTTTCGACAAACATTAAAATTAATGAGATAGAGAGAGAGGCCCAGTTTTTCAAAAATGCGAAAAAATAGCGTACAGAACTTATAAAAATTGATCTCGTTTGTTAGTCATGCCAACTAGCAATACTTTTTGTGCAAGAACTTAAGGTATCTGATAATCTTTATTCACAATTATTAATTCATATGCCCGAATAAAGGCTACAATTTTAATACAAATTTAAAAATTTAATAGTAATTTGATGAAAATTGCAAAATGCTTCAAACATTTTTGCTTACAACTAAATTAAAAGAGTAATTAAATTCTTAAAATATCAATACAAAAAATATATATGTGGCTAAACAAAAAGTTATCAGCCATGTTCCGGAAATCGAATTCGAGTAAAATCTAACTCGAACAAACTTAAAAAACGATTCAGTGTTTAAAGATCATTAAATAATTTTGTTTTATATACTTCATACTATGAGTAAAGCTTATCTTCATTAGAACTTATCTTAAAATAAAAAAACGACGGTTATTTAAAAAAAAATTTAACTGGAAATCTCCATTGCTTTCAATTTCACTCGATCCATAACTTGGCTGTTTATGTACTTTTTTATTTGATTTAATTTGTAAATACGGTGGCAGCAATACTACAACAACACAAAACCACAGAAACAGCAGATGTTTACGGCTTGAAATGTCAACAATTTATAAATAAGACTAGCTTAACCCGGTGCGCTGCGCTACACTGCTTTAACCACTTTATCGGTTGAGAGATATTTAATTTATGCATCCTATGGAAGGTGGTTCCCCCCTGCGCCTACCCGCTTTATTTTTATTTTCAAAATGAAGCATACCATAAGAGTGACTTCTACAAAGTTTGAACATTCTCACTATAACAGTTCTTAAGATATGCGATATTAAACATTGGCGTCCTATGGGGGAAACCACTTCCCACGCTGCTACTTTATTTCAATTTTGGGGCTCAAAAGATCGAACTACCAAGAGTTCAACAAAATGCGTGAAGCGGCTCTTAAGATATGCGATATTTAATATTGGCATCCAATGGGGTTACCAATTCCCCTGCCCCTATCGAAAAAATAAGTAGCCTATTTTATTTTTGGGGCTCACATGATGTTACTGTAAAAATTTCAGGAAAATCGGTTCAGTAGCTTAGGAGTCTATAAGCCCATATACAAACAAACAAACATACAAACATTTTTCATTTTTATATATATAGATAAAATATTATGAAATCAATACAAAGTGGTTCAAACTTTCAAAGCCGGCAGGCTTTTCGCTGCCACTTGTAGTGAATTCGCCCTGATTATAATTTTGTTACATGATATGATTGAATTTTTAGTGTTACGTTTCCTTGTTTTTTAAAGCTTTTTTTTATTGCAAAATAAAATCTGAAGTAAATTTTATTTTTTCTTATAGTTAAGTGCTTTTTCAAATTGTCCAGTTATTTTTTCAAAATCCAGGTGAATTTTTTCTATTGTGCAGTTATTTAACTTTTGGTATCTGCCAACCCTAATCTCAGCTATTTGTTGACCGGGCAGGCTGAATTTCAGTAGCAAAATTGAACGGAGCATATGTGGCGTAAAATAGGTCAACCAAGTCCAAGGTCTTTGGAAACCCCATTTTAACAATCAGACGGACATCGTTGAATCAACTTCGCCACTCATAAGGAACCAAAATATATATACTTTATAGGGTCTTAGATAGAGTATCCAATTATTTGACTTTTGGTTTTGTTCGAGTAAGGAATTAATCGATTTTTGAATTTTAAAATTGCTCGATTAATCGAGTAAGGATTCTAAATTATTCGAATTACTCGAATAATTCAAATAAGTTTATCCAATGGGGAAAACACATAAAAAACTCATATGTGCTACATATGTAGATAGTTCTAAGACTTTTTAATTAAGTAAATAAATAAAAAAAATCAAAAAACCCGGCTGCAAAAAATACAGTTTTTATGCATTAAAAATACCGAAACAAGATCAAGGAAAACTAAATAAAAACAAAATATAAACAATGTTTACACTACTTTGGTTTATAAGACTATAAAATCATCTGAAAGCCAAAGCTTAGTACAGTTATGCTCAGAAGCAGGCGGGAACAATTATTTTTTTTTCGGTTTATAATTTGCAATTGTGTCCTGCCTGTTTAACTTAATGCGGGCACTTAATATAGGCTTTAGCTGATATTTTTTACAATAATTTTTTATTTATTTATTATATTTTTGTCTTCCCTGCAAATAATAAAACTAGTCCAAACACGCGTGTAAAATGTAGCCCACAAGCGACTAGGACTACTTCAAAAGTAACCCAAACGTATGGAAAACACATGGTCTATTTAACATTACGATGTCCTAGGGCAGGACTATATAACCCATATTTGGACTACAAAGGAGTAGTTTTATAACTAATCCATTAGTTTTAACTTCGTTTAAAAACGAAAACATGTCGTTAAAAAACGAAGACATGTCGTCTCACTACAAACACTTTTTAACAATGACATGGTCCATGCTTGCATTACATCGGCCCGGTCCATGCAGTAGTCCATTTAATCAAATTGAATCAGGTGGTCCAATATTATTTGCAGGGTTTGGACTCACTAATACGCGGAAGCCTAACGAACAAAATAAGTTTTGGTCATCTGCGGTATTTTGGACAATTGCTTAAAAAATTTATGTATGACGACAAAGAAAATTCAGCATTTGTCATTGATGATTTAACATTGTCAGTATTTTTCATCATGACGGTCGCCACCGGGCAATTGCAGTCAGGACTGTAAGAAAAGATAAGCTTACTGTTTATTGTTGTTGTTTTTGTTTAAGCTTTGCTATTGTTACAAGTTGAACTGGGATTTATAATTCTTATTCGCTTAACAGTTTTATTTGTATTATATCTTTAGTTTTTTTAAACCTTTGGATGAAGTTTCCTGGTGATCTGGCCTAAGCAACCAGTGAAATGCGCATAGGAATACCCATCAACAATAAATTTCAGTTTATTAATAGTAAAAATTGGGAATTTAGCACATTTAAACGAAATCTTGTTAATTAATTTTTTGAACCCCAGGAAAAACTTTGATTACTTTGATTTCAATTTCACTGATAACTTTTATACATTTTTGTAATTATCAAAGTAATTTTTGGCAAAACAAAAATTACAAGATTTAGTTAGTCGTGCTTAATTCCCAATTTTTATTATTAATAAAAACACTGAAATTTATTGTTGATGGGATAAGCTATTCCTATGCGCATTTCACTGGTTGGTAGAAAAGCTAAAGATATTAAACAAGTTAAACTGTTAAGCGAATTATAAAATTATATATAAGCAAAAGTCTTATTTGTAACCATATCAAATCTTTAACAAAAACAACAACAATTAACAGTGAGTTTATCTTTTCTTACATTCCCTAATCAATCGAACAACGATTATTCCAGTCTAGTCTTAAATCAATATTGTAGAAATTACTAATGGAATACCCTTTTACCTTTAATGATGGTAAAATATACAAGCTTTTTGGTATTCACATATTTCTAGGGGGTGTTTGGAAAGTTTGAAAATTTTTTTTGAGGGCCACCCAAACATATAAATATATTTTCACGGCGGTCTTGATCTCTCATATGAAACGGTTGTTCACAACCCTTTAATTATGAAATTAAAACAAAGTTTATAATTGCAGATAATTTGTGGCTCAATGAAGTTTAAGTGGTGGAATACCCCACAGTGAAGGAGATATTTGAACGATTTTGAACCCCTTCTAGTGACGGCATTAAATAATCCCCAAGAAGTTAGTCCCTAAAAAAATTATGAAATAACTCCCTAATTTTTGGGGTCTTATTTCATATGAAATAAACTCCCAATTTTAAAATGAAATGAAATAATACCGCAAATCAAAATAAAATAAATCCCCAATCCCTGAAATGAAATAAATCCCAAAAAAAGTATTCAAAACATTTATTATTAAAACAAGTTTTATTTACATATTATAATATTTTGAGGAACTTATTTCCAAGGTGAAAATAGCAAGTTTTAAATTCCAAAATCGGTTTCCTAAACTATAAGAGATAAATTATTCCTGTCACTAACTTTTTTGTAAAACTCGACTGGCGCATTTCACTGATTTTAAAATTCTGGATTGTTTTAACTTTTTGCAATATCCGAGGTGTTTTACTTTGGAAAGCTATTGCGCCTATCCTTATAAGTCTATACACTCCATATCCAAAACTTAAGCTCGACTACAAGTCTTTAATTTAACAATTAACAACTATTGTAAATGAAGGTTTTATTAATAATAAACAAACCGACGTTATTTACACGGATTTTAGTAAAGCTTTTGATAATGTCAACCACGATATTTTACTTTACAAGTTATCACGTATGGGATTTAACAACAACGCAATACGCTGGCTTAAATCTTATCTTTTAGATAGAACCCAACAAGTAAAATGTAAGAATGCTACCTAAAAACTTATTAATGTTCTCTCTGGTGTGCCTCAAGGAAGTCATCTTGGTCCAGTTTTGTTCACATTATTTATTAATGATCTGCCATCCGTTGTTCAGCACTCCAACATACTCATGTATTCCGATGATGTAAAAATTTTTAATTCGTTTAACAATATTATTGATCAATCCTATTTGAGGGCTGACATTGAACTTTTCTCTCAATGGTGCAATTACAACTTATTGGATTTAAATTTAAAAAAATGTAAACACATGTAATTTTTCCGCTTATTAAAACTTGATACTAGTTATTACCTAAATGGAACATAAGTGGATAAAGTTCGCAATATTATTGATCTCGGTATTCTATTAGATCATAAACTAAAATTCTGTGATCACATTTCATTGATGGTTAATAAAGCTAATGGAGTACTTGGCTTTATGAAACGTTGGTCAAAAGAATTTTCTGATCCATATATCACTTAACATCTATATACGTCTCTGGTTCGCCCTATTCTGGAATATGGATCAAATGTATGGGATCCTTACTTTAATACTTATATTAACATCATTGAATCTGTACAGAAACAGTTCCTTTTATTTTGTTTAAGAGGTCTTGGATGGAATTCACTTGTATTACCTTCCTATGAAAGCAGACTTGGTATTATTAAGTTACCGACGTTAAAAAGTCGAAGAACAATGCTAAGTATTTCGTTTTTAATGGGTCTACTACTATAAATAAATTGCCACCTCAAATTGTGTTCTAATCGGACTGAATAACCGCTTAGAAAATCCAGGACTATTTCCATTTTTTCCAAAATCTCTTACTTTGTGAACATGTTTTCAAGTTTTTTTTCTACAAGTTTTTCTTAATTTATTTGTAGCGCCAAAAGCAAAATTGTGTTCGTTAGAAAATTCGACACACAACGAAATTTTTGACAGTGCTGTCAACTCATAATACAAATTATATTAGAGAGTCGATGTTCGATAGCCAGCGAAAATGGTTTTTGGAAACCAACTTTAACATTATTTTCTAAAAGCCGAACCAAAAAGGGCGAGCATCTTGGCTTGATAAATTGATAAAAATTTGTCCGTGATTAAAAGTTAACCTTTTGAACTCGTTCGAATCAAATGACTTATTAACTGAAACTAGTAGATATGTACAAGTTAAATCTCTTATAAATATTCCAGTCCTTGTCTTCAGTTCATGTGTCTTATGGTTTAAAACATACTAAAAATAAATACTTTATGTATTGATTTTCGAAATGTTATTTATAGGTTTCAATGGCATGTTTCGTTTTTTATTAAAAATCCAATAAATTTCTTTACAGAAGAAAATTAAAGGGAACAACAAATAACGAATAAGAAAGCATTAATACACATTTTATTTGAACACTTTAATTTTTAAACATTTATTACTTTTGTATGTACACTCGTATATCGTCATATAAAATGCAAAATGCCGCAACCACACAAAATTCCAAATTGACTTTTTGATTGGATTGCGTGTGCTTAACTTTGTAAAGTTTGGTCTTCTGCAAAAAAAAAAAAAAAACAAACTAAAAATAAAAGTGTAGTAACTTCCGTTCGCATTTAAGGTGACGACATGTGTATACTGGGGTGCCAATTAACTTTATGGGAACATTTTTTTTAAGAAATGTGTTTCACGCCAAGCCCCAGATTGGTTCGAATTGGTAAGAAAATAGTCCCTTGAAATTTGAGCGCAGTTGGATGAGGGGATAGGGCGCCCATGACCCCCAAAATTTGCAAAATACCTGATTTTTGACATTGATTGTTAATAACTTCTTTAATATTTATTTTACAAAAACAAATTGTTCGTAAAAGTAATAGACCAAACTGTGGCAATTTTTTTTTTTTGGTATTGGCTTGATTTTTGTTTTAATTTTTATTGTTAAAAAATAGTTTCATTATTGCAATTTGTAAAGCGTAAACGGTATCGTGCACTTCGTGAATTTGGCGGTCAATTTAATCGTCCAAATGTGCGTACAATTGGAAAAATCGTGCAAAAAATTGAACAAACCGAGTCTTTAGGAGATGTGAAAACACCAGTGCATGCTCGTACAGCTCGTGTTCGCGATAGTGTGAGTGAAGAGCAGTGTTTCCACCAGCAAAATTCAAAATTACACTTGATATTAAGAAAAATTACCCGATTTAAATGAAATTACACCTGATATAAATTTGAAGTTTTATTTAATAAAAAGACATTTACAAAGAAGCCAAAACACAACAAACTCATTGGAAAAAGATCAATATTAGTTAAAGCTTTAAAACAATTAATAAAACTCCTAAAATAATGAGTTTAACTTGCACATTCGATTGCATACATCTAGGGAAGGTTCAAAATCCTAATTGTCATTCCATTAGATTGGGTGTTTTTTAAACCCGATAGAGGTTACGAATGGTTAACTGTCAATCGAACTGTCATACTGCTCTCACATTTTGCTCAGGCACATCATCATGAATAGATTCATGCTTGAAAAAACTCCCCAAATTATCAACATTGACTTTGAAAATCAGCCATCGATTTTCGCAATTTTAGGTGACTTTATGATTTGAATGACGCAACGTATTATTTCACAAATGAAGGCGATGGGTTGATATAGAGAAATAAACTTTCAATTAGACTTAAAGGCCGTGCGATGTAACACCTCTTGATTGTTTTCTGTAGGACTGTGAAGTCACTGGTTTGTGCTTATAAGCCAGCAACAATTGACGTACTGGAGGTCAACATTGTTCATTTTATTCGTGACATACAGCCAGCAATGCTCGAGAAAGAGGAGCAGAATTGGACGTCTGCAATGCATTTCGTCAAGGACAGGCTTGGTGCCTTTTTGTTTGAAATGAGTTTCAATTGGTTATGCCGTGCATTAATCTACGATTAAAATTTATTTTTTGTTGTCTACCATTTTAAATTGCATGGTTTAAAAAAAACAGTTTTTACCTTATTTAGTAAAAAATAAGTCTGCAGGGTTTTACACAACTGTCCCTTTTGTAATTCAGTTTTACAACTGTTAAGGGCGTTAAATATTCTTCAAACTAAAAGATTTGAAAGCTGCCACATAAAAATAAAATTAATTATATGTTGGAATCTTGAAAACATTTTTTCCCCCAGGCTAGTTTTTAGTTTGAATAACTTTTTGCAATAGAATAACTTCTCAATTACTATGATATACATCCTTATCCAAATCTAAGAGTCAATCTTGCGACATTCATTATTGAACTTTTGAAAACATATATTTAATGATTGAAGACATTTATTTAAAAGACACAGAGACTTTGGTTTAGAATATTGTGCGTTTTTACCAAAATCGAATCTGGTTTTATTTGGGTATCTGAAGTAAGAAATTCAAATTACACCTGAATTACACCTAAGAGAAATTACCCACGCATGACAGTAAAAATTATACCAAATTCGGGTAATTACCCACAAAGTGGCAATACTGGTGAAGAGCCATCCACCTCAACTCGTCGACGTGCCCAACAATTGCGCCTCTTACGCTCGTCGTTGATGAACATTATGCATAAAGACTTGCATTTACACGCTTACGAGGTGCAATTGACATAAGAGCTAAAGCCTCTTGACCATTCCAAAATGGTCAGAATGGTGGCAAGAAATGGCAACAGTGGATGATAAATTTTCGAAGAAAATCATCTTCAGTGATGAAGCACATTTTCACCTCAGTGGAATCGTCAATACGCAGAATTGCCGCTTTTGGGCGAATGATAATCCAAGAGTGATTGTCGAAAAACCAATGCACCCTCAAAGAGTGACTGTTTGGTGCAGTTTATGGGCTGGCGGCGTCATCGGGCCGTATTTTTTCCAAAATTATGCTTGCCAGGTTTAATGAAATCATTGTTTTATTTCGGCAGAGCACAGTGCATGCATCCCAAATCGGCGCTATATCGGCAAGGGACCTGGTTGGATTCCTTTGGTGAGCAGAGGGTATTTTGGCAAACTAAAGGGGAGTGGGTACAATAGACCTAACCTGGTCGCGAAACCCGTCGCTATTGGGTGAAACCTCCCCGCTTTTATTCAAAGAATCCCGCACTGATAGAAAAATTCATCTTCATATTGATGATACCCTTACATCAGAATTGTGACATCAATGTTACTACAAGTGGCTTCAATGATGCAAAAAGTAACATCAATCCAATGACTAACGTCTTCGTAAAATTTTGTAATTTTTTACGTGTCATCTTTTTTATGACTATAGTGACATCAATTCGATGCCACATTTTGTATATTATTAACATTATTTTCATGATGACAATGTATTATAAGAAGCAAAAATTCCTATATTCTATTTTTTAAATTATTTAGTTAAATACATAAAATGTTCAAAGAAGAATGATTACGAAAACCATATGGGGCATGGTGCTGGTGTCTTATTTTTGAGAGTTCTGCTGTAAACAAAGGTCGTAATTCAACAAACGTGAAACGAACATCTGTAACGGGTAAGTAAATAATAATATTCTCAAACTTTGTCTTAAGTCAATTCCAATGACCTTGACTTAATGACAAACTGTCATTAAATTGATGCTAATGTGTCCTTTCTCCGATGCTACTGCGTCATTGCACTGAGGACATGTTTATCATTTCTGTGATGCCGATGTGTCATCCCATTGATGACATAATTTCATTTTGACCCTGATGACACTTTGGCCAAGTGAAGTTAAGGTTGACATCACAATGATGAAAAGTGTCATGGGATCCAAAACGATGACACTTGTCATAGTACTGATGTCAAAAACATCAGCGTTATGACGCCTTTTCTGTCAGTGCGGGAATAAGATTTTTTTTGTTTTGTTTTCCGGGAATAGAAAAAGTCCGGTAAATTAGAAACCCTAGTTACAACACAACAAGTGCATTTATAATATTATTTTCCCTAAAAATTTTAAAAACATGAAGAAATGTTGGCCTGTTAAAAACGGCCAGTTGCTAAATTGGCAACACTGACTCTTTGTAGTATTAATCATGCCCTATTTGCGATAATGCATATCGTAAGCGAAAATTTATCGAAATTAGGTTTGATTTTCTGGCAAAAAGTTTATAAGTAATCGTTACAATTAAAAACAAATTTATAAAATTGCAATTTGTACCGTTGCGAAGATAAAGCTTATCTAAATCCAAATAAAGCATTGCATTTCCTTAAGAAAAAAATAATAAAAACCCTTCTGCTGTTGCTTACGATATGAACGCAAAATGGGCTTGAAATTATCTCACAATTTTAATGTGGTATCTAGTAAGTCGAAACTTACATAACTTTAAGGCGCTATAATATTTTGTTCTATGAGAAAAATCATATTTAAATATAATTCTAAAATAATATTTTGTATTAACTCATTTTAGTTTTTCAAAAGTTTTTTTTTAAATAGTCTGTAAGGAACCATGTTCTATAGACATAAATAAAAAAAAATAAATACATAAAAATGTAACGCACATTTTTAACTTTTGACATTAAACCCCTTAAAATACAAACATAATTTCTATTTTATTCCACATAGTCACAATTAACTTATAGAACTGATGTTTAATAAATTATTTTAATTAAATAAATGAGATTTCTTTTGACCACCTGTTGCCTCAAATATCGCAAATTGCGAGGTGGGGTATTTTGTATTAAACGTCTGACGTAAATTAATAAAAACTTTTTCCAGCATGTATTTATTTTTCCCTTTGGATATTTGTTGATATTTAACAATTCAGAGTATTTAATTTTAAATAAATGTGCAGCAATTAAAGGCCCAACCATAATGTGCTTAAGTTGGCTTAAGCAAATGTGAGAATACATGTTAATCACATGAGGCAAACCATATTGAACTTAAGGAAACTTATTGTTAAGTTTTAGGAAACTGTCATTTGCTAAAGCAAAGTTTGTTTGTTTTTGACAGTAGGTTGGTTAAGTACGGCTATGCATATTATGGTTCGGTCTTAAGTCAGAAGAAGATTTCCCAATATAAATTAAAAAATAAATTTATAGAAAATTATTTATTTATACTACCAAACATTTTTAATTTAATAACAACAGTATTTTTTTAATGGAACCTTTCGTTTATATTTCCAGAATACATGAATATAATATGATAATTATTTGTTTAGTGAAAAAAAAATTATTTAAAAAAAATTTAATTTCTATTAAAAAAAAAAAATTGTAGACATTGTACTTTGATATATTTTAAACAAACACGAACAAGTATATTGTTTAAAAAAAAATATACACTACGAATATTTCTCCTACTGTTTTAATACTATCAAATTACACATTTAGTCTCAATTTCCACTATAGACATTTCTTTCCGGACAGACGAAGTTTGTTGGTAAAGGTGCGACGCAGTATGTGGTGACACACTTTACTTTTTTTCCTCTTTCGCCTGCAAACTTTGTGTGTCCGGCAAGGATTGTCCAAAGTTTAAATTGGGACTTGCTTTATTCCAAATCTGATTATCAGGGCAATCAAAAAGGTTTGCAAAAGCATAATTTATTATTTTTTGATTACAATCTCAGATTTGACCTTAAACAATGCAACAAAGACCCTGTGGACAATGCGTCTACTACATTTCTTCTTCTTTTCATTGGATTGTATGAAAACATAATATATTTGAATAACTCCAAGTGTCAAATCAACTCTAAAGGGCCAAATACACTTGTCAAATGCTTGTCCAGCCGGCGAATTCAACGTGTACGTGTGCTGGACGTAATACTCACCGTCATATCTAAATTTTTTGATATTTCATCAAGCGTCGTCGGTGTCACACATACAAACACATTTTCACTAATACTACCACAATGCTTGATGAGTATTTTGATCAATGTATTTGGGCCTTAAAACAAGAAAATAATTTTTTTTTATGGCATTATTAGAGCGATTTGCATTATACATACTCTGCTTTAACCTCCTTACCCTATCACATAATAGCTGTGCAAATAACTTACATAAGTTGTTTAATTGGAAAACAATTATACCTCATCCATCATAGCCCCGAACTTATTCTGTTCGACGTCATGTCTGTAGTACTCCCAATAACAATTTTTTTATTTTGTGAAGCACTAATTCGCTAAGAAGATAAGATAAGTAAACAAAATCTTAACTAATTTTAATAACATAAAAAGGACCACGACTTCAAAGTTATAAGATAAGGACGCCGATAAAACCAAAAATACATGGACAACAACTTTGAAAAATAACACCAAATAACCATGTTCATGTAAATGAACCTTTTATAGTTGGACACTCTCTTATATTTGTATTTTGGTTTTTATATATTTTGATTCTTAGAATGCCATCGATGTTATTGCAAGCTGTACTTAACAAGCCATGAACTGTTTAAAAATTTATTTTTGGAACGCAAACGGCATCCGCCAACATAAAAACGAATTAGAATATTTTCTTAAAAATAAACAAATTGATGTCATGATGGTTTCTGAATCTCATTTGACATCAAGAAGTACGTTTAAAATCAATGGTTATATACTATATGATACCAAGGACCCTCGAGATGGAGCTTGCGGAGGTTCTGCCATTTTGATAAAAACCCGAATCAAACACTACCTAATGTGTGATCATCGTGAAGATTACCTCCAAGCAACGAACATTTGCGTTGAGGAATTAAATAGAAACCTAGTAATTTCATCGTTATACTCCCCGCCTAGCTTTTCAATATCAGAAAGCCAATATTATAAATATTTTAAATCATTAGGACCGTGCTTCCTAACCGCTGGCGATTATAACGCTAAACGTACCTTCTGCGGATCACGACTTATAACACCAAAAGGCCGTGCTTTATTTAACACAATTTCTAAAATGGATTTTAATGTGGTAGCGAGCGAACATCCAACTTATTGGCCTACTGATCATCAAAAAATTCCAGATGCCATCGATTTCGGCGTGGTTACCACACACAAAATTAACTCAAATGAAACTAAAAACCATCCAAATTCAATGGCTTATTGGAAGAAACTCTGTCCTGCAAACTTCTACTCCATCTTAAAGCCAATTTGGTGCTACGCTATTCAATTATGGGGCACTGCCTCGGCCTCTAATATCGAAAAAATTAAAAGGCGCCAAAATAAATTTCTTCGAATAATCACAGCCGCTCCATGCTACGTTAAAAACTCAAACATTCATAAGGATCTCAATGTGCCATTAGTAAAAACCAGGGCCGTGGAGTCGTCCGAAAAAAGTACTTACTCCGATTTCGACTCCAAATGCTGAAATTTTTTAAGTGCGACTCCGACTCCTACTCCGACTCCTACTATAATCTTGATGCTAAATGTATATGAGACTCAGTGATGTTAACTTTTGTTTTTTCATTACCGTACGGCCTTCTAAAAATTAGAGTTTTTGAGAAGCAATTACCGTACGCAAACATTAATGTGCTGTTTCCAAATGACAGGCGATTGATTATGTAGCAAAATTTATCAGGGGTGTGCTGGAAATCACAAACGCAAGAATTGGGAAGTTTTTTTTTATAAACTTTAAACCTAATTCTTATAATTTTTGGTTTAAAATCCTGTTTAATTGGAAAATATTTGTTAAATATTTGTCATAAGATTCTTTTATTACAAAAATCTTATTTAAAAACAACTTTTAAAATTCTTGCGTTTTACGTTTGCGATTTCCAGCACACCCCTGTATAAAAAAGCACTCAGTCCATCGCCTGTCATTTGGAAACAGCACATAAGAGCAGTATTCATAAACCATTTATTTAAATTTTAAATGTGTTTTAAGAAGATAATTTTTATTATGGAAATTTTTTTTTAAATTTTTTATGCCGAAAAACTTTGGAGTCGGAGTCGCGAGTTTTTGTGGTACTACGACTCCGACTCCGGCACAAAAACATCAACTCCGACTCCACAGCCCTGGTAAAAACTATGATTACAAAATATACAGTAAAATATTTAAAAAGGCTGGAACAACACCCAAATCCACTCGCTCGAAATATTTTAAATCATGGCGGCCACACTCGATTTAGAAAAAGAGACACTGCAGCATTTACCCAATTAGATGAGCGATACACTCCTGTATATGTTAACAAAATCCGTAATGAAGATAATTTTTGTCTGGCACTGGCAGGACATAAATAAAGAATTAGGGCAAGATTTGATTAATTATTGTAAGTTCATATTTAAAAAATGTATGAAGATTCAATCACCAAATATTGAGAATAAAAACTTCCGCGTTGCTAAAAGGCAACACCAAGAATTTCATTGCAAAAGAAGCTAATTCACTGAATGGATTTTCATTTAATGCATTTTTATATTCATATACATTTATACAGAAATCAACTGTTGAGTTCTTATTAACCAATTCATATGAATTTATACCATGTTCGTAGGACAGCGTTTTTTCGCAATTCACTCTCTCATTCGTAATCCACAGCCTAATTATGATCGAAATTACAAACTTCATCATACAAAATTTTGAGAGCGGATTATCTCATTTGTACGTAATTAATTTTTTATTACCCTGTGGAGTACTTTAAAATTAATATGATCTCTAATTTTTATCGGGGTTTTTCTACCACCAGCTGTCAAAACACTAAAAAACAAGCAAAATATAACATAAACAAAGAAAAGTAAAGGAAGTAATTTTATATTATAAAATTTAATGGAATCCAAAATGTAATGGAAGCAAAAAAATATTTTAAATGTATGTATATTTTTTACCAACGTTTTCTTCCCATTCTTAATACAAGTAACCGCAAACAAACAATTAAATTTAGCATAAAAAAAGAAGAAGAACCGCAAGCAAACAATTAAATTTAACAATAAAAAAAGAAGAAAAACTGTCAAAACCGATTAGGAAAATGCCGTGCGAACATGGTAATTCAAATAAGCAATTAAAACAGAGAGCGAAGTAATCCAAAGAACCGTGCGAACATGACATTATTAGTTTCTGTCACTGATGTTCCAAAGTTGTAATTTCTTCTACAGTGAAATCAATAATTTCTTCTTTAAAATGTGCGCTTAATTTGCAATTATTAGTTTTAAAACTGTATTCTACACAAAAAAAAGCTAGTATTTGTTAAATTATTAAAATTTTGTTGGCAATCGCTGTCTAAGTTGACATTTAAATTGAGCTATAAAATTCCGGCATGTAATTCGTATTTCTATTTCAAAAGTTATGGTATCTCTTTTCGATTCCAAAACCTTTTCAAAATCGTAATTGAGGAAAAAATCAGCTTAACATGAATTTAATAGATCAAACTGATCAAATTTTTAAACAATTTGATAAGAAAAATCTTTTAAAAGATTGTACAGTTTCTATAGCAAAAGAGTAGGGATTTGTATGTGCATTCAACAAAAAATTGTGGTAGATTTTCATAAAAAGATTACTTGAATATTCTTAAATTAAATAATGCTAAATCTGTAGTTAAAAAATGCTAAAAAGCTAACTGCTAAATGGAAAATTTGCAGCTAATGCTTTGTTCATAGGACGATATAAACAAACCACTGGTTTCGCTCTCTGA
This sequence comes from Pollenia labialis, assembly GCA_949318255.1. Lineage (NCBI taxonomy): Eukaryota > Metazoa > Arthropoda > Insecta > Diptera > Polleniidae > Pollenia > Pollenia labialis. Next base: position 67,738,884 of record OX439141.1, on the reverse strand, counting down.
AACTAGATTGCCAAACATGCTGTTCATACGATTCGTTCTTGTTTCATTTTGACATTTTTTTTGTGTTGTTAGTGTGATTCTTTATCAAACAGATAAAAAAGTAAATACAATTTAAAAATATATTATTTAATACTTTTATTAATAAAATTATGTTATTATTATTATCACTTTTGTGAGGACCGACAATTATTCTAATTTCCTTATGTGTAAACACTTTAATATTTAAGATTTTTTTTTTTTATAATTCAGAAAGTTTTGAAATATACTTTTGGTTTATATTTCAAATATTCTGAAAAATTTTAATTTTAAATTATTTTAAACCATAGAATATAACAAATATAATTTTGTGCTAACGAATTTTAAATATTGAAATAAACGCAGTACATATTTTTAAACATTGAAATAAACGAGAGATTTTATAAATAAACGGGTAATTTAGAATTTGCTTTTCTGCGGGAAAATAAATATAATTAACAAGTTATTGTAGATTTCCTCTAAGTGCAAATAATATTTAAGAGGCGGAAAATAATATTACTTATTGTGGATGCTATAAACGATTTAATTTTAATTAGCAAAATTCTAAATTTTATTTGGCGAAAACGCAGCAAAATTCCAATTTCTGTTATTATTTGGAAGCTGTATAATATACTGATCAATTCAAGGAATTCAATAAAACCAAAATTTAAGTGCTTGATTGAGAAAGGGAAAAATCTTTTTCCAGAAAAACCTATATTCCCCCCCCCCCCTCCGCTAAACTTCCGCAATTTAATTTATAACCCAAAGTAATTATTATTATTTAACTTAAAATTTAAATTTATAACTAATACAAAATTATTTAACTTATAATGTAAAACATGTACATTATTACAATGTGACATTATCTACACATATGCAGACAAATACTTTCACACATTAAAACAAAATACCCTGCAAATATTAATGGACCACTTGATCCAATTTGATTAAATGGACTACTCCATGGACTGGTCCGATGTAATGCAAGCATTTGTAGTGAGACGACATGTCTTCGGTTTTTAACGACATGTTTTCGGTTTTAAACGAAGTTAGAACTAATCCTCTTGTGTACACAATGGTGTAAAAACTACTCCTTTGTAGTCCAAAGATTGGTTATATGGTACTGCCCTAGGACATCGTAATGTTAAATAGACCATGTTTTTTCATACGTTTGGGTTACTTTTGGACTAGTCCTAGTCCCTTGTGGGCTACTCTTTACACGCGTGTTTGGACTGGTCCTACTATTTGCAGGGAGGGTACTGACACATACAACATAATCACATTTAAACACAAATACATATTTTTTTTTTTTTTTGAGTTTTAACTATAATTATTATAAAAAAAATGGAATCAATTTAAAACCGTTGAAGAGAAATCACTCAAGCTCCTTTGACAGCAGATCTGTGGTCGCCGGAACGACTATAGTGGTGAGTCAAAAGAAAGTTAATATATACATATGTTCGCTAAAAAAAAGTACAAGTGAATTGATTTGAAATTTTAGTAAATTTATTCTTTTACTTTGTTTATAATCTCAATATGTATTAATAAAATACACTTTATTAAGGGATGAATTGATTATGATATCAAATATAATGTACCACAATTGTGTTAAAATTAAAAAAAAATAAAAAAAAATACCAACAACATTAATAAACAGTCATTTGACTCGCATTAATTTTGTTTTGTTTTGTTTAACAATTTTTTTTTAATAATTGTTAATTACAGTAGACGCTCACAAATTCAAGCTTTCTGTAATTCGAACGTCCAGAAATTAGAATCAGTGTTTGCAATACATTAAACGTTCTAAAATTCGAATTAAAAATTCTAATTTCAGAGCGTTTTTTTTTTTTTGTTATTTGAACACAAGAAATCCACAATTTATTTTTACTCTGTTTAACCCTTATGTAAATGGCAAGGTACTCGGGTACTTTTGGAGTTTTCAACTTAATTTTTTTTTAAATATACAGATGGTCCACATATTTAAAACTTCTTGAGAACTCCTTACTTTTAAACAATTTAAAATTATAATTATTGTTAAGCTTAAAAATAATTTTGAAAAGGCGTTGTGAACCAGTTTTCATACAGTAAATTCCATATAGGTACCCGGGTAGGGTACCTTGCAATTCTGTTAAAGTTGTTTTTTTTTGCCATTCACATAAGGATTAAACATAATAACAAGATTTATATATGTGTTCCCTATTTGTTGATTTTTTTCGCATTTCTGTATGTTTCTAGCTAGTTTACTTATGAAATTTGATGCGCGTGTATGTACATATTACAGCAGTCTCTATTAAAAAGTGAAGGTGTATCATTAGAAATGTCAAATAAACGTAAAAAACACTTTATCATTGGAAAGTCAAAATATAAGAAAAGCTTGACAAAGGCGTTCAAGGGAACCGGTTAGACCTAGATTTTAATGTGACAACATCTTCAATCAGCTACATCAAATCACACAGAACAGCAAAATTAAATGCAACACATATTGAAAAATAAAAAAAAAAAATTAGTTTTGGGAAGTATGTATGTATATACTCAATTTTTTATTCGAGAAAAATGTCCAGAAATTAGAATAATTCAGAAATTAGAATTGCCTTAAAAACAAAGCGGTTCGAATTTGCGAGCGTCTACTGTATTTCATATTAATTACAAAAATTAAACATTATTCTTTATACATATATAAAATAAATACTTTGTGAATAGAAAATGCATTCGTAAATATATTTGTTTTTAACATTTCACGAAACATTTAGCTACCAGAAGTTAGGATGTTAGTGGGCTATTTACGACATTATAATGAGTAGCATAGGACTTGGGCGGGTACAGAGAAAGGAAATAAGCAACACCTCAAATTTTCCTTTTGATAAAACTTTCCTTTACATTTCAACTAATTAAAAATTTTTATATATTGTATTGGAAGCTAACTAAATTTTTATTTCATTGTGACGAGGTGTTCATATCCGAAAGAATTAAAAGAATCTCCCCAATTTCCGAAGAGCTTAGCCGATATTATAGGTAGCGTATGTTCTGCTGAATATGAATTTTTTTAATAAGAATCGTTACACTTTATTTTATTAAACATCAATTTTTATTTCGTTTTTTTCTTTGTTTTGATTTTTTTTGAGAGCTAGTTCAGATAAACTAACGATAACTGTTATCAAAATTGGAGATGATAGTAAATTTTTCCGGTTTCGCTCTCAAAATTTTATATGGGGAAACAAGTCGTTTTAATCATATTTGGGGCGCGAATTAGGAATAAGAGAGCGAAACACGAATATTGCTGTCAGTGTGAACATGGTATTAATCAGACAAAAAAAAATGCCAAAATGGCAACGCTGGTAACCATTAACGCCCGATGCTAGGAACACAACTGGGACGAACGACGAATTTCGTCCAGCACGACGAATTATTCGGAAGAAATTCGCTGTATTAATTCGGCGTATGAAACACAATAACGACGAAAAAACAAAATGGAAATAAAATATGTTGTATAAACAAGTAATAGTGGTACCATATGAACAAAAAATACTTTACAAACAAAACATTAAGAACAACTAACTAAAATACTTTTTTATTGTCAATTTTTTTTACAATTTGTATTTCAAATTATATTCAGTTAAAATTTTACAATTTCTAAAGTAAAAAGTAACTTTATTTACTAAAACACTTACCATTTTTAAACCAATATGGCTACCCGGTACTGAATTGTACGTCGTACGCCGGTGTAAGAATTAGAATTAAATCTATTTAAAGTTTGCAACGTCCGGCGAATTTTCGTCGGCGCCCTGATTGTGTGCATTTTCATATACACAAATATTTTTTATTTTTGGCGACGAATATCCCAGTTGTGTTCCTAGCACGAAGAAAATCTTTGGGTAAGTGAAAGAGGGAACACCAATTTTTGTCCTCTCTCTCTCTCTCTTACACAATTGTTATGTATTTTTGTTATGGTATTTATGCAACTTTGAATAAGTTTGGTGGTAGAACAAGAATAAATTTTTTGTTTATTTTGAGTAAAAATTAAAAAACATAGTTTTGGGCTGCTGCTGTTAATATTGTTGACAAGTGAAAAGAGTGTTACATCTGCATACATACATGCATACGTATTTGTAAAAATTTCATTTAAAATTTTATTAAAAAAACACCTGTTGAGAAAATTTCAAAAAACAAAAACATGCCTAAAACACGTCATTTTATTCATAAAGTTTTGTTGTTTTGTCTTTTGTTTTTCTATGTATTTCAACTAACCAAAATTACATAAATTAACATATATTTAGTTCCAATTGAGATTTTTCGTCTCCATTTCTTGTTTGTTTATTATTTTTACCAAGGTTTGCAACCGATACCGTTATTAAAACTGATACCACTTAAATATCGAAACCGATATAACAAAAAGTATAATATCGGTATTGATACCGATAGCGAAAACAAATATGCACATACTTTCACACGGACAGCAATATTCGCGTTTATCTCTCCCATTCCAGTTTCGCGTCTCAAACAAGATTGAGATGTTTCATTTGGAAACATGCTGCGAAACATGAAAAATGTACTATCATCTTCAATTTGGATAACAGTTAGTTTATCTGAACTAGCTCTCAAAAAAAAAATCAAAACAGGGGAAAAAACAAAATGAAAATTTATATAAAATAAAGTGATAATGAAGAAAGGAATTTTACAACATGAAAATTAATTAAAATTATTATTGATAATCATTAATTCTTGACTGACCTGAGATTCGAACCCAGGCGGCTGGTTACCATGACATGTTTCGATCGCAACCACTCGATCGCCTCAGATGGATTTGCCGTCTTACACTCGCAGAAATCGACGACTGCTGACGTCCATAGTCAAACATCATTCCTTAAACCAAATTGTATTTTAACCTTTGGTAGATCGAAATTTGCTTTTTTGAATGATTATCCATTTTTAATTGATTTTACATGTTTTTCCTAACTTCTGTTTTTTCCGTACTTATGTCAAGAATTCTTCTTGAAGTCCAAAGTACATTTTTTTGTTTTTTCATTTTGTCTTTCTTTTTCTTGTTGACCTTTTTCAGCACAACTTGAAGGGCAAATGTACACATAGAGCTCGTGCCTTAGCTTTAACAATAATTAGAATTGTGGTTATTTTGTTGAACTATTTATGGTTTTTAATCCAAATTTTTAATATTTTAATCAGGCTTAAGTCCATCAAATTTAATTTTCATTAAATTATTTTAATAAAAATAATAATTCAACAAAATAACCACAATTCTAATTATAAAGTGATAATTTTAAAATAATAATATTAATTAAAGTATCAAATAATACATATGTATAAATAAAATATGGCTATCGACACAGATAGAACATGCCGATACCGAAATTCGTTTCGGTTGCCAGCCATGATTTTCAAGATTTTTTATTTGTCAAATCAGTCGCAGATTCAGTCAGCAGTTTAATGTGGTATTCAGATGTGGTTCAACAGCAACAGTAGCAGTGCTGAGGGTAGTTATACGAAAAGATTTCTGCTTTATAGCAGTAGCAATCTCAAGGTCGTTCACATACATATACATACATACTATAAATACATTTGAACACACAACAGAAACAAATGCAAAGTTATTGTAAACAGTTATTCAGTCAGTCCACAGCATGAAAATCAGCAAAGACAACCAATTCAACGAAGCATTAAACTAAAAGGAGACAGACGGACGGATGATTAACCATCTACTAAATATTGTCAATGCCAATGACTAAGCAGTGTGAAAAAGAAGTAGTTTGTGTCTACTATGTATTCAACAGCATCAACAATATGTTACAGAAACCCAAGTTATTTATTTTGCTGTTTTTCTCTCTCTTTATTTCATAAGTACTAAACAGTAGCGTAATAAGCATAATTCGCAAGAAGGGGCTGGATTGAATAGAAATTTTTTTTTAATTTTAATGGTAAAATACACAATTGGGGGATTCACAAGGTGTCATAAAGTCATAGGTATGTCTTAAAATAATAACATGAAAAAATAAGACTGTTGAGAACAACCCCTCATAATTCAGTGTGCTATTTTACATTTAAATCAGCTTATTCAAAACAAATATAAAACAAAAAATATTTTCCTACAATCAAAATATTTTTTTAATTCTGATCCATGAATTAAGAAATAAAATTAGATCTTTCCTGACCTGACTATTTTCCATTTTTAAGACGCAAATCAGAAATAAATTTTATTTTGCTTGTTTACCAAACAGCAGAGTCCTAAGCCTATCTTTGTTGCAAAAATTGCTAGCCGCAGGTTAAATTCGGATTTTTGCCGGATAAAACTATACAATCAACGGCGACGGCTACAAAAACATAGCCGCTTGGCTCAGCCGCTGAGCGCAGGTCTCTTCTGATTATTTATGACAGCACAATAAACATAGCAAGCACACAGGCCCAAAAAAGTCTTTTAGTTTCAATAAGATTGTCTTATTAAAAAGTTTTTAGGCAAAGGGGCGTCACAGCAGACAGAACCGAAGAAATAACAATAAGACTGTCTTTTTAGTTTTATGCAGAAAATCTTATTAATTATGTTAATAAGGAAATCTGAATAATATAATAAGATATCTTATTGTTTGCTCATTTTTTTATGCATTTTCATACAATTTCTTGTATTTGTGTGTAAAAATTTATAATTGTATGAAGAAATTCATTTATTTTTATGTAGAATGTCTTATTGAATTTATTAATAAGAAAATCTTCTTAATCATAAACGATGTCTTATTGAACTTATTAATGAGAAAGTCTCCATAATTATATGAGATTTCTTATTGAATTTATTGATAATAAACTCTTTTTAATTTTATGTTCATACTTGTTTTATGTTCATACTTGTGAAATATTTTATAAAATTTTGTGTTTCTTTTCAGTTCTGTTTGATTTCTATTTTTTTCAATAATGTTCAATTTTATTACTGAATCAAATAATTTATTTTCCTCGCAACCGAGCCAAGAAAATGAAGTACTCCAGCTATTTAAGTCTTGGGATATGACTGAAGAAATAATATCTAATTTAAATGATCGCGGCATAAATTCCGAAATTGTTTTATTAAATATGGAAATGGAAGATATTGATTATTTATTTGATAAGTTGGACACAAAATTTTTTGGTGAAAAAATAAAATTTAAGGCTGGATTAAGGGCATGGCGGAAGCAAATGGTAAGATATTAATTATAATAGTGATAAGTAATACTTAAAGGAAAAACACACATCGAATTTAAAATACTTATATTTTTTTCCAGAATAAACCATTTATTTGCGATGCGGACACGCTGTCAACAAACACTCGTATACTTGAATGGTTAAAAAATATTTCCGATCAGTTGACTTCTAGCGAAAGATCAAGCGTTTCCCTTGCAACTACTACTTCAAAGGATTTGGTAAATATTTTGAAATCGACAGTGAAAGGCCAACTGGTATTATCGTATCATGAAAAAAATGGAAATCTAGATAGCAAACATCAAAAATACCTAACGCACTGCATTGTTGAACTGTATGCTGGAAATGGTAAAATGAGCAACAACGAAATGAAGGAATGGTCTTATGAGATTCATAAAACTTTTCCGAAAGAGCGGCCGGTAGTATATCATAAATATTTTATTTAAACAATTTAATTGAATTTATTACTATTTGTTTCTAGGAAACATATTTCCTTGATCGGAAGAAAGGAATGAAAAATCCCACTGGTAAGCTCTTTTCGCGCTGGGTTAATTCACCTAAAATAAAAATTACAACAGGAATAGAAGATGTTCAATCGGAAGAGGTTTCTATAGATTTTGGTAACCAATTTATAACCTATATTTATTTCATTTAATATAACAAACAAGATATTACAGATGATTACTGTGAAAAAAAATGCTGGTTAGCACATCACTGCGTTCCTTGGGATACAGTTAAAAAATTATGGAAAGAAACGTCAGCTCTTCGAATGAAAAGTGTAGGAAAATTAACAGATTTTTTAAGGGAGTGGCCACGATACAACGACTCAAACGGTTACGAGCTTGTAAGTAATTGCTAATCCTTAATTGAAATTGTTGTCTTATTTTTTAATAAAATAAATTGCTTGTCTTGTTAGATTGAAATAGATTTCGAACATATCCACCCTGGAAAATGCAATCAATTTTTTAGGAAGCTTGACCCATTTTTGAAGAAAATTATACCAATTTTAAAATCAGATGTTAAGGATGTAGCTTTCAGAGAAATGTTTTTATCCAAGCTTGACGATGAAAAAACCACCATCGGTATTGATAATGATAATGTTATTTATAATTGTTTATTTCTAATATGGATTCGTTTAAAATTTTACAGATTCTAAATATTGTGTTATTACTCTGTTGCTTCACGCGCTTTTGCAACCTCAGCGTCTAAATAAGACAACGAAACCGACTATAGCTGATGGACAGGCTGACTTCATCACTTTAGTCACTACTCCAAATGACGTTCAACCAAAACTTTCGCAGCTTAAAGAGGAGTACGAGGCCAAAAAAGAAACATTGCAGCCAAAAATAATAGTTGTTGGGTCAGACTATGCTAATATTTCGGAATACTTTATATACTGTGATGGCATTAAATGGAGGTGCTGCACATATATGAAGTGCATAGAGTATATTATTAAACTAAGTTACGTATTTAAAATTCGCTATTCACACAACAGCAAGCAAGTTTGGGCATTTATGGAACAATTTTTTTTTGAACTAAAGTCAGAAGACTTTTCTTCTGTTTCAAATCTTTTAAGCAAACTAAACTCTGATTAAATTGTTGATTTAAAACCATTGAAAATGCCAAAATTTGCTTGCTGTTTATGTAAAAAGACCCATTTGCATCCTGATTTGCTCATAAACCACTTAAAAGTAGATCATGGTGTGCCTACTATATACAAATTTGTCTGCAATGAAGAGAATTGCAAACAAAACTTTCATAATATACATAAATTTAAAAAGCATTTAGGGAAACATACGAAAGAAATTGTGCCTGATGAACACGGTGCAAGTCTAACTGTCGAAAACGTCTCAATCTTGCAAAAAACACCTACATTATCAGATAACACAACACAGTCATTGCAAGAATTGTTACCTGCTTTCAAACAATCAAATGTATCATTTCTTCTCGATCTGCACAACAACACGACTTTACCTCGAAATCTAATACAAAATATTCAAAATTCTATTACTGAACGTATCGCACTTCCAATAGCTCATATGCTTAGACAAGTAAATATCAGCGAAGAATTAGTACGTGTCATATCTAATCCATTTTTAGATATTGATACTGAATATAAGTTTTTCAAAGAATTGGAAAAACTCCAACTTTATAAACCTCCAATTAAATATACCATAGCTAATGATCTCTCTACCATTATCTTAAACCATAATCCTACTCTTTCAGAAACAAAAGTAGAAATAACTCTTATTGATATCCAATTTCAAATACAAAAGTTTTTGGAAAGTGAGGGAGTTTTAAAAAAAATTCTTTCAAATATGAAACATGTTTCGACTTTCAATTCATATTATAGCTTTCTCAGTGGTAGTCTATGGAAAAATAAAAATAATTGTAATAATTTAGATATTGATCAAAATTGTTTTACATTACCAATATTCTTATACTCTGATGATTTTGAGGTTAATGATCCTCTTGGTTCAAAATCCGGGCAGCAAAAAGTTTGTGGATTTTACTACTCTTTTCCAAGTCTACCAAAATTTCAAAGCAGTAAAATGACAAATATATTTGTTGCTGGTTTTATCAAAACCCAAGATTTGAAAGATTGTGGTTTAAATATATCTTTAACACCACTTATAGAAATTTTTAAAAAATTACAAGTAGATGGTTTGAATATAAAAACAAATGACGGTCATTACAGAGTACATATAGAAATTATGCAAATCTTAGGCGATAATTTAGGTTTGAATACACTATTGGGGTATAATAATTCGTTTTCATCTAATTATTTTTGTAGAATATGTAAGAGACATAAAAAAGAAACAGGAACCGATTGTGTAGAAATAGCAAATTCTTTGAGAAATTTTACTAATTATGAAAAAGATGTTTCACTTAACGACCCATCAAATACAGGTATTAAAAATTCTTCAGTATTCAATACGCTACCACGTAACTAGTAACATTGCTTGCGATATAATGCACGATGTATTTCTGGGCGTTTGCAAGTACAATTTAAGTAAGATATTGCATTATTTTGTGTATGGTAAAAAATATTTTTCTTTACAAACATTGAATTATAGGAAGCAAATGTTTCAATATGGAGATACAGAGATAAAAAATTCAAGCCCATCTATACAAAAACATCACATTGAAAATTCTTCATTCAAAATGAGCGCGAAACAAATGAAAACGTTTGTTCACTTCGTACTTCTAATGATCGGAGACCTAGTTGATGCAAAGGATTCGGTTTATAAATTTTTAATTCATTTTATAAAATTAATTGATATATTATTGCTACCAAATTATGATAATGAAACATTATATAATCTTCAATTAATAATAAAGGAGCACAATGAAACGTATCAAAAACTTTTTAAAGAAAATTTGAAACCTAAATTTCACAATTTAGTCCATTATCCAAACATAATAAGAAAACTGGGTCCTTTGAAATATTTTTGGTCATTCAGGTTCGAATCTCAACACCAATTGCACAAACAATACGCTAGAAGCATAACCTCAAGACTTAATATTTCCTTATCTTTGGCAATTAAATCATCGTTAAGAATTGCAAACTGTGTTTTAAACAACAATTTCTTTCAAAATGAATATGTGTACACTGATATGGGTCCAATTGAATTGGAAAATTATTATTTATATATATCTCTCAATTTATCTAATATAAAATCATTGACTAGAACAAACTCTGTTGTCTTCAGAGGCATTAATTTTAAAATTGGACATATTGTGACACTTTTTGAACATGCTGTCAGCATTTACGAAATAAGCGATTTTTTAATAGAAGATAAAAAAGTTTATATTATTGGAAAACAACATGAGTGCTTAAATTTTGCTGAAAAATATCAGTCATACCTTGTTGGAAATGCAACCGAAACGTATAAAAAAATAAAATTTCACTTATTACAAGGACCGCCAATCCATTTTTATATGTTAAACAATGGCCTCAAAGTCATAAGATTAAAAAATATTGGTAAATGAACATAATTTTTTTTTAACGTAAAATAATTAATATACATAATATTAATGAAATTTATTTGTACTTAGTTTGGTTTTTTTTGTTTCTTAAAATGATAAAATTTATATGAATACTATAGGTAAAATGTATTTTAAGTAACATACTTATTATTATAACATACATATTATTATACACATTTATAATATAAAATAATAAATAATATTAATGATAAAAATAATTATTCTTTTCTTCTTATTTCCATAAGATGTCTTATTGATTTTATTAATAAGGGTTTCTTCTTATTTCCATAAGATGTCTTATTGATTTTATTAATTAGGTTTTCTTCTTATTTCCATAAGATGTCTTATTGATTTTATTAATAAGGTTTTCTTCTTATTTCCATAAGATGTCTTATTGATTTTATTAATTAGGTTTTCTTCTTATTTCCATAAGATGTCTTATTGATTTTATTAATAAGGTTTTCTTCTTATTTCCATAAGATGTCTTATTGATTTTATTAATAAGGTTTTCTTCTTATTTCCATAAGATGTCTTATTGATTTTATTAATAAGGGTTTCTTCTTATTTCCATAAGATGTCTTATTGATTTTATTAATTAGGTTTTCTTCTTATTTCCATAAGATGTCTTATTGATTTTATTAATAAGGTTTTCTTCTTATTTCCATAAGATGTCTTATTGATTTTATTAATAAGGTTTTCTTCTTATTTCCATAAGATGTCTTATTGATTTTATTAATTAGGTTTTCTTCTTATTTCCATAAGATGTCTTATTGATTTTATTAATAAGGTTTTCTTCTTATTTCCATAAGATGTCTTATTGATTTTATTAATTAGGTTTTCTTCTTATTTCCATAAGATGTCTTATTGATTTTATTAATAAGATTTTCTTTTTACAATAATAAGTCTTTCTTATTGGTGAAAAACCATAGAGAAGTCTTATTAACTTTGTTCTATTTTATAGAGCATTTTATGTAGACATTTAGCTCTGTGCAATGTTTTATTAATTTAAGACACTTATTGTTTACAAAGTAACAACAATATTTTTAAACAAATGTTAGAACATTATGACAATACAACGTGATAACACACCCTGTGAATACCCCAAATGTCAAAAGTGTCACGTGTACTCGTATCCTAGAACTCGAGGCGCGAAGAGAAAGCATATTTTTTTATTTTGTCTCTCAAAACTACTTCTAACGAATCCTTTTTCAAAAATATTATGGATACCTTAACCAAATTATTGCCACAGACCACATAATGGCTGAATCAGTCCTCTATTAGGAAGTCACAACCAAATTATGGTAACCTTCTATCTTGTTATGGTTAACTATAACATTTTGTTTTACCACAAACAGTAAAATAGTTGTTTATCAACCAACTTAAATGGAAGAAAAAGTTATATTTTTGTTGTCAACATAAAAAAATAATTTTAGTTGAAGTTTGTAGAAAATGTTCCTTCAAGTATTTTATAGAAATAGACAAGGTATATTTACACAAGGTAAACTCGTTGGCCCATATGTTTGTCAGCTGTTTACCTAAGTTGGAACACCAATGTCAAATTTCGTGTATATGAGCCAAAATTTGTACATGTGTGCGTTAAATTTATATGAAGACAATTTTGACAATTCCGTTCCACTCGGTTATTTTTATAGAGCAGCATGTCTACACTCCCAAATGAGTCTACCTTGAGTAAATATACCTTGGAAATAGAGAAGTTTGACTTTTTAAGGGCACCTTGTTTTACAACTTTTCGAGTTAGACCAATTTATAAGCGAGTGCGCAGTCCAAGTTAAATAAAAATCCAAACATTTAATTTTTTTTAGTTCGATTAATGCCCGTAATTACTACAAAAAGAAAGCAGGGCGTGTTCGTTCCTAACAGTTACCATTACCTATTTGAACGTTAATTTGCCTACGTATTTTTACCTTTAGTTTTCCTTTAAAATATGGCAGCTTTTACACTATAGATTTCTATGCACAGCTTGATTTCTTTTTGTAGAAATAACGGGCATAAATCAAATGTTTAACATCAATTACATGTATGTTAACATGCATACATTCGTATATATGTACTTGTTTAATAATGATTAAAAAAAAATTGTGAAATATAAAAGGTTTTAAACATTATAATAATAAGACGACGGTAAATTGTCCCAGAGCCCAAAAATAATGGAGACTGGGTTGTTATATATTTATGTCACATATACTCAGCCTGATCGACTGCCTCCAATTTTAGCAAAGCCAAAGTTTTTAAGAAAGGCACAAGCATATTGGTTATCATGTGGTCGGGATTGGAAAAGTGGGCATGGCACAACAGATTTATTTATATAAACAGGCGCTCTTTCACTTTAACAAATATTATTTATGTACCACTTTAATAGTTTTTTATAGGTTACGAAAAATTATGCAACGTCTAAAATAAAACTGTACATAATTAAAAAAAACAAAAAATAATAAAAATACTGATGTTGCCATATTTTAAAAGAAAAACTAGGTAGCCAAAATTAACGTTGGAATAAAGCACTGTGTACAAAATTTGAACACTTTATCTCTTACAGTTCTTTAGATATGAATAAATTTATGTTGTGGCACGCCCTCTTCTCCACTCCCACCCACATTTTGTCGGATGTTGTATACTGTTAACCAAGATATTTGTACACAAGCTTGGAAACTTTAGTTCTTGCCGTTCGAAGTGCCACGCCCGCTTTAAATTAAAAAAAAAAAATTATATACAGCCTATCGCACCTTCCATACCATTAGTAATATACTGTAAACGTCTCATAAAGATCGGTTAGGCGGCTATAAGGTGCAACATACATACCTATATTTATTTTTATGTATAGAGATATTTTTTTTTTGTTAAGTCCTTGTGGAGCGTAGGGCAAAAATATTAAAATTTTTAGTAGGTAGTAGCTGTAGAATATAATATAATTTTTTTAAATTTCTAATGGTTTCAACGACTTTTAACTGCATAAAATACGTCTCTGGTTGGATTGGATTGAATTTAATGCTGTGGTCTATGTACTTGTTAAATAGTCTGTGACACTGTTGGGATCTGACAATTCTTAAATTGTACCGCCTCAATGGCAAAATTGTACCAAAATTTCGCTATAAAATAAAAAAGCATACATAGTAAGAATTCATAACACTTTTTATTTAATAAAAACAAATCAAAACAAGTAAATACAGACAAATTTTCGAGAGTGAGACGCATGAGCAATTATTGACCCGTCAGAACAAAATTATGTTATGAGGTTAAGATTTATTTTAAACGTTTTGTGTCGACTATTATTAAGATATCTTCATCTATAAGAAATTTATTTGCCTTTAAGTGATTTCAGCAAGGGGGCTTATATTGGACCTCCGGATAATTTTTAACTTTTAAAAGTTATTGTCGCCAATTTTTATATCAATATCAACATTTATAAGGTAGTCGTCAAAATGGACCGATTCCAATAAAAAAATGGTAAGATTATTTAGATTATAAATACCAACGTAAAGGGATAGTTTATAGGCACAAACCTTATTCCTGAAAGAAGTTTTTATGGCGACACATAGTAAGCATTGTCCTTATGAATTGAAACCTATATTCAAAATTTCATCGCATTATCTTAACAATTTGCGACCTCTACTTTACACAGAAGGTTACATGAACGACAGCCAGCCAGCTGGAAGCAGGGACATCATTAAATCGACTCAGAAAGTATTATTTTGTAGTGTGACACACATCAGCACAATCGTATAATACCCTCTCCTCTAGTATGGTGTGGGAATAAAAATTATGAAAACGGAGGCAAGGAGGCTACATGTAATTTGAAATTTAAATGAAAATAACAGCAAACTTCGAACCACCAGTACTACTGGTTAAAATATTGATATTTGACTGTTGGCTGGCGGGCACCGCAGTGGTGCAGTGGGTAGAACTCAAAGATTTTCTGAGGATAGAATGTGGGGATTCTTGAAACATGTAAAAATCAACCCGGGTTCAAATCCCAGCTCAGCCAAGAAAAATTATCAATAAAATTTTAATGGAAATTCCAAGTTTTAAAATTCCTTCCTCAGTGAAAATAATTTAATGAAAATTGAATTTGATGTACTCAAGCCTAATTAAAGAATACCAAGAAATTAAAAATTAACAGTTCAACTAAAATCAAAATTGCTCTTAGAAAAAGCAAACATTTTTCTATTTCTTATTTTTCTCAAAGACAGACAGAAATGTAGACACTTGGTTGACAGTGTCACCAAAACAATCGACTAAAGCCGGGATTTGGAGGCACTCCAGGGATACGAGTCAATATACTTATGTATGTATGTACTTTAAATATTAGTATTATATCCGAACATTAATTTAGCATTTTATTATTGAAAAGTAAGTTTAATCACCTCAAAGAGATGATAAAACTTCGTCAATATTTTTTTAAATTGTACCAAAAAGGGATGAATTGTACCAGTGTACGAATGAAGTTTCGATTGTACCAAATTTGGTACAATTGTACCACAAATCCCATCATTGGTCGTGTAAGAAAACCAGTCCTGTTTGTTGGTGACGTTTGGTCAAAGCGACGGGAAATTTGTACAGCAAATGATCAGCGGCTACAATAAAATACTCGTATCTACGTTAAATTGTCGTCAAAGAAGCTGATTTAAATTCAAAACGCACAAGAACCATCTGAACCAAACATTAGCAAAGTGGAAAAATATGTATGTACTTGTATGAGTCTGTGTAAAACACTACCCTGCAGATAACGAGACTAGTCCATACATGCATGTAAAGAGTAGACCATAAAGGAGTAGGAGTACTTCAAATATATGGGTAAAAGCTGGTCCATTTAACATTACGATGTCTTAGGAGGGGACCATATAACCCACCAAAGTAGTCCCTAAACTACTCCATGGAGTACTAAAGTGGGTTAGTTTTAAAAGTACTCCATGTCACTTCAGTATGGAGAACACTAAAGGGGTAGTTTCAAAAGTACTCCATGGATTAACTTAAACGGTTACTTTCAAAAGTACTCCATGTCACTTCTGAATGGAGTGCACTAAAGAGGTAGCTTGAAAACTATTTCATGCCACTACTGAATGCAAGACTAAAAATAACTTTATGATTAAGCATTTTTATTTTTGTTTATTAAAAATAAAATAATAATAAAGACAATCCTTTTCTCACCCATATAATATATTTATAAAAGTTATTATACGGTAAAGGACTTGCATGTAGTGTTATTTTGAAGAAAATGTTTACTTAATAAAAAAATTAGTGTTCCATTTTTTTTAATTATCCTTATGAAAACCTAAGTTAAATTAGTTAATTTGTCGTTCAAGAAAAAAAACCTAATAACTAAAATATGGTATCATATGTCATGCCTTTTTCACAAATTTCACAAACTTTCCTCTTTTACTTTTAAATAAACAATTAATAATGGACACCATCAGGGCTACCAATGTGTAATACTGTAAACTATAGAAAAGTATTCATCATGCAGTTGTTGGCAGCATGTTGTAAGTAGTCCATTTAAGCCACAATGGACCACGTAGTCCAATATTATCTGTTGGGTACATACACATCATAATTATCTTAAAAAAGCTCGATTTCTCACTGAAGTATAACGCGCTTACACGTAATGATTTAAAGATTTTGACAAAAAATTGTTATTAAAAGAGATTAACGTTTGTTAATCTAACAGGTTAAAATATATTGATACTTTGTTTCTTAATTTTAGTTTTTGTATTTTTTTTCCTTAACTATTAGATAATATTAGCAGACCACATACACCTTGAAACTTGAAGTTGTTTTATGGCAAAATAGCAACAAGTAGGTAGGTATGTGGTAGTAATTTAATATTTGTATTAAATGTGCTTCACAAACAAACCTCAGATTGTTTTGTCGAATTCCCTGAATTGACGGATGAATCATCGTAATATTAATAGTTCGCCCAAAATAATGTGATAATGTTTAAATATTTATTTAAAAAAAATGTTTATATTTACAACAACAATATATGTACGTACATACACGTATTGGCAGTATCGAAAATGGCAAAAAACCAATTTAATTATCGCGTGTGCACCTTTTTAAAGAACTTACCCGCTCGCTTGCTGTGTAGTCGTGATATTTTGATTACATTCTCAAGTTTAACATTTTGATTTAATACAATTTTGGCCAGGCGCAGCAACAATTGTAGTTTTTCATTTTTAAGGTTTTTTGTTTGAAAAAATGGTTGGGCGCATGGAAAATTTTTTAAAACAAAACTTGTCGCAAATTTTATGCTCTATAACCAGGGCTGCCAGACTTGGGGATTTATCCCAAAAGTTGGGGATTTTATGCAAGCAAAGAGAACAAAGAAAGTTATTTGGAGATTGGGGATTTAAGAAAAAAATTTGGGAATTTTACAAATTTTTAATAAATATTCCCGTTTTTATTATAAACGCTTATTTTTCTTTGTTTCGTGTATTAAACATAGAGTTTTTTTCCCCGGAGTTTTTCGATTCCCGGGAAATTTAAAAAATTCCCGTTTTCCCGGGATCCGGCTCCATATAAATAATACAAAGTAAATTTGTTTTAAATTAATGAAAAAAACTTTTTTTTAAAAAAAGCGTAAGGGAACTTGTTTACAAAGTAAGTAAAAGAAATGCCTAAATACTCCAAAAATTAATTAAAGGTTGAAAGGGGAACTTGAATTTTATATGCACATTTTTCGTATCAATGTGCTCTTGATACAAGATAAAAAGATTAAATAAACATAACAATTTAATTCATAAAACAATTATAAAAACAAACAAAAATTGTGGTACTCAAGTTATGAGATCAAAAAGAAAATTCATAAAATAGATAAAATATTTTAAATAAATATGTTTTATAAGTACAGTGGAGGCTCGAAAAAGTTAAATCATAGAAAAGTTAAGTATATGGAAAAGTTAAGCAGCTTTCATTCACCACACGTGATTCTAAAAAGTTAAGTGCATCTTAACTTTTTAGAGACAATTTTTTTTTATTTTGTTTTTCTGTTTCTAAGTGTATCATTTACCGTTAATTAATTTTTTTGCGAATTTTATATATGTACAAACCTAATCTTGCATAATGTGTTTGCTCTCATCAGTTGGTTGTAAAAGAAAATAGTCGTAGAATTTGTTTTGTTTTGATCGCAACAATGTTAGCAGCAATGAAGCAAAAAAGGTTATCAGTCGCCGAAAAATGCAAGATTTAAAAAAATTGGATGAAGGCGTTCTTGCTAATCAATTGGCCAAGGATTTTCATGTTTCTGTATCAGCAATTTCAAAAATTAAAAAAAACAAAGCAAACATTTATGCAGCAGTGTCAAATAAGTATGAAAAAATTAAGTTCTTAGATCAACGATAAATAAATAAACAATGTATAAATACACATATAACCACATGCATTTTTCATACCACGGAAAAGTTAAGATTTCGGAAAAGTTCATCACCCCCAAAACAAACTGCTTAACTTTTTCGAGCCTCCACTGTATATGTATATATTTTAAATAAATATATGTATTAACATTTTTTAACAGCTTAGGAAATATCATTAAGGCACACTCAATGCGTTTGGAAAGTCGGCAAAGAGTATATTTCTTATTTTATTTACTTATTACCATGTTTCCGAAAAATTTCATTCACTTTTTCACCGAGATTGGACGAATAGTTTAAAGTGCAAATGTTTATAGTTGCTGCATATTTCTAATTCGCAATCTGAAGTAATTTTTCTTTTTTATAAACAACGTCTATATCAGCCAAATGTATGACATGGTTGATGCAAAAAATAGCATCAAACGGACTTCTTCTTACAAGATCCACCTGTAATATTTAGGACAATGTGTTTTTAAAATTGTTTCCCAGCACTTCCCGGTTATATAAGCCGTCACAAAATGAAACAAATTTATGTTTATTATCACCTTATAAACATATCGTCATATCTCAAAAATATTTTTAATTTTAAGTTAATTAAGCAAAGTGTTCCTTCATACTTTCTCGTAACAAAAAAATCGGTATTTTATCTCAAACTGAACAGAAGTTATAGCAAAATATATCTTTAAATCGGTACATTTTGAAAACTTTAATCGCATTTTGCCAAGCTCTATTTTTTTTTAGTAGATATGACTTTGCAGCAATAATGGAGCGATATTTTTGGATACTAAAATTTAAAGCCTTGCCCATGGACAATTAAAATTTACTGCCTGCATCTTATTTTGAATTTATTTTCTTTATTAACTCTTCACTTCACTAAATTTATTAATTAACAACTGTTGCATGGCACATTCTGCTTTTGGTAGATTTTTTGCGTTAGTAGGAATTGATTTAGGAACGTACTCACTTCTTGTTATTGATCTAATCGACAACCCATCAACAGATGATTATTTTTAGAGAATAGAAAACTAAATTTCAAAGTATAAATAGCTTTTTTCTGAAACTATGAGGAACTTTTATTTCCCGGGATCCCGCAACAAAAATCCCGGGAAAACGGGAAATAAAATAATTGAAATGGAAAAAACTCTAATTAAACATTAAAAAAAGTAGCAAAACTTTTATCTTGCTCTTACCAACAATTAATACGGTGTAAAGGGTCCTAATTAAGATTACCATTTTTGATGGGTGTGTCAAAAATGCGTAATAAACTTATGTTTTTATTCTTGAGTGAGTGTTAAAAAAAGAATCTAATACCGTTGACAACACGGTAATATGTAAATAAAAAAGCTTCAAATTCTTCTAAATTGGCTCATGCATTTTAAAAAACAGCATCTTGCTCTGCTCTTAATTCCTCACTAAAATCGGTTAAAAAGAATTTAAAAAAATTACGAAACTAGTTGCTACAAAGAAAATAAAATAATTTTTTTAACTGAACATTTTTATTTGGGGATTTTTGGGGGTTTCTTATTATTTAAAAAAAAAAAATTGAATTTGGTCAGAAAAAAGCACAACAAAAAATATTAACTTTTTAAGGTCTTGTTATTTAATTTGGGGATTTTTTTAGGGACAAGGAAAAAAGTACCTGACAGCCCTGCCTACAACTTTTATAATAGCTCTGTTTCTTTACTTTTTGGGTAAAGTTCGTGCAAATGAGAGCAAGTATAAATTTCTCTCATATAAAGACAACATTACACAAAAGTACAGGAACAGAAAAAACATAATTTTAAACACCAAAAAAATTTGCGCCACTTTTGAACAATTTTATATTGGCTCTAGAATAAAACTACTTTCACTAAAAATAAAACAAAACAAACACTTTTACAATAACTAACATTATGTTTCCCTAATACTTCAGTACAAAACTTTTTATTTAAGTACATTGTTTTATTCCACAACACTTTTTCCAGAATTTAGATCATGAACTTTTTTCCTTTTTTTTTTGGTTTTGTTTATGTTTTACAGCTGTTTGACAATTTACACAATTTGCACGAAGAAAAAGTCTGGGCTGTTTCGTGCAAGAAGAAGAAGAAGAATTGTATTCTCTCAAATTCGTTCTCATTTACAAAAATTAAAAGTACGGGAACGCTTTTCGTGCAAATTGGGATCCCGAGGGATCCCAAAGTAGAGTAAAGAAACAGAGCTAATAGATGTTAACATTATTGCAGCTATAGAACCTGAGATAACCGCGAAAAATTAAATGTTGTGCCCTTAAGCCTTGAATAATTAATGGCTCAGACACAAGATTTTGTGAGACTTTTAAGACAACTTTAAAAACGCAGTGAAGCCCATAATAGGCCTGGCTTAATGAATTTATTTTACAACATCGGACATATTGTTAGACTTATTCTAAAATCTTTAATTGAGGCTATCGGCGCAGAAGTGGTGTAACTCACAATTTAAATTGGTTACGGTTCTGGTGTAAAATATGTTATTTGCACTGTTCTTTACAATGCAACAGTCAAGTAAACCAACTGTTTGTATCCAAAACAGATAGCGCTAGAAACATTGTTTTACACGGGTCGTTTCAACCAAGTACTAAAGTGCAGGAGTAGTGTTAGCTCCTCATTATCTCATAAAAAGTAGTCAAGGGTTATACCACTTCTGCGCTGAGAGCCTCAATTGTAGAATGAGACATTGAAAAAGAAGTACTTTCCTGATTCTTTATCAAATCGAGTTTTTGTTTGTCCTGCACCAGCACAATTCATAAAAGGTTTAAACTAAAACATGTGGCAAAAGCCAAATCTCGAAACCCGTTACGCAACACAGCCATACGACTCTACACCACAAATGCTAAACTGGAAAGTAAAACACGCGAAAGAAGGAAAAGAAGGACATCCTGATGTTCCTTAAACAATAAAGATAATGACGCGCGAAGTTCGTCTCTACGTAAAACAGTTTACAAATTTTGGATTCTCTTGAAATTTCTTGAATAAATTAATACTTTTATCGCTCTTAAAGGCTAGTTTACACTATTATACTTTGTATTAATATATGTCAGAAACTCAAGTATTATGTGAAAGTCTGATAGTATGAATGCATGTGTGATGAAAATGACAAGTATTAAAGAAAAAAATTTGACATCCCATACGACTTCATCGTTTTTTGAAAAATTTCAAAACAATAATACTTTTCATTGGATCAGGTTTGCATTTTATTTTATGTGTGAGTGTTTATACTTTGTGTGATGGTGTGATTACACACTGTCATGTTAAATTAGATTTTTTGACAGTCGCAACAAAACTCTTTAGATTTCTATCTCACAAAGTATTATGGAATACGTAAGGTTTGTGAGATATTGTAATCTAGCCTTAAGCGCTCTTGTACAATGCTGTTTTTGTAATTCCCAATGCGAATTTATTCCAGGTAATCTCGGTACTACAACAAATACAACCCGTGCAAAAACCACAAGCAATTTGTTTTTGTAAAACCATTGAACAATGTCAAAAAACAGAAATAAAACAAAACAGAAACAAAGACAATAAGCAAAATGTTGGCATCCAACAATGATAATGCTAAAATTAAAGTTATCAGCAGGGCTTTTAAGACCACCTGTAATAAGTTCGCCTTAGTTATTCCTATAGGTTATGTTAACCTTTTTATTAAATAAATGAAACCACTTATTGCATAATATAGGACAAAATGGAAATAATATGGCGAATATCATATACAATAATATTGCAAGTGTATGGGCCGCATTAGAGATAATCGTTTTATTCAATTTAATTTAGTACTAAAATGGTTTGAGTAATGTTGCTTTCTTTTCTACACAACAAATATCACCTTCTTTAAAGTTGCATGTATAAAATTGTAACGATTCATTGGTGTTTTATTTTATTGGGAAAAAGGCTACCTGTAATATTCGGCCGTGCTCGTCGTTAGGGGGATGTGTTAAGTTCCCAAATAACATATATTCAATTTGAAAGATTTTAAAACCGGTTACAACAGACTTTACTTTAGGTAGCATTGCAGCATAAACAAAAATTATACATTGACCAACATTGAATTGATAGTAGAAAAGTAAAAGATAAGAAATTGGTTGATGATTGAAGTGTAGTTGATGGTGGTAATCGCTACACCATTTCCATGCCCACCAACCATGCTGACAGTTTCTAGGATTTCGCCCAAAATAATATAAAAAATTAATATAATAAAACTATACCATATCTGTTACTTCACCTTTCACAATATTGAAAGATGAAGTAAAAACTTAAAATTCCATAGCAAACCAAATCATTATTTATTTATAATTATTAATACATACATATATATTTAAAAGCTAAGATAATTAATGAAAAGAATATTTAATGACATAAAAAAAAAACTTATTGGTCACCATTAAAATGCAGTACAAAAAAAATAGGGTTAATTTCAAGGTAAATTACAGTTTAAATTAACAGCGAAAAAAACAAAAATTGACTATAGGTATGGAGATGTATTAGAAGTTCATGGAGTAAATATTAATAACGTAAAGTGAACATTTGTAAACATTAAAATAATAGCAAAAACTTGCGTATAATCTGGTAACCTTAGTTGCCAGAATAAAATTCAAAAACAAAATTGATACCATGTTCACATGGACAGCAATATTCGCGTTTTGCTCTCTTATTCCTGTATCGCGCCCCAAACATGATGAAAACGACTTGTTTTCCCATACAAAATTTTGAGAGCGAAACAGGTCGTTTCATTTTGAAACAGGCTGCGAAACAGGAAAAATGTACTATCATCTCCAATTTTGATAACAGTTATCGTTAGTTTATCTGAACTAGCTCTCAAAAAATATCAAAACAAAGAAAAAAACAAAATAAAAATAGGTTTTTAATAAAATAAAGTGAATATTATAATAAAATAATTAAAATAAAATTATTAAATAATATATTCTTAAGTTTTATTTACTTTTTTATCTATTTAAAAAAAAATCACACCAACAACACAAAAAAAATGTTTGGCAATCTAGTTTCAGAGAGCGAAACCAGTGGTTTCTATCGTCTTATGAACATAGCATAAGGTATAGTATTGTTTACGGAATTACAATATATTCATGTTACGTTTATTAAAAAAAATTAACTATTTTGAGTGTAAGAGATTAAGTATAAATATGGCGGATCAACAAAAATAAAAAAAAACTTACATGCTTTTCAAACGATGTCAACAGCAGTGTTGCCAGCGAAATTTCGAGAAAGATACATTTTAGTTTCCAAAAAGATAAATTTTTTCCCAAACAGATACATTTTGAAAAAAATCCATTTTTAACGTTAACATTTTTTAACATAACATTTTTATTTCATATTTAATGAATATTGTAAAGAAAATTACATTGAATAAATTCTTTTTTATCAATAAATTAAATAAATAGTCATAAATATTAGGTATGTAATTTATAAAAATACAGTATGCAAACTTTAAAAATGATTATATGTAACTATCTTTGGATGTTATCAAAACAAATTCATTTATATATATAACTAGCTTAACCCGGTGCGCTTCGCTACACTGCTTTAACCACTTTATCGGTTGAGAGATATTTAATATATGCATCCTATGGAAGGTAGTTCCCCCTGCGCCTAACCGCTTTATTTTTATTTTCAAAGTGAAGTATACCATAAGAGTGACTTCTACAAAGTTTGAACATTCTCACTATAACAGTTCTTAAGATATGCGATATGAAACATTGGCGTCCTATGGAGGAAACCACTTCCCACGCTGCTACTTTATTTCAATTTTGGGGCTCAGAAGATCAACAAAAAGCGTGAAGCGGCTCTTAAAATATGCGATATATAATATTGGCATCGGCTCAGTAGTTTAGGAGTCTATAAGCCAAAATACACAAAATACAAATACAAACAAACAAACAAACAAACAAACAAACAAACAAACAAACAAACAAACAAACAAACATTTTTCATTTTTATATATATATAGATATACGAGTTAAGGCGATTATATCAAAAAGTGCATATGTATAAATTTCCTGAAAATAAAAACAATGTTCATATTTCCTTAGAACAACTTCGCACTACTATCATCGATTTAGGTGGATCGTTAATCCTTAATGTTTTCTTTCACAATAATTAAAGCTGCAATTGTATCAGTATTGAGTCGGTTACGATGATGAGTAAAAATAAGTTTTAATTGGCTTAAAATTCTCTCCACACATTCATCCGAAAATAGAAGTACAAATGTTAAACCAACTACTGTTTTCAAATTTTTTAATATCGGCACATTAACAACATTTTTTAAATTAAATATTAATATTTTATTTCTGGACATTTTACGTACAGATTCAAAAGATACGAAAAATGTCAGGATTATACATGGTACATGAAGTCATCAAACGATACGAAAAATGTATCTTTCGTATCCTAACGGCAACACTGGTCAGCAGGCGCCAGTTGACAGTTGTCGGTTGCGTATTGATTTTATTTAATTACTAATAATTAAAATGGTAACGAGAGTATGGTTAATGTTGGTGAGGATTCTGTTACTCTAGAAAGTTTGCATTTCCGTGATAACAAAACCCCCTTTAACTTATGGATGTTATGAATGTGACTTGGATTTTAATAATGTCTTCCTTTAGTGTTAATTATTTATGTATTAGTATTTTTTTTTTAAGTGAAATTTAATTGTTTAAGTAGTTTTAAGTCAAAGAAAATTTAGTATTATAAATTAGGTGACCATTAAACTTTTCAAACAAACAAAAATTGAAATTTAATTAAAGGTAAGTTTAACAAAGTTGAGTTAAAATATATAAAAACTAACAACAACAATTATGAATTTAACCGTGATTATATTAAAGATCATCAAAAAGGAAATTAAAGTTCAAAAAGAGCCATTAGGAACTTAATGTACTCTTTTTTTCACAAAATGTCTTGCCAGCCCTGTAATAATGCTATTTGATAGTTGACAAGAACAAAACACAAGATATGAAGAGTGAAATGCCCTGTTTTTATTACATGAAGAAAATGGTTCTTCATCAGTATAGCTAATATTTTAACGTATTTTTTTCAATATTTTCTGGCATTTTGTTTTTAAACCGATTGAGCGATTACAAATAAATTTTTTTTAAATTTGTTCCAATAATGCAATTTTTCGCGAATTTAAGCAATGTTCGCGATGGACGCGATTTTTACTGTAAGTTTTATGATTTTTTAGAGCTTTAATGATTTTTAATAAATATTAGACTTTGCTATCATGACGCTGTTAGCAATATTTTGCGATTTTCCGCTAATTTAGTAATTTTTCACAATTTTTCCTTATAGTCTAAGGGACCTTTAATCAATTTTATGGGTTCTTTGAAAAATTAAAAATTTTCGCAAAATTTCGCTATTTTTGCAAACTTTTTGATATGTATTTTGATTTTTTTTTTAACTTATTAAGCGATTTCAAATAAATTTTTTCTTTTGTTTCAATTTTGCAATTTTTGCGATTTTTGCCATGCTCGCGATAGAAGCGATTTTTATCTGAGGGGGTTGTGATTCCGTACAGCTTTACGATTACTGTTACACAATTTTTGCAAATGTCCTCTAGTTTAGCAATTTTTTTTTGTCATTCCTTATAGTTTTAAGCACTTTTTATCACCGTTATAAAAAAAACCCATATATAATAAATATCATATATCACCTTTTATACAGGGCACTAACAACACTCTCGATTTATTCGGGGCGTAAAGTGCAATGCCTTATGCCATAAGAAAGGGTGAATGTTTTAGTATAAAACATGCTTCGCTTTTAGAGAGCAAAACATTTTTAAAAAACGAACACAAAATTCCATTTTTTAAATAAAATATCACATATTTTTGTAGAAAAGAAAACACCATAAAAAAAATTCTCGAAAATAGTTTACCAGTTCACAAAGTGCTGAAAAACTAGAACACTAAAAATACATATGTAGGTAACAAGTATGTATTTTCATAATGAGGGCAGTTTAAATATGCACAAACATTTTTAAAATATGCATGCAAATATTCCAAAAAAAAACTAATATACCTATGTTCATTAGTGTTTTTTTCAACGAATGTTTATTACGCAATATAATCATTATCATATGTTTTTTAAAGTTTTTTAAATAAAAATGATCTTCGTTCGATTCGCACACAAACCCGTAAAAAATATTGGAAATATATAAGGAAATAACAGGCATACTCAGTATGCTCAACCTCAAGTCGCTGTTACTAGCACATACTTACTTTAAGAATACCAGTTCACATAAAGTAAATCGATTTCGGTTTTATTAAAATAAACATTCGTTGTTTTTTTTTAACTTGGTCAACGTTTGAAGACCATACGATCTCTTTTAGTTTCTTTTGGCATTTTAAAATAAATCACTATCCATCAACATCCAAAATTGTTCAGTAACTATTTATTTTAGAAAAGCTTAAACCGATATTGTTGCTGTAGCAGCGAGACCTGAAAAATTTTAATATCATTTATGCATAGTAAAAAGGGTGTTTTTTGAACTGGTAATTATTTTTTTTGCCAATTTGTTGTTTGTAAATGTAAGACTTTAAAGTCCTTTTCTGTATATCTAATATTTTTAAGTTATGATGATGTTGCAGAAACTTCGCGATTTGTGCTATTTAATTACTGAAAAAACAGCAATAAACAACGCAATTGAGTCAACATATTCGAAATGATCGTTTAATTCAATTCAATTAAGTATTAAAATAGTTTTACTAAAAATATACTCGAAAATATTTGGCCAGTACCCATATTCTGTAACTATAGTGAGAACTTTTCGCATCGAAAAGATGTGAAACAAAATATTCCATCGTTTCTCGAAAAGTGAGAAAAAAGTGTGTCTGTAACTGAGCTACCTTTGTTTGTCAAAACTCATAATTACCATAAAATTTATACGAAACAAACCTATAGAACGCGAATTGAACACTACCCGGCTGGGCAATCTTATTTAACAGATCGATATGTCGGTTGTATTTGAATTAGAATTTTCAAGTTTAAAAAAACGCTTGCCGCTCTTGTTTAGGTAGCTCAGTAACTCATGTCGAAAACTGTCAAAAGAGATTACGTCGTTACGTTATAAATGTCATAACATTACAGTTGAAGCCTAACAGCCATACCTAAACAAGAGCGGAAAGCGTTTTCTAGCTGTCAAAAATGCTCATGCCCATACAATTTGTATGAACCATCCCTAAATAGCGCGGCGTCAACGCCTTACAATTAGAAAATCCGATTTTGAAAGCGCGTTTATTAGTGAAGTTGGCCGCTATTAATAATAAATAATGACAATTTAGCTAATTTTTGTCAATCTAGCGGGGTTTTCTCTTCTTTTTATTTCTATTATATGGGTTTTATTAAACAAGAAAGTTAACACTACTGTTTGTGGCACAACGTTGACGCTCTTGTTTAGGTATGGCATATCAGCGTAAAAGCTTAGCGGAAGAAAACGTTCCGCCTTCCGCTCTTGTTTAGGTACGGCTGTAAGTGAAATTGCAGGCGTTGAGAACGCCAGTAACACATATCGTTGACGGCGACCAAAATTTGCTAATATTGAACATTTTTCAACGACGGCGGCGAAAATACAACCGTCGGCTATACCAAATAATGTATAGTGCAACTTTAATGTTTGTTGTTTGCAAACGAGCTTTGAAAACATTCGTATATTTTATAAATATGTTAAAAGCAAAAAAATTAAACAATGCAAAAATGTGCCAATAAAAAAATATTATTATTATTCTTTGCATTTTGCATTTTTAATTGTTATGTAGTGTTAACATTTTTTCTCGCCGTATTTTTATTCGCGAATATATTTGACAGTTCAAAGCGGGAACTTTTCTCTCAAAAATGTTACAGACACACTTTTTCTGTAAATTGGTGAGTAATTTCCTTACCTGACAGCTAGAAATCGACAAAAAAAGTTACAGACACAGTTTCAATATATGGCATTTTTGTTTCATTTCATACATTTCAATTGAAAAGTTTCTCGAAGCGAGAGTTACAGAACATAGGCACAGTTCACAAAGTGTTAAGTTCTAACGTACTATTTTAGTCTTAATAGCACAGTTGTAAATAGCCTGCTGTATTATGATATGATAAATTAATGTAAACATTAAAATTAAATGACATAAAATATAAAAATCAATTTTTTTTATTATAAATAAAAATTGTATCTGAACAATTTTGAATGCTTTGTTTTGAATTGTTGCTGTTGAAGCGAGCAATTCTTTCAGCCGATACTGAACCTATCGATATTATAATTTCAGTGTTGCGAACACTCAAATAAATGCTTTACAACACCATTTCAATTGCCTTGATATTGCACAAATTAAATGGATAAAGAAAAATTTTTAATTTTAGAATTATTTAAGCGCGAAACTTACTTTAGCGTGATGCACGTATCCGTGAAGTACTGTAATTGCAACTTTGCGAACACAAAACAAAATTATTTTCATATTTAAATAAGAAAATCGCATATTTGATTAAAAAAGTGTTTGTATTTTTTGCAATGACGATTTTTGTGGTATTGATAAAAAAAAGTTTGTAGGTATAGTTATTGAATTTTATGTGTGTCAACAACCAAGTTTATTGAGCCAATAAAAAAGTTGTTGTCCAAACTAATTTTTTTCAACAAAATGTTAATGTTAAAATAAATTGTTGGAAATTTTGAATAAATCAAACAAAATGTTTATAGAATCTTTATATTTTTATTCATTAATTATGATGTTCTAAATTCATTATCCATAGTCTTAAAATATCGATAGGAAAAATTTCGATATCGATATTAACATTTAAAATACAACTATGAAAACATGCAACGGCAGATAAAAGGGTTGTCACACCACAATGCCCGATGTTAATTGTAAGTTACACCTTAACGTCAAGTTTTTTTGTCCAACTTAATAAGACATTGCTTTGTTTCAATGCTTGAAAAATTCAACCATGGGGAGGTACAAAATTAAGCAGGGCGTTAAGATTTTTGAAGCCTTTTACGAAAATTAGCGTTCAAATCAAAATGCATTTTGTGATTTTTTTGGACAGCATAATCGAATAAATGTGTCCACAGTCGGGAGAATTGTGTTCAAATTTCAGCAAACCGGGCCTGTAGGAAATGTGAAAACAGTCGTTCATGCTAGCTCAGATCGTTCTTCGCACTTCTCCGAAAATTAGGTTGTCCAAGCAGTTACCGTGACAGGTATTCGCTATAGCGAAATAATAACGGACTTCTTGTGGCCAACAATTGTGGATATGGACCTGAACGATATGTGGTTCCAATAGGATGCCACACAGCCCACGAAACAATGGCTCTTTTGCGCAAGAAATTCAATAGACGTGTTATCTCACGTCCTTGCGATGTTAATTGGCCGTCACTCACGGTCATGTGTTTTGACACCGTTGGACATCTTTCTTAGGGGATATTTAAAAGAAAAAGTGTACTTCAATAAGCCAAGAACAATTCAAGAACTAAAGTAATATAAAATATAGCACATAAACGACACTAAATCTCAATTATGTCTCAGAGTCATTAAAAGTATGCAAAATCGGATAGAGGTATGCCACCGAAGCCGTGGTGAGCATTTGGCCGAAATTTTGCTTCACACATAATTTTAATAAGTCCTTCTATAATAATAAAAAATATTCATACATTTGTCTGAAAACTTTTTATTTTATTAAAAATTTTCCAAAACTGTCATCTTAAATAACGTGCGTACATTAATACATACATATGTATGTCTTATTTAAAAAAATATAAATCGATAGTAGAAAATATTGATAGTATCCCAGCACTGTTACAAAGATTAACGATATCATTTTGCAACTTGGCACACGCAATTCTTATCAAAACCCAAATTCTATATAAAGGCTCAATTCAAAGAATTCTTATATTAATTTTGTTGATATGAACAAAATAAGTAAACTATTTATCGCCACTGAAATAAACGTGTAAATTGATATTGATATTTGGTACAAATTAATCTTATAACCGATAACAATGGCCTGTCAGCCGAAAGAACATATCGTTGGTATTATGTACTTTTTTTTAGTGATTCTAATTCACTTTACACAAATATACCACCACCTCGTCACAAAAATTTAATACAATAGTAATAAAATTAACGGGTTTACATCAATTTTAAATACAAACAGTTTCTATTATGTCTTTAATTGCTCCTGTAAAATTGAAATTATTTGAGTAAAGGCCTTTTACATGAGACCAACATTTTATTTTTTACAAAGAATTTGGGTAGGCCAAATTAGTTTTAGGGTTCATGTTAAAGAAAAAAAAACTAAATTTAAAAATGATCGCTTCTTTTCGATTAGAAGGATCACATAAAAATACAGAAATTTATTGTTAGACCGAATCACAAAGGGTTTTTGATCGATTGGCATACTTGACTTTCTAAATGTTGCAACCATTTCTATGTAAAAAGTAGGGTTCGGACTTTTATGCAGTTAAAATCGCGTTTTATGCGCATTAAAAAGATGCAATCAATATAGAAAAATATGCGCTAAAAATCGAAAAATATGCACTTAAATTTTGTTAACACATTTATTAGTAATAAAAAAAAAAATAAAATAGCAAGAAAACCAAAAATAGCATAAAAACGTAAAAATTCATTCTCATAAACAAAAGTAAGGCACAATCACCACAAAAGTAAAAGTAAAAACACAAAAATATAAAGAAAAGCCAAAAGCAAAACAATCATGCAACTTTAGTCACTTGTTAGATACAGTACACTCGCGGTAACTTGAACACCGTTTACGTTGACTACTCTGTAACGTGAACAAACTCAGAAAGCTCAATAACGTAAACAATTTTTTTCACTGCATATGTTTTCCAGGCTTCTCGACAGCACTGATATACATACATTTAATTTGATGTTTAGCAAAAAATATAATGTCGCTAAATCAACCATATGCAGTATTAAAAAGAATAAAGAAGCAATTTTAAAATGGGTATGGTGGATCAAAGAGACATGAGTGTAAAACACACATATTTTTTTTCATGAAATTCGACAATCGCTAACGTGAACAATTTCGCTAACATGAACTCCCTTGGTTTTAATTAGTTCATGTTACCGCGAGTGCACTGTATGTAGATATGTACATATAAAATGAATTAAGAACATCCATTTATCAAATATTTTTAAAAGTAAAGTTTATTGCCTGTTTTTCAAAAGAATATGAAAGGGAAGTCTTAGGTGCATGATTTAAATCTGATAGTTCCTTTGTTTTTCATTCTTCATTTTTTTTTTAAACTTTATCAACTTTAATTGCTTTGACCCACGTTATTTAGCTACCCACCTGGTTATTAAAGGCTGTGGAGGAAGAAATAAATTGGAATACTTTTCTTTATATGCGGCAACACGTGAAGATGCTGTACTAAATATTTTTTCCCATAAGAAATCAATGAATAAATATAATTGAAGTACTTATACTTATCTCTTTAGCAATGTGGTGCATGGCAAAAAAGCTATTGAAACAAGTTTTGTTTTTCAAAATATGCAACATAAATATGCAATATGAGCAAAATATGTAAAAATATGAATTCAAAGCAAAAGAGGAAAAAATATGCACAGCAAATCGATGCCATTTTACATCAAATTTCTTGATTCGCAAAGATTGTTAGTACATGGTACTCTTAGACTGACGAAAATGTGCATTTGCATAGAGATCCGGGCCTTGGTAATAAGATTTCCTTATGAAATAGATTTAAAAAAAATAAAATCTCGGAATTTATTTCTCATGTTGAGTAACATTTATTATACAAATTTTCATATTAGTGCATACAAAGTATTCCTGGAAAATATTGAAGGAATAAGACTATTAAAGTATAAAAGCTTTTGAGGATTGTAATTTGACTTAGAATACACATTCGAATAATATGAAAATTTGTTTAAAAAAAATATTTATTAGTCGTAATAACTCGGTAATGATTTTGAATTACACAGGGAAACACACCAAAACTTTCTAGACTTCTCTCCATTGTTATTGGTTCAATTGAAAGTGCTGATTACAACGGCATCATAAGTTTTTCTCTAGCAGCTCTAGTTTCATAGATTTATGTAGCTACATTTAACAATTGCATAAATGTCTACCAATTTTTGTATTATTCTCTTTACTGTTCACGAATTACCCTGCAAACCTTAAAATATTTTCTGGGCTATTTATCTTCACATATTAGGTTTTGTTTAGGTGTGTGAAAACAACTTTTCATTTTATCTAGTTTTCTACATGACTTAAATAGTACCAAAAATGTTTCTCTTTACATAAATTAGAATTGTGGTTATTTTGTTAAACTGTTTATGGTTTTTAATCCAAATTTTTAATATTTTAATCAGGCCCAATTTCATCAAATTTAATTTTCATTAAATTATTTCCATGAAGAAAGGGATTTTACAACATACACTCGCAGCCATCGACGATTGCTGACGTCCATAGTCAAACATCAATCCTTAAACCAAATCGTATTTTAACATTTGGTAGATCGAAATTTGCTTTTTTGAATGATTATCAATTTTAATTGATTCCACATGTTTTTCCTAACTTCTGTTCCCTCCGTACCTATGTCAAGAATTCTTCTTGAAGTCCAAAGTACATTTTTTGTTTCCCCATTTTGTCCTTCCTTTTCCCGTTGACCTTTTTCAGCACAACTTGAAGGACAAATGTACACATAAGCTAAAGTTTGATCAAATTACTCGTCATGGTTTTTTTTTTTGGATTTTTTCGTCAAATGTTCGTTAAGTTTTTTAATCACGACGATATGTACAAATATTCGTATAAATAAGCCTACGATACTGGTAAATATGTGTCACTACATGTAATATATGTACATAAGGATAAGCTTTTTTTTATTTTAAAAAATTTAAAAAATCTCCACTTTGTGTGCTGTGTTATTAACGATATAAATAAAATAATTATTATACCATTTAGAAATAACTAGCAGCTGTTTTTTCACAGTTATATTGTTGTTTTTCTTGTTATTCAAGAGATAATCCTCGTACAAAATGTATGTACACAATAGAAATTCAGTCACTGTCTGGTTCAGGCAGACACAAATGTATTATTATTGCAGGTTTAACGGTTTCCAAATTGTTTACTTTGGCAATGAAATTAATTATTGGCTTTAAAAGTGCTAGCAATTGATATTTCCGATAACAGCATTAGTACCATGCCGTTTAAAAAGCCAGTTGGACTTATTAAACATAAAACCGATAAAATCCTTTTATTGCTTATAATTTTTAACTTCCGAATTCAAAAAATTACTAATAATCAAAGCGAATTCACTACAGGTTGCGGCAATACTACAACAATTCAAAAACAAAAGGTGCACTGAAAGAAAAATGCTTCATATATATAATGAATAATTTTTATAAAAAAATTTTCATTGGTTAAATGAAAATTTTCATTGTCTAAATGGAATTTCATAGCTATAATGATGAAGTATTTTTGTTAAAATCGCTTCATGGGATTTCGTAATTACGTAAAAAATTTTATTTAAAAAATAACTGGTTCTTCTTCTTCTAATAAATTAATTATTTGATATATTCTCCCAATTTTATTTTAAATAACTTTTGATTTGTTGGTGGTTAAGCATATCTTTATGAAGCAGAATACCTACTTCCACCATACATTAGGAAAATTACAAACTAATGGCCGTTTTTTCAACACACGATTATCGTTTTTCCCAACGAAAAACTGCACATTAATGAAATTAGGTTTTCTCAATGTCTTGTTTGCTTCAATTCTGTCGCAAAGCTAACCAGCACTCATCTGCCAATTAATTACCCTACAAGAAATTAATGAGCGAGTAGTCACATTTTTCATTTTGGTGTTATGAAAATGATAGGAAGAAATGACCAAATGTGACCGTAAACATGATTTCGGTCATTTTTTTCTATCATTTTCTTAGCACCAAAATGAAAAATGTGACTACTCGCACATTCATTTCTTGTAAAGTATTTTCCTTTTATTTGCCGTACAGATAAATACAATCAGCTGACTCCCAACTTTTACATGTATTTTGAGAGGTGTTACCAACTGAAAACAATGTTTTTGTCGGTATATTGAGAAACCCAAAATCAGGTTACAGACAGTTTGTCGAAACATTGAGAAAATTGCCATAAATCTCTTAGTCAGGATTATACATTAGGGTGGGTCACTGATGTATTAGAAAAAATAAAAGTTCTCGAATCATATTCTAATAGCAATATTTTTTTGTTTTACGTTAAAACAAATCAAAATTGCAAAAAAAAGTTTAAAAAAGTCTCATCTTGAGCCCGCGCAGGAGCTCCTAAGAATTAAGTATATTTGAAAAAAGTCCATTTTTTAAATTTTAAAATTTTATTTACTATCAATTATTATTAATTAAAACTACAAACATTTTGAATTAAACCTGAAAAAAATAAAAATTTTGTTCTTATACAACGTAAAACAATAAAATCATGTTTGGTCACAAAATCTTGTTTACTGTCAAATCCGGGCATCTCTCGTCTTGATTCAAGTTTCGTCTATATTAAACCATCGCTTGAATTTTTTAGCGCAAAGAGTCATGAATGCTTCTGACACTATTTTCACGAACCTAAAATCATTAAAATACAGTAATATGCTTTTCTGCAATACAATGCTATTGTTGCTATATTGAAAATTGAAGGTCAAAGCGCGGGCTCTTACACTAAAAATAAATTAATAATATTTTACAGTGATCTAATTCAGACAAAAATACAACATATTTACGCTATTAAAAGTCGAT
This sequence comes from Pollenia labialis, assembly GCA_949318255.1. Classification (NCBI taxonomy): domain Eukaryota; kingdom Metazoa; phylum Arthropoda; class Insecta; order Diptera; family Polleniidae; genus Pollenia; species Pollenia labialis. The sequence goes on along the minus strand of OX439141.1, from coordinate 67,703,584 downwards.
AAGAGAAAAAATGTTTTTTTGACCCACCCTATTATACATATATTTCAAATGATTCTGCTTCAGACCATTCGCCGACAAAAATTTTAAAACATTGTTTGATTTCTTTGGTTTTGTTTTTTAGTTCTTACACACAGAAAAAAAAATACCAATGTAAAATTAACATGGAAAAATGTTGATTGAGAATCATAGTAAATTTCTGCAAACGTATGCCCTTTATTTAAATATATCATTATTTCATATTAATTTTAAATGAAAATATTAAAATAATCTTTAAACACGCTTATTTAATATTATTCACCGTTAAAATAAATAAAAAAAATATTAAAATATAAAAAAATATGGATTCAATATTGAATCCATTAAAAAACCTGTTTTATATTAAAATCAAAAGTTTATCTTTTTAAATTAACATGCATACATAGTTAAGTATTTAAATTTTTTTTATTTTCATTCTTAAAATATGTTATAAAAAGTAGACGTATTCTTTTAATTAAAATTATTTAGTTAAATAGTACATCAAGTTTTCAAAGTAGAATGATGACGAAAACCATATCGGGCCATTCTGCTAATTGATCTGTTAACAAAGGAGACTACAAAATAAGTGAAGCATGTGTTACAGAGGTAAGTGTATTGAATTATTCTTAAATAAATGCATATGTTGTCTCTGAAGCTTCTTCACACTGTTATAACACACTCCCACCAATTAGTTTCTACATGAAATTCACGTTGTTTCAACTTGAAATAACTTTCATTCAACGTGATTCGGATTGTTATTTCAATATAAATGACATTTTGCTCTAACTTTACTGCCATGGAGCAATTCCATATGAAAGCGATCACCTTTTGGACGACCCCTCTCCGATTTTAAAATAAATAGTCTCAATCGATTGCCCAGCAAAAAATAATGTACCCATATTTTTTTTTTTTTTTTTTATAGTGACTGGTACACCACCACTAAGGTGTACACCACTGTCATGTGACAAAATTGAAGAATTCTTCATAAGGGACCTCATTGAAAGTTGTTTAAAAAAAAAACTACTAAAGCGATCGCAACGAGTGATAGCTCGTTGGAAAGGTATTGAATCAGGCTTTAATTGAAAAATAAAATTTTCCTAACTTTTCTTAGAAATTTACCTTTAAATTTTTCCATGAAAATTAAATTTTCCGATTTTCCACAGAAGCTCCTAAATCTTCCGGCTAATTTTTTTTTTTTGGATTCCTCATAATTTTTGCTTTAAGAATCAGCAATAAAAAAATGGGCCCCGACTCCTTGTTTGGACAGGAGAAGAGCATTTAAGAGACCACCTTGTTAAAAATACATTTTAAAAATTACACTGCTCTGCAAAAAATAATTTTTTGTCTTTCCGTTAATTAAAACTTTGTGAACTATATGGATTTTGATGCGCTGAGCCCAAATCCGTTCTCGGTTTTTTTCCATCAGATCGAGATTTTGTTTAATGGGCGTGGCAAATTTTTTGCCCTTAATTAGTCAGGTACGGAGACATATTTCATCCTAACTCGAGAACCAGTCATTCGATTTTCAAAAGTAAAACACCAGAAGATGTGTAACAAAATTATATTTATTTTAGTTGAACAGAATTTTTCTGTATCTCTTATCATTTTGGAATTATTCAGAAATTGTTTTAACCGATTTTTATGGTTTATGGCTGCTGACCTAGCGAAACAACTTTCAATGAGGTCCCTAATGAAGAATTCTTCAATTTTGTCACATGACAGTGGTGTACACCACCACTAAACCAGTCACTATAAAAAAAAAAAATATGGGTACATTATTTTTTGCTAGGCAATCGATTGAGACTATTTATTTTATAATCGGAGAGGGGTCGTCCAAAAATTTGCCAATTTTGATCGTTTTCGTATGGAATTGCTCCATGGTTAATTAACATGAATAATAGTTATTTAAAAAAAAAAAAATGTTGTTCGCAAGTATTTGTAAAATCAGGTTGAATTAACATGAAAAACGTATGAAGCAAAATCACCGCCGAAAAATTTTAAATCAACCTTGTTTTCGACGTTTTTAACTTGTTTTTTTTTGCTGTGTGTAGTGTTTTTTTATATATACAACTGGTGAATTTTGCCCATATCGTTGGTTCTGCCCGAATGTTGTAGTTTTTAGTATGAAGATATGAGTAGTCCTACTTAAGATTTTTTAGTGCTTTAAAGGCCATTCCATCCTCGGCAACACAACGGCCTAATATTTCACCAATTTTTGGCAGCGTAGTTTAGTTAGGGATTGCGGTTTTAATACCTAAAAACCAAAACCTACAAAAAAAACTCGGGTTTAGCTTTTACTTAAAGTACATATTTATGCTAAACAATTGCAAATTATACATACATAATACTCGTACTTCATTTAAAAAAACTGTATACATAACAGCCTGGAACAACGGCAAGGTTTTTCAAAATTCTTTAAACTTAAAATAACCCAGCAAAAACTTTGCTTACAAAATAAGCTGAAAAATGATGAGAACTTGACGAGAAGACTACTAATTTTTCTACTAGAAAACTTCGCGTTCGCGACGTCCCAAAAGTTATCCTAAAACATAATATCTGTGGCCGTATGGAAAAACTAGATAACTCCATTTTTTGAAAACACGAGAAAAAAACATTTAAAGTTTCGCTTATTATTTCATATGAATTTATGTTTTTATGCATGCGCATTTAACAAAACATAATTTTAAATTATGTTAAAGATTTCTGGTTCCATTGAACGAATTTTTTGACATTAAAACCGGAAATCAATGTCAGTTATCATAAATTTTTTTTTTAATTTATTTAAAAATTTTATGGAATTAAAGCAATTAAAGTAATGATTTGTGGAACAAATTTATCTATTTTACTCAGCACGTTAATTAATCCGTTTTTTTCCAAAAAAATTGTTTTGTCTGTTTTTATGCATAAACTTACCCAGTAAAACAATTTGGGTTTTTTAAGAGAAAAAGCGCATAATCGAGCGTTAAAAAATGAGAGCTCTTATACAGCAGTAAATGATTAAGAATAAAATATTCAAAAAGCTGCTGACAACGATGAAGGCTTAAAAGCGTAAAAAATATATTATGGTTAGAAAGAAACTATATTATTAACATAAATGGGAGTAGTGCACTCATTTTGCAGTTTCAACTGACACTTGGTGATAGTGCAAAAATATTGCAATCATTTTCCTGATGTTGAGTGATGAATTGAACACTTTTAAACCTAACTAAACATGAGTGATAGTGATGTTAAAAAATTTTGCACTCAAAAAAAAATAGTTTGGTTTAAAAAAAAGCAATCATCAGTTTATTGCAACATTTTTTTCTTCACTCTTTTGAGTGCAACTAAAATTGTTGCACTAAAAATGTTTTTTCATGATTAAAGCCAATTATTACACCGTTATTGACAAAAATGTCGTTTTGTTTAATGTTCTTTGATTATGCATATCCTCCAAAAAATAGTATACACCGTACACATACAAAGCTGGTAAAAAAGAGTGCGAACTAATTTCTTTGCAGTTTTATTTAGTGATAGTGCACTGCAGATTTAAATCAATATTTAGTGCACTAGCCCCAACTATGATTATTAGTTAGAAAATATATTATGATAAAGAAGGTTAAAGAAGCGCTTATTATCAGCAGAAAATTGTCTTCCAAACCAGGAACACCCCATACAAAAATCTGGTATCGCATCAGCAGGTTTGAAGTGATTTGAGGTATGAATTCATACACGAAACCTGCTACTTTTGGAGCACATTTTTTACTGGTTATTTAAAAGAGTTTACAATTGATGGTTTACTTTTATTGATTTTACGAAATTCATGTGCCAGTTTTTGGGCCGTGGATTAACGTTATACTCAGTTTAGCAAAGGTTGAAACTGAAAAATAGCTATAGACTCTGTAGTTTATTTTATTTCAATAAATATCAAAATTTTAAACAAAAGGTGTCCGCTATGTACCACATAGAGTACGGTAGATCTATATGGTTAAAACTATTACTCGGGAAGAGTTTCGGTGTTTGGCAGTCGTATTCTATAAATCAAGAACTTTAGAAATTATAGAATATGCATATAAGGAATGCATATAATATTCTTTAAATTCTCGGGAGTTGCAATTTGTATGTTCAACATTTTGACCCAAAGAACTTGTGATCCGAATTTGTTATATTTCGTTCTTTCTCTCTTAGTTTTCGAAACAACGCAGATTAAGGCCGGGTTTTTGATATGTGAATTAAGTTTAAACTTAGTTTAACGTAGTCTGAAACTTGGACTTTGCCGGCGAAACATGTTTTTTTTATTATTTCAATAAAGACCAACATTTTGAGCAAAACTAAGCTGTTCCGTCAAAATTTTGTATGCAAACTTGATAATGGCGGCACAAATCTGTTTTCAGATCAACTAAACCTAGTTTAACTGAATTCTAAAAAACCCAGCCTTAAACTTCTAATATTTTCTGTTTTTTAAGACACTATGGAGATAACTTGTTTTTTTTTAAAAATGTTTAAAGTTATCTAGTTTTTACATAAAAATTGGTATTTTTCTGATTTTTGTTTTTCAAATCACTTTTAAATGAGAAACTTTATCAAAATTTTGATCTTTTGCTTGAAAATTTTCTGAATAATTAATAAGTTTTATATGTAAACAAAAAACAGCTGAAAGTTTAATTCTTGTCCAAACTCATCCATAGAAAAAGTTCGTGCAAATTTGTAGAGGAAATGAAAAAAATTATCTTTGAATTGAATCACTGTGTGGAGAAAAAGTAAAAAGTGTCATCATAGACATTTTCAAATTAATTAAAACATAAAAGTTGTAATTATTATTATTAACTACACTGTTTTGATTACTTCTCTCAAAATGAATGTTTTGAAGTAGTTCCCTTTTTGCACTTATCAAATCAATTACTCTCTTAATTGCACAACAATTATTATCTGGAAAGCTTTTATGTCACTTTGTGCAAGTTCAGTCTGTTTCGTAATGCATGTAAACAGAGATATTGTTAGTGTTAACGGAACGAAATTTCAACCGAACATTTCTAAACAAAATTTTTTTTAACCAAAAAATAAATTGGTTCGAACTGTCAAAGTCAGCACGCTTTTTTGCGGCCACCTGTTGTCAAATCGGTTGCAATAAATTAATGAAGGTATAAATTGATTTAAAAAATTGTTTCAATTTTTCTTATCGAACTGATTCAATTTGAAATCTAACCATTGCAATCTTTTACTGCTCTGATATCTATAACTCTAAAAGGATAATATTTTCACTCTTTTATTACGATTTATAGCTTTAATAAAAGTCTAGTTTTTATCTTTTATTTATTCCACTTTATGACTTCATATAAAATGAATTTTATTTTGTCAACTTACCAGATTGTTCCATATCTTTAATTTGATCCATTTTGGTTGCAGTAAATAATTTTTAATACAATTTAGTAAAATTTTACCTTCACTTCTTTCAAAACTTTGAATAATATAAGTTTTAACACTTGATAATATAATTTTTTCGAGATTTATCACGATTTTTATCAATATTTTGTGTTTATTATTTTATTTATTTCTTTGTTATTTCAAATAAACTAAATAAATTCATTACCGTTACCAAAAAAAAAACAAAGCGTTTGTGTACAAAAATAATAAATAGAATTCTACGAAATCAATCTGCATCTGATGCAAACGTTTGTATGTGTAATTTTACGTACAATTTGTTCAATCAAAATCACCAGATTGTAAGCGATACAAGAACAATAGGCAGCGATAGTACGAGCTAATGTTAAATTAAACCGATTGCCACAAGAGTCAAATGGACAATGAGATCCCAATTGACTATTACAAGTTGGAACAGTGCTAGTGATTTAGATGTACTCCAAAAGGGAACGAAGAATATCCGCGCAAACGCAATCTAATGGGGAGATTGTTGGTTTGTATTAAACGTTTCTATTCAATATACAGTTAATGGCTGAAAAAAGTTTTTACTTTATTCGATTGAACATTATTTTGTCGTTGTTAAAAATATTGAATTTTTTCCCAGATACCACCCACCATGATCCAAATACACAAGGTAGTTCCACTTCTCTCTCAAAATATTTTTTTTTGAAGTTAATCGGAATTATTTGAAATTAGTATTTTTGTTAACATTAAACACGCGTTACCACGTATAAAAATACAATAAATTCCTTTTGGAATTTTTAAGTTATAATGGGTGTGTGTGAAACTGTAGCAAAGTACCCGGGATTCGGTATTTTTTATTCGGGAATCAAAAAAATATATGCATAAAGATTACCACGCATTTTATGATAACTTAAATCATTTGCTCTTAACTTACTATTTTATACAATTTTTAAATGTTCTGTTTTTGAAATACTAAATACATTTCTTCTGGTCTTTTTTCCAAAATTAATTAAATGGGTTAATCATTATTAGCCAGAATTTTTTTTGGAATTGTGGAATGAAACAGTGTTCTTTTTGTCCAAAATACATACTTTGTACAGCGACTTCGCGGATACAATTTGGTAATTTCTGTTTACACCCGGCAACTTTAGATGCCAATGGGCATTCAGCTTTCAAATTTGCAAATTTACTGTGATTTACTTCTTAACTTCAATTCCTTGGAAACACGATTTTCTTATAACGCTTTGGTAGCTCTTTTAGTAAGCTTACGCTCGTGAATATATTTGTCAAAGAATGATTGCAGTAACAATAAATGATGTCTTAAATTCAAAAGTCATCTGAAAGATACAAAAGGGGTGTGTAAAAGGGGCTGCAAAATTTATTTGCTAAGCCCTGAAATTGGACTGGTCATAATTTTTGTCATAATTGGGCGTGGCATTCTCCCATTCATTCATTTATATGACCGATTTATCGGATTCCACATATTTGTCTAATCAAGGTATAATGATATCCTTATCTGCAGGTATTTCAACATTTTTCCTAAAGTTTCAATTCTTTAATGTGCTGTTTTCACAACTCAAGTCACTTAAACTATTTTTATATTATTTCTTATTTACCTTTTCAAATAAAAATTTTAACACAGACATTGCTTAAAATATTCTAATTTTTAATGCTCCAACAAAATGAGTTATGTGCAGTTTTTCGAAAAAAATTGTGATAGGTGCCCGCCCAATGGCCAGTAAGTCGAGTTTTATTTCACAAAATACTGAAAGCAATGTTAACATGTGTTCAATTAAACGTTTCTCTTTAAAAATATATGTATGCTAAGTTTACTACATAAAACGGTTTTTTTGCTCTCCTGAAAAACCAGGAAAAACACATAGCTGATTTTGTCGACGATATGTAAATGACAAATTAAAACCCCGGTTGGTTGATTGGTTGCAAGGCGAATTCATAAAGTTGACATTTTCAAATCATCTCTTTATTGTTTATTTCCTTGTTTTATACACACATGTCAAGCGCTGTTTACATTTTGTGAAAAAATTTGTTAAAATTTAAAATTCAACACAAATCTTAATACTTGAAAAAAAACTTATTTAAATGTTATAAAACAAAAAAACCGAACATAAAACATAAACACAAGGATTTTAAAAGGCGTAATGAATAAGTGGAGCCACAATAAATTTCCAATACAGGAAAAAGAAAGCAATTGTGTATATTTCATAAACAAACAAATTCCCTTTTTTATATTTTCAACAAATAATTTTGACATTCACTCAAACTTTTTACAAAAACAAAATACATAGCATTTATTTTAACCCTTAAGCGAACACCAGGTCCTGGCCAGGCATTTTTGACTTTTTTCCAGTTTTTTTAATAAAATTATTAAATTTATTAGAACGAAACTTTAAGTTTTCCTCAATCAAAGTGTTTTTACAAGAAAATTAGAAAAAAGCGTAAATTTAAACACCGTGGGCGTGGCAATTGGCCAAATAAAAATTTTGTGCATATTGTATCCTCCAGGGCCTATTATATTTGAACTGTAGTAAATAAAATGAAAACGAAACGTATTAAAAAGCATACGCAACACATAAGAATCCTTTCTTTACTTTTTTTTCGAAAACTCCATACATATAAAAGTAATCCCAGCCACGCCCAGGAGTTCGTTAGTGTGAGTTTTTTCTGTAGCCACAAAAGACTCCATACAAAATACAAGGAGTCCCAGCCAGGCCCTGGGGTTCGTTTGTGTAAAATCTTTTTGGTGTTTGCTTAAGGGTTAAAAAAAATGGTTGACTCGCATAACGCTATCTCAAGATGCGGTCACCTGTATGAATTCGCCTTGATTGGTTATTAATTCATATGACTCATTTTACTTTGACTAAACTTTATTTAATATTTCTAAAGCTTCGGTTACCAATTATCTTTTCCGATCCGATTTCTTTGTAGATGTACGAATCCTAGTACACAAATCTCCGTGTGTAAAGTAAGAACTAAACAAAGTTTTATAAAGAACATCTAAACAAGGTATGGAAAAAATCTAAAGAGGACAAAAATATTCGACCGTGCCAGTGTTTCCTTAAAAAAACGCTTGCAACTTACGGTTAATATTTCAATTAATATTTAATCAAAGATTGTAAAATCAGTATTCTAATTTAACAAAATTTGGAATTTAAATTGAAATTTTTAAATTTCAATTATTTGTCCTGGTTTATCTTTGACTAAGACTTTTCTATTCTCTAACTAGTTCACTTTCCGCAAAAAGTTTTGAATTTCTCAATAGAAAACAAGAAGATAATTTGAAAATTTTTGAAATATGGTGAAGATTTGAATTCAAGAATTTTTTATCTACATACTTCCATAAGAAACTACAAATATAAAATGCCAGATCAAAGTTATTTTTGGGAATACAAAGTTTTTATTCAACAAGATTTTTTTGTCGTGCTTAATTCCCAATTTTTATTTTTGATAAGAAAAAAACTGAAATTTATTGTTGATGGGATAAGCTATTTATATAAGTAAGATGGGCCTAAATTCCATCGAAAGTGATTCACAATTTTGCAAAATGAAGAAGTAAATTCCCATTTTCGATAGTTGAAGTAACTTGGTTTTCTAATTTCCCAGATTCAAGAAAATATTAATATCTTAATTAACCCCAGAACTGAATGAAAATAGACGTATTCCAAATAATCAATTTGAATTTAGAAAAACACACAGCAAAAACGAACAAATTCATAGATTTTTAAACGACATATAGAAAACCTTTTGAAGAAAAAATATTGTCCTGCGTTCTTCATTGATGTTTGAAAGCTTTTGATAAAGTGTAACATGAAGGTCTTATGAATTAACTGAAGGTTAACTTACTCATTAATAAATACCCAGAAGCTGTTGGATTGTTCAAAAATTCATTACCAATGAAGGACAGTTTTTAAGTTCTCCTCAACCGATTAATGCTGGAGTCCCATATGGTAGCAATCTACGACATCTATTGTATCGGTTATATACTTCAGACATGTTACTCAACAACTACACCCAAACATAAACTATTGCTGATGATACCGCTTATTCAAGCGTCCACGAAAACCGCTATGAATATCTCGATACCTACAGTACCATACATTTCAAATGGAAATATGGTTAAAACAGTAATGGAAAATTCAGTACTTTGGTACTTTTTTCAGTACTTTTTCATTTTGTAAATACCAAAGTACCCCCTAGTCAGTTTTAGTACTCTTTTTAAAGTAATGCTTCCTTTTTTTATTTTTTCGAATTTATTCTATGACAAGGCGAATTCATCCCAGGTAATCTCGGTACTACAACAAGTACAACTCGTACAAAAACCACAAGCAATTTGTTTTTGTAAAATCATTGTACAATGTCAAAAACAACAATAAAACAAAACAGAAACAAAGATAATAAAAGAGAATAAACAAAATTTTGACATCCAACAGTTATTTTAGCTAATATCAGCAGGGCTTTTAAGACCACCTGTAATAAATTCGCCTTGTTCTATGAGCTAAATTTCAGTTATGTATTTTATAAAGCATTTTTGTAATAGTCCTATTCCTTTAATTTTTAGGAATGACATTATGCACTACCTGACTATTTAAAAAATCAAGCGCAGTAATTTTTTTTTAAAACAAAAAAAAAAAAAAAAAAAATACAATATTTCGCTATCTTTCCTGTAGAAACTCCAAATATGATAAAATTTTACATTTTTCCTTCAGGATTTTAGGGTAAATGTATTCCAATTTTAGTCAAATCTTCAGAGTATATATTTTAAATGATCTGGACTATAATATTCTGAATGGGGTTTACTTAAATAACAGTTAGAAAATTGGGCTCATTCGCCAATATATGACCAACAAATTGGGGTTTCCCGAAAATCGCATTATTTAAATCACAGGTAAGTACGGAAAAAATATAGGAGGTATCGACATAATTTTTTCACATTTTTATTCCATATTATATTCTCAATAAATACCAATGAGATGATCAAAAATTCGGAAACTTGTTTAATAAAAATTATGCCTTTAAAAAAATTATTTTTTGCCATACCTGCTAATAGGCCAGCGGTATACTACGAAGACAAAAACTCATATTCAAGTAAATGCTGGTCGAATAGTCAAAAAGAGCTAAAAAGTGCTAAATTTTAAAATCAAAGATTGTTGTGATTTAATTCCATTTATTATTGATTTTTGTACTTCAAACTCATTTACATATTTATAAAAACAATTTAATATACATTATAATGTAAATTTTCATATTATTCGAATGTGTATTCTAAGTCAAATTACAATTCTCAAAAGCTTTTATATTTTAATAGTCTTATTCCTTCAATATTTTCCAGGAATAATTTCTATGCACAGTCAGAATTTTCGTTTTTTTTTCTAATAGAGCATAGAAAATATTGAAGAAATAAGACTATTAAAGTATAAAAGCTTTTGAGGATTGTAATTGGACTTAGAATACACATTTGAATAATATGAAAAATAAATAAATAAATTCTTTGTTATACATAATAATGTTTAATGAAATTACAACTTAATAATTGTATACAAATATTTACATTACACACAAAAAAATAATCTAGGGTATTTTACAAATGCGTACATAGGTAATTTTTTTTTATATAAAAACAAAAAACTAAGTTTAGTTGCCTAAGATAATTGGTAATTTATAAAAAATGTTTTGCCTAAAATTTTTGTTATTATTACTAATTGGGTTAGGTATCTTCTTCGAATTTTTTAATATATCGACCCCTTTGCGCGAAATTATCGTATGTAACAAAAACCAAATTTTACAGGACAGCCATTTTTCTACTTTTCTCTGCTTTCGCTTGAAATATCAATATGAAAATTTACATGTGCTTAGATAATTAACTAGTATAACTACACCTAAAAGTATGCCGGTGGAAAAGTTCAGGGATTCCGACATTTTTTGGCGCACGATAATTTCATTCACAACATTTCGTAGATGCGTGTGTAGAAAATGGCACTTACGATAACATTTGTCAGTGTCAGAAATAAATTGAAACATAGCCTTATTTGTGGTTTTATGTATTTGTTCATTATTTTTTAACTTAGAATAGCACAAAGTAATAAAAAAATGTAATCACTATTTAACAGAGGCATGAATTCAATAAAAAAAAACTAAAAAAAACAATAATTATAATAAGTGAGTTAATCTTCTTCGTCGCTTTCATTTAACACGTCTTTTTCGCGCACAGAATATTTTAATCTTAAATACTCATTGTGGTATTTTGACGGTATGCTATTTTTGAAACATAGATTTTTCAAATCATTGAATTTTTGGAAAGAGATACACAAAGATGTTATGTAACTTAAAGGTAAAATTAAAGTTATTTATAGTTTTTTTAGTGGAATTGTCGGAATATCCGTAAATGAGTTCAATTGATTTGAATCTTTTCTCTAATAAAGCTATGCGAACTTTATTTATGTTTAGTTTAACTTTGTTTGATAGCAACCGATTTTCAAAGGACATCCAGTTTTCAAACTCTGAGTGGCCTATTCCAATACAGTTGTACCCCGATGGATTAGTTCGTGCATTGTGAATAATTGTGGGCCATTCACTTGGCGCCCAAATGGTACGCCTGCGTACAAATGATTCAATTGTGCTATGCACAGAATCAACTGGCATCATTGTATGACCGGGAAGTAAATATGTTATTTTTAAGTTTTTCAACGAAGTTTGAAAAATTTAAAAAATGTGTCAGCATAGCTAATACAGCCTTGTTGCGGTTTGGCCCAGTGCAACTGTCGCAATATAGGGCTATGTATTTAACTGTCTTCCTTTGGTCTACGATTATTAAATACTTATACAAAGAAATTTCATTGCAGCCTCGCTTACCATTACGCTCACCCCACAAATAACAATAGCCATTTCTAGTGCCGTTTTCATAAACGCTAGGCGTACTTGCGTGAGAAAAAAGGGTTATATTATTTCCGAACGGAGTATTCAAAACTTTTTGGAAATCGAAGCTGGCGCAAACAAAACTAGAAACATTTTTGCTTTCATTTTGATCTCTTAAAAAATTACCCTTGGCCTATAAAATTAACGGTAAAACGAATAGAGGCAAACAACAAAATATAGCGTGCAATTCCCTTTACCTTCTGATTCTAACTTAGAAAGAAATATGTAGTAAATATTGTAACAACTATACAGAAAAAATTAAAAATTTTCTCTAATCACCAAGCAACCCATTTGTTGATTTTGCTCCTATTACCAAAATGATTATATTGATCAAGGTATATTTACACAAGGTAAACTCGTTGGCCCATATGTGTGTCAGCTGTTTACCTAAGTTGGAACACCAATGTCAAATTCCGTGTATATGAGCCAAAATTTGTACATGTGTGCGTTAAATTTATATGAAGACAATTTTGACAATTCCGTTCCACTCGGTTATTTTTATAGAACAGCATGTCTACACTCCCAAATGAGTCTACCTTGTGTAAATATACCTTGATATTGATTACTAAAAATTGTAAAAATTTAATATTTTGAATATTTTTTTTTTCAATAAACAATATTTTTAATTAAAAATATGATCAAAAAACTTTGCCGTTTCAAACAATGTATACAATATCCAAAATATTCTTCATTGGCAGATACGATTAAATCGCTCACAAGAAAAAATGGAGTGTAACATACGATAAAGTATTCAATCAATTTTTGGAGCAACGAAGTGGAATACGCCTACAATATTTAGTCAGGTGACGGCTCTTTGAATGTAGAACAAGATTGCATCAAAAACTCAATTTCAAAAAAATTGGCACTTACGATAATTTCGCGCAAAGGGGTCATTATGTACATACATATGTAGGTTTATTTGATTTTTTCTTTCAATTGGAAATTTTTTTGTGAAACAAGTTCAAATTTAAAATCTTTGAATTTAAAATAAATTAAAAACTATTCGATAGAATATAAAGATACAACGTATTTATGTGAGTATATTATAAACATAAGATCTCCACTGAACTTTTTACAAAAAACATAAAAACAATAATTATTCATTACTTTTTTTGATGACTATTAATATGGACGAAGCGAACATTTCCATGCTGGATAATTATTGATTTTGAAGGCAAAATTAGTTATAATCCTTACGTGAAATTGGATTATATTGATATAACAATTGTGGCATCTTAAACTACCAAGAAGCATTTCGCTATTGATCACACGAATTCCATTGAAAAGAACCAGGTAAAAAAATATTTAGAAGCATTAACAGAAGGAAGGCCTAATGAAAATTATGAGTTCCACAGAAACACCACTGGATGCGCTTGTTACAACAAAAACAAACAAAAAAATCACAAAATTCAAGTTTAAGTGAAAGCAAACTAAATACGCACTATTTTGACAATTTAATAAATCAAATTTATCGTTAAATTCCAATAGGTTTAAAAAATATATATCGCTCATCCAAAATATGATATTTTGGAGTTAATGATGCAGAATTGGTCGCTATGAGTTTATTTTGTGTGTAAATTGTTGTGAACACTTACAAATATAATTGAACCAATGACGAAACGAGAGTGTAACAACGGGAGGATTTACTAATAGATGTACAATGTGTCAAACGTTCCAATATCACGTTTGAAAAGAGCTTTTGTTTGCGTTGACCATATTTAAACATGTTTTTTTCTCTGGGTGTGCCCTTTATATGGATTGTTAACTTTTTAACCCGATCTTAGAGCCAATCTGGTGCTACGGTATTCAGTTATGAGGCACTGCCATTTAAATGCGGCAAAACAAAATTCTTCGAATCATCACATCCAGCGTTTAAAAAGCTGCAGTTGAGATATTAAAAGTCATAAGATTGTGCTGTAACTTCGACATCTTCATTTGTCATTGGACAAAAATAAACTGTTGCCTTTACTTCTTGTACACAACAAAGAACATCGGCAGTCGACATGTTCGAAAGTGTTTGGTTTGACAGACTGAAACTTTTAAAAAATTCCGTAGTTACCGAAGATGGGACGTTTTGTTTTTTTCCGAATTTTTTTTTTTTTAAATAATACATGTGTACATAAATTGTTTGTTCGAAAATTCTAAAGTTTTCTTTGCCGGAAATTTTTTCCCAAATATAAATCTATTAGTAACATTTCATACTGGGAAAGTAAGATGTGTGACAAAATTATATGTACATAAATATGGGTTTTTTTATCCATAATCATCATTGATCTTGAAATTCAATTTTATTTTTTTATATTCGAAAAAACAGTTCCCCGGGACGGGAATCCTTGGCACTCACTTAAACATTTTGGGTCATAAATCGTTTCATAAAACCTTAACCTAAAGATGCTAAAAATATTAAGTATTTCATTAGCCCATAATTATTTATTAAAAACTTCTCTATTCAACCCATCAAAGTCTTGGAATTTTCCGTTCGAAAATTTCATTGTCCTTCATCACAGTTGGTGCAAATGAAAACCAAATTAAAAATCCTTAAAGAAGAACACACGACTTTGACTGGTTAAAACATTGTTTTTGTTGTTTTACAATAGCTGGCATTGCGAGCCGTAAAAACTTATGCCTGGGGCCTGAACCTGGCAGTCGTGATCGAGTACTTTCTCGATTCAAAAGCAATTTAAGATACAACAAAGAATTTGCATTTTCCTGAAGAATTCCTTGTACAAACAGCTTTGCTCTTAGCTACATTTAGTTTTATACACCAAAAAAATAATATAAATAGTTAGGGTTGCCAGACGTCCTGGAATGGCCTGGATTGTCCAGTTTTTTGGGGGTTGTTCAGGTTCCAGCTAAAATGCAATTTGTCCCGTTAAAAAACTTTATTTAATTTTGAAAAATTACGCTTTTATTTATTATTGTTTAGGACAAAATCATTTACTAAGAAAAAATTGTAAGGAAAAAATTCTAATTTGCCGACAGACCTTTCAATTAACAAGATACGGTCCAGTTTTTAAAAAATGCGATAAAAATAACGTACAAAATTTATTTAAATTGATCTCGTCTGTTAGTTATGCCAACTAGCAATACTTTTTGTGCAAGGCTTAAGTATTTCTAATAAATTTACTCAGAAGATCTCATTCCTATGTGAACAAATAAAGGCTACAATTTTAATCAGACTAAAGTTTGATAAAAGTTGCAAAATGTTTTAAACACGTTTGCTTACAACTAAAGTAGTAAAGTTATAAAATTCTTCAATTCGCGTATAAGAGTCCAGCAATAGTCTCCTAGCATGCTTTTGTCCCAAAATCCTTGATAATTTCTTTAAATTTTCATTAAATCTTGGTGAGCAAGCTCTCCTTGTTCGTCGCTCACTGCACCTAGTTTTTATGGAAAAAATCTAAATGCGAATGAAGAAAATGATTCTGGTATTGCATATCCTTTTTTTCAACCAAATATTTACCACCCACAAAACAAAAATAGCATGAATCAGTAACACACGATCTCCCTGACATGCTTGTACACTACTATTATTTAAGATTTAGAATGAATGTGGGCTTCTCACAAAAAAATAATTGTGAAATTATAGAGTCAGTATTGACTGTTTTACAGTATTGCCAGCATGCGATAAAAAATGAACAAGACTTGATAGCCCAATTTTGAATTCAGCGCACCCAAATTAGTTTAAACAAGCTTCGGTTCTGCAGGCAATTTTTTCAAAATTTGTAGACCAGTGTAATTTTGTAATATGATTAACTTAATTTAAAGTGTTACGTTTTTTTATTGCCAAATAAAATCTGAAGTAAACAAATAAAATTTTTCTTTTCTTATAGTTAAGTGGATTTTCAAATTGTCCAGTTATTTTTTCAAAATCCAGGTGAATTTTTTCTATTGTCCAGTTATTTCACTTTTGATATCTGACAACCCTTTATATAGTCCTAAAGGAATATTGAAAAAAAAGCTTGAATTTTGACTCATAAGAAGCTCATTCGAAAAAACATTTTAAATAATAAAATTATTCAACATTTTTTTATTTTTCGAATTTATTCTATTATGTGCTAAATTTTAGTTATGTATTTTATAAAGCTTTTTGTAATAGTCCTATTCCTTCAATTTATAAAGTATCACTATCCAGTGTGACACAAAGAATGCTGAAAAAACAAGAAAATACAATATAATAGTCTGGTAGTGTATAAAGCCATTTCTGAAAAATTGAAGGTATAGGACTATTACAAAAAAGCTTTATAAAATACATACTTAACTAAAATTTAGCACATCTATATATATAAAAGAAAGTCGTGTTAGTTACACCACTTATAACTCAAGAACGGCAGAACAGATTTGGCTGAAAATTAGTAGGGAGGTAGCTTAGAGCCAGGAGACGGACATAGGATACTTTTGCCCCGCCCACTTTTACGCCCACTTTTTTCGATTTACCTAAAATCAGAAAACGGCTCCATCGAGTTGACTAATTTTTCTTTCAAATCTTCGTATTAATCAACTTTAAGTTTTCATCGAAAGAAAAATTTACCACGCCTACTTTTACGCCCACTTTTTCTATTAAGCGCATAACTGGAGAACGACTTGACCGATTTGGACGATTTTTTCTTCAAAATGATCGCCATGGTTTAACTAAGGTTTTTACGGAAAGAAAATTTTGCCCCGCCCGCTTTTTCCGATTTACCTAAAATCAGAAAACGGCTCTTTCAGAAGGGCCTTAAGATGAAGTAATAAATAAATATAATTTCCAATTTGCCTTAAATACATGCGTTTCTTTTTTGATTGAGCCCATATCTACACCATATGTAAGTTATTTTGTAAAAAAAACTTAATGATATGTATTCCATGGATTTTTATTTTAAAAGCCGTAAATTTCGTTAAATGTTTAATTTAAATCGTGTGGTAATACAACACTACTGTTTGCTTAGGGTCAGCAACGTGGACCGGGTCAGCTTGTAATAGAATAAATTCGAAAAATAAAAAAATGTTGAATATAATATAAAGTAACCTTCGCAAGGAAACAATTCCCAGCAAGGCCCATCTATCAGGTCTGCTTACTTGTACAAAACAAAAAACGATTCTTTTTAGTTGTCAAAAATTTACTACCACATATACAAAGCAAAGGGAAAAAACGTGTATGTGTGACAGGCGCGGATCCAGCTCGAGCCTTAGGGGGGGGAAAATTTTTTTTGTTACAAAACGTAAAAAAATTATTTTTAAAAGTGCATTAAAATTAATATGTGTATATTATATTAAAAAAAACTCAACAATAAGGTTAAATGAAATTTAAGATCAGTTCAATATAAATTAATTTTTTTAAATAAGCAATTTATGATTTCCTTGTTTGGCAAATTTAGATATACACTTAGGTCTGTTTTTATGCGGTTTTTTTTATGCGGATTTGAATTTATGCGGTTTTTTGGGAACGCATCTACCGCATAAAAAAAGACCTGAGTGTATTTATAAAGATTATGAAATGAAATATACAAAACTTATGAAATATTAAAGTCTCTATATATTGGACTTTTCCTTATAAAGATGAAATGATATTTACAAAACTTATTAAATAAAAAGTAAAGTCTGGACTTTGCTTTATTTATATACAATTAAAAAATAAAACTACACTTAGGTCTTTTTTTATGCGGTTTTTTTGGGAACGCATCTACCGCATAAAAAAAGACCTGAGTGTATATATATGTTCCTTTTACTCCTCTGGGGAGCATAGGGCCGCATCTTTCTTGTGTTGGTTTCGGTAATAAGAGTTATTTAAGACGTACAGCTTATTAGGCTATAGCGTCCGATCCTGGTGTTGGGGCTGCCAACATCGCCACCAGGCGTGCAAAGT
The DNA here is from genome assembly GCA_949318255.1 of Pollenia labialis. Classification (NCBI taxonomy): domain Eukaryota; kingdom Metazoa; phylum Arthropoda; class Insecta; order Diptera; family Polleniidae; genus Pollenia; species Pollenia labialis. The sequence goes on along the minus strand of OX439141.1, from coordinate 67,685,433 downwards.
AAGTGCCGGGATTAGCCGTGCAAGTAATAAGGTTATGCCGCCCATGGTCGGTCGTCAGAGCCTCGTTAGCGTGAAAGGGGACACCAAGCCCGTAAAGGACAGTGGGTGAGGTTGACTTTTGGAAAGGATTGGCTATGTGAAAAAGTACTTGACTTGTGAACGCATCACTTGCCCATTTAGATAGTACAGCCTTTCTTCTTTCATTGTTGATCTGAGCCATGTTTTTATTAGACGACGGGTAGGAAATGACCTCTCTCTCCTACCATTACTGACGAGTAGGGCAAGTTTTCCAGTTTGCCAAAGAATACTTTTTTGCAATCTAGAAAAAAAATTTTAAATAAGCTTAGCGATTATGAGGCAGAATCTATTGGAAATTCTAACTGAATAATGCAAAAATCGGACGTAAAAAGTACTTTCAATGCATCTGCTCAAGCCTCTTCAAGTTACAACCGAAAGGGATTTCTATGAATGAAAGCTTTGGCTTAATTGACAGTGCTAAGGAAAATAATACAAGATGTCAGGTAAAAATATTTTGTTGAAAAGCTTAAAAAACATTTTAGATCGTAATACGTGTGGTAAATTATTCAATACTCCTGAAAAATCTATATGGCTTGGCATTTCAATTTTAAAAAAGTGTTTTAATCGATTTTCTCACAATTTTGTTTAAATGAAAGTGAGACGGATGAATTAATTGACAACCTTTCTCCATCTGAACTTTTAGTGTTCAAATATGCTCCAGTTACATCTTGCGATGTTGAAAGAGTGTTTTTCATTTATGGAACTGTTTTATGTGATAACAGGAGATTATCAGGGGTGTTCTAGAAATCGAAGACTCAAAACGCAAAAATTTTAAACGTCGTTCTTTAATAAGATTTCCCTGATAAAAAAATTTTATGACAAATGTTATAAAAATATGTATTTATTAAACAGAATTTTGTAACAAAAATTAGATTAAAAGTGTATTAACAACAACTTCCATATTCTTGCGTTTTGCCCCAGTATTTTTTTTTTTTTTTTGACAATTTGAAGAAACATACTATTGTACATACAATAAAAACTTAATAAAATGTTTCTTAAATAACATGTTAATTTTTGATACCTTTAACTTTTTCAAAAATCGCTTTAAATAGTTCTTCGGCTTTATTTCTTTTCTCTTCAAGTTTTGATAAGGCTTGATACTTTTTGAAGATCTATATCGTGCTTTTATAAAATGATACTATTCCTCAAATGAATTCAAAAGTACTAAGCGAGTTCCTTAACATAAGGCTTTTGATGAAGTATCTCTACTTTTCCACTCAGATATTTTTTCCAAAGCTTCTACTATATGATGTACACTTGTTGCAAAGTATAAAATTGAGTCGTGACGGTCCAACCATCTTGTCTCGCATAATGTAGAGAGTTTGGCTCCCAAATACTTTGCTAAAACTGCGTTTCGCTTGGGATGATTATATTTAAAAAAAAATTGGTCGTTTCTTTAGCAAATGATACAACTTATTGTATTAATGGCACTTTGTTGCTTTTAAAAATTGAGTTGTTTGATTTATGGGAATAGCAAGGCGTTTGATTTGCATTTGTCCAGAATTTTATAACAGCTCCATTTTCTGCTGACATCAGAGGACACCCATCTGTTCCATTTCCTACACAATTTTCGCATCAATTGACACATCAACGTCATTTTCAATATCCTTTGAAGCCTCTTCAAATGCGTTTACAACAAAGCCAATAAATGCTTTCCTAATAATTTTTTGTTGTATGTTGAAATATCTTTAAGATAAGGAAATCTGGGTTTTCCCCGAAAAATCTGTGTTTTTGGCAAAAATTATCGAATAGAATTTAGATTCATAAAACACATATATACATAAATATTGCATATATGTACATACTAAGGCTTATTAAAAATTCGACCGCACGCATTTTCAAGTCAAACGTTTATTCTTTGGATATAAATAGATGGCACCTGCTGGGATTGAATGTAGAATAATAAGTATTTGAATACAGTAAACTAGATGTTTCATTGGAAATATCTAATAAAAAACTATTAGAATTAAGATTTGGATACTTATTGAAAATTTCGTTAGATTCAATAAAAAAAAAACCTTGCTGGGATTTAATAAAATTTTGTGCATATAAAAAAATATTATTATTGGGAATTCTTGTATTATCGGGATAAACCAAACATATTTTTATAATTTAGGGGGGGGAAATTTCCTTATTTCCCCCCCCCCTGAATCCGCGCCTGATGTGTGACATACCATAAACGTATACATGCACATGTAAGCAAAATGTAAACAACTTTTGACAACTAAAAAGAACATAAACAATGATCATCAGGCTTCTTGCGCAGACCTTTTCAATGGGCCTTGATTTCCAGTTTCTATTTAATAAAATAATTAATAAATATTAAATAATTCCCACATTCTAGTAATCTTCTATATATGTACACATATAAAAACAAGTTGTCCAATGTTCGTCATTTTATAACTCGAGAACCACTCAACCGATTTTCAAACGAGTACATGCGTTGGAAATGTCTACTTTCATTGATGGTATATAAAAAAAAACGTCCGACAGGCGGCGCTGTTGTGGTGATATTTAAATTTTTTTAGTGATGGTCGATAGCGCTGGGGTCAAGTTATATTAACAAAATTCTACAGCATCTAATTTTTTATTTTTATTTAGAAAATCCCGGGCAGCGCCGGGACCAAACAACTAGTAAATTATGTATTCATTGTAAAGTAATAGATATTTTTTGTCGTTAAGTGTATAATTGAATGTGTACGTATTGGTGTGTGTGTGTTTGTGACGAGTTAAGATGAGAATACTTTCGCATGAATTGCTTTCTTTGAAATTTTGGTGGTTATTTTTTGGTTTATAAAGAACGCGTCCAGACTTGCAATTTTAGTTCCAGAAATGTTTTAAGATTCTTTTTAAAATTGCGTAATTGCTCACATTATTAAATTCTAGTTTAGCAAATTTGGCATTCTTGCATCTTCCTTCCTTCTTATCTTATGTTTTTTATAAAAAACTAGCCAGTGCGCTGCGGTACTCTCATCAATATAAAATCAGTAATTTTTATAATACAGATCTTGTGTATTGCTTACGAAGCTATTTGTACCAAGTTTGAAAAATCTTACTGTTACCATTCACCAGTTAAACTGAAATCTAAATGAGATTTGTATTGATATGATCCCCCCCTTCCCCCTATGTCTAGAATGAATGGCACTTTAAAAATTCGTTCGAATTCATTTCAATTTATAGAACATGCCCGATTGTTCATTTATAACCAAGCTATTTATACCAGGTTGTAAATTGAAGCTGTTGACATTCTTTAGAGATACAGAAATCTAGTTAATGCCACGCCCACAACTCCAATCCCATGTGTACTGTCTGTTGATAAACATTATATTTGTACCAAATCCGGACAATTTTACACTTACAGTTCATCAGATATACGGAATTATATTTTGTGCCTCGCCCACTTATCTAATCGAGCCCACTTTTTGACTGATGTTGCGTATTGATTACGCTATTTGTCACAGAGTACAATAGAGAGCTGAAAAAATGACGCGATAAAAAGGCCCAAATCAGTTGCGAATGCAGCTTTCCAAGAACAATACAGAAAGCGTTTTTTGATAGTGAAGTGGCTGGCAGTTTGTAAAAACAGGCCGCTACAATCAACACGAATTGCGTGACTAAAACAAAAATCGTGTCAAGTAAAAGCATTAGTTCAACAAACGTTTTGTTTTGTACAAAAGGCACACTGAAACGGAACACAAAAATATCATATGTGTCATCTTAAAAAGCACATGTGATTTGAGTGAAAGTGATTTTCATAACAGGCCTAAGAGATGTTAAATACACCAACAGCCAACATAAAGTTAAAAAGTGCCAATTAGAAAACAGAATTGCCAAGGACATGAAACTGTGTATCCCTGCCCATATTGTAACCTCTCCCACCAACAAATTTAACAATTGCTCCAAAAAATTTGCAAGTGTAGACGCGGACGAATGAAAACAGAAGCTTTTCTGCATGTTTTTGTTTATTATTTTTTTAGATATAAATTTTATAAAATTTGTATTTATCCAGCAATAAACGAATGAACAATGTGGTGGACAAGTGTGTGTGGGCTTGGCAAAATCAAAGGCAATGATGAATATTAAATGAAAAGGGGTTTATATGTACGCCTAATGAAGTGTGGCCAGACAAAGTGGTTGTAATTGTTTTTGAATGTCAACAGGCTTTTAAATTACTTTCTTTCATTAACTCATCCTTCAACTGCTTAAATATACATACATACATACATGTAAAATCGATTTAAATCAAATTTAAAATGCAATAATTTTACATTTTTACAATATTTATTTATTATAAAAAAAAATAAACTAATATTTATAAAAAAAATTTAAAATAAATAAATTACAAAACGTATTTATACATGACATACATATACAAAGCCAAACAACTACATACATACATACAAAGGTTTTAAGAGGATACAAAATTATATTATTCCCTCACGTTTAGCGCTTTACGATGTTCATGGCCTTATCAAAACACAATTCAAAAGGAAAGGTCTTGATTTTCGGAGGTGGTGTTGCTGGCAGAACGCAATACGCCAAGCAGTGCAGAATTTGCAAAGCGACTCTTTGGTAAGTAACCGAACTGTTCCAACAACTCTTAAGACGGTTACCAATTGTTTCCTCCAAACATGTCTGCATCATTTTCAGTTCATTTTTAAGCCCTTCTAATTCCTGTTTCAGATGTTCTTCTCTAGTCTTATACTCACTTATTTTAAAAAAAGAATTAAAGAAAGTAATTTTATTATTATTGTAATAAAAGATTTACAAAATATGGAAAATAGACGTAACAATAAAAAAATTTTAAAACGTGCTTTAATTTTAATTATCGTTTGTTTTATCGAACTAAATTTTAAACTACAAAGATCAATAAATATTTAAGCAAACTATTTGGCATGTGATGCAAATCGATTTTGAAAAGGAAACTATTTAGGACCAAACATTTAATTTTCAAAATCTTTAAAAATTGATTTTTAATACAGTTGCCCTTTATTTTTCTTCTCAATTTTATATTATATTTAACGTATCGCACACTTAATCATAAGCAGTCACAACTAATAATTTATTGAACAATTTTTTTTCTAAGCCATTTCACAAATCAAATCTCTAACGACCACACAAATTTCGTTTACGTCACTGTATTCTTTAACCGGAAAAATACCGTTATGTCTCAGGCGACTTAAGTACATGTGGTGTCGAAACGGCATCTGATTTTGACATTTCGAGCTTATTTGTTTTGATTTGTTAGTGTTTTGCTAAGAATGGTTGACATTTCGAGCTTTAAGCACTAACCAAGGCTAACCAATTTTTAATTTTTTAAACAATCAAAAGGGTACAAACTGTCAAAACAAATCTGCCAAATAATTCGTGGAGGTAATTGATATTTTCAATATGCCAAATAAGTGCAAAAAATGATTTAATTAATTTATTTAATTGTCACATCATTAACAAAAATTGATAATATTTGCGAAAATAAAGGTATGTAAAGATACATTTTCATGAAAACAATACAATATAAACTTTGAAATATTAAATTGCAGAAATGTTTACTTCATTCATTTCATTTCTTTTTTTTAATTCTTTTTTTATAAATTTTTTATATTGAACTCATAAGTGTTTTTTTTTTTTGAAAGGTAAATGAGAAAGAAGTAATGTTTAAAATGTTGTAACTATAAAAATCAGAGTTATACAATTCAAGAGTTTATAAAAAAGAGATGTAATTTTTCGTACTTTGTATTAAAATTAGCAATTTTTTTAGTTTTTAGTTTATAGTGGAAAATTACATCTTTTTTTCCTGACTTTTTTACACTTGGTTATAGTTTGACAAACATTTAACTTTTGGTGGAATTTTTTTCTTGTGGTTGTTGTAACAAAAATTACATTTTTCCACTTATCCATTTTTCCAACATATAAAAAAAACTGAAATGAATACCCTTAATAAAACATAAGGAATTGCAAAAGTTCTATAAAAATGGCTAAATATTCGGAAATTCGCAAAAATTTCCTAATTGCGGTATAATAGCAAAATTTAATATTTATTAAAAAACGTTAAAGCTGTAAAGAATCACACCCCCAAACATTTATTTAAACTCGTTTAATCGGTTAAAAACATAATGTCGGAAAAATACAAAAAAAAAAATAAAAATTTGCGAAAATTCGTAAAAGTTTTCAATATGTATTTCAAAAAAGCAATAATATCGATAAAAATTCCTAAGACTATAAAAAATTACAAATATTCGATAAAAATGGCAAAATTAGCGGAAATTCGCAATATTATAGAAAAGTTTGATATCTATTAAAAATCTTTAAAGCTCTAAAGAATCTGAAAACTTAGACGAAAAGTTTCGTCTATCAGACACATGGCTTAAATTCGCGAATTTCCGCTAATTTAGACATTTTTATGGAATTTTTGCTACTCCTTATAGTTTTAGGGACTTTTAATCAATTTTATGGCTTGTTTGAAATATTAAAGATTTTCCCGAATTTTCCCTTATTTTTAAAATTTTTGCAATTTTCGCGTAGCTTTGTTGCTCATTTTCCATTTGTTTTATTCAACATTATTTATTATTAGTGTAAAGTTAAAAAGGAATAAAACTGGTTCAACACCAATAAGACTGTCGTCAAAATCAGAGTCAATTTATATCGATGCCATCGTTAACGTTGCGTACGGCATACCAAAAGTATATCGACGCTTGTCAATAAAACTTGATATTGACAATTTGCAAGAATCGACACAAAACGTTATCGTTTCGTATTAATGACGCTATATGGATTAAGGGTGATTATTTTAAACAAAGTAAATTAAACTACTAAAAAAACCCTAAAAATATTAGTTGAGAAAAAGTAAAAAATTTGGGAGCATTGGAAATGATTTTTCTGATATGTCGTAGCGGAAATTTTTTTCTCATGCTATCGAAAAATCGATGGCACAATATCGACAAATTTTTGGCTTTACAATTCTAATATTAAAAAAACATGAAAACTCGTTTCGTGTTTGTTTGGCAAACCCTCTTTCTTCTCTAACCCGATTGACCACAAACAAAACAAACGTGTTAACATGTCTGAAAATACATCATATAAATGCGCCATGAATTGAATATTCATACGATTTAAACACTCTTCTTTATATTCGGAGTGACAAACATTATTTTAGATGAATGGTTTGTTTGCGATTTTAAGGAAAATCGGAATCATACTATGCACTTTCTTTTACTATACATATGAGCATATCGCACCGATTGCTCTAAAGGGAATCAACTCATACAATAACTTCATTAGTCGGGGCATTTCGCGAACAGTTTTCTAGCCGATAATCAGCCTTAATACGAGTCGTTGTCGAAGACATACATAGAAGCTACTTACTGATTGAGTGCTTTAAGCTGGTTCTCGGCATCGTGCAGTTTGATTTTTATATTCGAGCAATCGTCACTTTTCTCTTGCAATTCTTTACGTAAATTATTTTCTTTTTGAACGCCTTCATTGTTTAATTCACAAATCTAAAAAAAAAAGAAAGCAGAAATCAAAAAGCTTATGAATTTCCGTAAAGTATGAATTTTTACCTCATTGATTAGTTCGTTCTTTTGATTTTCCAAAGTTTGACTTTTACGCTGCTCCATTGACAATGAAGCTTGCAGTTCCCTTTGGAGTGTCATGCTTTTAAAAAGATCCGATTTCGTCTGTTTGAGTAACGTATTGATGCTTTCAAATTCTTGTTCCTTAATATGCAATTGCTGCTCTAGCAAAGCTTTATCGGCCTTAAGGCTGATCAAGGACGTGGTTAAACTTTCATAGGAAGACTTCGTAAGATTTATATCATCTATCGACTTTTTTAATTGACAATTGAGCTCATCGTTGCGTTTTTGTTCCACACGGAAGAGGGTGTTGAAGACATGAAGTTGATTTTTGGATTTTATGGCCTAGACCGTTTAAGGCGTTTAAGAAAATACAAAATTTAGGTTAAGAGATAAAATTTTAACTTACACCACGTTTTAAATCAGCTACTTCCTCCATTAGACGTCTAACTTCATCGCGTCTTTTGCGCCAGGCATTCAACATAATCGTTGCAAAAATCTTCATTCCAGCCATTTGGGGATCGCGGCCAGGCATCGCAAAATAATAATCTTGATTAAACATTTTGTGTACAAATGAATTTTTCGAATAAGCCATTGTCATATTCTCGTCACAAGTGCTGGGTACTAGAGATTTGTTTTCACTATTATCATTGTTACGATTCATCAGAGTTATTGGAAAGTTCCCTTGGCGTCTTGCTTCATTGAAATCCATTTGTGAAATTGATTTTCTTTGGCGAAATGCTAAAATTATTGCAGACTTTTGGCGTACTAAACACGATCTTTTTGTTTCCAATAGATTTTTCTCAATGTAAAGTTGTGGGGATGGCAGAGACTCGTTAGTTGTAAGAGAAGTAGATGACGAAGACGGTGTGAGTACAAGAGCTCTTGGTATTTGCGATTTTAGTTTTAAAGTTTTTTCACTCGCTTTCTGCTGTGAGCTTTTAGTTAAACCAAAAACTTTATTAGTTTCGTCTTGATTTTGTTTGAATACAATTAATAAAATATATTTGTGTAACTGTGTGTCCAGACTCGCGCTATTTAATTATTTAAATACTTAAATTTTTATAATTTTTATTTTTTTTTGGAAATGGACAATGATAAAATTACGAACACTTAAAAAATTTTTCAAAAGACGAATAATTTTAAAAAAGAACAATAAAAGTTTAAAATATGTTATGTATTCGTCTGTTGCTTTGAAAATTTTCAGAATCTATTTTTCTCTAATGTCAATATTTTATTAAATTTATCCTGTCTTTGATATTGTTGTCATATTTTGGTACTACTTTTACCTTGATGGACGCAATTGCATTTTCTTCTGTAGTCGTCTTCCATAAGATTTCCGCGATTTAATTTTGCTTTGTAATGCGGCATTGACTCCAATAGCGTTTTGGCGACTCTCATTTTGGCTGTTGGTGGATCGATCGGTTACCTCTGCTGTCGTTGTTGTACCTTCTAATTCGCTCGAATTATCTGATGCTATTTGCAGAGTTGGAATTGTAATGAGTGCTTCCGGCATTTTTGTTCAGTTTCTTTTTTCTTTCTTGTTTTTTTTTTTTTGTTATTAACAGCGTATTAATATTATTTTTAATAAATATACAAATAAATTATTTGAAGTTTTTATAACTCGTGTTGATATGATTAATTGTTTGCTTGAATAATTTTTTGAATTGAAATTTAAGTTTGATTAAAAACTCAACATAATTTTTGCCTTGGTATGTACATATGTGTAGTGTTTTAAATTTGAAAAAAGTATATTTCGTATCTCCACGTCTACAACTGACATGCATTGCTGTTATAACATGATGTTATAAAAGCGTTGTTAAAACATTTGCATTACCAACCGTGTTATAACATGAGAAAAACTCTAACATGATGAGTCATTACTTAACACTAACATCATATTAGTGTTAATGTTAAGTATGTTTTGTCAGTTGTAGACTGCGTGTAAGGGAGTTATGGCATTAAATGCAATTTCTTTCATATCGTCAAATATGCAATAAAATTTGATGATAAGATGATTTTTTTAACCCTCAACAATAATATGCTTTAACCTTTGCTTTCATAGAATTTACCGTGGTAGATATTTTGATCTTCATGTGCTAATAAATTACACTGTTTCATCAACTTTCAAATTACTTTCAGCTCAGTTATCAAAATTTGGCGACTTTTTAGAAAATACAGCAAAACAGCAAACAAAATTTAAAGCAAGATTGCGGAAGTTTTTTTATGTTTTGTGCTTTTGTATATTCGGTTTTATAAATATGTATATACCGTGGTAGACAGTCTTGGTTAAAAAAAATGCTACTATAGCAAAATTTGGTACGCCACGGTCGTATAGGATTAAAAATGACACTGCAAAATTTTTTGAATATCGGTCCATAATTTGCCATAGACCTAGTGTTGCCAGACAGCCTGGAATGGCCTGGATTGTCCAGTTTTTTGGGTCTTTTCTAGGTACCAGCTAAAATACAATTTATCCGGTTAAAAATATTTAAAAAATTTAAAAAAAAACACCTTTTTATTAAATATTTTTTTTAATGATATAATTAACATGATCGGTCCAGGCTTAAAAAATGCGATAATAATTCGTACAAAATCAATATATAAATTGATCTCGTTTGTTATACATGCTAATCCTTGTTTTGAAAAATCGAATCCGAATGAAATTAAAATCGATCTAACTTTTAAACCGAACCAGTGTTTTAAGTTCTTTAAATTATTTCGTTTAAATACTTACGTTGATAATCGAGATAGTGGACACAATTATGGATCTTGGCATTTAACTAGATGTAAAATTAGATTTTATTCAACACATAACAATGACCGTCAACAGGGCTCGTTCTATTCGGGCTTTTATTAAACGTTGGGCGAAAGAATTTAATGACCCTTTCGTCACTAAACAACTTTACACATCTCTCGTTGGACCAATCATGGAATACGGTTCGATTGTATGGAATCCACATTATATGGTTCATAATGATCATATTGAGCCTTCACACATCAGACTAATTTTTAAGCGAACAATTTTTGTTCAATCAATCACACACTGTAGTAAAATTATCTGGCATAAAGTGTGTACGTGTACAAAACTTTGTATGTATAAGTGTTTTTTGCATTCCCTTAGTATGGGACCCCTGTGATAAATGGACCGATTCGGTGCATTTTTAGTATTGAAAATATTTTATGCACAAATTATATCTAAGCCTTAAACAAAAACAATATTTTGTAATTTGTTTTTTTTTACATGTAAGGTAAGCGTACGAAGTCTTCGTTCGAAATCGCCGAACAGGCCATTGCTTTCAATATTTTACTAAATATTTTCATAAATACGATGTCCTAGGGCAGGACCATATAACCCATCTTTGGACTACAACGGAGTAGTTTTAAAACTACTCTATTGTATACACAAGAGGGTTAGTTTTAACTTCGTTTAAAAACGAAAACATGTCGTTAAAAACGAAGACATGTCGTCTCACTACAAACACTTTTTATCAATGACATGGTCCATGCTTGCATTACATCGGACCAGTCCATGGAGTAGTCCATTTTATCAATATGGATCAGGTGGTCCAATATTATTGGTAGGGGTATTATTCATTTGTGCTGATGTGTGTAACACCTTTAAGTATACTGATCGACTCAGAAAGTGAGTCGATCTAAAGATGTGCGTCCGGCTGGCTGGCTGTCCATGTAACCTAAATGAAAAAATTCCGAACAACAAAAACTATTAACGGACACTGATGACGGACAGGCAAGAATAAGGGCAACGATTGACAGAGAGACGAATAAGCCAGGGGCTGTAACAGCCCAGACAACAAAGGAAGATCGGCCCAGGCTGATCGGAAGTGGTAAGGCAGCTCGACCAGAAGGCGGCTGCTCTAAAAACTGCGGCGGGGTACCCCTGAACTTCGCTCCAATTACCTCCAAAACCGCACAAGCCCTTTCCGTCATTGGAACGGATAAAACCCCTGCTTCGGGTGCTGCCAAGTTGAGTATGACAAAGTCGTCCAACAATGCAGCTTCCCATGTGTCCATTGTGAAAGGAGGGATGGCGATGATAACATCCAATCCCAAGGTTGCACCACCCCCCACCAAATTCGGCGACCGTAGAAAGTCCCCTTGGAACAAAAACCCTACAAAGAGGGCATCTAACACAAGGCGTGCTGCCTTGCGTTTCATAAATTTTCTCGGCTCTAAGAAAGCCGAAGACCATACCAATGAATAAAAACCTTCATTGGCATGGTCCCTGGAAAGGTGACAATGTCTAAACGGCAACGTTCGGAGGAGGAAGCTGCAGCCGTGAAACAGCAACCATGGGCGAAACGTACCAAAATTTCATCGAAATTGACGAACAAATCTTTTAGCGAGGTGGCCAAAGGTCACCCTGTATAAGCCATCATCGACAGAAGTGTTGATAATGGTGCCATTTCTCATACCAAGTAGGACCTGGTAAAACAAAAACTCATGGGAGTGTTCTGGACGATCCTCAGGGAGAATCCAGGGCCACCCCCTCAATGCGATGACGCTGGCTGGTACCAGGGTCACGTGAAGCTTGCGCATATGAGCACTCAGCGCTGCTTTTAAAGCGGGCCATCCAACTACTAGGAGAGGTTTGGGAAGGTGCCAGGCTTGACGTGGTGTTAGTTTGAGAGATACCACGGATGCCGAGATCTATCGCCACCATCCCCGCCAAACCATCGGGTCCTGAGGAGATCTTGAAGATCATTCAGTGCTGCAACCATCAACTGCCCCCACAGGACTGGAAAGTAGTGAAGGTTTCAGCTACTGAAGGGTCCTCGAGGACGGCGATTGTGGTTATTAACCAGCAATCCTTGGAGCCACTAAGGGAGAGGCAGGGCAAGCTCTACTATGGTTTTAGTACGATCTTGCTCCGTGTCTTCCGAAATGGCAGCAAGGGCAATCCGGCTCCATCGGTAAGTAAGCCAAGCAACCTGAGGAAAGCATGGCTTGCGACGATGCCGTGGGCTCAAGTGTCAAAGAGGATCGCAGGATTGGTGGGTGAGTTCTTTGATCACTTGGGTGATATGGTTGATGAGGACGTGCTGCTGGAGTCTGACCAGGAGGACGTCAACATCACAGTGGTCGCCAAAATGGATCATGGCGAAGGTGCTACAGATCAACCTCCACCACCCTAAAGCAGCATCTGCTGCACTGCTCCTCCGTGTGGTAGAAAGAGGGGAGGAGCTCGTGGTGGTCCAAGAACCCTGGATTCACAAGAATCGGGTTTGTGGACTAAACCTCAATGGCTGCAAGCTATTGTTTGCGAAAGGTACAGGTAACATAAGATCTTGTGTCTTAGCTAAAAACTCGTTGAATATCTTCATTCTTTCTGATTACAGTGATGAAGATACTACAACTGTTGCTCTTGAGACACCGGACGGTATAGTCTATATGGTCTCGGCGTACATGGCGCATGACCACGGGCAGGACCCACCCAACGGGCTCATCCATGATGCAGTAATAAATGCCGCGGGCGCTGGAACACCGGTTATAATCTGTGCCGATGCTAATGCGCTCCACACTATATGGGGTCAGTGATGTTAACCGTACGGTAATTACCCTTTTTTAGGGTAATTTTGGGCCGCAAAAGGTAGCAAGGTAATTTTATTTAAAATACGGTAGTTTAAAGAAATATGGAGTTTTGGTATTTTTGGTACTTAGATACATATGTAAGGTTTAAAGTTTTAACTTTTGAGAGGTGATTTTCAATTTTAAAATACATAGATAAATATTACAACAAACAAATTAATACAATTATGTTTCTATAAATGTTTTCGTAACACCGATAAGTGCAAAATAAGAAAAATGAAATTTTTCTTGAGTATTATTAATTTTATATTTAACCTTTTGCTTGTTTAAAAATCAGCAATTCTTAAACATATGAAATGACCGCAATGTTATAAATTTAACTTTTATTTTCGCATTATTTTAAGTACGGATCAAATTCAAAATTATTTTACTTATTATTTACCTTATCCATAAAAATTACAATTTGGGAATTCACAAGGTGTGCTATCCAGTCATAACGTCATAATGTCCTAATTAATATTTTGCAATTGTTTAAAACAAATATTGTTGTGTTTCAAGCAAAATAAAAATTGTAATGCTGTGTTCATTATTCGTCATAACTGTACAGTAAAAATCTAAATTATAAGCGGTAGCCCACAGCAGTAATATTTAGTTCTTGTAAATATTTTAAGACATATGCCTTTACAACTTTTAAGATAAACATTTACATTCAGATTTTTCTTAACACACTATTTAAATTTAAATTAATGGTTTATAAATAATGCTCTTATGTTCTGTTAACAAACGAAACAATCAATTGCCTGTCATTTAGAAACAGCACATTAATGTTTTGATTAAAAATCTTTGCGTAGGGTAATTTCTTCTCAAAAACGGTAATTTTTAGAGGGCCGTAAGGTAATGAAAAAATAAAAGTTAACATCACTGTATGGGGTAGTACGGATACGAATGTAAGAGGTGAGTCACTATTCTCCTTTATTATTAATTATAATTTAGGAGTAGTAAATAGGGGCTGTGAGCCTACGTTTGTTGTTGCAAATAGGTGTGATGTTCTTGATGTTACGCTAGTTAGTATAAACCTCATCGATATGATCAAGAGCTGGATGGTGTCGAATGACTGTTCGCTCTCTGATCACAGATATGTGGAATTTAGTCTAGGGCTTAGGTCTTCAGGATCGATGGCTATATTGAACAGGAGACGTACGAACTGGGGGGTTCAAAACTCATCTCTGGCCCGGTCTCTATCTGACCCTCCTGGGGTTTATGATATCGGGAGGATCGATGCGGCAGTGGATCTGCTTTCGAACTCACTGCAGTTGGCGACTTCAATGGCGTGTAAGCCAAGGGTGCGTAAGGGTAGCAAACGGCCACCATGGTGGGATCCTGACATTGCGCAGTGAGCATTGACTGTCGTAGGTTGTTCAATGTGGCAAAGCGCCATGGCAACTGGGCGGACTATAAGTCATCATTGAATAGGTTTAGAAACTTGGTTAGATCAGCGAAAAGGATTGCTTGGAGGAACTTCTGTAGTGGCGTGGAAGGATCCTCTGAGAAGAACCGTTTACGTAAGGTAATCCCTCGAGCCCGGTTGTCCCGACCTATGTCAAGAAACACTGGAGGTGTCGATTGATACTCATATTCCTGGAAACTCCCAATGGGGTTTGCGGGATCAAGCGCGGGAGGCGACTCCCATTTCTATGTCCATTCCATTAGACTATGACAGGATTAAGTGGGCTATCGACAGCTTTAGCCCATATAAATCTCCGGGTATGGATGGTATAATTCCGACGGACCTGCAGAGGAATTCGACCCTAATAATACCCTGGTTGCTGGCCATATACAGATGCGCTAGATTTTCGTATCTTCCTGTGAAATAGACCCTGTGTAGAGTGGTCTTTATACCCAAGGGGGGTAATGCTTCTCACATCGAGCCGAAGGACTACAGACCGATTTGTCTTGCATCCTTTCTTCTTAAGACTCTTGAGAGGGTTATCGATATACTCTTGAGGATGACCATCCCAAGGGGCTTACTCTCTGCCTCTCAATATACCTACACAAAGGGTAGGTCTGTTGAGACGGCTCTTCACTCTCTAGTCGGAACTATTGAGAGATTAAGGAACTAAATGTCCGGATGATAGTGGAAAAGGCAATAGATGCCATATATGCGTGTAGGGGTGCAATCGGCAGAAACTGGGGTATGAGCACGAGGTGTGTCAATTGGATCTTTGAGGCTGTGGTAAAGCCGACCTTGTACTATGTGGTCGTTGTATGGTGGACTGCATTGGATAAGGGCATACACCGCGCGATGCTTGAGAAAGGATACAGACTTGTCGCGTTGATGATCACGGGATCTATGCGATCTACTACCAAGAAGGCGCTGTTCACGATATTGAACTGGCTCCCGGTGGACTTAACGGCCAGACAGTTGGCTCTTTGTTCGGCGACACGGCTGCACGCGGTGAACAGCTGGTCGACCCGTGACTATGGACATGCCAGGATAATCAAATGTACGATTGTCCCTGATGGAGTGGGTTACTGCACCCCGGTGCCGCTCTTTGGTGCGGGGTTCGTGACACAAGTGGTGCACGGTAATGTGCTGATGGTTCGAGGAAAGGTGAGAGAGTTGGCGGAGGTTTCTTAATAGAGGAACTGGATGTGAAGGTTTCCTTTCGTCTGCCGGATGGATGTAGTCTCCTGCAGGCGGAAATCTCGGCTATAAGGCGGGCGGCAAACTGGCTGAGGCATCATCGCATATCGGAAGATATACCTATATTTACTGACAGCAAGGCTGCCCTTGCTTCCTTAGCGGGTGTCTTCACGACATATATGTAGGTTAACTGTTGAATGTCGGATGTCTTTTGTCAGGTAGCAGATGAGCTGGCCAAACAAGGTGGTCGCATGGATGATACATTCATTGGCCTTCCAATGGCTCACTGTAAATCACTTAAAGGGCGCGAGTCTTATAGAGTTGCGCAGATGCGGTGAACCTGTGAGCCCACCTGTTCGATATCCAGGATCTTTTGGCCTGGATATGATGGCTCTCTACTTGGATTCAGCAGGGACCAGATAAGGACGGTGATATCGGTTGTGACTGAACAGTGGCTGGTGGGGACTCATGTTGGAAGAATGGGTCTGGAATTTAACGACTACTGTAGAAGTTTTCAAAACGAGGTGGAAGAGGAGACTGTGCTTCTCTGTCATTGCCGTGGATTGCGGAGCATTAGGGAAGAATACCTGGGGGAACCGGTTTTTGTTAAAATCGCTCCTTCTCTTTACTAGGAAGACGAAGTGGTTGGACTTTGCAGTGACGCCATCTGAGTAACTGCTCTAAGGGTGGGCATTGGCGCCGAGTATCACAAAGGGACAAATAAAGGACCCAAGTGAGCTGTCTTTTGATGGCTGCCAATGGAACCTAACCTTGTGCGCAAATTACAGATCGTAATTTTGGAGACAATTTGGTAAAATTTGGCTTATAGATTATTATTGGCACAAGGACCAAGCCTATTAAGAATGTGCCGAATCGTAGGACCACAAGGGGAGTAAGGGGTCAATTTTTGCCTCTTACAAACTTTCAAACCGATTTAAATGAAATTTAAAACAAAGATAGATCCATATTTATATGGACACATAAGCAAGATAGTAAAGAATCTTCCCGAATAGGTTGCACTCTCGAAAACGTGTTTTAAAATACTGTGGTGTAGGGCATCATATAGTCGGGCTTGACCGACTGTACTTTCTAACGTGTTTTTTAAATAAAACTTACAATCGTTATGGTCCCTGGCTTTTATTTTTACAAATATACATTTAAATTTTACCCCGATTAAGAAAGAATATAACGACATATTTAAAGCATTTTTCTTGTGTTTTTTTTTGTATTACTTTAATTGTTGTATCAGCAATAACTATTATAAAATAAATACAATTAACTTTTATGCAATTATTTATAATATTTCATTGCCTTAACAAGATCTATAAATACTTAAGGAAAATGAAAAGCACTAAGGAAAATGAAAACAATAATTATGGGGACAGGAGAACAGAGAAGAAGAAAATGGGAAAAACTTAAGTGAACACTATGTTGATATTGAAAGATTTGAAATCTGAAGGTCTTCGGAGTTAAGTCGCAACATCTGTTGGTCCTCGGAATTGATGCGAACTAATTGCCCGCTGTCAAAGGTTAAAAGATTGCTTAGACCGTGTTCGTTGTTAACATTATTGCCATTATTAGAATTTGTGGCCGCTACTGTTGCATTGGCAAGACCACCATTATTATTAGTTGCCACACCTTCGTTAGCTGTTGCATGTTGGTATTGCTGCTGCAGGTGATGTTGATGAGGATGCTGTTTGTAAAAGAACGAAAAAAATTAATCTTCTCAAGATGATGTTTATAAAATAACTTACAAAGTGATTGGGAGTTAGATTCCAACTACCCCCAGCCGCACTTGTTCCATTAGCTGGTCCTCCTGCTGCATTCACAGGTGTCAAAAGATTGTGCATCGTAAACGTGTTTGTATTATTGAGATTACTCAGATTGTTATTTCCAGCAGCTGTTGCTGCCGCTGGATTGAATTTTGTCTCCCAATGGGTTGCGCCAGCGCTCCCAAAATTATTGCCATGATATTGTTGCTGCTGCTGCTGTTGTTGTTGCGTCTGTTGACCAAAGGCATTATAATCACTTATATCCATCTGTGGTGGAGGATTTGGATTAACATTATTGCCGCCACCAGCGTTCGTGGAATTGTACTGTTGGTTGGGGGAAATCAATTGCTGATTGGCCTGTGCACCTGTGACCCCTGTTGCAGCCATGCTATAAGGTGACGGAGTGTTGTGAGTATATGCGCTGGAGGGTGATAGTGGCTGTGGTGATGGCGTTAGTTCCGGACCCCGATACACACCATATGGTTGTGGTGACGTATCTACAAAAACAGGAAAGTTAATGTTAAAAAAAAACAAAACGAAATACATATCGCACTCGTTCAACAATACTGTATTAACTCAAAATTTTTATTTTTTCACTTTTTGGAAAAAATGGATACGTAATATTCATATCTACCCACTGTAAAAATATTGTGCAATTTTGTCCACTTTTTTGTAAGAAACGGCTGCTTTAAAAATTCTTTTTCATATGCCTGTAATGTTAAATTGAAAATTGTTTTGCTTCTACTGAAAATTTTTAAATTTTGAGTTAATACAGTATTGTTGAACGGGTGCGATATGTATGTATGTATGTATGTATGTAACAGAAAAAGAATTACTTTCTTTTCCGGAAATATTCTGATTTAAAAACTTCTGCTACTGGAATTATATTTTTATATCGAGCCATAACCGCAGAAAAAGCTTAAGCGACAAAAATAAAATTTTACAGGAGAAGGTTTTGTTTATTGTAAAAAAAGAAAACATACTAGAAATGGCGCTTGAGCTAAAATTTATTTTTGCTATAAAAATATAAAAGTAATTTGTATGACCATAAAATTTTAGGAGATGATGCAAGTTTCGCCAATTAATAAATTTTATTAAAAAAACGAAAATTAAAAATTATGTCGCTTGAGCTAATTCTGCGGTTATGGCTCGATATACCTATTCGCTGCGTTCGAGGACACAAAAGTTTTTACTATTTTTTACTGAAGTTTACTGCATTTTACTAAATTGCGTCCGCGTACACAAAATACAGTAAATGAGAACACAAATTGAGAGCGTAAAATGATAGTTCTTGTCTGAGGTTTTACACATTTTTACTTCAAAAATTATTGCAGTAAAATTTAGTAAACCAAAAATAACATATGGGCATTTCCGTTATTAAAGTTATTAAAAGCTGAGTATTTTACGATATTGTTATAGATAAATATTTAGATTTTACTAATTTTATAAATTTACCCATAAATTTGTTCTTTTAGATGAACAATCAGACTGCAAAGTAGTGCAAACTTAATTTCTTATTTGTGAGAATATTTTATTATATGTAAATTGACTGCTATTCGACCTTTATAAAATTTATTATTATTTTATTAAGCTTGAGGTCTATTTTTTTTATAAAAAAATATTAAATTTATTGAACCAATATTTCGGCACTCCGTTGTGTGCCTTCTTCAGGGTTTTTTTCTTTAATTTTTGACAAATAATAACAATTTTAACAAATGAAATAAATTTAACAAAAAATCATAAAACAATTTTCAATTAAAAACAAAAAAGGTTTTCCAATTTAAAAACTAATCTATTACATTATAAATAAATTGTTAACTTCCGTTTATATTTTTACAAATTATAGGCATTTAATTTGTAAAAATATAAACGGAAGTTAACAATTTATTTATAATGTAATAGATTAGTTTTTAAATTGGAAAACCTTTTTTGTTTTTAATTGAAAATTGTTTTATGATTTTTTGTTAAATTTATTTCATTTGTTAAAATTGTTATTATTTGTCAAAAATTAAAGAAAAAAACCCTGAAGAAGGCACACAACGGAGTGCCGAAATATTGGTTCAATAAATTTAATATTTTTTTATAAAAAAAAATAGACCTCAAGCTTAATAAAATAATAATAAATTTTATTATATGTTTTCATTAATAATGTCTTCCTTAAAAGAGTTGATAATTGATAAAAAATATTCCAAAAAAAATTTTCTTACATGGTCTGTAATCTAAGAAAGAGTTCGAAGAGTAATATTTTATTCGGATTAACGGTAAATTTTTATTTTGTTTTAATCATTATTCCGTTAAATTATCATGGAAAAATTTCACGTTCGAAATGTCACGTATCGACCCAGATTTTGGCTTAAAAAAAAAAATTCAGAAGATTTTGGAATCAAACCAAAGACATTTTAATGTTACATTGCTACGTAAAATGCTGAAAGTAGTTTGACAAAAAAATTGTGACAGGTTTCGCTGAATTACGCCTTTTTATACATGGCCACAAAAACTACTTCTATTTTTTTCCCGTTCGAACCGCTACTTCTTTTGCCATTATCTTTGACCTAGAATCGCGCCCTCCATTAACTATAGCATAGATAACGATTCTTTCTAAGTGCTATAATTTAATGGTTAAAAGGACTTAAAAATATTTGTTGTGTAAAATGTTATTGCATTTTTGATGCGTACGACTGTCACGTTCAACACTTTGGAATTACCCATATGTTTCAAAATTTAAACAAACGTAAGTAACAAACAAAATGCCTACAAATTGTGAAAAAATTGTTAAATAAAAGAAATGTAAAAAAAAAATAAACAAAAAGTAAGAAAAGATAAACTCACTGTTTATTGTTGTTTTTTTTTTGTTAAAGCTTTGATATTGTTACAAGTAAAACTGAGGTTTTTAATTCTTATTCGCTTTACAGTTTTATTTGTATCTTTAGCTTTTCTAAAATCTTTGGATGAAGTTTCCTGACGACAAACATTTCAGTTTATCAATAGTTTGCAATGGAAATTTATCACATTTAAAAGAAACCTTGTTCAATAAATATTAATTAATTTAACTTGTTTGTGAGGCATTTATTTGGCTAAATACCAACATTTCAAACATTTTTTTTATGTTAATTTTTTAAAGTTGTAAAGTAGTACTTGGGTACTTAAGTAATCAATAACAAAAAATGATTTATGTTCTTATAAATAAATTAACCCTCCACAAATTAGTAACATCAAATAAAATAAAAAACAAACAACTAAGAACGATATCACTCGATATAAAACTGAACTCTGCTGAAATTTTTCTGCTATTTTTCAATGGTTCAATAACGGATTAATAAATATATCGAGCTCTAACCGCGAAAATAGTGTAAGCTGAAAGTACAGGAGAGAGCTTTTTTATTTTATTTCATATAAATTTTGTATGAAATTTGTCGCTTACAATACAATTGTTCTTGTTATAAAATCGTAACGGTACTTTATGTGACCACGACATTTTAGGAGATGATGCAAGTGTTGCCAATAAAGTCATTTATTAAAAAAACGAAAACTGAAATTTATGTCGCTTACAATATTTTCGCGGTTAGGGCTCGATATGTAGTATGTATGTATGTTATTTTCTTGCTTATCGCTGCATTGAAGTATATTGAAACTTGACAACATTGTCTGAGTATCGATGAAATTGTCTGTTAGGACTCACTAATACGCGGAAGCCTAACGAACAAAATCAGTTTTGGTCCTCTTCGATATTTTGGGCAAATGTTAACAAAATGCATGTACGACGCCAAAGAAAATTCAGCATATGTCATTGATGATTTAACATTGTCAGTATGTTTCATGATGAATAATCATGACGTTCGCCACCGTACTTGTACTTGCAAGTACAAGTGAAAAAGTGTGAATGTATTCGAAACGCTTAAAATGTTGGCAATGAAATAAACTATTTGGTTAAAAAATAAAACATTTCAGATATTTACAATAACGTAGAAAATAAACGAAATGAAAAATTTTGAAAAAACGTAAAAATAGGCAAATTTTGAAATTTGAGGTGCCATAACTCAGCCATTTCTTATCAGATAGAAATTTGTAGCATATCGGAATAGGCATTCAATTACCTTTCCAACGATGTGCCATTTATTCGATAAGACTTTTCTGTTGGGCTCCACAAGGGTTTGAGGACCATACATCGAAAAACTCCAAATTACCGTTATCTAAAAAACGGTACTTAGGAAAAAAATTACAGCGTTTTTCGTGTTCAGGAGGTACCAATTAACTTATCTAGGCATGTGGCGTTCTTGGTATTTTTGGCTGTAAGCCAGTGAAATACATATACACTACTTGCAAGTACAGTACTTTTCGCTTATAGTCCATTCCGCTTAAAGGCCAAAAACGGATATAAGCCAAAACTGTCATATTCACATGCAGATTTTTTCGAATTTCATACAAATTATTTGTCCTAAGGTCCATTTCGCATGTAGTCCATTTTCGTTTAAAAGCCACATTTTCTTAGCATACGAATATAATTCTTTATGCAAAAATGTTCGCTTATAGTCCACTCTGTTTTTAATATTTTTTTAATCAGCTTGTAACATGTTTTTATTTACATATCTGGTAACTATTATAAATACCAAATTTCGCAATTTATATTTCATAACATGGTGTCTTCATCTGACCATTTTTGTTTTTATTGTATTATTTTTTGTTTTAACTATTTATTTAAATGAAATCAAAATTTGGTTATGTTTTAAATAAACTTTTGTTTTGTTTAAAAAAGAGCAGTTTTATTGAAGAAAATAATTTTTATAAAGTCCAAAATGTGGATTATACACTTATAATCCATTAAATGGCTTATAAAAAAAATCGGTTATAGTCCAAATTCGCTTATAGTCCACAAAAGTTGTGCAACTATAGTAGTGGACTATAAGCGAAAAGTACTGTAGTATACTTGCATGCATTGTAAAAAACAGGTAGGAGCAATACGCCAGATGGCTTATGTCAAAGTTTTGTTTATGTTTACAAAAAGTCCACGTTTTGTAGCAAGGGCAGAAAAAAATATTTGAAAAAAATTTAAATGATTCACTTGTTGTTTTTTGGGGTAATTCTCTCTCACTAAACAACCTCATTTTAAGGATTGTTTACCTCTTTATATTATATTATAATGCCACTTTAAATGAAAACGGACGAAATTACACAAAATTTCAAAATAGAGTTTTTTTTTGATTATGGTTCGTTTTATCAAACTACATGCTGACGCAAATTTTTAGATCCCTGCGATATAAAATTGTGGCTTTATTAAAGAAATGCAAACTCAAAGAATTGTTTATTATTATTATAATTGATTTTGTAATGTTGTTTGCTTCTCCTGCAAAAAAATTAAAGTGTAGTTACGTCCGTTTGCGTTTATGGCGACGATATATTATGTGCCCTTATAAGTAGCGCGAAGTTGATTTAGAGATGTTCGCTTGTCCGTTAATATGGATTTTCCGAAGACCACCGAAATGATGGCGGCCAGGTGTTTATATACTTAGTCCGCAATGGTTTACTATTAAAATGCAGCCTGAACGAAAGTTTCCAAATTAGGTACAAGAACCTTGGTTATCAATACACAGCATCTGACCAACTGTGGGCAGGAGTGGAGCAGTGGCCGTGGCATAAAATAAATTTATTTATATCTAAAGAACGGTTTTTTAATATATTTCTGTTTTATCGCTCGTAGGACAAAATTAAGGTCATAGAGTGAGTACCCGACCGCCAAATAGGTGTACTCCAGAATTTACAATACTCTTACATGTTTTCTAATAACATTTTCATCCATTAATTCTTACCTCTTGGCTCCGTTTTAATCCCAGGTATGTTTGACGTGTTCCAGCAATTTATATTTGCCTGACCTGTAAAAATAAAATAACGAAATTTAAAATCAATAATAAAACCTTAAATATTATATAAATATTTTAACAAAACAAGCAAAATACCGTCGGCTTAATATGCAAACCTGCTAACTCCCTATCAGCCCATTTTACAGGAGAGACAAAAAAAACTTTTTATTTTTCATATTTGCTTGAGAGGAAACCCAAAAATAAAGTTGGGTTTACATACTTCAATTGAACTCACATGCTGGTCGACAAGGCGTATCTTTCTCTACCGCACAGCATACAAATTTCAATTTACTACAAAAGTGGATTTAGCAGGTTTGTATGTTAAGCCGACGATATGTTAAATTACATGCAAGAAACAATATAATAAAATAATACATATGTATATCGTCACCTAAAATCCAAAAGGCCGTAGGAGCGAAAAAAAATTTAAAATCGACTTTTGATTGATTGTAATGCAATTAACCAAAATATGTACATCATAATAAATCTAAATGTCGGTTTTGAATTTTTTTTGTCATTGGTTTTAAGTGACCATACGTCAATCAATTAAATACAAACATAAAAATCCCAAGAAAAACTTTGATAAAAAATTAAAGTTAGTAAAAATAGTAAAATAAATAAAAATATGTGTGGCAAACAATTTTTTAGCAAAATAAAATTCTAGTATTTTAAACAAAGCAAATTTTTGAAGCTAAAAATTACCGTAAATTTTGATCCTTCAATTGAAGACTTCTTTGCGGAAAATCTAATACGATTATTTAAAAAATTCAAGAAATTCAAACCTTTGACAGCAAAATATATTCAAATTTACGAAATGTTTACGATTTCCTTAGCAATAATTGATTTTAAAAACTGTTATAGCGACCTCAAGGCGAATTTACACCAGGTGACCTTATCTTACTACGTAAGCAACAGCTGGTTACTAACCTTGTGTCAAAATGGTATACCGTTCATGTGGTTCTGGGGAATTTTTACTAAATTTTATAATTTTTGCTTTAAACAAACAATTTTAAACTAAAAAGAATATGAAATATTTGTTAAATTGTTTACTACAGTGTTGTATTATTTTTGACTCAACGTTAAAATATTTAACAGTATTGTAAACGTTTTCAAAATAAGACCACCTTGTATGAATTCGCCTTGTTCGACCTATTAATCCATAAACTTTAATAAATAACTCATTGATAAAAAAAAGCTTGTTCAAATCAACTATAGGGTACAGCGGAATGCATAAGAAAAAGGCGATTGCTAAGAGGATTGGAGTCTTTCAGACTATGTGACCATATATTAGAGTTATATGTTGAATAAAAATTAAAAAAACCAACCCTGTTTTGAGACCGTTAATCGGTTAACCGATAAATTACTACCCTATTAACTGACCGGTTAATTTACAATTGGATATTTTCGATTAACGATTAAACCGGTTAATTTCAGTCGGTTAATCGATTAACCGATGTATCAAAATTTTGAAAATAAGTAGTATTTTAAAATTTTTTTTATGTTTTTTACTATTTGTTTCGTCTCATAAACAAAAGGTATGTGTTTAGAAAATATTTTTTCATACAATATATTTCCTTTTCGCAATTAATTCTGAAAATACAATAAAAAATTAGAAACTAAGGAATTCGGAAATAAATTTTTTGCAAAATGTCTGTGCTGAGCTTTGCCAGGACGAGTCAAATGATGACCTAACAACAGAAGAAACTCTCGCTAGGAACACAAACAATATTTTAACAGAATTTTCCGAAACAATTAGAAGTGTTAACAATTAAAAATAATTCAAATTTAAAAATTAAAAAATTAAAACCGGATTGTAATGGCAAACTGAAAGATTTTATCAGCCGTATTCATAACAAAAAGTAAGCCACTGTTTGTACACTAACTAGAATGCCGATTAAGCTAAGCAGCTTGTTGGCACAGAGTTTTCTCTATCTGCCAACTTTTAATAAATTAACTCTGAATTTGTGTGATGCCACATTGTATAACTCAAAAATGCAACACGTTTTGCATTAATCATCACTGAATTTGTCACTTTTTGAAAATTAAAAAAAAACCAGTTATCTAAAAAAAACCAACAAAATTGTTTGACATAAAACGGCTGTTTTTCACAAGTTTGCAAACGTTTGGCAGCTCGTTAACAAGACTTTAGAAACTCGTTTGCCAGAGTTTGGTTAGTGTATAGTGTACTTATTGCTAAACATATGCCAAATTTTCATTATGAATACGGCTGAATATGTTAAGAGAAATCTTGGAAACGATTTGTAAAAAAACTATTTTTTTTGCTCGTTTTTGTCCAAGAATTGTTATGCTCGTTATGTTATTGTTTGTGTTTTGCTAATAAACCTAATTTATAACAAAACTTTATAAATCGTTTAACCGATCAAAAACAAAATTAACCGATTAAACGAAAACCTCGGTTAATTAATCGAGCGGTTAACCGATCCCAGCTAACAATTTTGTATGCATTTTCGAGTCTATTAGGAATCAGCTTCAAGAGCAAAATAACCGCATATGATACTCGTGGTGAGAAAATGGTACCCTACCGATGAATCAACTCAAAGAATCATTTGTGATACAATTTGCTGATTCCTTTTTGAAATCGCTCTAGTGATAAATACGTTTTACATTTTAAAATCTTTAGAAATTATTATTTGAACATATGAATGAATATAAAAGGACTCATATCGCTCAAGTGATAAATCAGTTTTTAATCATAAAAGTGATCTGAAAAGAAGCATTTAGGTAATATTTACACAAAAATTATCATCCAAATGCTTGCTGGGCAGTAACAAGATCAACATAAACTTAATATCTTTTCGAATCAAGAAATTTTTAATAAAATAGCATCGATTAATTTGTGCATATTTTTGCTTATTCTGCTTTAAATGCATTACATGATTGTTTTACTTAATATTTTGTGTTTTACTTTATTTTCACTTCTGCTATTTTTTTGTTGTTCCTTATTTTCGTTAATGAGACTGAAGTTTTAGGGTTTTTATGTTATTTTAATGTTTTTGTTTATTATTAATAAATGCGTTAAGAAAAATTTCAAGTGCATATTTTTTTTCAATTTATTTTTAGTGTATGTTTTATGCGCAAAAAACTCGATTTTGACTGCATAAAAATCCGGGCCCTTTAGATCTGTTGAATTTCGACTGCTATTTAAAAAATATTAATTAGTTCAAGTTTTTTATTTTGCAAGTTGTTTTTATATTTTTATTTTCAGTATAAAATGTTTGTTTTCATTGAGAGGAACTTATGTTATACATAATATTTTATATACCTACAAATAACTTATAAAATATTATTCCATCTTACAAATTTTATTTGCTATTTATGTTTTTTGTTTATGTATATTGTTGCGCTTGTGTAAATTTCAAAAAACATTTCATAAAAGTATTTGGACTCGATTAAAAATGTCTTCGTTAACACAATGAAAGTTTTTATTAAGAAGGTCAGAGTTTATTGGCGAATATCATGTTCTCGTTCCATTTCATTAATAAACTCAGACTTTCTGAAGGAAAACTTTTATAGTGTTAAATCAAACAAAGTGTTTATATTTAACAAATAAAAAAAAGTGGCCAATATGTGTACTTGGAAATCATTTTACCTTATAATTTTGAAATTTCAAGTAGATACTTGAATTTTTACAAATTAAAAAAAAATAATTCATGTAATACTCAATAATATTAGTTTTGCATTAGAAAATCTATTACTTAGGGTGTGTGTGAAACGGTAGCAAAGTACTCATGGAAGTAAATTTTTGACACTGTTGAGGTGAATAAAATTTCACTAGCCCTGGGGGCTAGTATAAATTTTGACATTAGCGTAGAAATTTTTAACAATTTTAATTCACCATAGAACTTTGCTACCGTTTCACACACACCCTTAGCAATAAAATGGAGCAAATATTTAGCCTGTATTTATTGCCATTTTACTACAAAGTCTTGCATATGCATAATTTTCTAAATATTTTCTTAAAAATTAAATTATTATCTTTGCTCCACAATTATTTAAAAGCTGCTCTATATTATTATTAATTGAATACGTTTATTAATTTGTAGTGCTTTTTCATTTATATGCTATAAAAATAAGCTTTCAAATGTGCTTAGAGCTTTTGCTATAAAATTAACTTTAGATATTTATTTTAACAGACGTTTAAAGCTTTTTTTATTGCCTTCAGTAAAAAAATTATTTTAAATATTTTTTCTATTAAACAACAATATCTTTTAATGTATAATTAAATGTTTTCTATCTTACTTTTATTTTTTATCATTGGCAAAAGTTTCTTTTAATATTTATTATTTCATTATTTGTTCAAACATTATAATTCGTTTTAATAATTTTCAAAATTTTTTTTTGTTTTACTGCAATTCATATAAAATACAAAATGTATGTATTAGTTAGTTTGTTATTTAAGTTTTTGTTTTAAATTTTCTTTTTTGAAATCATTTATTATTATTTTCTACATAAAGAAAAGTCTATTCTTAAATACTATCGGTGAATCTTTTGATTCGAAAAAAAATTCAAAACAATTTAAAATTGTACAAAGTTTTAAGTGTTTGGACTTTTGAGAAAATAAACTAAATAAATCCTGTTAAAAGTCCGTGTTTTCAAAATGCTTTTAAGTTTATGAGATGTTGAAAGTAAGTGGATTGGAATAACACGATTAAATTCCAACCAAAACGATAAAATTGTTTTTCTATCATCTTCATATTTCTTATTTAATTGGGTAAAAATCCGGGCTTACTTTCATTCCGATATCCGGAAGATCCACTTTGTGATTAATGTTTGCGCAACATTTGCCTAATGTTTTATGTTTTAAATTGAAATCTTATATTTATTACAAATGATTGGCCAAAACAAAAATTGCACAATATTTCAACATTTTGTTGCGAGTGGTTTATAATTGGCCGTACTTTCAATACAAATTCTGATCCAGTAAATCACGTCAGTAAATATTGGGATGGATTTGGACAGAAATTTCTTTTAGAAATAAAAAAATCTTAATAATTTTGTAAGTCTATAACCAAACCAAATTCCGATTTATCTTAATTTTAAGAGTAGTCGTACTTGTTTCCAAAATTTGTTTACTAAGATGTTCTCAAAAATACCTATAAAAGGGTTTTATTTTGATCTGCACCAATATTTTCGGTATTGAATTACAGCGAAATTATGCCCCTTTATTATGTTTTATGACAACTGTTACATTAGAATTAGGAAATAAATTCAATTGAAAAACAGAACACTTGCTATGGAACACCTTAAATAATTTATTTTAAAGCCCAAGTCGCTGGCATAACATGGAAAGGCTCTAAGTCCAATTTTTTTTAGAAATTGAGATTTTAATGCAGTAAGTAAAAATAGATTGATTACAAAACCAATACAGTTATCTCGGGTTTTTTTACTGTTGTTAAGCTACGGTCACACTTATCAAAAATTTGACCAAATAAGCGTAACCCCTACTTTTGTTAATAGTTATTGAGATAAGACATGGCCTTTGTTTCACAAAATAAACTAATTATACTACTAGACATTGCTAAAAGCTTTTTTTTTTGTAAGATGTGGGTAATAATTAAAATAAATATTGGAATTAAAGGAAATGATAATTTAGTTCGTATGTTGGTCCCGTTTTTTTCATCAAATATTTGACAAGTGTGGCCGTAGCTTTTGTCCAATTTATCACAAGAAAAAGCTCTTAGTGCAAAAAAGCTTTTTTCTTGGCAAATACTTATTTTTTCATTTTGCTCTATGCACATAGAAAACGAGGAAAATACAAACAAAAATTGCGTTTACAGAACTCAAACATTTTTACGCAAAAAAAGTTTGTTTTTGTTCTTCTCCTGTAAAATTTAGAAGTATGGACTTAGAGCCATTTCCACATGCAACCCTGCAAATAATATTGAAGCACCTGATCCAATTTGATTAAATAGACTACTCCATGGACTGGTCCGATGTTTTAACGACATGTTTTCGTTTTTAAACAAATTTAAAACTAATCCTCTTGTGTCTACAATGGAGCAGTTCTAAGACTACTCCTTTGTAATCCAAGGCTAGGTTTTATGGTCCTGTCCTAGGACATCGTAATGTTTGGGTTATTTTTGGAGTAGTCCACATTTTACACGCGTGTTTGGACTAGTCCTATTATTTGCTGGGAAGTACAAGTTCGAAAAACTCAAAACACTCACACTTTCTACTAGCACCATCACATTTTTCGGACTTGCAGCTCAACTTGCAAGAGAATTTGCTTGCAAGTAAATTTTTGACACTTGTCGCAAGTAAAATGACAATTGGAAAAACAGTGTCACCGTGGATTCTTTTTAGTAATTTTATGATATCGTAGCTATGAGGAGAGTCTATAGATGCAAAATTTTAAAATAAAAGCTAGAAGTTAAGTTGATGCCGACATTTTAGAAATGAGCTTGCACTGTATTTGTATTTCTCCTGATTTTCGTTATTAATACGTATACACTACCTGCGAGTAATTACTTGCATGTGGACACGTAGAGTTATGTCATGTAAATTTACGTTTACGTTAAGTTTTTGAATTTCGCATATAAATGTATGCAAGAGAGTTGACAGCACTTCTTTATAAACGAGCTTTTGAAAGATTACACTGTGTTAGTTTAAAAAAGAGTCGAAATAACGGTATATCTCGAAAACAAGAGCTTACCTAATAAAATTGTACATAAGTACCACTGGATTTAAAGTATACGCATTAGGTTAACCCGCCAGGTGCCCCGTCAGAAAAAGTGTCAAATTTACAGTGGTATTATTCCATACACGGAATCTTTTACACTAAATCATTAACAGCCACAAATCAAAATTTATCAAAATCGTTCTTGTTTTTTCTTAACCAGATCACAAATTTTTTTTTTTTTTTTTTTTTTTTACATATTTTTGAATACTTTGGTCGGATTTTCAGATGTGAATTAAATTTAAACTTAGTTTAATGTAGTCTGAAACTCAGATTTTTCTCGGCAAAATGTGATTTGTTTTTATTAATTCATTAAAGACCAACATTTTAAGCAAAAGTAAGCTGTTCCGTCAAAATTTTGTATAGTCTTAGCAATGGCGGTACAAATCTGTTTTAAGATTAACTAAACCTAGTTTAACTGAGATCTCAAAAACTCAGCCTTTATGTATTCAAAATTTTAAGTAAACGCAAAGGCAAATTTTAAAACATGTAATTGTTTAATGCCAATTGCATACACATAATTTAACATCAATTCGTAAATCATAAAACAATGAGAAAAAAAGAAAAAACAACCACCACCACCAAAGTATAATAAAATAGATTGAGAGGATATTGTAAGTAACCAGATAATACAGATACTATAAACTGAAATTGAAAACTTACGACCATCTTGGTGATCACTTTGGTGTTGATTTTGCTGTTGCTGTAGTAACAAATGAACGGGATCACCGTTAGTTTTTTGACGTTTGCGTCTTAAATGCGCGGGATCTAAAAAAAAGTACAACTTTTATTTTATATCATTAAATAAAAAGAGAACAAAAAATAATATTATTAAAAAATTAAATACATTAGGAAATGTTACTTAAAGTAACGATCTTCATTATTTCTATAAATTATTTATAAATAACACAGGGCAACACACCAAAAGTTGCCTGACTTCTGTCCGTTGTTTTTTGGTTAAATTGAGAGTGCTGATTACGATGGCATCATTTGTTTTCTTTTCTAGCAGCTTCAGTTTGAAAGATATAGTGACATTTAACATTTGCATAATTTACACTACTTTTTCGATTACTCGCTTAATATTTAACGAATAACCCTACAAACATTAAAATATTTTCATGATTATTAATTCTCACAAAAGTCTCTTTCATTTAACTGGAAACACATTGATGAGTTTATCAAGATATCTAAATTGCTTTACAAAAATATTCGAAATTATATTTTTTTTAGGTTAGTCCTTAAAACTTTGAAAAGTCCAATTATATTACATTACATATGTATGTATGTATATTATGCAATTTATAAAAGTCACTATATCTTAAAAATAAGAGCTGGTGGGGAGAGCCTCATGACGCCGCCGTTATCAGCAGATGAAAATACATAAGGATCAGCAATCTTTATTTAAGCAACTTTAACTTTGTTTTGCTGTGTAATAATTCTTTTACAATGAACTATAAATTACTAAAATATGATGATTGACTATTTAAATTCTTATAGTTAGTACATTATTAAAGTTTTTATACTAATAATAATATTTTTCTTAAGTTAATACAAATTTTAATTTTCAATAGAAAAAAAAACAATTCAAATTTCTTGTACAAAAAATTTTTTTTTACTTAAAAACTATAAAAATATTCGATTACAATTGGATTCGATGGACTCATTTTCTAAATAATGTTTGAGCGCCCCAAGTGAAGGGCCAAGAAGCCAATTGTAAATAAATTAATAATTGATATTAACAATTTTAATATCAGAACAACTTTTGATAATACAACAATTTTTATACACAATAAAAAGTGTATCCAATTAAAGTCGTGCTGGAGAGTAGGTGATTTCAAATTTCCTATAAAAAATTATATAATTTGATGTTATTTGTTTGTCCCTCTTTAGTTTTTTCTTCACAAATTATTTATTTGTTACTTTGAGACCAATCGGGCCAGTCACCCACATATTCCGCACAAGAATTTACATGCGAAAGTGCACATGTAAATTTAGGCTTAGAGAGAGAGAAAACTAACACAATGTAGTGGAGATAAACTGAGTTTAGAGCAGAGTCAAAATTTATCCATTTATCTCTTTCTCTATTTACAAAACAAATGTACTGCCTGATGACAATTACAACAAACACAAGTGGTGAGATTTCAATTGAATTGTGTGAATTCTCCAATCACAAAAACGCAGTGGCATTAATTTAAACGATTCGCTGCTACTAAGCGTTCTGCCACCTCTTCGGGCGTTAAAATTTCGCCAGCATCGACTGGAGCGTAATAGGCCGAGGTCTCGTCAAACTCGCTGACCGTCGCCTGTGGTGGTATGCTGGTGTACAAGGCAAAATGTTCTGCCTCGGTTAAATCAACATTTGGATCGAGTTGAACATTAAATTGTCCTTCGCATAAGTTGCGCAAACTTTGACGATCTGTTATTGCCACTAATTCCATGTTACCGTCACAAATCGGTATGTCAGCTAGTTGAAGAGCCGACACAGTCTTGCGGTCTAATGTATTGCTAAGAGTTACAGTACTGGCATGAGAATATTCCTCGTTTTGGGGCAAACTACTGACGCTGTCACCCTTAAGGGGAATATGTATGACATTAGCATTTAAGTGAGCCGGACGTTTGCCCGACACACTACTAACACTGCGTCCCACAGGTTTGCCTACTTTCTTTACTTTTTTTTCTGGAGAGTTTGGCAATGATGTAGGCTGTAGAGATTTAATTGAGCGCATAGATGCCCGATTGGAATCGTTCCAATTAAAATTGCCAATGCTGGGTTCACGGCTCACAGTTGGAGTGGCCGCCTTCGAACCAGCCTTTGAGCCAGAAGTTTGATCTCCAGCCTGGCTAAGATCGGATTTACTTTTACGTCTTGAAAAAAGTTTGGAAAAGAAGCCTTGTTTCTTTTGCTTTGGCAAAGTACTTGAACTACCCGGTTTTTGTGGCAGACGTTTAGTAGGTGGCGACTGATCTGGGGTTTTCATTATAATAATAGGTGTTTGCTGACGTGATTTGCGATCTAAAGTGCCGTCAATATTGGCTTCTATGGAGCGATTTTCAGCATTACTATCTTGCTTGCGTAAGCGCTTTGGTGGCAGTGGAGGTAATTTTTCCTCCTCAGCGGCTGTGACATGCATATGAGGTGAATTTATTTTCGGTGGTGCTGGTCTAGGCGGCGTTTGTTGTTGCATCTGTGATTCTGATAAAATATCTAATTTTTGAATATTTACTACTGGTGCTGGTGGTGAAGATGACCCTAAAACTAAAGCTGGGCTAGTTCGAACTTCAATTGGGTCGTAATGATCGTTTTCAAAGTCAGCTTCTAAAGTAGATGTCGGTGGTGTTGGGGGCATTATGTCATCCATTGGTATGGAAATAGGATTTTTAAAAGCTATTTGTAAACTGCTATAGGTAGCAGCATCATCAAAACTCTCTTCAATTTCCATTGCAGTTTGGCCCCCATCCACGATGGTGGCATCAGTTCCTGGAACACAAGAATCAATGCCATTTAATTCATTCATCAAAGTACTATTGTAAGTATCGCGACGAATGACATGATCTGAATAAATATCATCCAATTCGGCAACCTGTTCCAGCAGGTCGCTTAATGTTTTATCTTCCGGGTCATTAGTTCCCACCTCAGTAGTTGCTGTATTAGTTGAAGAAGTGGTGTTCGTTTCAATTGATTCGTTGAGAGTTGGATTCTCCAACTCCTGCAATTCATTAGAGTTCATCCATTCGGTGATTTTTTCATTCGCAATAATTACAGATTGTTGGTTTTCTTGATTTTGCGGATATTGGTGACTGGCGTTTAATAGTTCAACGACTTCCTGCAAAGAATCACGTTGGTCTGGTGATAATTGTTGTTGCTCCAGCTCACGCATTTTCTCGTCAATTATTGTATCAATTTCTAATTGACTACGTCGTTTGGCTTCTTCTTCGTCTATGTTCGTTGTGTCGTTAGTCGATATCAGTACAGTCTCGGTTTGTGATTGTTGTAATGGAGATCCCGGTAGTTCCTCAATAGTTGGTGTATTTAAATCAATAACCTCCAATTTTTCATTTAGATTTTGTTCTGGTTCCTTTAAGTCGATAACAAGAATTTCTTGGAAAATATCTAAGTCGGGTTTCCTCTTAAGGTTCCGACGAAGATCCAAAAATCGTTTCCTACCTGAATCCAATGGTACATATTCGAAAGGAAGTGATTCACTCGTTACACCATCCGATGGTCGCTTCAGTTGAATTAACACCTTAAAACACCAAATATTTTTAATGAAATATTAAATCCAGAATCTCTAGAAAATTTACAAGTAGTATTAACTGCATACCTTCGCTGGTTCCGTTATATCAATTTTACGATATCGGGGCGTTTTAAATGCTATTGCAGTTTGTTTGTGTACATCGGTATGTTGAAATTCTCCGAATGCCTCCCATATCGTTTGGCCATTATTTTCTTCAAAAAAACGCACGGAAATATCCTCTTTGGCAACTTTTTCACACAGTAAAATTATCTGTGTATTGCCCAGCACAGTGGCCGAACAACTACAGAGACGACAAATTACCAGATCTGACATGGCCTTCTTGTCGTATATTGGTTCTGAGACAACTGGCGGCAAAGGCTGCGTAAAACGACCCTTCTGGTCGCTCTCCATAAACACTTGAAAGCACAACCTCACAGCGTTCAAATCAATACTAGAGGGCTGGAATCTGTGCGCAAATCCAGCTAAAAAAGAAATACTAACTCTTTAAGGACGAACAGGTAATAGATTATTTTAAGTTTTGTTTTTACTTTTGAATGGATCTACGCGAATTTCTTCGCGAGCTTTAAGTGCTCCCTCAATATCTTTCTTTTTAACACACTGAATGCCAAGGTTGCTAAAAACAGCCCTCATTGTCTCTGAGTTTATTTCAAGTGTACATACGCCTTTCTTACAACCCTCCTTACCGACTAGATTATGGGGATGAGGTCTGAAATAAATAAGAGACAATCGTCTCTGAATAAGATACAGTTTCGCCAAGTGGACTGATAAGTACTGACTTACCTATAAGGCTGATCTTTGGTGACACATGATACAACAACTACGGCACGTCCTTTGTAGCCTACAATCTCTATGGTGGGATATGTTTTGTTTTCTGGTGTCGAATTAACACCTGGTATAGAACCGGCGGAACGACCTTCACACTCGTAACGAAATCTTAAAGCTTTGCCGGCCGGTTGCTCCGTTATTTTGACGAAAGGTTTTTTGCGTACATTTTTATTGTTATTTGATGGTGGTTGCTGTTGCTGTGATTGTTGTGGTTGCATTCCATTATAATTTATATTTTGCTGTTGTTGTTGTTGAATTGGCTCCATAATTTGAGCGTTAGGATTATTGGCTGTAACACCTCCACCAGCTCCTCCACCCCCAGCTAAAACGTTATTGTTGGCAGGATCTTGATACATCAGAAGATTTAACTTTTAACTGTAAATAGAAATCAAAATTGGCATTAAACGTGTGTATGTACTTGCGTGAATAAAACACTTACGGCCTGTTCGTCGATAACGAATGAAGACTTCGTTCGCTTAAATTACATTTAAAACAAACACAAGTTATAAAATATT
Organism: Pollenia labialis; assembly: GCA_949318255.1. Taxonomy (NCBI): domain Eukaryota; kingdom Metazoa; phylum Arthropoda; class Insecta; order Diptera; family Polleniidae; genus Pollenia; species Pollenia labialis. The sequence continues at coordinate 67,649,670 of OX439141.1, read as the reverse complement.
GTTTTTGTTTTACATGTAAGTTAAGCGAACGAAGTCTTTATTCGTAATCGACGAACAGGCCATCAACTTCAAAAGCCTTTCATGAATTTTGCTTCTTGCCATAAATGTTTAAGGGAAGAGTAAATAATTTCAGCCAGTTAATCCCTTAAATAAAAGATAATTAAAAAACTTTTCTAAAAATCCAAATATACTTTTTTGCCACGCCTTAAAACCCCACACAGACAAAAATAAACTCTAATCCCATAAATGGAAACTTTTTTACAACGATATAAGTCCCCAAATCTCCCTATCAAATCCCGAATTTCAATGCTTTAGTTAGCGAGTCGGTATTTAAAAATTAGGGATTTTGAATTCGTGATTTCAAGTTTGGGGCATATGAGCACAACGTTTTAAAATTTACATATGTATGTATATCAATATTCGAAATGAGAAATACAATTTTAATGATATATGAAATAAATCATTCTTTATTTATATTAGTATTTATTTGATTTACAAAACTTGGGGACTTAATTCACATGAAACAATTCATTTTCACAATGTTAAAGATTGTTTAAAAAAATAACAAGCTCCCGACTGTACGAACTTTGTCACCAATGAAATATGAAATTTTATGGACTTAGTAAATTTTTATTTTGGGGCTTAGTTCACTAGAGACTTATTTCGTATAGCCCAAGCTTCCTTAAAGTCTTTGTTATTATTCTCTGTAAAAAATTGGGGAATAAGTTCTTTTTTGTTTGTCGATTATCCCGTGCTGCAGCGTTTCACGATACGCATCCATATAGTAGGACTGATTTTACGTTGAAATGGAATAGCCCTACGGAGTTTTAAAGGCCTTATTTTTTATCTGACTAAGTAATTAAACTCTCCATTCTTTAGCTGAGTTCAGTGTTTGGTGCAAACGTTCTTGCAAACGAGCATGTGCAATATATCCAATCGCTTTTGCTTAACCCAACAACAAAATACACAGAGTTTTCGTTAGATTTATGAAAGTGCTACGATATTCTACATTTGCTCTTTCGCATGCTCATTTGCACCAAACTCTGAACTCTGTTCTTGATCCAAGTCAATATATGTATTAATAAATAATTTCTTATTATAAATCATTGTGTAAAATATTTTTGCACGAATTTCTTACATTTTGTTTTTAAGATTTATACATATGTATGTAAGCATGTACATACATATGTTTAATAGAAATTTATGTCTTGGGATGGCACAATGATGAATAAAGTCTATAAATAGTCCAGACTACGTCGGCCACAGAACAAACGAAAATAAAAAGTTTCAATATTTTTCCTTGATAATAGTGGAAAGAGAACAAAAAAAACTCACACATTAAAAAAAAGTAGTTGATATGGAAAACAAAACACTGTTTTAATTTTTTTTTTTTATTTTATCGTTTAATTTTTTACCAAAACACTGTCCGTGGCGATCACCGTGGAAAGTGTCGAAAGATACTAAAATTTTAAAATCAGATAGAAAAACTTTGCAGTACCACAAAATATAAAATAAAATCTACAGCAAACTGTTTCGCTTTATTTTGTTTTTTTTTTCATTCTTATGCGAATCCATGGGCATATGGACCACAACAAGACAGCATAAAGTAAAAATTATTTATGGATTGTGTTCTTTTTTCCAACCCGCTTTCATTCTTTGCCGTTCAGAAGAAGACTTCGTAGAGGTAGTAACTATAAGGGCCAGTTTTTGACTTCGTATTTAAATATTATTTATCTTTATTTTCTTTTTAAATACGAAACTGAGTTTTCCTGTGCTTTTTTCAATGATTATTTACATATGTAAATGCCATACGCTGCTTTTTTAACGTATTGAAGTTTCCATAGTGTTTTACTGCCTTAATTTAACTTAACTAATAACTAAGATTTGGCGCACTTAAAAACCGAATTTGAAACAACAATTAAATGCGAAGTCAAAAACTGGCCATTACAAAAATATAATTCTATTAAAAAATTGTGCACGAATTTTACAAAATATCTTATGATTTTGTTGTAACGTTTTCATCCATTTGTTTTCAAAAGAGAACACAATATTTCTCCCAAAAAATAGATAAAGATAAACTAAAAAAGGCTGTGACAATATTTTCTCTTTTAGCTCCGGAAAATTGGATAAAAATAACATTTTGCGTAACACACTACTCACTACTGCAACAACAAAATATTAAAAAAAAAAGAAGAGAACAAATTAGAGCAACTGGTTGTATTGAAAATGGACAATAGCTGACCCCCATATGTTTAGAATTAAAGTAATTTTTTTTAATTTTATTTATGAAAAACAGGACTTTTAAAAATTATATATTAACAAGAAATTGCCCCCTTTAAAACTCTACACAACAAAAAACAAGCTTTCAATATTTTCAACAGACGGACTTAGATCGACTTAGAATCACTCAACGACCCAGAATATATATACTTTATGGGGTCTGAGATGAATAATAAAAAAGTTTCACACGGAATGACAAACTTAATATACCCTCATCGCAACTAATTGTGGTGAAGGGTATACAAATAATTTTTAGTTAAATACATGTGATGTTTGTTTACATACGCAAAACAATGTCGCATAAATAGACATCATATATGTAGATATCCCTCCTGAAATATTCGAACAGTCGGTGGAGGGTATTAAAGATTCGGCACAGCCGAATATAGCACCCTAACTTGTTTTAAAAAAAAAGAAAGTAAATATGGATTAAAAACTGTTACCGGTTGTGTTATTTTAATTTTTTATTTCTTATTTTATAATCAGTTCATACTTTTTTGCTTTTGCTTAAAATTCCACGTGAAATAAGTGCATCTTACATTATTTCGCAGTTGTAAAAAAAATGTTGCCCGAAACATTTCGGAACTTTTTCACAAAATGAACAGAGTACAATTCTATCAACATTATTTCATAGATTTTCCGCACAAGTTTTTTTCATATGCGTTTTGACGGCATTTCACGTGAAATGTTGAACGGAGTACTAGGCTTTAACTGTTAAAGATGGCCTCATAGAAGGCCTAGGCTCTTTCGTATAAACGATAAGATACATATTCCACATTCGCTTTTATGAGAAGGGAGTAGAGAAGGAGTGACATTTTTTGAACTGATTTTTTAATCGCGTTACAATTCTCATGATCTGCTAAAGAAGCGAGAGCAGAAGGAAGAATGAGTATGGAATGAAGCGAGCAGGCCGTGTGTACAGAGGCCTTCTAAAAGGCATCCTTTTTTCCGATGGGAATATACAAATATATATGAAATAATATGTATATATCTGCGGCATTTTGACTTTAGTCGAGATAAGATAGCAAAAAAGTTTTAAAAAAAGCTCGGTAAAGAAATCATTTTTATTAAATAATAAAATAAACCAAAATTAAAGAAAAATTTCTTTTATAATACAAAATTTTAAAATCCTCAATAAAAATATTTTGTGAATGAAAATTCGTATGATTAACAACATTTTTTTTTAACTCTTTAAATTTGACTTAAGATGGTTTGTGAAAATGCCACGGATATAATAATAGAACAATTAAAAAAAAAAATATTTGGGTTTAGTACAATTAGGGTCTGAAAAGTACAATTTTTTATCTAATTATGTACTATTTTGAAAACGTCATTTATCATCCCTGAATTTGCATATGAATTTTACACGTATTGTAAGTATTCGTATTCGCCACACACCTAATGCACATTAGAAACGATTAATATACGTAGAAATATAATTATATGATTGTTGTATTTAACAAAAGAATTTGTGTGTTAAAAATCGAAATTGATTTTTTAAATAAACAGTTCCCACGACTCCTCAAAAGCGCCTTGGTTATTTAATAATTATTATCAATTTATAGAATTTTTGAATTTTTGCAACAATCGGAAATGACGAAATTTAGAAAATATTTATTTGCATAGTTTTAAAGAAGATTGTTCACAATTTTTTTTCATTAGACAAATAAAATAATTACAAATTTTCTATTTGCCAATTTGTGTCGACTTTGTGCTGCCAACAAAAATTTATATATTCTAGGAAATATTATTTTGGGCCAACCAGTATGTTTTTGATTAAAAATAATAATAATAACCAATAGATCTATTGCACGTTTTACTTTAAAAATTTACGGGTTTTAAAAGAAATGTTTAATTTTCCATATCTCTATTCATTTAAACCGATTAAAAACTGATAAATTTTCGTATATAACGGGGCGTAGTGCAAATTGTAAGGCAACGCCGAATTTTTGATACCCTCCACCTTCAGTTTGAATATTTCAAGAGCGGCCGCTGTTTATTTATTCACACTGGATCCATCACGTATTCGCCGAATACCGAACTTTCAACAAAATTGTCGACGAGCAATTACGTAAAAATCATTACACTTAAAAATGTCTCCACAGCGAACACGCGATGCTCACTCGACCACAGCGACATCGTGACTGACAAATCCGCGCAATCGATAATTCCAACGGCGCCACTCTCCCTCCGCACCGTTTATTACTTTTTGAAATAATTGTATTTAAAAATATAAATTTTCCACCGCTGAGCCGATCGTTATGAATCTTTTACAGTATATTACTGATGATCTGAAATTTTAAGACAGTACAAATTTCTGTCTATATAGCGAACGGAAAGAGCTACAGTTCCCAAAATAGGCACAAGCATTTTGGTTATCAATACATATTTTAATAATCTGCAGTAATAAACTCTGTTTTAATTTTACAATTAAAGGACTGTGAACAACCGTTTCATCTGAGAGATCAAGACCGCCGTTATCAATACATATCAAAATTTAGTAGACATAGTAGGGTTATCAATGCACAGTGTCTGTAGAAAAACAGACGGGATTGCATAAGTGGGCGTGGCACGTAAAAAAATTGAACAAACTTGGTACAATTACATACAGCATCTGTAAGAAATGTGCGGGATATGAGAAGTGAGCGTGGCGCAAACTAGGTTTCGGTATATCTAGATAATGGCCACAGCTAAAATTTACAAATTTGGAACAAATAACTTGGTAATAAATGAATATCAGTAACAATGTGGGGGGGTTACTGTAAAGAAAGGCGTCGCAAATGCAATATAAATTTTAAATAATCTTTAAAGATTAATTTTCTAGGGAACATTGAAATTTTGTTTTATTAAAAACCACATTTGCGGTAGAATGTAAAAGGACCAAAAATTGTAGGATATGCAGCCGTAGAATCCTCAAGTTTTATATCTGATAAACTTAACGTTCATTCTGTATTATGGCTATCTTAAGTACCCGCATCATAATTGATTGCGTATTAATCTTAAAAGAATATATTTCTTTAAAATTATTTTCATTTTATTACAATGGCATTAATTGTTTAGGTTTTGGGCGAGCTAAACGGGTTTTAAGAGTAGGCTTTAAATAAGGCATATGTATGTTAAATTATTGACCGATCTGCACGAAATAGTAACTAGTATGATTTCAAGTCATATAGTTTGTGCAAAATCTATATAAATCTGTGTATTTTGCTACGGTGTTGTTCAACATTTCGTCGGCTTAATATTAAAACCTGCTAACTTCCTTTCAGCACATTTTACAGGAGAGACAAAAACCTCTTTTCATTTCATATTACAGCTTGAGAGGAAAACCAAAAATATAGTTGGTTTTACACACTTAAAGACTCAAGAGAACTAGAAGCAATTCGTCACAAATCTTTTATTTTGTTATAAGTTTTTCGAAAGTGTGCGTGTTTTTAACAGACAGATGACATGGCTAGATCGACTTGGAATTACTCAAGGAGCCAAAATATATACACATTATGGGGTCTTATGGCTAATAAATCACTGATGGTTTAAGCGCTGGTTTAGTTGAACTAAACTTGAATTTATATGTAGTTTAAGCTCAACAACTATAAATCAGTGTCCCATGTATTATATGTTGTTAAAGAAATAACATGTGGTAGCACTACGATAAATCTTACCAAATTCATATGGTCTGTATTGGTAGTTTAAACGCCCAATTTTATGCGTTTAACGGCCATTTTCACCAAGTTCGGTTATAATTAACTATCGGTTATAGCTGTCAAAACATATTGGTAACCGGAACTTTAATTGAAAGTTAGTTTTAACCGAACTTGGTGAAAATGTTCGTGAAGATGGTTTCTATGTTTAGTGATTTAAAGATTTGTTGGTTTAAACTAGAGTTTGCTAAAACCCGTAAAAATGAAAACACACGGTTTCGGTTGTAAAATGATTAAAACCGGTCGGTTTAGGTTCGGTTTTGAAAATATCCAAGTTAAACTATTTACGTACATAAATGTATGTATATTTTTTGTATGAATGTAATATGTACAACTTTTTTATTTGTTTAAATTAAGGTACTTTTTTTAAAGAAGAAACATTTGTTCTTCTTAGTACTTATTTTAAATTTAAAGAATTTTGAAATACACTGCCATTGTTCCAGGCTGTTATGCATACATTTTATTTGTATAATTTGCAATTTCTTTAAGCATAAATATAAATTTAAAGTAAAAGCTAAAACCGAGGTTTTTTAAACACATTTTAAACCAAAAAGAGAGTTTAACTTGCTCTGATTATTAATTCCTAAGATGAATATAAAAAAACTTTCACACGGAATGACAAACTAAGTATACCCTCCTTCACCACTAGTGGTGGTGGGTATAAAAACAACAGCACAAATGTGCATGTCAATCACAAATGATGTTTCTGTTTTAATTGTTTAAAAAAAAGTATTATATACTGACAATCTATTATTTTTATTTACAAAAAAAGAAAAATCTTTTGAAAAATGACCACCCGAGATTTATTGTTAGAAACTGACGTCATTGAATCATTTTAATTGAGAAGGTAGTGGAAATAGTTTTTTGTTTTTGTTTTAAGTCGAATATAAGCCTTGATTTTAGGGTATTACAAATATTTTTAATAGAATCTGGGAATTTATTTCTCATATTGAGTAACATTTGCTATACAAATATTCATATTATTCGAATGTGTATTCTAAGTCAAATTCCTGGAAAATATTGAAGGAATAAGACTATTAAAGTATAAAAGCTTTTGAGGATTGTAATTTGACTTAGAATACACATTCGAATAACATGAAAATTTGTATAATATTTTTAATAATTATCCAAAAAAGTCCAATACAGCATAACCCGCTGATAGTTCCTCTGTCTTACAAGTATAATGTTCCTATCGAACTAACTCTGATCAAACGGCCCAAGTCATAGCGGGAAAGATTCGATTAAATATTTTGGCAAATGAAACTAAACGATTGGACGGCAGACGGTATGAGAAAAAGCTCAAGACAATCAAGCAGTAGTGTACGTAAAGAAAGCTTGAATAAGGAAAATTTTTAAGACAATGTTAGAATTGATGGGAAACAAAACGTAGGTTAGAAGGACTTTAAAACTTTAACGATAATAAATGTACGATTAAACAGAAGACATGGTGAAGCAAATAACTAATTGACGCATTTCCTTTCATGTCATGGTGGGTATCGAAGTTACCTACATAAATTTGTTCTGGACTTTACTGTATACTGTCCTCATTGCCCGAATCGAAAGGATGATCCATAACTAAAGATGAGATTCTAACGGGTTTTCAAATGATGTCGAGGTAAATACCGGGAATATTCCTTTTTTGGGTATTTATAAAACACAACTGCATCTGGAAATCATTAACTGGCAATTAACTTAATTTAATTTTAAATTACTTTTCGTTTTCTAAAAACGTCGTTAAATATTAAAAAGCTAGTTAAATTTAAAACACGAACGGCGACTAAAAAGAACAGTGGGATATAATTTGTTCGATGATTAAGACCATCCATCAAAAATTGGCAATGAAAGAGAAGCTAAGGAAAGCTGCGATGCAATATCTCTAGGGAGTTGAATGACGAGGGAGGTTTTTTTTGTCGGTAAGAATCCGATATAACCCGTGGCGAATTCACGGATATCTTTTAAAAGATTTTAAACCTGCCTAAGTGCACCGGTAGGCTAACTGGAAGCGAGCTAGTCTATCAGCGCCGAGGTTGCGGGTTCGATTCCCGCCATAGACTCTGGTTTTCTTTCCTGCGGACAAGCATAGAGCTTAGCGGGTTAAGCTAAGGAAATGAAAAAAAAAATTTAAACAAGGTTAAAGGCTTAAATTTACCTGTTTGACAACCGATTCGAAGTTATGACAAATGTTTTGTGATGATAACTATTGAAGTATTCGAAAACAAATTCTATTCAGAATGGAAAAATCTTAGTAAGAAATATAGGACAGAGAAAAATTATCTTAATAGTTAATATAATTTGCTATATGCAGGCTTTCAAGGTCATTAATTTAATGTTAATAAAAGATTATTTCTTTCATTCTCAATAAAATCCGACGTTTCGCTGGTATTCTTTCCAACTTTTTCAAAATTATCAAAACCCAACTATGCATCTCTTAAAGCTGTCTAGTAAGCAACAAACGTCGGATCTAGGGATGCCAAACGGGATCGATTTTAACATATCCCGGGATTCGGCATTTAGGAAATCCCGATCCCGGGGTTTGCAATATTTGCTAATAACTACTTTATCGACCAAAAAATAAAGCACATTATTATACAAAATAAAAAACATGTCGTCAACATGACACGAATCATTTGAACGCCAATTCATGTTTAAAGAAGAAAAAGGAAGAATCACTTCAATAAGACATGAGCCGTATGAACTCAGATTTACTTGATGCCAACATAAATTTATTAGACCGATAAAGTGTCCGTTAACGATTTTGAGTTTCTCAAGATACCGACAAAAACATTGTTTTTAGTTGGCAACACCTCTCAAAATACATATAAAAGTTGGGAGTCAGCTAATTGAATTTATCTGTACGCAAATACATAAAAGGAAAGTAAATAATTGGCAGATGAGTGCTGGTTAGCTTTGCAACAGAATAGAAAACAAATGAGACATTGAGAAACCCAAATTTCTTTAATGTGCAGTTTTTCGTTGGGAAAAAGGATAATCGCGTAATGATTAAACGGCCATAAGACAACGAATAATTAGAAAGTATTAAAAATCAATAAAAACGAACATTTTTATACATATAAACATTTTTTATGCATACAAGTTGTTTAAATTAAAACTCCCGGGATTCATAAAAATGAATTCAAGGATTTGTCAGTCCCGAAAAATCCAGGGATTCGGGATTTCCCGTTTGGCATACCTAGTCGGATCGATCTGTTTTGATTTTAAAATTTAGAACATTAACAAACATACGTTTAAATTTCAAACTCTTCTCTTCTAAATTCGAGACTACAATCAAAATGTACCATAAAAAATAAGAAACTGGTACTTTTTGCTCAAACCTTGTGAGCAAATTTCATTGTGTCGGTTTCCTTCTTGAAGATATTTTAGTTTTCAAAACATCCATAAATATCATATTTTTCCAAAATTTGCTACTGGTAGTAGTTTAAAAACAAGGTATATTTTAATTTAGTGAATACATTCTATTGGATTTAAGAACTTTTACTGCTGTTAAACGGGAAAATAATGTTTCTGAATATTGTTTAACATCTGTTTGCAGATATTTGTAAATATCTATTGCTGAAAATAGTTTTGATGTATTCCTTTTATTCTGATGTCATGATTTAAGTTAATACAATTGAGTAAAAAAATAATAGTGCAAACAATTTCGTAAAAACTTCATCGTATACCATCTTTGGAAGCTCAATTGGCCATTTGGATTAAAGCCAACATTTTGATCATGTTGAAATGGTCGCCTGTTTTAATGATTTTGCTTTTTTCGTTTTAATCTTGATGTCACTTTACAATAAAATATTAAAAATATCTTCATATATGTACATACATACGAGTAAACACTACATATGTATACATACATATCGCACTTGATCATAAAGAAGGTATCAACTCAATATTTGAATTTTTTCACCTTTTGAAAATCGACACGTAATAATCATATCAATATCGTGCTATTTTGACTTCTTTTTGGTAATGAAACAATTTGTTTAAAAATTCTTTTCCATATGCCTTTAATATTAATTTTAAAAATTGTCAGTTATTAACCTCTTTATGATCAAGGGCGATATATATTATTTTGTTGAAATAAAATGAAACGATTGGATTTTGTATTTAATCATTATCTCCATTGCAGATAGAAAGATATTGATAATAATTGGCTAATAGAAAGATAAATTTATAAAATGTTTAAGCAGAATGTGTTTGTGTAATCACCTTGATTTTATTATGTTTGTTGTGCTGTTTGTATGTAAGAATGTATGTATGTATATATGTAGTTGTTATCTCTCGATTTAATAATACACCTGCGGCACCATTCCCAAAAGTATTTATTTGACCGTAAGTATATTCCAGGACGGACACCACCAACCCTTTATTGAGAATCATAAAATACGGCAGCAAACAATTAAAACGTTAACTACTGAATGATTGGATTGAGATAGCTACTCGTTTAGCTACTTACCGATTAAATAACTGCTCAGGTAGTTCAAAAATAAAGTACTTGACTCTGGCGTTTACACTAAATCGTTTACGCGGACAGACACACTTGAGAAGAAGTTAAATGTTTTCGGTGTTTGCCTAAATCGTATAAGAACCGTAATGGTAGACGATTTTTTTATTATTCATTTGCAATAAAATTTCATTATTTATTAGTTTCGCTTTTTGGTTTGTTTTGCTTTGAGGCACTTTTATCAGTAAAATCGTATCGACTTTAAAACAAATAATGTGTGATTTATTTTGGCAATAAAAATATATGGCTCATTTGCTGCCACATCGACATAACTCAAAAATATTAGTTTAAGAAAAAACGACCTTAAAGTCTTTAATTTATTCACAACATAATGAAAATATAAAATTGTATTCATCTCTCAAGAGCTGAGTTTACAGTATCTTCATGTGAAATAATTGCCACTTTATAAAACACCTGGTTTACTATGCATTAGTAAGATAATAAGTCAACATTTTTGATTATCGACCTAAGACATAGTTGCAGCATTTTAATTAAATTTTTTTTTCCTAATTTCACTTTTTGAAAAATTTTCTTTTTTTTTCTTTCCGGCAGCACGACCAACCGCTGTTCCTTATTAAAGCTTTTGAACTGACAACACAAGAGACAATTTGTATCGGAAAGAGTGTGTTTTTCATGCGATCGCAGTGTATTTGTTGTGAATGTGTTTTTGGCTGAATTTAAGTACCTTCTATTTTCGTACACTCGAGGAAAACAAAACGTTAATTTTAACATATCAAAAACAAAGAAAAACATTTCCAAAACATAAATTGAATTTATATACACATTACACTGTATTAATCAGGGAAACCGGAAATATGTTCCAAAACAACGGTTTTATGCGTATTAAAAATGCAGCAAAAACTTTAAAAAACAGCATTAAAATTAATTTAAAAAAAAATTATGCCATAAAAAGCCAAAAATTACTTAATAAATAACAATTGCGTATAGTAAACAGGTATAAAAGTATATTCGGTCAAACCTGAACATCATATCCAACCACCTTTACAGACGAATTAACTAAATCCACATACAAACATAATTAGATGATTTACGGGGAAAAAAACTCTAATCCAAACAGAAATTTGTACAGGAGTAACGTGAAATTTTAGACCGAATCTAATCATTTACATAGGCTTTGTTATGATAAATAAAACTTATGTATCTACCAATTTTTATCAGAATACACTATGCAACAAGCAAAAATTTCCTGAATAATCACTATAATTTTTTGATCCGATAAACTATTTTATAAAAAAAAAACAACAAAAAATATTTTTTTGCCACTTCGTCCTCAATAAGTAAAACTTAAATCTGGCGTAATTTAAATTGCTTTGACAATCTCAATTTTTAGAAAAAAAAATTTTTAAAAAAACCTGATCATAGAATTAGAAATAATGATGAGTTTTGCAGTTAGGTAACTTTGGCGGATCAAAAAATATAGTGGTTAATCAAGGGGGAAAAAACTTCCCATTTGTTGACTAATGATATCACCAGAATGCGCATAAGGTTAACATGAAGAACCGGACGGATGGACATAGTTGTATTGATTTAGAAAGTAAAGGTACGTTCAGACTGATGAACTATTTGGAAGCAACCATCACATATTTCATTAACGCAGTTTGAACACAAAATATTTTTGAGTGTCAAATAAAATAACAGCTGATTTTAAGCAAATAAAAGTATTTGCCGGCAAACAAATAAAATAAATTAAATAATGTTTGCTATGCGTTCAGACTAAAACAAATATTTGCATCAAATAATTATTTAATGAAAGTGTTCAGAAATAAAAATATATTTCACAAATAGTAAAAATGAGCGCAGATGCTAATTTATTTGTGTTATTCTGTGGAGCAGCATCTCTTATAGTGTTAGAACAGGAGAATGTAAAAAAAAAACACTGGAAGACAATGGGTAACGGGAACACGCCTTAAATTTGCGAAAAATTGCAAACTTGGAAATAAACCCTAAAATATATTTGAAATCGCTAAATCGGGTAAAAAACAAAATGTTGGGAAAAAACAAAAAAAAATTTTACAAAAATATCGAAATTTCGCAAAAAATCGATAAAAAATTACTAAATTAGTGGAAAGTCGAAAATAATTATTAAAAATATTTAAAACTGTTAAGAATCCAAAAACTTACAGAAAAATTGCTTCTATCGGGAACAGGGCTAAAATTATTTATCGTTGTTTGCTCTTACAATTTTTTTGTAATATCAAATAAATGTTTGCTCAAAAATTACTAAAATATTTGATTTTTTGTGTTCACACTATGTTCACATTGGACAAATATTTGTTTGCCGGCAAATGCTTTTATTTGCTCAAAATCAGCTGTTATTTTATTTGACACTCAAAAATATTTTGTGTTCAGACTACGTTAATGAAAATATTTCATCAGTCTGAACGTACCTTAAGTTTTTGGATTCTTAACAGTTTTAAAGATTTTTAATAATTATTTTATTTATTTATTTATTTAATCAATGGATATTATCCTTACTGACTAATAACAATATTGCCTTAAAATTAATGAATAACAATATGCATTTTAAAATATGGTACAACTTTACAGGAAATATGTACATAAAAATTTACGAGTTAAGAAAAATAATAATTTTATGCTTTATGGAATTTAAACATAAAGAAAAATCAACAAATTGTGACAGAGAATTAAATAGTCTACATAACCTCGAAAAAGGATCAGCAATAGCGTAATTTTCTCTATAAAATTTAACAAAAAGCAGATTATAATGACGCGTATTGCGACAAGGTATATTAAATTTAACAGACTCTAACAGAAAATCACAACAAACATTACAATTAATAAGATTAACCATAAAAGAAACATTTAACATTGTACGACGACTTTTGAGCGATTAAACTTTGCTATCATGCCGCTATCAGCAAATTTTTGCGAATTCCCTCTAATTTAGTAAATTTTATCGAATTTTTTCCATTCCTTGTAGTTTTAGGCACTTTTAGTTAATTTTATGGCTTGTTTGAAATATCTAAATTTTTCGCGATATTTCGCTATTTTTCCCAAAATTTTGTTTTTTAACCGCTTTAGCGATTTCAAATATATTTTAGGTTTTATTTCCAAGTTTGAAAATTTTTCCTCTTTTACATTCTCCTGTTCTAACACTATAAGAGATGCTGCTCCACAAAATAAAACAAATAAATTAGCTTCTGCGCTCATTTTTACTATTTGTGAAATATATTTTTATTTTTTAACAATTTCATTAAATAATTATTTGATGCAAATATTTGTTTTAGTCTGAACGCATGGCAAACATTATTTAATTTATTTTATTTGACACTATTGGGGGATTCACAAGGTGTCATAAAGTCATAAGTCTTAAAATAATAACATGAAAATACGACTGTTGTGAACAACCCTCATAAATTAGTGTGCTATTTGGAATTTAAATCAGCTGATTTAAAAAAATATAAAAAACTAAATATTTTCCTACAACCAAAAAATATTTTTTATTCTAAGTTGTCGCCTTTTTTGTAAGCATATTTAAGCCGTTATTTTTTTGCAAATATTGACATTTAAATTGTGTTTTTTACAAGGTTTACAAATTGTTAACTAAATAATACTTATTTTATTACTTTTAAATGGTTATTGTATTAGTTCTGCATATTTCTAGTGTACAAATCACTTTAAAGAATTCTAGTACAAATGTAATGTTTAAATTATTATGCATAATTGTACTTCAACTCCACTGTAGTTTACTCGAAAGATCTTCGAATAAAGTATACTTTAGTTTATATTTAGTAATTTAAATTCAGCAATAGAGTTAATGCACAATGTTAATGTAGATAACTATAGATGCATAAGTTAAATTAACATAATAGACTTTAGGGGACAGACATTCTAAAGCCATCTAGACGTCAAGTCTTGAACCAAGGTGCATTTACACAAGGTAAACTCATTTAGGAGTGTAGGCATGCTACTCTATAAAAAAAAAACCCAACTTATCAAAATTGTCCCCATATAAAACAAAAACAATTTAATGCACACACACAACAAACACGAAGGTTTGAAATAAAACAGGAAATTATTTGAAATCAAACGTTCTCTCAAAAGACAAACGTTTTATAATAATTTTAAAATCATTTGAGAATGCTATGATTATTCTCAACAAAAAGGGGAAAATATTATCAAATTGAAAAATTCCTTTATTTTCAACTTGCTTTTAAACGCAATTCTCAAATGTTTTTCAAATCTGGATTATAATATTTACAATGTGAAACATAAATAAAAATATTTTATTTTACAAAATTTTGTTACACCCAATTTTCATGATGATTTTTTCCCCTATTTTTGAAACATGTCTTTCGACTCCGACCGGTGTGGAGCGGCTGGTGGGCATGTTCACGGGGGTGCTAACCAGTAGCTATGAGCGATCCTGTCCGCTGAATTTTCCGGGCAGACGTACACAGCCAAGATGGTGGACAGATGAGTTGAGGACTCTAAGGTCCACTGTCAGAGGGCTGTTCAATAGAGCGAAGTATACGCGTAGGGAAGAGGATTGGAGTAACTTTAGATTGAGTTACAGGAAGTATAAGAGGGATATAAGAAGGGCGAAAAGGGACTCGTGGATCAGGTTTAGCGAGTCAGTTGAGTCTGTCAATGAGATGTCTAGGTTCAGGAGAATTTTATCCAAGGACCCAGTAGTCCCTGGATATATTCAGAGACCGGACAACTCAAGGACAGAATCGGGCTCTGAATCTCTCTGTCTGCTTATGGAGACTCACTTTCCGGGGTGTGTGGACCCTGGGCTGGGGGAACGTGATGCGGGTGGAGACCCCTTCCCTGTGTTGGGCTCAGGCAGTGAGGAAATTGGAACGGTGGGGGATATGATCACCTTGGATAGGGTAACATGGGCGGTAAATACCTTTGGGTCCTACAAATCGGCGGGACCAGATGGTATCTTTCCGGCGATGCTACAGAATATCGGGAAATCATCGCTCCTATTGTTGGTGGAACTGTTTAGGGTATGTGTGCTGAATGGGTACATTTCTAGAGGGTGGAGAGAGGTCAGGGTAGTTTTTATACCCAAGGCGGGTAAAACCGGTCACTCTAAACCCAAGGACTTTAGACCAATCAGCTTATCGTCTTTTCTTCTGAAGACGCTGGAAAGACTGATTGATCTATATCTGAGGACGAAGATTGACATTCCTGGATATAGAGGGCGCCTTTAACAATTTGAGGATAGAGGCTATTAGGCAGGCACTGGTTGATCTGGGGGTTCCGCTGTTCCTGGTCGAATGGATAACTAGGATGCTTGGTAGTAGGGTTATTCACTCGGACTGGGGAAGGGAACGCGTGAAGAGACTGGTGACTAGGGGGACCCCACAGGGGGGAGTTCTCTCTCCCTTATTGTGGCTCTTGGCCGTCAATGTCGTTCTAAGACTTTTTGACAGAATGGGTCGGAAAGTCGTGGCCTACGCGGATGATGTAGTTTTATTGGTGTCGGGCAAGTTTCTGTCGACAATAAGCGAAGTCATGCAAGGGGCGCTGGGCGAACTGTCGGCATGGGCGATCAATAAGGGACTGGGAGTTAATCCGGAGAAGACGGAGCTTGTTCTTTTTACTAGGAGGTACAAGGTGGAGAATTTTAGGCTACCGGTACTGGGAGGTGTGGAGCTTGGACTATCGGATAGTGTTAAGTATCTGGGAGTTTTTCTGGACAGCAAGCTGTCTTGGGGAAGGAATGCTCAGGAGAGACTAAAGAGGGGTCTCAATGCCTACTATGCTTGCAGATCATCAATAGGTAAGAGTTGGGGACTCCGGCCGTCAGTAGTGGGATGGCTGTACACTTCGGTGGTTAGACCCATTCTTACGTATGGATGCTGTGTTTGGTGGGAGTCATTGAGATTGGCTAGTCGAAGGAACCTTTTGTCTAAGGCTCAGAGGTGTGCTTCAATTGGCATGACAGGTGCCATGAGAAGTACTCCTCAGGCGGCCCTGGATGTCATTCTACATCTTCTGCCTATTGAGCAGTATGTGATGGGAATGGCAGCCAGGAGCCTTCTTAGGCTGAGGGAGTTAGGATTGATGGGAAATGTCACACAGGGTCACGCACGGATCCTTGGTGAGATTGAGGCTGCGGGCTACTGCCTGGGATTGCCCGGCCCTACTGATTACGTGAGCACCAGGGTGGATTTTGGGCGGGTGCCGGAGGTAATAATGCCTACTAGGGAGAGCTGGTCGGGTAGGAGCAGATTATTTGATGGATTTGCTATATTCACTGATGGCTCGAAGATGAGGGGCACGGGTGCGGGGGTCTACATCGAGGATCTGAATATCAGAATGTCATATAGGCTTCCCGACGACTGCAGTGTTTTTCAGGCGGAGGTTCTTGGGGTCTTGAGGGCCGTGGGACTGATGAGGGACAACATTGATAGGGGCTCGGAGGTCACTATATATGTGGACAGCCAGGCAGCTCTTATGGCTGTGAAGGGCTGTTATGTGAAATCCAGGCTGGTTGATGATTGTAGGGTGGCTCTAGGGGGAGTCTTAGGGGAATATGCGTTGAGGCTATGCTGGGTGCCGGGTCACTCCAACATAATCGGCAATGAGGTGGCTGATGAGTTGGCGAGACAGGGCTCGGAGATGGATGATCCTGACCGGGTGGAGGCAGTTAGGCCTCCAATTGGCTTCCTCTTTGGAAGGATCACGGATTGGATTCTGGACGCGACCAACCAGGCCTGGGGGAGCCGAATGGACTGCCGTGTATCAAGGACACTGTGGCCGGTACTTAGGAGGTCCGATTCGAAATCGCTGCTGGGCAAGAGTAGGGTCTGTGTCAGGACCTTGATAGGGATTATCACGGGCCACTGTATGATAGGCAGGATGGCGGTGAGAATGGGATCCGACTTATCGGATGTGTGCGGGTTGTGTGAGGACCCGGAGGAGCTGGAGACGGTTGAGCATATTCTGTGCCACTGTCCCAGGCTCCAGAATAGCAGGCTAAGGTGGCTGGGCAGTAGATTCCTGGGCGAGTTAGGGGACTTCTCGGGGTGTGGACTCGAGGGTCTTATAGGATTCGTAATGGGGATGACCTGGGTGCGCGAGAGGAGACGGGGCGCTGTCCGCGTGTAGTGTGAATTTTGGTTTGGTCTTTGCTTTATTTCTATATCTATTTTCTTATTCTCGGGCTGTCATTCTCTTCTTCATCTACCTTTTCCTTTTCACCTTATCTATCTTAATTAAGGCGTCGCAATGGACCATATTGGTCTCTGGGTGAAGGTGTGGAGGAAACTTCACACCAGCCTTTCTACCTACCTACCTACCTAGTTTGAAAGCGAGCGGGGGAGAGAAGTCAGCAGAGTAGAAAAAAAGACATGAATCGTATTTTCTGTGTTTCTTTTTTGACATTTCTCTTTGCACTTAATTTTATTTTCTAATATATGTTTTATTTTTGTTTTAAAGGGACAATTTCTGATTAAAATATAAAAAAATAAAAAAGTTTAATTTGAAAAAATTCAATGCATACAAACATTTATAATGCAAACAGAAAAAATCAACAAAAAAAAAGAAACATTGTGAACATTTAACAAGTTTTTAGAAGTTTCTTTAAAAAAGAACTACAAAAAAGACATATGTATCTTTTAAATCATCGTAAAAATTGGGTGTTAGTCGTGCTTAATTACCAATTTATATTCTTGATAAAAAACACTGAAATTTATTGTTGAAGGCAAGCGCACGGCTAAAAAAACTAAACTGGCAACATGCTTTATTTCTTGGAAAACAATAAAGCAAGTTGTTTTTGTTTTTATTTTGTTTTTTCTTAACCTACTTACAACTACAATTAATGTTGGAACAATTCCAACCAATTGGAGTGGGGAATATAAGAAAAGAAAAACTCACTGTTAATTGTTGTGTTTTTTGTTTAAGCTTTGATATTGTTACAAGTAAATCTATTGCTTATAATTCTTATTCGGTTAACAGTTTTATTTGTTTAATATCTTTAGTTTTTTCTAAAATCATTGGATGAAGTTTCCTGCCGATCTGGCCTAAGCAACCAGTGAAATGCGCATAGGAATAGCTTATCCCTTCAACAATAAATTTCAGTGTTTTTATCAAGAATAAAAATTGGGAATTAAGCACGACTATCAAAATCTTGTAAATTAAAAATTTGTATTTCCAAAAATAATTTTGATAATTTCTTATTTTTTTTAATTTAAACAAACATTCGGCAACAAAGCTTAGAGATGAAATAATGTTTTTTCCGTCCTCTAATTCTTGCAAAGAAGAAATAATTGGCTCCCTTATTTTTTTGAGGATTGTAGAATGTAAAACACGTTTAACCACGAAGTAAAAATTTATCTTTAATCGCAATTTTTAATGTTTACATTTGTATTGAATACCAATTTGACATTAAATTGATAAAACATTTGACATCAAATTGATGAAACATTTGATGTAAAATTTTGATTTTCAAATCATTATCAATTTGAATTTAAAAGTTAAACTCAAAAAATTGAAAAACGTTTGCGAATAATGTTTGATATCAAATGATAAATTCATTTCATATCAAAGGTTTGACTTCGTGTTTGTTGGGCATATACACATTTTGGGTCATACATACGAATTTGACAATTGTGGCTTATGTCTGTCCGCTAACGATTGTCTAAATCAGATTTTTCATTTATAACTTGTTTAGCTATAAAGAAAATATAATTTTTGTGATAAACTTAGTAAGGCAATCGATTTAGAAACACATTCTAACTAGTCCGATGAATAGTATGCAAATACTTTTTTGAAGATTGCCAATACAAAAATTTGGGTTCCACAGTATCCGAAGTTTCTCTAATTTGTTTAACATTTTTTCGTTAAAATCCATCTTAATAGAGGTTACCGTATAGAAAAAAATGTTTTCTTTACGTGTATGTACATAAAAAACTTAAAGAGAAAATACTTACGTTCAATATTATTATTTTTAATTGGTTTATTTACATAATGCTTAAGTAGATCTGAAATAAAAGAAAAATAAAAAAACATTTAGTTCCCATTCAGAAAAATTTTCACATACATTTGAGACTTTGACATTTTCAATTACTTTTAAATTACGAATTACACAGCATGGAACTTTAAATCAACTTTAAATTCTAATTACATTCAACAATTACACATGAATTGGCCATTATCAATGGCATGTAATTTGTAATTGCCAATCAATTGTAAATTACAAATTATATACAATTACTTGTATTTGTGTTTGGCAATTGCCAAATTCATTGGTAATGGAATCTGTTTAAATTACTACATATAGTTTGCAACTGACGAATAGTATGAATCGTTTTTATTAGTTAAATTCCCATTTTACTCTTCAACTGTTTACTCGTTCAATTGATAAAAGTTTAAAAAAATAATGAAAATAATTTAGAAAAAAGTCATGTTCGATTCATAGTCCTCGTGGTCATAACAAGTAAGAATGCTAGGAACAAGTTGGTTATACTTTATTTAATTTTATATATGATCTGAACTAAATTATAGACCAAACTTCGCAAAATTTTATGGTCCCACTAAAAAAATTTCATCATTTTGCGAAGCACTGATGGTACATTAAAAAAAACAAGCGCACAATTATGCGCTACGCAATAAGACATACAGATATGCAGTAAAGTAAGTAAACGAACTCTTAACAAGTTTTATAAAAAAACAAAATAACATTTCAAGAGCCACGGCATTCCCTTACTACGAAGCAGGTTTGTAAGGAAGAATACTAAAAATTAACTGGTAAAAAACATTCGGTGTGTTAAGATGATGCTACGTTCGTCAGTTTTTATATGTGTTGAATAAAGTGCTTTCTGTGTCAAACATGAATGGCTTTAATGTGGGAACTAACCACATATCAAATTCATGCCTTCCGTAAGCGAAACTCTTACATTTCTCCATTACAAATCTGTTTGAAGCACAATTTTTTATTGGGGTGTTATTGCAAGTCTTATGAAACTAAAGTGGAGCGTTTTAAGTGGTTTCCGAGAGTGTCCTTTAAATGAGACCTACAATAAATTATGGACTTATCACAGCAAAATTGCATAGTGTTGTTTCTTGCCCTATAAAACTAAATTGGTTTCACAAGTTTCAGCAAAATATCATTATTAGAGTGGGATTTATATTATGCACCGATTAAAAAAGTTTCAAATTAAATAACAAGCTTTATAACTGACTACTCTTGGTGGAGGTTTTAAAAATATTTATTCGAAAAAAATTCAAATAATAAATTATTTATTTTCTTAGAATTTTTTTTTATTATTTAAATCTAATAAATATCCTAAACATTTTGTTATACAATTTACATATAAATAATATAAAAATATGAATAAATTTTAAAAAGAGAATCAAAATCAGATATTTAGTTTTAAAAGAAAAACAAAATAACATTTTTTTCTTTTATGTTTAATGTCCACGAACAATATGAATGAACTTTTCTTAATTGTTTTTCCAAAGAATTTCTTAAAAACACAAATTTTTTTTTTATGAATCACTGAAATTCATTGAGAAATTTTGTTCATTATAAGTAAGAATATTCATATGTATTAATGTATAAATGTGTGCAAAAATTATAGAAACCATTTTTTATGCCGTACTTCACACCATTTCCTAAATTTCTAGTTTTAAATACAAATTTTTTTAAAACACTTCAGCAAATTACAACAAAAATAACCAAATATGCGAAATGCTTTATTTTTGTTTAAATTAAAACTTTTAAACTTCGTTCACAATGTGAGCAAAATTTTGGGGTTTTATTCTATCTCGTTTTTTTCCACTAATTATGTCATATATTTTTCTTTATAACATTGAGTCCACTTCAAGGGGAATTTATAAAGGTTACTGCATCAGAGAGAGAAGTTGACTGTCCCTTTTTTGTCTGTAGTCATATGTTTTCTAATTGTACAACTTTATACAAACAAGTTAGAGTGCTATTTATATTCGGCTGGGCCGAATATTTGATACACCACACTGACAGTTGGAATATTTAAGGAGTGGGCTTTATATGGGATCTATGGTATATAATGAGATTTCTAGTCGTATAAAACTGGGACAGACCAACAAAAACATAATTCGTTACGGTTTTACGAGTACTTATGGTAAATTATGGAACGATCTTCACGAAAGTTGACAGTGTGATTTCCAATTATATGAAACTAAAACGTACCAAATTTTATTACTATAGCGTTATTTGTTACAGTGTTTTCCGAGAATATAACTGCGGTTCAGTTTGAGATAAAACACTGATTTTTTATTACATATAGAGAAGGTATAAAGCAGCAGTTTTGCTAAAGTAACTTGATATTTTTGGCTTTTTGAGATATGACTATGTTGCAATAAAGGAGCGATATACATACTTTATGGTCGGTCTTAGATGAATATTAAAAAAGTTTCACAACTAGATCTAGAGGGTAAAAAAATTGGCAGCCACTCTCTCTGATACGGTCACCTGTAGGAATTCGCCTTGGCCAACTTATATTTTAGCAACAATATGAATGATTTTTTTAGTTTTGAATGAAAACTTAAACAATTTGAAAATAATATTTTATACGTACTATTGGACGGGAAAAATGTGTATGTTTGCGAAAAAAAATGGTTGTTTTCATTGTGAATCTGCTTTAATTGTATTCACGACATTCAGCATATTTAATATTTGTATACAAATTAATATGCAAATAAAACTTTATAATGCACAATTAGAAATAGAAATAAAATAAAAATATGAAAAACTGAACTAATTTCTGAAATACATTCAAAGTTAGAGAGATCTAAAACATGTCGTTGGTCCCATGTAGAAAAGTTGCAATTTTACAGGAGAAGGCGAAAACAGAATATAAACTGTAAAATCGCTTGTATAACCGTTATTTTTATTGCATTAAAATTTTGCACTCAATTTCGAAACAATAGTGTGAGGGCGTTTCTACATGAAACCAACGATATTTAGAGACTTCTAAAATTAATGAAAAGTTGTACTATGCAATTTTGGGCCGTTCTGAATGGGATTTTTGTTTTAATTTTCCTGAAATCTAAGAGATGGCACTAATGGAAACAGTGTATTTTCAATTACACAAGGATATCCATTAGGGGTACAACCAAAATAAGGCCATCACCACGCTGTAGCCGATGTTGTGCTGAAACCGAAAAATTTATCCTCAGGAAATTTCGGAACGAAAGCGTTCCGCGTCGAATCCGAAAGCCCTTTAAGATTTTTTTTATTTTTTCAAAATTTTTTATTTTTTTTAAATTTTTTATTTTATAATTATTTAACGATGTGTTTACATTTCTTAATGTAATTATATGATTAAAATCAAAATCACAATCTAAAAACTATCTTTGTTAAGTGAAATTAACTTAAGATTAAGAGTACGTGTTGATTTGCATTGGGGGAAAATATCTTGTACATTGATGGCGCGTTCCGCGCAAATGTTGCTGCGTTGTGTTTTTGGAATTCTTGATTCATCTTTCACCCAATGTCTAAGAAAGCTTTTCTGAGCCCCGTTAATGATTTGTTTAAGGCTTCGAAGTCATTTTTATTGTAACAATGGTCTGAAAACCAAATGTTGTACCAAGGGCATTTTGCATATAATTTATTTTCAGAATTTTTTTTAATTTTGGGTCCACTTATCCGCGTTTTTGCGAGCAACAATTTTGCTATCTTTTAAAAGACATTTTAAAAAGTTGAACGAAAACTAACGCCAGCTTTATTTATAAAAATTTTTTTCTTTAACAAGTATGTAGTATTTTTACCAAATTTACTTTCAACTCTATATAAAAAAAAATGTAAACAAACATTAGCTCTGATCCACGTGCATAACGAAACAGTCCGAACTTGCACAAAGTTACCCAAAAGCGTTCCACATAACAATTTTTGTGCAATAAAAAGAGTAATTGAGAGAGTAATTTTTTCATTTCCTGTACAAATTTGCACGAACTTTTTCTTTGGGTAAGTTCGGACAAGAAAAAACAATCAGCTGTTTTTGTTTACATATGAAACTGATTAATAATTCAGGAAATTTACAAGTAAAAGG
Organism: Pollenia labialis; assembly: GCA_949318255.1. NCBI lineage: Eukaryota > Metazoa > Arthropoda > Insecta > Diptera > Polleniidae > Pollenia > Pollenia labialis. Next base: position 67,626,148 of record OX439141.1, on the reverse strand, counting down.
AAAAGTTTAGTTTTAATTAAAAAACATATTAAAAAGCAAAATGTAAGGTTTTTGTGAAAAATGAAAGTGGTTAAAACGTTATTGCATACATATTTCCCTTAATCTTTAATATAAAAAAAAAACAAAATATAAAAAATTATAATGATGCAAATGTTTTAGTTTTATAATGTTATTACTTCTACGCGTCTTAAATCACTTAAATAGATCTTTATTTGAAAAGTAAGCAGTATTAGTATTTGAAGATGTTCAAAAATGGCCAGAAAATTTTGAAAAAAAGTGTTGTATTAGCAAAAATCGGTTGTTTGTAAACCCTGCCATACATGATTCAATTCAATTGTCGAGTCGGTTGTTGTCCAAATAAAAGCGTGTTGTCGAGTTGGTTGAAGAAAAATCAAAAGATTTTGATTTTTTCAAGTTGACTACTAAGAGCCAGTTTTTGACATAAAGATCTGCGATTAAATTAGAACTAATCTTTGAAATTCGTTTTTGGGTAGTCGATTATTTCATTTTGTTTCCAAGTTTAAACGCCCAAAGTTGGCGGTTTAAACTTGCGACTGAACTTTCAAAAGTACGAACAGCTTATGAAAGTTTTATTAAATATTCCACCCTCAAGCTTAAATAATTAAAAGTAATCTATATATATAAAAATGAAAAATGTTTGTATGTTTGTTTGTGTGTTTGTTTGTTGGCTTATAGACTCCGAAACTACTGAACCGATTTTCCTGAAATTTTTACAGTAACATCACGTGAGCCCTAAAAATAAAATAGGCTACTTATTTTTTCGATAGGGGCAGGGGAATTGGTACCCCCATAGGATGCCAATATTAATTATCGCATATCTTAAGAGCCGCTGGACGCATTTTGCTGAACTTTTTGTAGTAGGATCTTCTGAGCCCCAAAATTGAAATAAAATAGCAGCGGGGGAAGTGGTTCCCCCCATAGGACGCCAATGCTTAATATCGCATATCTTATGAACTGTTATAGTGAGAATGTTCAACCTTTGTGGAAGTCACTCTTATGGTATACTACACTTTTGAAAATAAAAATAAAGCGGGTAGGGGAGGGGGGGAAAAACCTCCCATAGGATGCATATATCAAATATCGCTTAACTGAAGAACTATTAAAGGGGGAGTCTTCAAACGTGGTTAAAGCTACTACTGTGGCAAACTATAAATTTCAGTATAAAAATGGGCGGGTTAAACAGGGGAGGAGCAGTACCCCTCATAGATAGAAATATAAATAAGAGCCACTGCGCGCATTTTGTTGAACTTTTGGTAGTAGGATCTTCTGAGCCCCGAAATTGAAATAAAGTAGCAGCGGGGGAAGTGGTTTTCCCCATAGGACGCCAATGTTTACCATCGCAAATCTTAAGAACTGTAATAGTGAGAATGTTCAAACTTTCTAGAAGTCACTCTTATGGTATACTTCACTTTTGAAAATAAAAATAAAGCGGGTAGGCGCAGGGGGGGAAATACCTCCCATAGGATGCATACATTAAATATCGCTCAACTGAAGAACTATTAAAGGGAGAGTCTTCAAACGTGGTTAAAGCCACTATTATAGTAAACTATAAATTTCAATAAAAAATGTGCGGGGTAGACAGGGGAGCAGCAGTACCCCTCATAGAAGACATATAAATAAGAGCAACTGCACGCATTTTGTTGAACTTTTGGTAGTAGGATCTTCTGAGCCCCAAAATTGGAATAAAATGGCAGCGGGGAAAGTGTTACCCACCATAGGACGCCAATGTTTAATATCGGATATCTTAAAAACTGTTATAGTGAGAAAGTTCAAACTTTGTAGAAGTCACTCTTATGGTATACTTCACTTTGAAAATAAAAATAAAGCAGGTAGGCGCAGGGGGGAACTACCTTCCATAGGATGCATATATTAAATATCTCTCAACCGATAAAGTGGTTAAAGCAGTGTAGCGAAGCGCACCGGGTTAAGCTAGTTATAAAATAAACGTCAAATAAGAATAAATATCTATTTATAAATATATAATATTATATAACACAATACAAAATTCTCGCCTTTTCTTCTTCTTTTTCACGTTAAGAACAGTAATTTGATGACAATTTTTGGTATTTGTTTTAAACTGCCATACTTATACATAAAAGTATTGTCAATTCATATTGCAATGCTAAAAGCATTAATCTTTCACTCAAAAACGCCACAGAAGATTAAGGCTAGATTAATTTTATTATAAGATTAACAAATCTTACTATTGATCCTGGTTTAAACTCTAAGCTCTTAGTCTTTTAATTCAATTGTACTGTGTGTGCTCGAGTCTCTTGATCAGTTGTCAAAATTAATGTTTGTAGTTTTCTTTTGCAAAAAAAAGTTAAGTATTTTAAAAATTGTCTTTTATTTCATTAAATTTTAAAATTTATTTAAAATCTTTCAATTTAGTTGATGAAGTGTGTTGACAATTGAATTTTTTTAACGATATCGAAAATTAAAAGATGCAGTTCATTTTGATATTTTCAAAAATTGTAAAAAAGTTGTGTCCCTAATATCCATATGTGTTTGCCCGTTCAAATTAAAAAAAAAAGAAGAAACAGAAAAATATCGGAAATCAAAGAAAACAACTTGTTTCTTTTAATAATCGCACAAGTATACCAACATTTGTACATACATATGTACATGTAAGTAAGTATTTTTTGTGATATAAAGATGTGTGTGTGTATTAATTTATGAAAATTCAAAATATTGGACTTTAACAATAATTTTGGAAAAATGCCAAATTTATGGGAATTTTCAGAAATATTTACAAATATGTCGTAGAATAAATATTTAAATGTACAATAAAGAATTTTGCTATACATATAACGGGTATATCATTAAGAGGTTCTTATCTTTAAACCATAAAATGTTATCTATTGCACGTGTTAATTAATGCTATACAAACGACCATATTACAAATTTTCATAGATCGAAATTCCCTATAGGAAGACTCTTTACAATCTTGCCATTTAATTAAAATATTAAAATATCAGTATGTTAATCCGACACACTTCCATTAGGTAGGAAGGGTAGTATGCGTCGGTCCTTCCTTCTGGTTGATATGGCTACCTTGCTATACATGTATACTTTGTGCACAAAGTACGGGTAACAATTTCCAAAATAATTTGATGAAATTTAATAAAAATCTCTTTCCGGAATAGAGCCTTTTTAAAACTATCTGATACAATTAGGTTAATATTTAAGTTAAATTCAGCATAGTGCAACCTTAATCATGTTATGAAAATATATGCCAATCGGTCCATATTTGACTAACAACTTAATTGGACCTAATTTTAATACAATATCATGGTTCGTTATGGGTTAAGGCGCATGAACATGCTTTACAGGATGATCTAAAGGAGTTATGACAGACCAAATTAATATGCAACAGCATTATTCGTTACGGTTTTAAGAGTACTAAAGGCATATGGTAGATTATGGACCGATCTACACGAAATTAAGCAGTGTGATTTCTAATCTTATAAAAGAAATTTGTGTTAAATGACAATCGGTGCATTCCGCCACTTATTTATGTAAGTTTTTGTAATAGAAAAATTAACTTTTTAGGGCGGTTGTTTAAGGTTTGGGTTTATAACTCTTTTTTTGCTGAGCCGATTGTACTGAACTTCAATCCCAAATTGCTAAGCAGCAATAAAAACAATTTGAGGTCGAACGGGAGCGGGATTCGAACTAGAGCTGCAAAACTATCGATAGTCGGCCCAATCGATAGTTTCGATAGTTAGCTTTAAAACTATCGATACTATCGATGGTATCGAAAAGTTTCTATGTGCCAATTCTGTGGACACGGTAGTCAATGAAGGTTAAACTGTTAATCATTTACAGAAAACGTTTTCAGGTATGAACCCCAGCATATTCACTTTAAATTTCAGTGTAATCTATAGTTTATAATTAAAATGAATTTTTTTTAGATATAGAGACGGTTAATTGACATCAAAATATTCAACTTAAGTCAAGAAATTGAAACGGTTATTTCGTAACCCTTGCGCTGAAAATTGATTCATATAAAATTGTTTAAAACATTAAAATTTAGCAAGGAAGTGGAATAAACTCTTTTACAAAATAACACCATTATTTTTTAAGATTTTTCGTTGAGAAAAAAAAGGGCAAACATTTAAAAAAAATAGCCACATTTAGCGAGAAAACACCTGGCTGCAATTATTTTTTTTTAAACTTAAAATTATTTTAGCTGAATTAACAAAGAGTGTGTATTTATTTAGTTTGTATAAAGTAGGTGAGATTAACAATATTTTAATTTGTAAATTAATACATAATTCTGTGGCAATAAGGAAAAAGTGCTTAAGTCTATAAGTTAAATTTTACAGGTGATTTTTAAAAATTTACTCCTATTCCAATATTATCATCACTTATCTGCTGTTTTTTTTTCAAGTTTTTGTTCCTAAACATTTCTTATGTCACAGATCGAAAGTAAACTCAAGTTCTTATTCCAAATATTATTACCAGGGCCCGGAGTTTTATGCAGTTAAAATCGCGTTTTATGCGCATACAAAATGCAATAAAAATAGAAACTTATTCGGTAAAAATTTATATAATATGCAGTTTAAATTATCTTAAATTTTTTTAATAGTGATAAAAAAAACATAAAAATAACAAGAAAAAACAAAAATAGCACGAAGAACGTTAAAATGTATATTCTAAGTCAAATTACAATCCTCAAAAGCTTTTATACTTTAATAGTCTTATTCCTTCAATATTTTCCAGAAATATTTTGTATGGAAGATATTGAAGGAATAAAGGTTGAAGTACATAACACTCATTAGTGCGCGCGCGCACTGCAGATTTCTGTCAAAAAAAAGTTAAGCTAGTGTTTTTCCATAGAACAAGTTGATTAACTTTGAACTTTTTAACGCGTTGTGTATTTTTAGACAAGTAATCACCTGACAATAATAAAGAATAATTTAACAAATTTGTGAATCAGGAAAGAAAAACTTATTAGAGAGGTTTAAAAACATAAAGCATATATAAAGAGAACAAATTCTATAAAATAAAAAAAATCTTGATATATTTTCAATGCACAAATAAGTAAACAAATGGCTTTTGTAACGCGCGTTGTGTAACTTGCAATTTTTCATGCGCTAAAGTTTTTAAACATGTCGACGAAGTAACGCGTATAACTTAAGACTATTAAAGTATAAAAGCTTTTGACTTAGAATACACATTTTTCTATAACTTCCTAAAAATTCGTGCAAAGTAATTGAAACGTAACCCGTATGTAATTTTGATTGTGAAGATCTCAAGGATGCCACCATTTTTCAAGTTGTTGTTGCATGTATACTTGTGAATACGAAGATCTAAAAAAACTCAAATAAAACAATCGATTGTTTTGCCCGTTTTCACAACTTACCGATAGCTAAAAGTAGACTTAAACCGGCCTTATAAATAGTGTTCCATTATTCAAACTTTACTTTAACCTCAAGTGAGCGATAAAGTAAATTAAGGTTCATCCTACCTGGTAGGTTAAAGTAAAGTTGTAATAATGGAACTCTTTTTACACAGCTGATAAAATCCTAAGAAGAATAACTCAACAATCCAGATATGTGTATTCATGGAGTCTTAAATGATTATTTAAAAAGTTTCACGTGGAATGACAAACTTGGTATACCCTTTTTAACCACTAGCGGTGAAGCGGATAACTAGCAAGCCCTGTATGTAATGGTAAAATTTAGCACTTATATAAATTAGAATTTAAAAAACTGCAGTCAAAGTAGAAAAACTGCCATCTCTTCCACTTCTTCACTTGTCATTGGCCAAAACAAAAATGTTGCTTTTATTTATAATTCATTAAATGTAAACAGTCGCTGTCAAACCAACTCAAAAAGCGAAAAGTTGTACACACATTTTCGTGTTTTGTTCGACAGTTTCTGATTGCGACTGCAGTTTTTTAAACCCTGTAATATATCATAATTGCCAAAAGGTAACAAATAGGGTGCACTCTCAAAAAGCATTTTGCAATACCTACAAGTGGTGTACGGTTTTATATAGTAGGTCTTACCCGACTATACTTCAATCTTGTTTATAATTTTATTTCTTTTTATTTATTGTCTTATAAACAAATTTCAAAAATAATACAGCAACTTAATTTTAGTAAACCAACTACAGTTTTGCTTAAGAAATTTTCAAATTACGTATTGAATTGGGAAAAACAGAATTTCAGGGGAGAAAAATGTAAGGGTGTGAAGATAAATTCGTCAGTTAAATACGTCCCACACCTCTGTTAACTTCACTCCACACACTGTTAAATATGGTAAATTTTTAAAAATTAATATTTTTTAAATAAAAAGCGAAATTGTTTATAACTTTTGATTAATTAATAAAGAAAACATAATCAATTTTAACTTTTTTCTAAAAAATTGGAAACAAATTTATTTTGATAAGGAAAGTGGCTCATACTAATTGGCTAATTTATGGTATTTTTAAGGGCACTTAGGACAGACCTGAATGGGGATACCATTTGAAAGCCCCAAGGGAGCAGAATCCAAAACTGTATTGGACATTTTTCTGGGTTTCTCAGGAGACAGGAGACATGTACCGAGGGGTGGAATATAGGAAACTAAAATTATTAAAACATCAGTTTGGGGCACTTAGAACAGACCAGAAAATGTCCAATACAGTTTTGGATTCTGCTCCCTTGGGGCTTTCAAATAATATCACCAAACCCCATTCAGGTCTGTCCTAAGTGCCCCAAACTGATGTTTTAATATTTTTAGTTTCCTATATTGCACCCCTCGTCACATGTCTCCTGAGAAACCCAGAAAAATGTCCAATACAGTTTTGGATTCTGCTCCCTTGGGGCTTTCAAATGGTATCCCCATTCAGGTCTGTCCTAAGTGCCCTTAAAAATACTATAAATTAGCCAATTAGTACTGAGGCACTTTCCTTATTAAAATAAATTTGTTTCCAATTTTTTAGAAAAGAGTTAAAATTGATTATGTTTTCTTTATTAAAGAAATTAGTTTGCACTCTTTTTTACCAGCTTTAGTGATGATTGTTATTTTTTAACTAACACTAAAATTTTTTTTGTAATATTACGCAGATTGAATGCAAAAATCTGCACTCAATTTAAAAAGTGCAATATTTTAACTTGCAATCAAAAAAGCTGCATAGAAATATTTGTGGGATTCATAAGGGATTCTTAAACTTAATACATGAAATATATATGACTGCTGTGGGCAACCGCTTATAATTTAAATTTCTATTGTACAGTTATAAAAAATCAATAAACACAGCATTAAAATTATTTTATTGTTTCAAGCAATACAATATTATTTTAAAACAATTGTTTAATATTATTTAGGACATTATGACGATATGACTTGAATCCCCAATTGTATCACTAAAATTTAAAAAAATTAACTTTGTATGTGCATGGTTTTTGATTTTTTTTTGGAGGATATGCATAAGCAAAGAACATTAAATAAAATGAAATTTTGTCAATAACGGTATTCATGCCTCAGACGCTTCTTCTGAAAAAGCCCGATAGACAACAATGCTTTGCTCATTACATTTGCGCCATATATTAAAATCTTGTGTATTGTAGGTGTCATAGGATTCCAGGGGTATAGAGTAACATAAAGTTTTGCTGTGTCTAAGCAATAATTGGCAAACTCGAGCCAATGGTTTTTGTAACCACTCATAATAACTTCAATAATAACTTTGATTCGGTAGATAAATTAAATGCAATTCCAGTTTTTCCTGCAGCTTATTCAGGATTGGAAAAAATCATTTGCTGGTGTTACCATCGTTGCTGTTTCCCAATCCAGTCTTCGGTATATCCTCTATTAGCCCTAAATCACTTTTAAATTTTTCGATCTTAATTGCCACTTTTTCACTGTAAGTTTATACGACAGGTGCTCTGAAATAGACGAATTCTGGCTGCACAGGTGTTTAAAAACTGTTACTTACTGTTTCACACATTCCTTTTTTACACATTTATTATTAGTCTTAAATGTCATTCGCTTACCCACAAACAAAATTTTTTGTAAACCTCTCAACACCGTAAGAAGTCAATGAACACGCATGCAATTTACTCAACTTTCCTGACTTTAACAGACTTGAAAATTTATGCAGAATTTTATTGTCTGTCGAGCTCCGTTTTTTTTCTGAGTGAAATTTTGCATTTATTCTGCCTTTTACATTTTTTTATGTTCTTTTCTGAAAAACAAGTGTTATTTTAAAAGTGTAAAGCGATATTTTCTGATGATGTTCCCTTTAAAATTAAACAAAATGCTACATGTTCAACACTCATTTTAATTAAAGGGGCATGAGTGCAGCACTAGATCAAGGCAAATTCAGTGCAAGGTGGTGGCAAGTTTCGAGCCGTAAACACTAACAATGCAATACAAAAAACATTTGTTGCTTCTGTTGGCTTTGGATTGTTGTAGTCTTGCCACTACCTGTAATTGAATTTACCTTGCGCTAATTGTACTTAATTGTTTAATGGCGAAATATTTTGTAAACGTAAAATATGAAACACTTCTTAAAAATAAGGGGAGCATTTAAAAATGTTGCCAAGTCACATGTAACACTTATGCAACACATTTTTTTAGAAAAGAAACGCCATTAAATTTAATTGTTTGCCTATTGTCAGGCAAGATTGGCAGAAAAAAACCCCTATGTGGAACGTAGGGTAAGAATTTGGCTGGCTGGCTGTCCATGAAAACTTGTGCGCAAAATACAGTGAGCAATTTTTTAAATAATTGGATGAAATTGGGTAAGATTGGTTTTAATTGTCACAAGGATCAAGCCTATTATTATTGCAATCTTCTTTCCGGAATAGAGACCTTGTGCCCATAAACCAGCTTATTATAGTGGTACTAAGAGTAAATTCGGTCCAAAGTTATTTTTTAGCAATCTAAATTATCCTACAAAATTGTATTGATATCGGTCCATATTTAACCATAGCTCCCTTACAAATACATACTACTGCCGAAAATAGCGTTTTATGCCATAAATTCCTTATAAATACTGGTATTGACATACATTTTGGCAACAATAACATTCATGTCAGAATGTTGTGCAGATAGATTTAAAAATAACTAAAGGTCCCATCAAAACCCCTTTCCTAAAATCACTTCTCATGAAGATATCTAAATAACACTCGGCACAAAGAACCTTTATCTGATTGTTAACCTCATAACATATTTTCGTTATGGCGAGTCCCTGATTGCCCATGTGTCCCAAAAAGGCTTCACTCTCGAACATTTTAAAATACTGTGCTGTAGTGTATCATTTTTGTTATTTATTTATTAAATCACGGTCTATGGACCTAAATCCTTACAGACCAATAAAATAATCTACATTTTAAAAGGATACTTAACTAATGGTTTCCATTTAAGAACAAAATGATGTTACGTTTTAAAATACTTATTAACGTATACATGGTAATCAATAAAATTATAGAAATCATAAAAGAATTGGATAGCTAATTTGGTTAGTCTTGGCGGACTATGACTTCTTGGTTATTTTTCATTGCATTTTAAATATTTTGTTGAGTTCTTGATGGTTTGTTTTATTTCACTTTATATTTCACTATATTACATATTAATTTCACTATTAAGACCCGTTGTCCCAACTCAACGATAGCTAAAGGTGGGATTTTATCGGCCGTATAAAAAGTGTTCCATTATTACAACTTTACTTTAACCTACCAGATAGCAGAGCTGTAAATTAATCATTCATTTTTTAATTAATTTGCGAATCATTCATGCACTGAATTAGTAAATTTTGAATTAATTCTTTTCACACAAAAAAATTAATTGAATGAAACTTGAATTTGGTAAAAATGAATTGCAATAATTTTTTAATTCAAATGAATTGCAGTTTGTTTCAAATTTAAATGAATTTGTTAAAGAGAATTGCAATTAATTTTACAGATTCCTTTGAACACACTTTTATTAATATTTTCATGCCATTTGATAAAAAGTTTCTGTTAGCAAATAAACAAAATTATTCCGTTTTGATAGGATTGTCGCCTATAGCTAATAATTTAATACCTATTCTGCCGCTACCTGACAATTTCATTCCATTCCAATACAAAATCAATTCAAATTTCAATCAATTTAATTCAAATGAGTTGGAAATGAATTGCGAATTCTTTTTTCTAATTCATTTGAATTAATTCAAAATCAATTTAATTCAAATGAATCTTAAAAATAAATTGCAATCCACTTTAACAAATTCATTTTGATTGAAAACGAATTGCAACTCATTCTGCAAATTCATTTGAATTGAAATTCATTTCTGCCTAATTCGTTTGAATTGATTCAACTTTCATTCAATTAATTTTTGCTGTGAAAAGAATAATTTTTAAATTAAGCTAATTCGCAATGAATTGAAATCAAAAAAGAATGATTAATTTACTGCTCTGCTAGATAGGATAAACTTTAATTTACTTTACGCTCACTTTAGGTTAAGGTAAAGTTTTTATAATGAAACACTTTTTATAAGGCCGGTTAACGTCTACTTTAAGCTATCGGTAATCTGTGAAAACGGGCCTAAATATGCTAAAAATTAATTTTAGAATCCGATTTAGTAGCCACACTGAATGTGAAAAGCAGCATGCGCACACGCAATTGCCATTGTGGCTTTGTAATGACGTCAAAATTACGTCAGAACTAAGTGCGCTTGTGGCTTTTCACATTCCGTATACTCTGAGCTTATCTAATATACGAGTAATTTTAGAATGCGCTATTACAAACACTTTGCATAATTGGTTGTTTATAACAAAAATTAAACATACAAATTAAAAACTTAAAATACGGTCACACTTGTCAAATATTTGACGAAAAAACGGAACCAACAAGCAAACTAAAAAATGATTTCCTTTATTTCCAATATTTATTTTGAATATAATTCCACAACTTACAGAAAACTTACAGCTTGAGTCTTATGGAAATTTTTTTTATACAAAAAAGTAAAAAATTTGTTTTTAAAGTTTATTAAAATTAATATGTGTATATTATATTATAAAAATTCAACAATAAGGTTAAATATGAAATAAAGGAACGGTTCAATATAAATTAATTTTTTTAAATAAGCTATTTATGATTTCCTTGTGAGGCAAATTTAGATAGTACAGTCTTTCTTCTGTCATTGTTGATCTGAGCCATGTTTTTATTAGACGACGGATAGGAAATGACATATGCAAAATGGCATATGCCATTTTTGCCATTTCTTTAATTATTTTTTTAAAAAGCAATTTTTGGTCCAGCTTGCCACCAAGAAAAAAATTTTTGAATAAGCTAAGCGAATATGAGGTAGAATCTATTCGAAATGCTAACTGAATAATGCAAAAATCGGACGTAAAAAGTACTTTCAGTGCATCTGCTCAAGCCTTTTGAAGTTACAAACGAAAGGGATTTCTATGAATGAAAGTTTTGGCTTAATTAACAGTGCTAAGGAAAATAATACAAGATGTCAGTAAAAAAGATTTTTTTGAAAAGTTTAAAAAACGTTTTAGATCGTTATACGTGTGGTAAATTATTCAATACTCCTGTAAAATCTATATGGCTTGGCATTTCAATTTTAAAAAAGTGTTTTAATCGATTTTCTCACAATTTTATTTTAATGAAAGTGTTCAAATATGCTCCAGTTACATCTTGCGATGTTAAAAGAGTGTTTTTCATTTATAGAACTTTTTTGAATTTTAAACGTCGTTTTTTAATAAGATTTCCCTGATAAAAAAATTGTATGACGAATATTATAAAAATATTTATTTATTAAACAGAATTTTATAACAAAAATTAGATTAAAAGTGTATTGAAAACAACTTCCAAATTCTTGCGTTTTGCCCCCCAGTATTTTTTTTTTTTGATAATTTGAAGAAACATACTATTGTACTTACAATAAAAACTTAATAAAATAAATGTTTCTTAAATAACATGTTTATTTTTGCCATTTTTCGTTTTGTTTCTTTTTAAAATTGAGGTTTTTGATTTATGGGAATAGCAAGGCGTTTGTTTTGCATTTGTCCAGAATTTTATAACAGCTCCACTTTCTGCTGACATCAGAGGACACCCATCTTTTCCATTTCCTACACAATTTTTTAGGTCAAGATTAAAATTTTTCAAAGCTTTTAGAACTATTGATGATAGTGCCTTCGCATCAATTGACACATCAACGTCATTATCAATATCCATTGAAGCCTCTTCAAATGCGTTTACAACAAAGCCAATAAATGCTTTCCTAACAACTTTTTATTGCATGTTGAAATATCTTTAAGATAAGGATATCTGGGTTTTCCCCGACAAATCTGTGTCAAAAATTATCGATTCATATAACAAAGGCTTATTAATAATTCAACCGCACGCATTTTCAAGTCAAACGTTTATTCTTTGGATATAGATGGCACCTGCTGGGATTGAATGTAGAATAATAAGTATTTGAATACAGGAAACTAGATGTTTCTTTGGAAATATCTAATAAATAACTATATATATGTATATAGAATTAAGATTTGGATACTTATTGAAAATTTCGTTAGATTCAATAAGAAAAAAACAAAAAAAAACCTTGCTGGGATTTCCTAAAATTTTGTACATATAAAAAAATATATTATTATTGGGAATTCTTGTATTATCGAGATAAACCAAACATATTTTTATAATTTAGGGGGGGGGGGGGGGAAATTTCCTTATTTCATCATCTGACTCATCCCGGCAAAGCTTAGCACCGAGCATTCTACAAAAAATTTATTTCCGAATTCCTTAGTTTCGGATTTTGTACTGCATTTTAAGAAAGCATTGCGAGAAGGAAATATAATGTATTAAAAAATATTTTTCTAACCCCATTCCTTTTGTATCTGAGACAAAACAAACAATTAAAAACAAAAAAAATATGTTTAAAATGTTACAAAAAATTAAAAAATCAAAATTAGCGAATTTAATAGTGAATGTCAATTTAGCTATGTTTTAATCAATAAAGCGTTTTTATCACTATTTTAATTTATAATTTGTGGATTTTATTAAACAAGAAAACCATCACTACTGTTCGTGTCACAACGTTGACGCCCTTACTTTGGTATGGCATATCAGCGTAAAAGCTAAGCAAAAGAAACGTTCCGCCTTCCGCTCTTGTTAATGTACGGCTGTTAAACATTCAAAGATTATAAAACGAAATTGTCAGAAAATTTAATTTTATTCAGACTTTGGAGATCGTTACTTTTTAGAAAAAAATCAGCAAATCGGCACTTTGCTAATTTCGGAACAAAAAATCGTCAAAATGACGATAAATCGTCAAATCTGGCAGCCCTGTCTCCACTATTTATGTTCGTAGTACGAACGCGTTACGTAGAATTATTCAAAATAAATCCAATTTTTAATAACTTTGTAAATATTAATTAATTCTTTTGATATTGACATGACTTTGGCGCCGTCGTCTTAAATTATCTTCAAAACACAAAAAAAATGATTAAAGAGAATGACTAAATTAAAAAAAAAACTGAAATTTGATATAAACAAAAAATAGTAGCAACTGTTTTAAAAGACCAAAGACAGTAGATAACAGCAAAATTAAAAATCTATTTGATTAATTAAAATACCTCTCACTACTGCCTTTCCAGTAGTCGCATAAATTTGTTTGTGTTTTATAAACGAAAACAAAATAAAAAACCAACTAAAAATTAAAACTATTTTAATTAACAGGACAAGTTTTTTAATTTAAAAGTAAAGTTTTGGTATAACTCACAGGTATTATATAAAAGGTATATTCGCATATTTTGCTATCAATCAATTCCTTAACAAAGTATTCACCCCTATCGCGAATAAAAATTCCTTGGGAGTTTTTTCCATTTTTACATTGGAATTAACATAGGAAAAATAGGAAAAGGGAAAAAACTCCCAAGGAATTTTTATTCACGATAGGGGTGATTGTCTTTTTTTACGGCGGCATGAAATAACCCCCAAAATATAACCCCCCAAAAAAATAATGAAATAACCCCCAAAAGTTTGTACTGATCACAACAACAACAATTTTTGGGGTGTTATTTCTTTTTGTTTGGGTTGTTATTTTATTTTCTTAATTGGGGGATTATTTCATATGAAATAATTCCCCAAAAAATCATTATGAAATAAAGCCCCAATATATTTTTTGGGGATTAATTCATTTTTAAATTTATTACGAAAACTTTTTGGTATAACAAACAGCGCCTTCATAAACAAAAACTTCTCTGTATAGACGGCCTTCGGCCGGGCGCTAAAGATTTTTCTTCTCTATGTTGTACCAAACACCGTATTCGCTAAATAAACTCCTTAATTTGGGCTTGCGCTAGGCCTAAGGCCGCCTATGCAGAAAAGCGTAAATAAGCGAAGCCGGTATTTGTTATACCATAGAGGTGAAAATAATTTCACACAATGCCGAGAAGATTTAGTTAGCGAAGCAAGTGTTTGTTATACCGTAGAGGAGAAAATCCTTGCGCCCGGCCGAAGGCCGGCTATGCAGAAGAGCTTTAGTTATTGAAGCTGATGATTGGCATATCATAGAGGAAAAAATCCTTGCGCTGGGCCGAAGTCTCAACCATGCTATCTATCATCGCATGATTCCTTTAACCAAAACTGTGCAATTAGTTGTTTTATATTAATTAGGGTATTATTCCATTTCTTTTTGGGGTGTTATTTCATTTCGTTGGGAGTTTATTTCATTTTTAAAATTGGGGTTTTATTGCATATCAAATACGGCCCCACACTTTGGGGGGTTATTTCATGCCGCCTTTTTTGTGAGTATCGTTTTCATGCAAAAAGTGAAAATTTATACTTTTTAAGTTTTCTTTAAAAGAATGGGTGCGATATTTCCGTATGCGGGTTTATACTTTCCTTTCCATATTTCGAGCATATCTTTACGATTTTTAAAAATATTTTGTGCATTTAAAAACATGTTCGGAAAACACTGGTCGGCAAAAAAAACAATTGGCGGCAAAATTTCTAAACAGTACCAGATACCTGTGCGCTTATTTTTTAACGAATACCAATATTAAATTTATTTTGGAGAGGAGATATGAGCTCAGTGAATTTACTTGGGGTACCCATTTTTCCCCCTTTACATTCAATTTTCCAAAAATCACGTCTAAGTTGATCGATTTGGCTAAGGACCACCATGCGGCTCAAATTAAAGCTTTTGAGCTTCAGCTGTTTAGGCTGTGCGACTATGAATCTGCGAGTCAACACTGTTGCCAACTTTTTTTTAACATTTCCCGCCAAATAGGCGGGAATATATTTTTTTAAATACCGCTAAACCCTAAACAGTTTTGAAAGTTTTTGATTAATATATCTAGATTAATAATTTTCAAAGTAATATGACTCCCAAATTAAGTTACATGGGGTTACCCCCATATTCATAAAAAAAATTTAATTAATAAAAGGTTTATTGAACAAATTTCGTAGAAAACTCGTTTAATAAACCTTTAATAAACCTGAAATTTTTTTTTATGAATATGGGGGAAAGGTTTTCAACTTCCCTAGTTAAACTACATTCAGACGGTGATTTTTTCAATGATTTTTGGTGTTTGTGTGCAAACGGTGTCTTTTTTTATATTTTCTTTTACACGAATTTGCATTTTTTTACCAGTACTTCATTTTATTTTTTATTTCAATGTGGCAACATAACTTTACAATAC
Organism: Pollenia labialis; assembly: GCA_949318255.1. Taxonomy (NCBI): domain Eukaryota; kingdom Metazoa; phylum Arthropoda; class Insecta; order Diptera; family Polleniidae; genus Pollenia; species Pollenia labialis. The sequence continues at coordinate 67,610,496 of OX439141.1, read as the reverse complement.
AAAACACGGAGCGTTTGATATTGTTTTTTTTTTACAAATAAGCAAGTAAAAAAGAATTACCGATAACGGGGAAAAATCATCCCTTAAATCATGGGGAAAAAATTAT